>CM077152.1:84241926-84894342 GCA_039583875.1 Platanthera guangdongensis | reverse complement strand
GTTTTAAAAGTAGCAAACAAAAGAATCCGACTCTTCCATGAAGATTTACCACCGAATCTTTGACTTGACCATCCCGTCCCACAAAGGTGGTTGAAGATGCCATCCGAATCCGGTTATGGTTTCAAGAAGAGGAAATTTCAGGATGCCTTGATATGATGTTCAAATTGCCATCTTCCGACAACACGTGAACACTACCAGAAGAGGTGACCACCGAGGCGGACAGACTGGAGGAGGGGGGAAAGCCATGGAAGCAAGAGAGGAGCAAACCGCAACGATAAGAACAAGCCGCGAGAAGAGGAAGAAGCCGAACAGTGAAGCGAAGAAGAGAAAGAGCACCAAGTCAGGTGAACAGAAAACAGGTCGTGCGGCTAGGAAGACCGTACCAAGAAGCAAAGCAAAGGGGAAGAAGTTGCACGGCTTGAAAAAGTCGGGCGAATAGAGGAGAACAAGTCGCATGGCTAAGATGAGGCCGAGGCGACAAGCAAGCTGGAGAGGGTAGAAGGAAACAGGTCGAGGCGACTAGTAAACAGGCCGCATCGACTAAGAGGAGCAGCGAGAAGAGAAGCAAGGAGAAACAAGACGCACGAACAGGGCAGCGGTCAAAAGAGAAGGCAAGCCGCGAAGACAGGTCCGGGAAGACGGGAATCAAGCGGAGGGAAAGAAGTTGAGCGGCTAGAAGGTAGCCGCAGCGAACAGGAGAAGAAGTGAATCAGGAGGAAAAGATCGTTTCCTTAATACCATGTTAGAAATGAACAAAAACAAGCCGAAAGTGGAGCTAAAACAAACCGGAAGAGGTTTTAACAGAAACTTTATTATCTGAAAAAGGTATCTATTAAAGGTATGCCCTCCCTTATATAGAATGGAGGAGAGATGAGAGAATACAAATAAGATATGTGGGACTAAAAATTACAGGACTAAGCGGACTATACAAAATAAAACCGCACAAGCCGCGCGGTTAGACAGAAGGGCTAACCGTACGGCTACCATCAGAGAGAAAGAGAGACTGCTAGTGTAGACCGCAGCGCGCCCGATCTCCAAGCCGGCTGAGACAAACCGCCAGACCGCGCGGTCTTCTACCTGCCAAGACAGACCGCCAGACCGCCCGGTCACCATCTTCAATAGTTCGTATGCAACATCACCGAGTGAGACTAACGGTCGCGACTACGGCTTCACCCACCATGACTAATCCACTAACGGAGCGGATATCTAATGCAAATCATGCCGGGGACGGACTCAGTCAACCGGAGGTTCCTCTTGAACCTTGGCAAACCAAAAACCCTCTTACGTGAGAGTTTGGTGCCCAAAAGCTAGAAAAGAAAGATGCTAAAAACATGCATCCTAAGACCGAGAGGAGAAGTATCGTTACCTTCCGACTCCTCTTCCTTGCCATGGCAAAATAGCCGGATGAAAGCCTTCGCAATGATCTACCTCCACGGATCTGGACTCGGCTCGCGATTTGGAGCACCGCAACCTCTCCTACAGCCCAAACTTTCCTTCTCCTTCTTCCTTGATCTCACTTCTCTCTAATCCTTAGTAAGAGAAAGCTTGGAGAAGAATGAGGGTTTTCAACCCTATACTCGGACTTAACTCCTAAAGAAATGATCTGAACCATCAGATCCTAAAATCAGGGAAAGAATGGCCACGATCTGACTAAAAATAAAAGACCTGGGCCGAACACGGCCTGGCACACACCCATGTCCATGGCCCTTGTGCGTCATTCGCCATCTCAAATCGACGTGTCTGGAACAGCACACGGGCATCCGGCACGCCCGTGTTCGATCTGACACGCCCGTGTCCCCACTGACACGGCCGTATGGCTGGTCGTGTGCCTCCATCGACACGGCCCCGAAACCAACCCGAGAAGTGACACGGCCTGGGGACACGCCCGTGTCCCACGCGATGTGCCAAGTCTCGACACTCGTCGACATCCTTTGTGTCGACACCGCGGAAAAATGTCGAGCGAAGATCATCGACCAAGCGGGACACGCCCTATGACACGCCCATGTCACAGGACGTGTGCCCAAGTCTCGACACTCGACACTCGTCGAGTTAACATCATCGACTGAAGATCGTCGACAGACCCACACGGCCTTAGACACGCCCGTGTCCTAGGCCTTGTGCCTTGTCTCGACACACTGTCGAGCGAAAGTGTCGACACCCCGGGCCGAGTGTCGACACGGGCTCGACACACCCTGCGACACACCCGTGTCGCCGGCCGTGTCGCCCAGAGTCCTCGACACACTGGTCGAGCGAAAGTGTCGACACCCCGGTGTCGAGTGTGCGACCCGGGCTCGACACGCCTGTCAAACACGCCCTGGCGCAGGCCGTCTGCCCCCTTGTCCAGAAACCAAAAATTTCCAAAACGCAAAATCGAACCTCTTTCTTTCAAAACTGGGTGTTACAACTCTCCCCCACTTAACAGAATTTCGTCCCGAAATTACAAACAACAAGGGTACAAAAACTTAACTTGTACCTGAAATGAAGAGTTCTGGATACTCTTCTAGCATGGCCTATTCTCGCTCCCAAGAGAGCTCCTCTCGACCGCAGTTGTCCCATCGGACTTTCACGAGTTCTTCTTTTTCCGCAACTACCGAGTCTCCGAATCCTCTATAGCAATTGGAAGGACTCGCGTCCTCAAGCCTTCCTCAATCGGCACCGATGCCGGCTCAAACACCACACTAGCCTCCCACCGACTTTCCTCAAAACGGAGACGTGGAAGACGTCATGCAATCCACTCAGCTCCGCGGACAACGCCAACCGATAGGCTGTTTCTCCCACTCATTCAACAATTTCAAAAGGGCCCAAAAAACCTTGGACTCAACTCTTGAGTCGGCGAATCCGTGAGACGCCTTTGAACGGTTTGATCTTCAAATTGACCCAATCACCTACGCAAACTCAAACTTCCCGGTGACGAGCATTAAAGTATTTTGCTTGACGGTCTTGCTCCACCTCATACGCTCTTGTATGGTCCATACCATCTCACAAGCGTCAACTAGCACCTCCTTTCCCAAACTTTTGGTGTCTCCCGCCTCTGCCCAAGACATTGGTGTTCGACACCGCCTCCCATACATAGCTTCGTATGGTGTCATTTTTATACTCGCTTGAAAACTGTTGTTGTACGAGAATTCCACCATGAAGAGGTGATCCTCCCACTCTTACCGAAGTCAAGAACGCACATTCTCAGCATATCCTCCATAGTACGTTTGTTCTTTCTGTTTGCCCATCAGTTTGAGGATGGAATGCCGTACTGAACTTTAGCTTCGTTCCCAAACTCTTTTAACTATTCTCCAGTCCTTGGACGTAAACCGCCCATCTCGATCGCTGACTATACTCTTTGGAATCCCATGCAGTCGCACAATGTTGCGAACATACAACTCCACCAGCTTCTCCACGCTTTCCTCTTTCCGATTTGGGATGAAGGGGGCCACCTTGGTTAAGCGGTCCACAATCACCCAAATAGCATCATTACCCTGCTACGATCTAGGAAACCCATGTACAAAGTCCATGGAGATGTCATCAAATTTCCATTCAGGGATGGAAGGGGCTTCAGGAACCCGCCCGGCTTCTGACATTCGGCCTTCACCAAGGCACAAGTTTGGCAATGATTCACATACAATGCTACCTCCCGCTTCAGCCCCGGCCACCAAAAGGATTTCTTCATATCCAAGTACATCTTTGTACTGCCCGGGTCAATGGAGTACTTTGTGAATTGAGCCTCAAACATCAACTCTCACGGAGTTTGCCGAACTGCGATATACAAATCCTTATGTTGGGTCCGGCGTTCCTTCACTTGACCCGTGGCGCTCTTCTACTTTAAGAAATTAAGTAGCACCCTTTCCAACAGTCCGGGCTTTTGGAACAGTTGGTATGCGCTTGATCCTTCAATTGGATCAGAGCAGGTCACGGGTTCAAGACCGGGGGAGCGCAATTAAATTCTGATTTTTCCCTTCTACCTGTGTGGGTCCGGCGTCAGGCAACCGTGGACATGTGGTAACCCCACCTCTGAGCCGTGTAACCATGGACATGTGGTAACCCCACCTCTGAGCCATGTGGGCCATGTGGTAACCCCACCTCTGAGCTATGTGGGCCATGTGGTAACTCCACCTCTGAGCCGACGGTTGTGCTGGACGCCGGGGGGGGGGGATTGTTGGGTCCGGCGTTCCTTCACTTGACCCGTGGCGCTCTCTACTTATTTAAGAATATAAGTAGCACCCTTTCCAACAGTTCGGGCTTTTGGAACAGTTGTTATGCGCTTGAACCTTCACCTTCCGTCCTTCCTCAGAATCCCTTCCATCATCTCCCAGGCGCTGCTCTCGCCCGTTTGAGCCTCAACACAAATGGTTGAAACTCCACATCCACCGAGTCGCTTCCCGAATGCGATCGGTCAAGTAGTTCTGCACTTGCAATCTAGTTCAACCGAGCCACGCTGGACTCGCCTCTCGCAACGCATTCCAAACCAAGGGACTCCCACTACCGTACCAATCACTCATCATGAGCTTCGATACAATTCCCTTGCCCCGAGTACTTCCTACTCTAGGCATCCGCCACCACATTTGCTTTACCTGGCGTATACTGAATTGCCACCTCCTAGTCTCCAAGAAACTCAACCCACCTGCGTTGCCGCATGTTCAAGTCCTTTTGATCCAAGAGATACTTCAGGCTTTTGTGATCCGTGAAGATCTCCACCTTTGCACCATAAACATAATGCCGCCATATTTTCAACGCAAAAATTACCGCCGCCAACTCCAAGTCATGGACGGGGTAATTCCTCTCATGGGACTTCAGTTGTCTAGACCCAAAAGCTATCACCTTGCCATTTTGCACCAAAACGCAACCCAAACCGCATCCCGATGCGTCACTGAAAATCTGAAATCCCTCAGTCCCTTGCGGTAGACTTAGGATTGGAGTCATCATCAGTCTCTCCTTCAGTGCCTCAAATGCTTGGCTGCACTCTTGAGTCCACACAAACTTGTGATCTTTACGTATGAGTGAGGTGAGGGGTAGAGCTATCCGCGAGAAATTCTCCACGAATCTCCTATAATACCCGGCTAGTCCAAGAAAACTTCGGACTTCCGCCACGGTCCTCAGTCTGGCCAATCTCTGATGGCCTCCACTTTTGTTGGATCCACTGCCACCCCATCCCCACTAATCACGTGGCCCAAAAATGCCACCCTCTCTAACCAGAACTCGCACTTGGAGAATTTTGCATACAACTGATTCCCCCTCAACACTTGCAAGACCACTCTCAAGTGGGTCTCATGCTCCACTTCCGATTTGGAATACACAAAGATGCATCAATGAAGACAACCACAAAAGAATCCAAGTATTCCCGAAATACTCGATTCAAAAGATCCATGAACACAGATGGTGCGTTCGTCAGCCCGAACGGCATCACCGTAAACTCAAAGTGTTCATACCTTGTACCAAAGGCAGTCTTGGGGATGTCCTCATCCCGAATTCGCAGCTGATAATAGCCTGACTTCAAGTCCAATTTTGAATACACCACTGACCCTACCAATTGGTCTAACAAGTCATCTATCCGAGGAATCAGATACTTATTCTTGACGGTCAATTTATTCAGCTCTCGGTAGTCTATGCATAGCCGCATGCTACGTTCTTTCTTCTTTACAAACAACACCGGCGCACTCCACAGTGAAGAACAAGGTCTGATATACCCTTGCTCCAACAATTCCTGTAACTCTACCTTAAGTTCAGCCAACTCCTTTGGTGCCATCCTAAACGGAGGACGTGACACCGGCCTAGCCTCCGGCACTAACTCGATTGAGAAATTGATCTCCCTCCGAGGTGGCGCTCTAGGAAGTTCATCCGGAAACACATCCTTGAACTCTGCCACTACGGGCACTTCATCAATAGACATCTGGGAGAGACGAACCTCCAATAATGCTACAAGCGCTACACCACCCTGGTTAACCGCCCGCATCAACTGCATGGCCGAAATCATGGAACAGGCCACTCCACAAAGGCCCACAAATTTGACCTCCGCCTGCCCTTTGCTATTTAGGGTCACTACCTTAGATATGCAATCAATACTGGCGCGCTGCTCTGCAAGCCAGTCCATGCCCAAAATGACATCGAACTCAACCAATGGTAAAATCGCTGCTACCAAAATGAAGTCAACTCTGTCTAGCTCCCAACAGATGCGCCCTTTGGCCCCCGTGGTCATGGATGACCCATTTGGCATGAGCACTTTCAACTCTGCGTCCGCAGAGAAAGAATCAACTCCTATTCTCCGGATGAAGCTCTCCACAAGAAAGGAGTGTGATGCTCCCGTATCAAACAATACCCTAGCGGGGTATCTGGAAACTAACACGAAGTTTACAACATAGACATCACACAAAAGTCTAAAAGGATGAAGCACAAAATTTAAACTTAAATTTTCTTCATACCTGTCACCACATCAGTCTGGCGGATCGCTTCTTGCTGTCCAAGGTTGTAAGCCCTTGGTTGTATCGGTTGGAACCGAGAAGTGCTCGACTCCGCCATCTTCCCTTTCTCTGGAGCACTGGGGCCGGAGCGCACAGTCTGCTCCTGCCTAGCCTCTTACCCCGCTCCTCCTTGGGGACAAACACGAGCTATGTGCCCCACCTTACAACAGTTGTAACACGTCGGCAGTCCCCTAGAGTGAGAACCTCCAGGCGTCCAATTGCTCTTCTCACCGGATCTGGGAGTGTGAGGCTTCTTCCTCCACCTACTCCCTTCAGACTTTCCATGAGATTGGGAAGGCTTCCCTTCCCCTTGCTTGGGAGTAAAACCCTTACGGCGTTGGGTTCGCTCCAAATCACTTTCCAAAATTCTGGCAGCCTCAACTAGTTCATTGAATCCCGCTCCCTTCATGGAGATGAGGGGTTGTCTCAGGTTCTCCCTCAGCCCCTGGTAGAAGAGGTTATCCCTTTCTATATCATCTTCCATCATCGTTCCAGCGTAACGACCCAAACGGGTGAACTCCTGCACATACTCATCTATTGTCTTGTCTCGCTGCATTAAATGCAGAAACTGCCTCTGAAGGGCCAATCGTGTAGAAACTGGAATATACCTCTTTAGAAACGCATCCCCAAACTCCACTAATGGGGTGCGTCACGGGAACTGGCGGCCTCTATGGCTCACCCACCATAACTTGGCGTCTCCTTCCAACATGAAAGCCGCATACTCAGCTTTCTTTTCCTCTGGCGTCTCTGCCGCCCTTAAAAGCTCTTGAATGCGAGCCCACCAGTCCTCCGCATCCGTTGGCGTACCAACTCCCTTGAATGACGGGGGATGGAAACTCAGGAAATACTTCATGTGTCGGTCTCCATGTCCGACAACTACCCTTTCCGACAAAGGCTCCACTCGCCTGGCCTCTCTGCCTGGCACGGCCATCACCGTGTCCGGTGTAGCAGGGGTTGCTACCTGAGCTGCCGCTGCAGCTTGGGATGCCACCATCGCTTCAGCAAGCATGCGGCAGAAGTCGGTCGTGTTTACACCCGTGCCCAAAATACCTGGAGCAGTAGCACTGCTCGCCGAAAGCTCTTCTCTTGCTCTCGATGTTCCCGCCTCGTTGCTTGCACTCTTTAAGAAACAAGAAACAAGGAATCAGTCTCAAATCTCAAGACTTAAACATAAGGACACTCATGGTCCGCGTTACTCTTACGTGGATAACTTCTCTACGCATTGACCTTGAATCGAACCTGGCTCTGATACCAAATTGTAACACCTCCCCTGTAATGAACGTATAATATGGGTCCGGCCGGGGCCCCACAACATACGGACGCCACAGCTTTAGTATTAAAAGTTGATATAGCTACCCACACTCAAAACACTTTGCATAACACAGCGGAAACACAAGCAAGACAAGAAGTTATCCACCACTAGAAGAGTAAAATAAATGGCCTTATGGCCTTACAACAAGTGTCCAAAATCAAATAATACAACAGTCAAGAATGTGCTTAGCACTCCTAGTCTACCTCGGCATGCAAGCCGGACAACCTGAGTCTCAAACATATAACATCACATAAGTAGAGTTACAAAAGAAAATCACTTCATGAGGCTTAGGCCTTTCTGGCCGGCGAGCTAGCTCCTGCATGCGATCCTTGCCCTGTAAAATTTATTAGTAACAAGGGTCAGCAAAGGCTGACCTCAAACTGTGTAACAACTAATCTCCTTCCGGCCGCCCCTAACGGGCCACGGGGTACCCCTCCAACCTGCAAGTTAGCACTTCGTATGCAATAATCATAAGCAAGAAAAGCAACTACAGAAACAGACTTGGATGTCACACACATCATACATGTTCTCTACTGGTTGAGCATATAATAAAAGGGCCTACTTATGCAATTATGTATGCAATAACCTGGGTTTCACCCAAGGCACCCTAACTCGTATGCATCTAGCTCATCATCACATCATATGGGTACTTATCAATTCCCCACTGGCATAAAGCCCCAAACAAAGGGGGGTCACCATTTCCCCCAACGGCTCACAGGCCGCCTCATGGAATTCTTGTCAAGGCCCCACCCGCTCAAGGTCTTAGCCCCGGGCTTGCCTACAAGCTCTGCCGTCTCATGTCAGGATTCAAACAAACACAAAACTGACCGATTCTAAGAATCCTTGTCGGACCCCACCCTCTCATGGCCTCATTGCCCGGGCTTGTCCCCATGCTTGGCATTCTTGTCAGTCTCATAGAAGGGGACTAGTCTCGCCAGGACACTCTCCGCACATGACGTGAATGTCACGGGATAGCCAGCCTACCATGGAACATAGCCACGCCTTGGCACAACACAAACCAAGACAAATCCACCCTAGTCCCTCATTTGTACCGCAGCGTTCCCGCGCACACCAAGGAAACCATCTCCAACTCATACGGAGCTAACCTTGTCCACCAAGGAAAACATCTACCGCCACGAGGAGCTAACCTTGCCCGGTTCCAACTACACGTACTCACTCGAGAAAAAGGGGGAAAACATCACCACATCACAAATGGCGTCTTGCCGCAACGGAATCTCTACGAATCCTTAACGTTCGTATGCAACATCACCGAGTCGAACTAACGGTCGCGACTAAGGCTTCACCCACCATGCCTAATCCACTAACAGAGCGGATCTCTAATGCAAATCATGTCGGGGACGGACTCAATCAACCCGGAGGTTCCTCTTGAACCTTGCCAAACCAAAACCCCTCTTACCTGAGAGTTTGGTGCCCAAAAGCTCGAAAGAAAATATGCTAAAAACATGCATCCTAAGACCGAGAGGAGAAGTGTCGTTACCTTCCGACTCCTCTTCGTTGCCATGGAAAAATAGCCGGATGAAAGCCTTCGCAATGATCTAACCTCCACGGATCTGGACTCGGCTCGCGATTTGGAGCACCGCAACCTCTCCTACATCCCAAACTCTCCTTCTCATTCTTCCTTGATCTCACTTCTCTCTAAATCCTTAGTAAGAGAAAGCTTGGAGAAGAATGAGGGTTTTCAACCCTATACTCGGACTTAACTCCTAAAGAAATGATCTGAACCGTCAGATCCTAAAATCAGGGAAAGAAAGGCCACGATCCGATAGAAAAATAAAAGACCTGGGCCGAACACGGCCTGTCACACGCCCATGTCTAGGCCCGTGTGCCTCATTCGCCGTCTCAAATCGACATACCTGGAACAGCACACGGGCATCCGACATGCCCGTGTTTGATCGGACACGCCCGTGTCCCCACTGACACGACCATGTGGCTGGCCGTGTGCCTCCATCGACACGGCCCCAAAACCAACCAGAGAAGTGACACGGCCTGGGACACGCCCGTGTCCCAAGCTGTGTGCCAAGTCTCGACACTCGTTGACAGCCTTTGTGTCGACACCGCGAAAAAACATCGAGTGAAGATCGTCGACCAAGCGGGACATGCCCTGTGACAGGCCCGTGTCACAGGCTGTGTGCCCCAGTCTCGACACTCGACACTCGTCGAGTGAACATCGTCGACTGAAGATCGTTGAGAGACCCACACGGCCTTGGACACCCCTATGTCTTAGGCTGTGTGCCTTGTCTCGATACACTATCGAGCGAAAGTGTCGACACCCCGGTCCGAGTGTCGACACGGGCTCGACACGCCCTGCAACACGCCCGTGTTAGAGGCCGTGTGCCCTAGTCTCGACACATTGTCGAGCGAAAGTGTCGACACCCCGGGCCGAGTGTCGACACGGGCTCGACACGCCCTGCGACACGCTCGTGTCGCAGGCCGTGTGCCCCCTGCCAGAAACCAAAAATTTCCAGAAATGCAAAATCGACCCTCTTTCAAAACTGGGGTGTTACACTCTGATACTACGGTGTCCGCACAAACCACGCGGACAACTCATTATTTGCTGACGTATGCTCTACAAGCCGTCGCCGAATTGAGTGAACAGACTGCGAAGACTGCATAGACCAGCGACCTGGTTATTGAACTTAGATCAAATTGAGGAGAGAAACTGGTTGGCCGCCACCTGCGACCTGCTGCAACTGCTGATTGTAAACCGCAAGCTTCACTGCTTCCTGACCTTGATCAGAACCAGACGCCCGGCTTCACAATGCTAGCCGCACAACTGTTCACTTTGTTACTGTAGACATGCTGGGGGGTCTATTTATATGCGGGTGAGGAGTGTGGTCACTCAGACTGCTCAGACCGCGCGGTCTGCTCCATCACCCTCTTTCAATTCAAAATTTTCAACAAGCTATTCTTCTTTAAGTTTTTTGTAAAAAACATTCTTTTTGTCACAGCTTACTAACTTCCTTCTTATCTTTAAAAAATAATCCTAATATATATTCCATGCAGATTTCAGCCTTTGAATTTTGAATTCCTTTCCTTGACTGTCTGTAGAAATTCTGGTA
Source organism: Platanthera guangdongensis (assembly GCA_039583875.1). Classification (NCBI taxonomy): domain Eukaryota; kingdom Viridiplantae; phylum Streptophyta; class Magnoliopsida; order Asparagales; family Orchidaceae; genus Platanthera; species Platanthera guangdongensis. The sequence continues at coordinate 84,883,504 of CM077152.1, read as the reverse complement.
GTTGAACGGCTGGAATTTGTATTTAATGAGTTTCCCCAACAATCCCAATAAATTAAGTAATAACTATGTGAAGAAAATTATTAATGCTGCCATTGAACGCCATATTATAATATAATTTGAAAATCATCTGTCTTAGTTGAACTGAAATCAATCAGAGAAATAGTCGTACTGAACCTGGGAGAAATTAGTCGAACTCAGCAATTTCTCGTCGACCTGTGATCAAAATTCGTCGAACTCAACAAATTCTCATCGACTTGAGATCCAAATTCGCCGAACTTAAACCTCTCCTTCGTCGAGCTGAGCTCCAAGATCGTTGACCAGAAAATTAACTTGCCAAACTGAGCTCCAAGTTCGTCGAATAGAGATAGTCTTTAGTCGAGCTGAACTACTGAGGTGAGATCGGAGTTTGTCGATCTCAGCTAGGCTTTCATCGAACTCAACTTAGAGAAGAAATATGAGTTCGTCGATCTGAGATCGACGAAAGTTGAGCTCTATTCAGCTAATCTTCAAATGACTTTCTATCTCTTAGAAAATAGCTTTTCTCTGCAGGTACTCTGTCTTTAAGTGTTCTGAAGGTGAGAACCAATAAATCTAGGTTGTTGACTGACCTTGACCCTGATAAAAACCTATTACCATAGACTATACATGTTGGGTAATCTAATAATCCTAATAGTGAACCTTGCCCAAATCAACCCTAAACATAGGTGGGGTTCCAACAAACATATCGTACTTCACGCTAAATACTGAGTGCTCTGTTGTCTTGACAAACAATTTACCAAAGAAGATCAATAATCCAAGTGGTTTTTCTATACCGTGTGTCTTTGGTGATGTTTTTATCAAGCATGCATTGGCCGATTTAGGTGCAAGTATCAACCTAATGCCCTTCTCGTTATTTAAGAAGTTAGTAATTGGTAGCCTCAACCCCACGCGTATGAGTATCCAGCTCGCCGATAGATCTGTTGAGTACCCGTTAGGAATAGTGGAGGATGTTCTAGTCAAAGTCGACAAATTCATCTTCCCGGTGGATTTCATTATATTGTACATCGAAGAAGACGTCGTGGTTCCCCTGATCCTTGGCTGACCCTTCCTTGCCACCTCCCGAGCTATCATTGATGTAAGCAATGACAAGCTCCTCCTATGGGTAGGCGATGATGAAGTGACCTTCTCTGTCACCACTTCGATGAAAAATACCCTGGACAACAACGACTCATGTTTCCTCTTAGATACCTTAAGTGATGAATCTTCCTGCAAGATTTCTGAAGATGAATTTTCTGATTTTTGTTCTTCCTCAATTTTTCCTACTAAAAGTCTGCAAGAAACTGCCATGGCCATTAATTCACCCACTTCTAATTTTCCATATAACTTAAAAGTCTACGAACATATCATTTTTGAAAAAGAAAGAACTTCCAAAACCTCTTATGAAGAACCCCCTACCCTAGAATTAAAAAAACTGCCTGTTCATCTCAAGTATGCCTTCCTAGAAAAAGATTCCAAACTGCCAGTGATAGTTTTGTCCTACCTAACTGATTTAAAAATGACAAACTCCTTCTAGTTTTATGAAAACAGCGTCGAGCCATCGCCTAGCAGATATCTGATATCAAGGGCATTAGCCCATATTTTTGCACCCACAAAATCATAATGGAAGATAATTCGCGTAGCACCATCTAACCTCAGCACCGTATAAATCTGAACATGAAAGAAGTCATAAAAGATGAGGTAATGAAAATCATAGATGTAGGAATTATCTACGCCATATCAGATAGTAAGTGGGTTAGCCCTGTTCAGGTATTGCCGAAAAAAGGTGTGATCATGGAAGTAATAAATGAAATTAATGAGTTAATCTTGACACGGACGGTGACGGGGTGGCACATGTGTATAGATTATCGTAAGTTAAATGACACCACCCGCAAGGACCACTTTCCCTTTTCGTTCATCGATCAAATCTTAAAGTGTCTTTCCGACCATAGCTTTTACTGTTTTCTTGATGGCCTCTCGGGGTATTTTCAAATCCCCATCTCACCCGAGGACCAGGATAAAACTATGTTTACTTGCCCTTTTGGCACCTTCGCTTATCGAAGAATGTCATTTGGGTTGTGACAAGTACGTAGAAAGTATTTTGGAGGTATTTATGGATGATTTCTCCATTTTTAGAGATGCCTTCGAAATTTGGTTAGAAAACTTAGTAAAAGCCTTATAAAGATGAGAAGAAACTAACCTCACTCTAAATTGGGAAAAGTGCCATTTTATGGTAAGTGAGGGGTTAGTCTTAGGACATAAGATTTCTGCCCGAGGGATTTAAGTAGATATCGCTAAGATATAAGTAATTGAAAAGCTGTCGCGACCCATGAATGTTAAAGCTATAATAAGTTTCCTAGGTCATGCTGGCTTTTACCATCGTTTCATAAAAGGCTTCTCCAAAATCACCAAACCCCTTACTCAACTCTTAGAAAAAGACGCCCCTTTTGTTTTTGATGACCTTTGTCTATCTGCTTTTGAATCAATTAAAGATAAATTAATAAATGGACCAATTTTGATGGCTCCATTATGGGACATTCCCTTTGAGATAATGTGCGATGCGAGTAGTTTCACGGTTGGAGCCGTATTAGGTCAACGAATATCTAAAAATATCCACCCCATTTATTATGCCAGTAAAACACACACATATGCACAAGAAAACTACACCACGTTGGAGAAGGAGCTCCCAGCTGTTGTCTTTACTTTCGATAAATTCTGACCATATATTACGCTTTCAAAAATTATAGTTTTCACGGACTACTCGGCCCTCAAGTACTTACTTGCTAAGATGGATCCAAGCCACGCCTGATATGCTGGGTCTTACTCCTCCAGGAGTTTGACCTAGAAATCCGCGATAAGAGGGGGGCTGAGAATTTGGCCAATGATCATATCTCTCGCCTAGATAATCCGTATATAGAAAATTTAGATGAAAAAATGTTTAATGATTTCTTCACAGATGAGAAGCTATTTTCTATTAACACTTCTCCTTCCCCCTGGTTTGCAAACATTGCCAACTATTTTGTGGCCCGTGTCCTCCAAAGGAGTTTTCCTCTCAGCAAAAGAAGAAATTCTTTTCTGAGTTGAAAAACTATTTTGGGGAGGACCCGCATCTTCTCCGAGTTTATGCAGACCAAGTGATAAGTAGATGTGTTTCTTTTGAAGAAGAATAAGATATTCTAAAACACTTACATGAATGACCGACTGGTGCTCACTATCAAGCTGCTCGCACAGCTCACAAAGTGCTTTGCGCAAGTTTTTGCTGACCCAACTTCTTTAAAGACGCGTAAACTTTTGTTAGTAGGCGTGATAGTTGCAACGATCGAGCAATATTTCCAATAAAAATGAAATGCCGCAAAATTATTTCCTCGAGTGCGAAATTTTCGACCTCTAGGGGATTGAATTTGTTGGCCCCCTTCCTTCTAGCTTCGGGAACCAATACATCTTAGTCGCTGTAGATTATGTTTCATGATGGGCTGAGGCCCAAGCTTTTCCTACTAACGACTCCCGAGTCGTAATTGCTTTCCTAAAAAAATTATTTTCTCAATTCGGTACACCACGAGCCATTATTATTGATAGAGGATCACATTTATGTAAGGCGCAGTTTTCTAAAACTCTTATAAAATATGGTGTTACGCATAAACTTTCAACTGCCTACCACACCCAAACTAACGAACAAGTTGAAGTTGTGAACAGAGAGGTAAAATGTATTTTAGAAAAGATTGTTTCCACATCTATAAAAGGGTGGTCATCCAAATTAGACGATGCTCTATGGTCCTACCGAACAACGTATAAAACATCCATCAGATGTACGTCGTATTGGTTGGTTTATGAAAAATCGTGCCATTTACCAGTAGAATTAGAACACCGTGCTTTTTGGGCCTTAAGATTTTTAAATTTCGATCCACACTCTGTCGACGATTTTCGAAAATTTCAAATTAACGAACTCGACTAGTGGCACTCTTACGTATATGAAAATAACAAATTTTATAAAGAGCGGACGAAAAGTTTTCACGACAAACACTTAAGGCACCCAAAAGCTTCAAAACGGGCGACCAAGTTCTTTTGTATAATTCACGTTTATGTTTATTTCCTGACAAACTAAAGTCACGATGTTCTGGGCTGTTCTCTGTTAAAGAAGTTTTTTCGTATGACACTGTTAATTTCACACCCTGATAAGGGTGATTTCAAAGTGAATGGCTAGCGTCTTAAACTCTATTTTTCTGGTGATGATGATGTCGTTCCGAACAATGTTAAGTTTCTTCTGCACGAACTTTGACTAACGAATGTCTTTTTTATTTTTGTTAAAAACTTTAAATATTATTTTGGAAAATAATCTTTTGGACAATATAATTTTATTGCGTTGAGCTCAAACAACATTTAAACAAAGTGCGCTCTTGGGAGACTACCCATATTATTTTTCTGTTTTCTTTATTTTACACTTTTTGCCCCGGACGGCTCCTATGAGCTAATGCTTCTGCGATCACCTGCTCTAATGCTGCTGAATCCATCATGAAGTCCAATGAAGACATGTCAAGAAGTTTTAAAGCGCAAGCATGGGGGAGCGACATCATACAACATTCATGACACGTAAATCCGAGGAAGTACCTGTTTTTCAATTTTGTACTTTCATTTCTGTTTTAATTTCTCTCTCTATTTCTCCTCCTTTCTCTATTGAGGACAATGTCCATTTTATGTTTAGGGGAGGACTTCCTCCTACTCTTGTCTTTATTTTGTTTCCTTTAAAAAAATAAAATTATTATTTTTTATATATCTTAAAAATACAAAAAAAAAGATCTTAAAAATAAAAAAAAGAGAATATTTCAAAAAATCATATAAAAAAATCAAAAAATATGTATATGAAATATTTGTTTTATTTTTCTCAATATTCCCTATAACAACTTAGCTAATTATGATCTTTCTAATCGTTCTTTTTAATTATGTTTCACAAGTAAAGTCTTGGCCATGATGTGTTTCTGATTCACTGTAGCATGTTTTTGTAAAACGTTTTTCTAAAAACACATACTTTTATTATGGCTTTCGTTCTTTATTTTCTTTACAGTCTCATAAATCTTTCATCCACTATTTTCCTTTTTATTTTTGGATAATTTTTGTAATGTCAACTTTTGATTAGTGTTGTAGATGTCAATGATCCAAGTCACTTATTATTTCTATTTTCAAGATAATTTCATTAGTTTTCATTTATTTTCTAGGATTTACTTTTTGATATTTTTCAAAGCTAATGCTTTAGATAAATTTAGAAGCATGAAAATGATTTAGGCCGTTTTTGTTTTTATTTGAGCCTTCTTGCCAACCTAAAATTTTTTATTCCTAGTTAGCCGCTTTTGAGCCTTTTTTCGATTTCAATTGATAGCTTCACTTATCATTTCATTTTCACCAAAGCTAAATTTTTCCAACCTAACCACACTACCCTTTTGAGTTTCATTAAAAATTTTTCATGATTTTGATAGGTTGTTTTGGGATTTATTCGGAGAAATTTTTGAAAAAGTATGTTCAAAAGAAGTGTTTACTTTTATTTGGCCAATTTCAAAATAAAAAGAAAAAATTATTTTTGTCCTTTGATTTAAAAAAACAAAAAAAAGAAAGAAAAATATTTTATTTATGATGAAATTTTTGAAACTCTTTATTTCATTTTAGTGTGATTTTAAAGCCTCCTTGTTTATCTTTGAATTCCGCTCCTAGTCATAATCCTAAACCAAACATTACGGTCCTAATATGCCCTTTTGATTCATGCCTTTGAATTTTATTTATTAGCTAAGTAAAGAAGAAAAGTAGATTAGCAAAGTTTTGGATTTAAATTTAGATTTTTGTTATTTGATTGATATAGTTATAATGTGTCTCTTGCATCTAGTAACATCTTAATGCGTTTTTTCATTTTGTTGCTTTACTTAAATTTATTTAAAGAATTTTGTTAAAATTTTGGATGATTTATTTTCGTTAGTAAAGTTTATAAATTATTAAACTATGTCTAAGTAACTTCTTTAGGTTTACGTTTCACCTTCTCCCTACTTAGAATTTCGCATAGTACTTGTGTAAGCATAATTAAAACTTTTTGGATTTGTCACTTTTTTATGTTAGCTACTTTTTATATCTTTGCTTGGGGACAAGCAAAGCTTAATCTTGGTGGAATTTTATAGTATGTTTTGTAGTCAAACTATTTGGGTATTTTCAGGTTTTTAATGCACAAATCATGCCTTGTAAGTTTATATGTTGACCTCCTTTTGTATATATTATCGCCACTAATGTGTTTTCTTTTTTTTCCTGGTTTTCATGGCTTTCAGCCAATTTTTCTGATACACGCCCCCGGGTAACGCCCTATCCGGGCGTGCACTTAGGGCATGTTACTTAGATGGAATGAAGATATCAGTACGAAGTTAGGTTCCAGGAAAATTCGGTTTACACGCCCTCGGTCATGCCCGTGTACCATAGACACGGGCGTATCTCCGAGGCGTGTCCTGACAAGTCCCCAGAAATCACTGCAACGCGCCTTTTCTACACTCCAAAGTCACATCGAGTCTGACACGCCCCTCGTACATAGGCTAATCAGAGAGGCGTGTAACCCACCTACCATGCTAGTCACTTCCAGACTTCAATTTCAGCTAGCCAAAGTCAAACAAATATAACACGACCCAGGTTCACGCCCGACCAGAGCATGTAAGGGGGGCGTGACAGACCCGAAAAAATTCTATAAATTCACGGGGTCCCCCTTGTGTCGAGAAGCAGTTTTTTGGTCGGAGAGGGGAGGTTCTACCCTTTTATTTCTTGGAGTCTTCCATGATCTTCCTCTCTCTCTTTCTCATTTTAATATTTCCTTGATTCTGATTTAGTGTACCCCTTTTGCCATAGCTCTTGTAATTTCTTTAGTAGCTTAATGTTAATGCTATCCAAGGTTTCATTTCCATGCACTTTTAATTCTTATTTCAAAATTGTATCTCTCTTTTAGCATTAATAAAAACTTCTCTTTTGTTTTGTTTTCTTAAATGTTCTTCTGCCCACCTCTCTTCCTCCACTTATCCATGATTAAATAATCCTCCTTGTTCTCGATCTTGATGATCCGAGGTTCGAGTTGATTAAATTATGATGCTTTAAGTTTAATTTTTCTTTTTAGGGTTTAGGCCTTTGATTTACTATGGAAAAATTCATGTTTGAAGTTATATCATCGATATATAATTTCCATCTTTGTTTTCACTCTTAGCTAGCTGAGAGGTTCGTATTTAGAAGTGAACACTCAAGAGTAAAGAGAGTTGCACGCACCCCTAGAGAGAGGAAGACGTTAAATCTCCCGGATTGGAGTGAAATCCAATAATGGGGTTCACAGCGTAAAGTGAGCTTTCGGTCTTCGATTTGGACAAGAGTTCGGTCGGACCTTCATAAACTCAGTTGTGCACGACATCGAGAGAAGCGTGTTCAAGCTTTAGGAACCTCCACGGTCAAGGTCTTTTACCCTATTAAGTTAGGGTTTATTATCGCATTTTTTTAATCAACTTTTGTCGAGGTGATTCTCGATCGAGTGTCTTTTCTATTTCATCATTTCAACCCCTCGTTGAAATCGCTTTTAGTAGTTGTTTATTTAAATAGCAAGTAGTTCTCTTCTTAGTGCAAATATTTCTTTTCTTAATTGTAATTAGTTTTCCTTTAACAAACCCTAAAAAATCCTTCGATAAGATAATAGTCTTTGTGTGAGTAAAATTTCTCAACAGTTCCTGTATCTTAATACGATACTTGTGTCCCTTAGATACAATTTGATAGGTATACTTGCCTAGATGGATTGCTTGTTCGGTTCTTATTTTATTCATGATTAGTAGACACCAGAGGGAGATGCCCAGACTAAGAGGGAAGGAGAACGGAGATGGAAATCCTATGAGCCTTCTAATCCCACCGTATCATCGACTCGTCTACCTGATCTTTGACCTTGTCGCTAAGACCAAAGCTCTGATGGTCCGTCGGCAGTTTCGTCTCGCGGGTCATGGACCTCTCGGTGGATGGGGAAGCAGGATGGTCGCCATCACATCACTCTTTCTCTAGAGAGTCGAGCATGATTGGCTTCCCCTTGGACACCACTGCCTTTTTCAGCATCTTTGGAGGTGGTGGTAGGCGAGGTGTGCTGGAGCTGGGGAGCTCAGGTTGCTTCAGGCTAGAGGGAGGTCTGGAGGATTCCTACTCCATCCGATAGGCTTTCGAGGCAGCCCTCTTTCTTGTGAGTGGGTCAGGGAGGAGCCCCGAGTCTGTGAAGGCCAGATGCTTTGGAATCAATCGCTCACATGCAGAAAATAACTTATCATCAGAAGGATTCATTTTGGACAGCACACTCAAAGGAAAGTGGAAGGAGAAATATACCTTTGCCGGGATGAACTAGAGGTAGCGAGTCGAGGCCCCATCAAAGGAAGGAGACCACAAAGTCTTATTGGAGGAAGAACTTGTGGAGTTCAGCGTTGTCGCCTATCACGGTCGGTGGCCGGTACACCTCCTTGCTCCGCTGCCAAGATGAGAAGGGAGTGTTGTCGAGCTCGCCCCTGATGAAGACGAACTTTGTGAACCAGTTATGGTTCTTTTTGGCCGTCTCGCGGACCTTGAATTGTGTTTCAGCAAGGAAGGCGACCTCGTCGTTGGCGGCGCAATAGATGAAAAGTTTTTGGAAAACAATGAGGTTGAACTCAACCCGCTCCCTCCTGGTAAAACATGAGAAAGACACCATCATGGCGATCATGTTAGGGTTTATCTATTCGGGGACCGCCTCGAAGTACTTGAGCACTTGACATATCTCCAACCAGAGGGGGAAGTGAAACCCCACCTCGAAGTGCGAGATTGGATAGGTGAGCTCATCCTAGAAGAAAGTGGTGATCGCCTCGCCCCTCTTGGGCCTACGCGCGGTAAAACCCGGTGGGACATGGTCCGCCACAAAGTCGAGGTACTCCTGCTCCAAGGGATTGCCATCGAAGAAGGGGTACTCGGCAAATTGTTTTCCATACTTGGGCCTCCCATCAGCGTCGAGTCATGTCTTGCCCATTTCAAAAAGATTGTATATGCGAGTGGAAGTGGCGAGAAGTGTGAAAGAAGGGGGTATGCATCTGTAGTAAAAGCGATGGTTAGGGAGTATGTAAGGGTGCCTATTAATAGAAAACAAATTAATTGCCGAGCCAACCGGTCTGTCCAGCTCACGAACCTCAGCTCAATAGTTCCTCGTGACCTTTCCTACCTTAAGGCGAGTCGAATCGCAAGCATAACTTTCGTGAAATTAACAAGAATCATAAATTATACGGTTCTATTATTACACAACCGCAGTAATGTTCAGAAAATATATCAGGGGAAGAATTGTTACAACAATTGATAGCTGGGGGTCTAGGGGCGAGTGTCGGTAGGCTCAGCAGGGGAGCCATTTCCGTCTACCCTAGCCTCACATCCCCGTCCCCGGTGGTCGATGAGGGTTTTTGACCTCGCGGGCCAGCTCAAGATCTTGGTGGATAAAGTGCATATTATCATTGATTTGATCCATAGAGTACCAGGGGAAGTCATCCTGCTCGCCGATGAGCACTCTACCTCATCCTCCAACAGTACGTTGTATTGCTCAAGTGCCTGCAACCTCTACTCGACGATAGCACTCTCCTCCTAGATCCCGCACAGAATGAGTTCATGCTTCTTCAGGACCCCAATAGTTCACTTGCACATCTTGGCAGGGTCGAGCGAGGCATCCAGGAAATCTTCCATCATGTTGGGGGAAGGAGGTGGCTAGTGGCACACCGACACAGAAGATTCTTCGGCTTCGGATTGGCCTGGAAGGCCTACGAGGATAGTAAATTCAGATAAGCAGCCTGGGTTATAAAAATAGTGAATGCTTCAGACTAACCGTGCAATATGGTCCTGCCGAGATGGGGCTACTGAGAGGAGCTCGGCTGACCCTAGAAGGGGCGAGTGCGTGGAGGATTAGGGGTCTTGCCATGACCCAAAAGATAGGAGTCGGGGGAGATGATTAGCTCAAAGCTTGTGATGGGGATGTCCCCAAAACCTCCCCCTGCGAGTGCAGGATCGGGGGTAGGAACCCGAGGGGGCTGGTGAGCAGGTGAGTGCGATAGCAGAATGCATAGTTTGGTGGTCCCAAAGGTGGGCGCTGGGCTTTTTGCACGTGAGTCGGTGGTAGTTTGAGGGCGTGAGTCCCCCTGAAGAGAATCGACTCATGCCAAAGGGCTGTCTGCAACCCCCTAATGAGTGTCGGGATCGGTAGGAGGGTCAGCAACCTCTTTCCCTTTGGGTTCTGCAGCTATCTTGGAGGAAGAAGCATGTCCACGATCTGGAGTGGGCGTCGGATCGTAGAAGGCTGCCTCGCCGACTTTATGGTCGGATTTGGCCTATATGGGGGGTTTTGTTTTGCGACTCACGCGGTGAGGGATTGGATAGCCAAGGGCTCAGCTCGGTAGTGTGGGAGGAGTTGCATTTCTAGGTGAGATAAAGCCTCTCCTGGAATTCCTTGGAAAGAGGCTTGTTGGCAAGTAGAAAAGTAGGGGAAATGGCAAGGCTCTTCCAGGCGGACGAATATATATATATATATAGCATATTACGGACCCCACCAAAAGATTACCTCCGACTGTTGTCGCACTCGCCGAATCTCTTTGGGATGGATTTTTCTTTTCGTGCTTGGGGCAACCTCGCAAAGAGCGGGGATTGTGTACAACCCCATATCCGGTGAGTGGGATCTACAGGAGTCGTCCCAACTATTTTGTGTAGTTCAAATCTCAAGCAAGTCACCCAGGGGGAGGGGGCGAGTGCATTGATGCACTCGACTCGCCCGGAATTGTCTTCAGCAGGTGCGGGTCGAGTGGAGCAAGTGGGCTCGCACTCGCCCCGCGCTCTCGGTGGCAGTAGGAGAGTGGGGCTGGCCAGAACCGCACTCGCATGGGCCATAGGGAGGCGATGAGTGCCGGCCCCATCATGCACTCACTGGTGCAGGCGAGTGAGAATTTTCATGGATCCGTCGCCCAGTGATTTTTTACTATTCCACCATTGTTGGCCTGCCAGTAGCCTTTCTGAACATCGGAGTTACGCTGTTGGCAGACCAATTTGGACTGCATATAGACATTCCAAATAGTGGAGGTAGGTGTTTGCAGACCAACTTCAAAAAACTATAAATTGACCCAAGGGTGTACCTCAGAAGGCATGCTTTCATACTCTCCATCTTCCTTACTCTTTGGTCAACTAGCACTTTTTGAGGTGCCCTTAGCTCGGCAAAATCTAAGGAGGGGAAACACTCTAAGATATTCTAGGTGCGTGGTGGGAACTCTGTGCTGGAGCCTTGGTCAGTTATCGTTCTAAGTCTTTGGTCGTTCAAGCTTGCTGGGGAGAAGTATATGTGCGGTCACGCATTTTCTAAAGGTCTGAACTCCACATAAGCTGATTTTCGGTTTGAACATCTCAAATTCTTTAAGCATGACTACCAAATATTAGTCTGATCTCGGTGAGGGTTACTAGATAGCAGTCAATAATATCTTGAAGTACTTAAGAAGGACAAAGGATGTATTCTCGGTGTTTGGTGGAGAGGAAGAGCTCTTTATGAACGGTTACATATATGCTAGCTTCCAGACTGATAAGGATGACTCAAATTCTCAGTCAAGTTGTCTTTTGCCTAAATGGAGGAGCTGTGAGTTGGAAGAGTTTCAAGCAAGAAATAGTTGTCAATTCTATAATAGAGACCGAGTATATCTCTGATGTAAATGCAGTGAAGGTGATTGTATGGATTATGAAATTTATCGGCTAGCTTGATTTAGTTCCTAACATTGTTGATACCATAATTCTTTACCGTGACAATAATGGTGTTCTTGTACGGCATAAGGAACCTAGATCTCATTAGTGATCTAAGAACATACTTTGGCAGTTCCATCTTATACAAGAGATTGTAGATTTGGGAGATGTGAGCATATGTAGAGTACCAACTGAGGAAAATAATATGAATCCACTAAGAAGCCGCATGCATAGAGAAAGCAAGATAGGCATACTAAATGGGTATTATATATATGAATGATCGTCTCTAGTGGGAGACTTGTGGATTGTATTTATGTCAGTTGTTATTCATGTGAAGAATAGAGTAATGAATATTTCTTTTTACAAATATGGCAAGTTTTTCGTTATGTGAATTTGTTTCTATATGATAAATTAATTAACATAATAAATATCCTTAAAATGCTTGCTTCCATAGGAATTCAAGTGCATGACTTGAATCTGAGGACCTATGTTTATAAGAAGCTTCATTCTTAAATGGTCCCTAGTCGACATAACATCGTAGAAGTCAGGGCGATGATGGCACTTTTATGTTAGTATATGCACTGTCTGATGACTGGTTTTCACAGGTCATGATATTGTGATATCAAGTCATCGCATAGGTACTTTTAAGTGAATAAGTTGTACTGGACAGACCCAGCATGAGACTATTTTGTCGATTATTATCTGAACACATAACAAATAGATCTCCAGTGGAAATGATGTTTGTAGTCCTTTGGCATGAAGTCACAATATTCATCAAGTGATGTAGAGCTTACTTTGATGTCATCAAAAGTCTTCTTTTAGAAAGTTTGATGATAATAGTGGTAATTGGGTATGGTACAAAGCATTTGGGTGTTTGTGTTTGAACAGAAATGGGATTTAGCCTCATATATGATATGAGTTACATCCATGGGCCTCTAGGTGCAACAGAATTGAGAAATGCATGACCATGCTTGGTTGAGACAATATATGATATTGAGCTCACCAATTTCTAGAAGTGCATTTTAGATCAAGAAATTGAGATTGAGAAATTATGAGGGTGACACGGTCCATACTTCTAGTTCAATCCAGATGTAAGCGGCAAAGAGACATGGCAACACTAATATATTTGTCACAAAAGGCTTGTTGAGTTACGAACTCTTATTGCTTAGGTAGCAATGATGTATGTTAGATTCCTCTCATTGCTTGAGAGACTTTTGTTGGTACTTTCTAGATCATGTGGGAGACTGCTAGTATTTTATGATGATTTAAAAGTAGTCAAGCAGTTAGTCTCACTGCCAATACGATTTGAGCCTATAGGGTCGCATATAAGAATATTTGGATAAATTGCAGAGGGTTGTGTTGGCCTCACTTATATGGGAGATGAGTAAAGGACTAATCTTATGACCTAAAGAAAATTAGTGGAATGGGTCGAGTGCGTATCGATGCATGTTGACTTGTCAACTCAACCTAGCTCAATGTTGAAGTAGATGTCGAGTCAATGCTATTTTGAGTAGATGTCGATGTTATGTCGACTTTTATTTGATGGATGTACATCGACTGCAAGTCAACGCAGGTTGAATTGAATGTTTTCAAATGCTTCTCGATGTTATGCGGAGCTCTAATCTATACACGTCGACTTCAAGTCGACGCATATCGATGCAAATTGAGTTTTGGCAGATTTTTAAGGGGGTCACTGTCTGCTTGATATCCTTGGGTATAAATAGAATTGGAAAAGAATTTTCTAAAGGTGTACCTTTTGTGTGTGCTTTTGAAGATATCACTTGAGCCGAACTCTAGATCTTATCATAACTTCTTGTTGTTGTCTCTCCTGGAAATGAATCTAGCAATTCATGGAGACGCAACGAACACTCCTTCTCCGGCCCTGTTCTTATGTGATAAGATCTTGGGGTTATCTTTCACTCATATAGACACCAGTAGAGTCCCGGATCTATTTTTGTGTGGACTCTGCAATCTATTGTTACACAAACTTTATTTGACTAAATCTTTGGAGAATCTTGATTGAGTAAAGTCTCAATCCCTCTTAGTTACTATGCTTTTATTCTTTCCTTTATTTCTTGATTCATGGAAATCTCAAGATCCTTTATAATTTAGGGTTTTTCTTGTATATTTATTTTGTTGCGCACTTGTGATGTGCTATTCTACTAATGTATATAAAACCCAACAAGAAGTAGCATTTACACATCAGGCTTAAAGAAGACTCCAGCTCTAGCAAGAAATATATATTGAGTGTAAAGAAAGTATTTGTAACAAAAACTTAATTAACTGTAGGATCACACTGAGGTTTAAGTGTAGGGTCCAAGTGACCTAAGGTAGGGGGATCAGCTAGTGCCTCTGAGGTAAGTGACATATGTTAGATCTTATGGTGCCCTTAGAGAGGGGTGAATAAGGGCATTATGGAATTTAAATCTTAGATAGGAATATCAGAGTTAATTACAGATGTTTTGGGTTATTTTATAGAAGATTTAACTTTAATAGTTCAGAAACGATTATATTGAAGGTTTATTTTGAAAAATACTCGAATTCAATAATTTTTCACAACCACCAAAATTAGTGCAAATGCCCGATTCTAGTTCACAGAAATTGAATTTCTTAACCTTATGAACGAAACAAATCTAACAATAGATTTTATTTTAATACTTTAATCAAAATATAATTTAAAATATTTTTGAATAGTAAATAAAATCAATTGAATAGAATAATTAATAACATGATTTATTTCATAATATATTGATTACAAAAATGTTTGATTTTTATAATACTAGAAATCAAGGAAAATAAAAAAAACCATTTTTGTTGCTTCACTAATCCTTCTCTGTTGAGTATTGTATCCATAATAACCCTGATTTGAAGATGGTTCTCATTAAGCTAAGATGAATTGAGATTGTATTTGATGTTGTATTTTCAATTATGTACTTGCAGGTCTACATTGCTAAGTACACAACAATGTCAGGTTATGGTGGGCCAGTAAACACAGAATTATACAATATAATCCTTCATTATGTAGCCCAATGTGTTGACTCACGTGTAATCTCACTATTGGGGTGTACTTCTATCCCATGTGTATGAGGAGGATCCAAGAAGGAGAAGGACTTGGAATCAGAAGAACAGAAATTTTACCCAAGTAAAATTCATCGAGTATGGTAAGGGATATTCATCGAATACGTCGAGTGTACTGGTTGATACTCATTGAATTCGTCGTTTATACTTACTAGCACTCGTCGAACTCATCATATGTACTTGAGGTAAAATCTTTGAGAGTTGGAATATCTGCCAAGAAAAAATCGTAGAGTATTTAAGTGTATAGTCTTTCAATTCGTTGAATGTATCTAACGATACTCGCCAAATTCGTCGAATATACTAGTCGATACCCGACGAGTTCATTGCGTCAATTCAACTTTACTTCTCTGGATTTTCTAAGTTAAATTCGTCGAATATGACTAGGTCAGGCGTCGAATGCATCAAATGCGTCGAGGGAGCTAGCCGATACTCGTCAAATTCGTCAAGTGTACTAGCTGATACTCATTGAATTCATCGAGTATGACTACTGCCCGACGTTGAGTGGCATGTTGGAACGAGTTGGATTTCCTTAAGTAAATTTCGTCGAATATCAACACTAGTTTGTCGAGTACACTCAGCTATACTAGACGATACTCGACGAAAATTACATGGGTTATTTTTTTCGTCTGGTTTTTCAAAATCTCATCTCAGGTTGGATGAAATGGCTTGTACATTTATCTCGCATGTCTCATTTTGGAAGTTTTTTTCAAGCTGTTGCATATGAGGATTTCTATAAATACTTGGGGTGGACTTTCTATCTTGCCTAATCGTGCTCAAAACTTCTAAGAAAGATCCCATACGAATTGTTCCCGTCCGCACCTGTTCCCTAATCACGATTCCTGATCGGCAGAAGACAGCAGTGCACGATTCGTTCTTTCTCCATCGATTTGACTTGATCATTGCTTGCTAAAGATTTTGATATTCCAGGATCTATTAAATTCATGATTCAAGATCAACGTCTTCAAAGATTTCAGATTTATCGTGTTCTTCAAAAATTTCATGTTTAACCATTTTCGAAGAATGACAGATTGAAGAGCTTAGATGTTGTTAAGATTATTTGTAATCGATATCTGTAAACTCTTTTACATTTGTAGGAGGTTTTATCTAAGAGTTTAAATCCCTTTGTGTATCGTGTTGTAGATCCAGTTTTGGATCGAGTTATTGGAGAGGTTGTTCTCTGAGTGGTAGGAACGCTGTCTCAGAGTTGTAGGAGTTGAGGCTCCGAGGTGTAAGATTTGTTGAAATTTGAGAAAGGCGAAGTAGCCAAATCTTGCCCTTCGTGGTAGATAGGCAAGGCGGGACAGTGAACGTACCCAACTTGGCGAACCACTATAGATCTCTATGTTTTGTGTGCTTGTAATTTTGTAAGTAATTTTTATTCGGTGAAAAGACACAGACCTCACCTATTCACCCCCTTTTAGGTGATTTATTTTGAAACTAGATACTTTCAATTGGTATCAGAGAGGTGTTGTTCGGTATAAAGTTAACACCTTTGACAAGATCTCCCATCTAGCGTCAAGAGATTCTGCTTAGTAGACATGGACAGAAGAAAGGACATGTCTTCTATGAAGTTACCTGTATGCACCAAAAAAAACTTTCCTATATGGAAAGAACATGTCAGATACTTCATGGATGCAGCTGATCCAATGATTTTTCAGATCATTGAAGAAGGGCCATATATTCCTACACAAGCCTGTGCTTTGAATCCAGCAATCATGATTCATAAGAAAATTATAACAAGTGCAGTGGACAACTCTATGCTTCAAAACCTTTTCCACTACAAATCTACCAAGGAGATGTGGGACTTCCTTGAAGTTCTCATGGAAGGTACCATATAAGTTAGAGACGATAGCAGATCGTTGATGAATCAAGAATATGAAGCCTTCAAGCAAGATGTTAATGATACAATTGTTGATAGCTTCGAGAAGTTCTTCGAGATTATGAATGGGCTCAGAAACTACGGCCGCATCTTAACTAATGGTGAACTAAACGACAAGTTCCTCAGATCCCTGACAAAGGACTGGGACACAAAAGTAGTAATCATTCGGGAGTTTGGGAAGCTGCCGGAGATTGAACCCCAGAACCTCTTCGGAAAGCTGCTATCCTATGACTTTCAAATGAATACTATAAAGAAGGACGAGCAAAGTAGCATGACTTCAAGAAGAGAGAAGTCAGTTGCTCTGAAGGCTGAAGTTTCGAGAAAATATAAAGTTATGTCGCCAGTATGGACACGAGCTCCAGATACTCCAAAAGACTCTGAGCCAACCACGTCAGGCTCTGTGCAATCTAATGGAGAGTTATCACTCATCTCGAAGCAGTTTAAAAGATTGCTCAACAAGAGGAGGCAAATGAAAAACTTGTCCTCCTCATTTGATTTCAGAAGATCACATCGTGACGGTGATCGAGCGAAGAAAAGCTACAACAAAGAGGATAGTATAAATCTAAACCAAATAAACATTCTTCCTCTGACGTTGTCTGCTATTGTTGTAATAAGCCAGTACACATGATTGCGGAGTGTCCGTACAAAAAGAAGGAAGAGAAGAGATCCTTCAAGGGCAAGAGGAAGGAAGAAAAGAGCTTTGTTACTAAGAAGTCATAGACTTTTAGTGACAGTCACTACAGTGAATGATGTTCAGAGAATGAGGAAGCTTACTTCGGGCTTATTGCTCGATCAGACGAGGAAGTTGGTTACTCCGAGTATCACGGGAAGGTAAACTCGAACACGATACTCTCTGAATCGGAAACATCAACTAATGGTCATGAAGGCTATTCTTCTGAGGAAGATGATTGCGACTTGATGACTCAACATCAAGAACTTTTGAAAGCTTTTGACAAAATCCATAAGGTCACCAAAAAATAATTAACAAAGAATACCTCCCTAAAGTCAGTGGAAACAAGTCTGGAGGAAGAACTTGCAAAATTATTTCCTCTCAGAGATGAAGTCCACTCCTGAAAGAGGAATTGAAATGTTATGCTGAGGCATTAAGTCTATCGGACAAATAGTTAGATAAGCTTGAAGAAAAGCTCTTGGTGGAGAGGAAACTTGTTTAAAGTTACTCCAAGCTGAGAACTATTCTCCCTCCCATCGACGAATTTTCCGCTCCAAAGAAGGGTAGTGGTCTTGGCAACGTAGCTGAAAAATGTGAGTCTGCTAAGAGAGCCACCGCCAAAGGTAAAAGGAAGGCAACTTAGTATCAACCCTATCTTAAGAAGGTTAACTTTCCCACTAACAGATTTGTTTCTAAGACATCCTATAGGCACTTTGTCAGGCCTACCTATGTAGAGCCTAAGAAGCGCTACCAAGGATGGACCCGTCCCCAAGACATTAGGGCTAGTGTTTCCAAGGCTCCTTACGAAGAGATAACTCTAAAAAAGTATGGTCCTTATGTTCATGGACATTATTTTAAGAAGGCACTGAAAGCCAAACCAATTGTACCCAAGGTAAAGGAGTTTTAGAAGCCCTGTGTTTGTGTGTTGCAATCAGGAGACTTCCACCTCCAAGTATGTAGCCACAACTAGATCTCAAATTCAAAAGATAAAGCAGGAGTACAAGATAAGGTACCACAGGTTTGACTATTGGTGTTGTGCAAGATTGTTCACTATTTCGTAGATTGTTGGTTTCATCCGATTAAACTTGAAACTCCATGAGTTAACAGTGCGAGACCAACCACTCACAAAGTTAATGTTCCTAGTGGTGTTAAGCTGACAAGGAACCAAGGACCCAAATCAGTTTGGGTTCCTAAGGTAAAATTATTTATGATTTCTGGTATGTTCAAAGGCCAAGAAAATGCTAATTTGGTATTTGGACAGTGATGATCACGATATATGACTGGGACAAGAAGCCTACTGCCAGAATCTACCCTAGTTGAAGATGGCCCAAAAGTTATATTTGGAGGGTCTGAATGGGGAATTACTATAGGCTACGGTATGATATAAAACGATATTGTATCTTTCACAAACATGGCTTATGTTGAATGATTACAACATAATCTGATAAGCATAAGTCAATTATGTGACAAAGGCTATATCGTTGAGTTCTATAAGGAGAAGTGCCTGATAAAGTCACATGTAAATTTGTAGACGATCTTAACAGGCACTTAGAGTAGAAATATATTTTGTTTAAATCTTCTATGTTTAGACAATTCTACACCAGTGTGCTTTTTGGCTAAATATAGTGCATCTCTTTGTGACCATTGGCGCAAGAGGGTAGCATATATTAATTTCAAAATCATAAATATGTTATTTTCTCATAACTTAGTGCATGATTCCCCCTGCATTAACTGCCTTAAAGAGAGTCCATGTCACTCATGCCAAATGTGTAAGCAGACAAGGGCTACCCTCAAGGGTATTGCTGAAAAAGATTCTTTGAGAATTTTGTATTTACTTCACATAGACTTATTCGGTCCTATGTCAATTCACAGTTTAGCAGGTAAAGCATATACGTTGGTAATTGTTGATGACTACACTTGGTTTACTTCGGTGTTCTTTCTAAAACATAAGTCAGACACCTTTGATTCTCTCACTAATTTTGCCGCACAAATTCAGAAAGAATTGAACTGCTAAGTGGTCAAAATCAGAAGTGACCACGGAACAAAATTTGAGTCTAGTGCCATGATAAAATTCTGTGGAAGTCAACGTATCTTTTATGAGTTTCCTCCTCGCATTCTCCACAACAAAATAAAGCTGTTGGGAGAAAGAATAGAACCCTCATTGAAGCATGTACAACTATGTTGAATGTCGCTTCACTTTCCGAGTACTTCTGGGCCCAAGTAGTCAACACAGCTTGCCACGAGCAAAATAGAGCTCTAATCAACAAAAGCCATTGTATGACTCTGTATGAACTATTGAAGGTAGGAAAACCTACTATGTCCTACTTTAGAATCTTTGGAAGTAAATGCTTAGTACTTAATAATGAGAAGTATTACTGCACGAAATTTAGTGACAAATGTTTTGAAGGTATTTTTGTAGACTACAATAGCCATAGTAAGGTTTATATGATTTTTAATAAGAAAACCCTATTGGTAGAATAATCTATTAATGTTGTATTTGATGAGACAATCCTGCTCCAAAGAAGCTTGTCTAGTGTTATTGGTTCAGATGCAGGTATCAGGTTAAAGGAACTAAGAATGGATGAAGCGATCAAGGATGATGCTCCAAGCTCAGTCAAGGTCGTCGATACAAGTTTGGTGTATGAAGAACTTCCAGAGGAAGAATTGTTTCAACCTATAGAGGATGCACTAGATGTTATAGAACCTATTGGGGGAGAGCAAGAAATATAGGGTTTAGACACCTGAGAGATCTCCTAGCTGATCAAATCATTGGAGAGCCAAGCAATAGTGTTAGAACTAGAAGAGGTACGACTAACGAGAAATTGCATCTTAGTATCTATCTTAGTTTGACCCAAAGAAGTTTGAAGAAGCAAAAAAAGATGCCACTTAGATATTTCCAATGCAAGAGAAGCTCAATCAGTTTGAAAGATGTAAAGACCGGGAGTTGGTGCCCAGTCATAAAGGATAGAACATGATCAACACCAAATGGATTTTATGAAACAAGCTGGATGAAAATGAAGTAATTATCAAGAACATAGCCAATCCTGTAGCTCAAGAATACATACAAGAAGAAGGGATCGCCTTCGATCGGACATTTGCTCCGGTGGCTAGACTCGAAGCAATCAGGTTATTTCTTGTATATGATGCCCTCAAAGGCTTCAAGGTCTATCAAATGGAGGTGAAATCAACATTCTTTAACGACAATCTGAAAGAGGAAGCATACGTAGCGCAATCCTCGAGTTTTGTCAACTCTACATTCCCCAAATATATTTACTTTCTTAATAAAGCTCTATATAACTTAAAACAAGCTTCCCGAACTTGGTGTGAGATGTTGTCTAGATTTCTTCTTGAAAACATGTTTACAAGAGGAAAAATAGACAAGTCATTATTTCTTCGGGAAGTAAAAGGCAAGATTTTGGTAGTGCAAATCTATGTCGACGACATTACTTTTGGCTCTATGGAAGACAACCATTGCAAGAAGTTTTCCAAACTTATGCACCGAAGTTTGAAATGAGCTGTATGGGAGTGTTGAAGTATTTTTTAGGACTTCAGGTGAAACAATCTGAAGATGGAATTTGCATCTCTCAGGCAAAGTTTACCAAAGTGTTACTAGAGAAATTCAGAATGGAGAATGCAACCTCGATGAGGACTCCAATGGGTTCAACTATATCTCTAGATAAGGATGAGAAAGGGAAATCTTTTTATGAAACCAAGTACAGAAGTATAATTGGATCCTTGATCTACCTCACTGCCCGTAGACCAGACATAATATTCTCAACATGTGTCTGCGCTATATTTTAGGTGAACTCAATGGAATCTCATGACGTCGCTGCAGAGCAAATTTTATGTTACCTTAAGGGTACACCCAATCTTGGCTTATGGTACCGAAGAAGTAATGATGTCGAGCTAATTGGATTTTCAAATGCAGACTTTGTAGGTACCAGGGATGATAGGAAAAGCACTTTTGGGACGTGCCAATTCCTCAGAAGAGGGCTTATTTCATGGAGCAGCAAGAAGCAAAATTGTGTGGAAACGTCCATTGCCGAGTAAGAGTATATCTCTACAGGTAGTTGTTGTGCACAGCTTCTATGGATCAGAGATCATCTTGAGGATTACAACCTGAAGTTCAAAGAGATTCTGATGTATTGCGACCCCTCAAGTGCAATAGTGATCGCAAATAATCCAGTTCCTCACTCTGGACAAAGCACATCAAAGTACGATATCACTTTATCCGGGATCATATGGAGAATAAGGATATAGCCCAAAGCTATGTCGCGACGGATAAGTAAGTTGCAGAAATTTTTATGAAGCCACTAGACGAGGCCAATTTCTCATTTTTCAAAACAGAACTAGGCATGCTAAACAAGGACTCATGAAGATGGCCAAGAAGACAGGAATTCACACGGTAAGTACTTCAGAAAGCAAAAACATTTGTCCACGGCAAATTGGTCGAATATAGGTCAGCAGGACCGGCGATTCATCGGATATATATGCCAAAACTTGATGAATTTGACTCTGTTCCGGTTAATTTCTCCAAATTTCACTTAGGTCAAATTTTCTTTCCTATATTGGATCAGAAGAGTCGCGGCTTATCAAGTACGTGCCTTTCCTTTATATTATATATATATATATATATATATCAAGGGTTCGGAGGCAAACCTTAGTCATTTCATAGAAACCAGAAGACAAAATCACTGAACTATCTTCCTCCCGACGATTCGATTTCCAAGTACTATTCATCATCTTCCTCTCATTGCACTGGTCTCATTCTTCTTCTATTAGGTTAGTACAAGCCATTCAAGAAAGTTCAATATTACAATAGTGACTCCCGTCGATTTCTTATAGAGGTTTGATCCCGCCGCTGACTTGTCTAGCCGTTTCAGTCAGCTGAAGCAATCCACTTCCAGTTCTGACTGTTCAGACCAGAGCCATTTCATCAAAGTTTCTAAGGATCTAATCTCCATGGCTCCTCGAAGCACCAGCGGCTTGCTAGGCGGTAGAGAATTGGTTCGTACAGGATTTGCCTTTGCATCCATTGAGTTCAGAAATGTTATCCTGATGTTGGAATTTGCCGGCCTTTCCTTTGTACTAGAACACCCATGCAAAGTTCTAGACAAAGATGTTCTAGAGTTCTATCAGAATGTTAAGCTTCACAGGGACGATTCAGTCATAAAGAGCAAGGTCTGTTAGACTTCAGTTAAGGTGAAAGCTTCTCTCCTCACCAGGCTTTTGAGGCTTCCAACTTGTGTAGAGGCAGATCAGCTCGAAGAGGAGGACTTCACAAGGGCAATGTTGTTTTGTGGACTGCCTAGAGGCACCAAGGCAGTTAAGAGGAAATGCATGAACGATGAAGGGAAGTTGTTATCAGATATCATTGGTAAAGTTCTCAGATGCAAGACAAGATAACATGATTAACTATCTTCATAGATGTTCAAGATCCTGGTGGCTATTATCTGCATGAAAAAACTAGATTATGGTGCAGTGTTGTTTGCTAAGATCAAAGATAGTCTCCGAACTCCCAACTTTGGAAGGATTATTAGCTTGTTCTAGAACCAAATGGATAGAGATAAGTTTTATATGACCAAATGTGTGCCTATCCATCACCTATGGAAAATTGACTCATATATATTCTCGAGGTGGGATAGGAGGATCTAGAGGCCAGGGGGAGCAAGACATCTACCTGAGGTAGAGGAAGAGGATGTTCCTACTGATAAGATTCCTAATTCCCCCCTAATTGAGATTTTGGATAGTTTGAGTCTAGGAATTGAGGGGGAGCCAGCTGATACACAAGTGACAACTAAAAACGGTCCCTCGAGTGTCTCTTTAGTTTCAGTTTCAGATGTCCTAGCTATAGAGGTTCCATGTTCAGTTTCAATTCAAGTCCCAGCTACTACAGTGGGAGATACAGTAGATCTACTCTCTGAGGGTTATGTTATAGGTCATAATGTTGTTACTAAGATAGTTCCTGATGAGACCGATGTTGAGACTACTGGTGATGATGATGATCCAGCTCCTTCTGAGCATGAGATTGAGGATGATTTGGATGTTACTACTAAAGATGATTTAGATGTTGCTTATCATGAGATAGATATTGATGAGGTAATGGTTGCTGCTAATGAGACCAATGCTGTTGATAATGCTAATGATGTCTCTGAGCAAGTTTCAGTAGAGCACATAATTATCCCTCACCCATATATAATTCCCGATTCAGCTTCTGAGGGGGAGGCAACTCAGTCCTCTTTATCTATTGCTACTCATGCTGACCGATTTATCTGCAACCTTGTGAAGAGGATTAGCAAGATGTTAGGTGTACCTCCAGTTGTTCAAGAGGAGGTAGTGGATATTTCTGATGAGGAAGGAGATGAAGAGGAGCATACTCTTGTCCTACCTACTACTTAAGACCTTGTATTGTTTTCCAAAGCTCACTTATCTACGATTAATGAGTCTCCAGTGACTTGGAGATTCTTGTTGATGTCCCCTCCACTTAGAGAGCACAGCTTGAATATATTCCTAGTACTAGTGTTGATAGTTCCATCCTGAAGATAATATAAGCCATGTTGGTTAAGCATCAAGCATAGTTTTAAGACTCAATGCAAAATGTTCTAAAAAAGGTCAAAGAAACAGAGAAAGATCTAAACAATGACCTTGTAGAGGTTAAAGTCAATATTGACAAGCTGTATACCAAGCTGGATTCTTGGGTCATCCAGGGTGGGGAGGCTATTAAGCATACAATGGCAGGACTCAAGAGTAACCTGGATGTTCTTCAAAATGTTGATATGAACGTAGTTACAATGATTGGTTCTCACAATCGATCAATGGATCATTTTGACAAGACAATGGGAGGTTATGCCAATGCTATAACTGTTGGAGTCAGAAAGGGGGAGGATGTCCTTAATGCTAAGGTAGATGTGGTTGAAACTGGGGGATAGATTTGATTTTACACTAGAGGGGGGGGGGGTGAATAGTGTTTATTAAAAACTTTAATTTATTTTTATAGCCGATGTAAAGTAAGTTATATATATATATATATATGAAAATCACAGCACACAATAGAAAGTAAAGCAATCATAGATGACACAAGTAAATTTTATAGTAGCTACCCAATAAATCTGGGAACATCTACTCTTCTACCACCCTGGTAGAATCCACTACAAGTTTTTGATTAGATGCCCTATTTTCTAAGGGAGATCTAGAAATCCTTTGAGCTTTTGATCTGGTGCTCAAAAAACAAGCTTAAGTATTTTGATTAGGTGATTTAGGAACCAAGAGGTTAACATTTGAAGGGTGTTATAACTCTGTACATAGTTTAGGAAGTAAACTAAAAGTTGATGTTGTCTTCTCTTTCAAATATCTCTGAGAAGACTAAGTGGATTGATGTTGCAAAACGCTCCCCCTGAGTTGAAAAGATATTTGAGATCAGGAGGGGAGACTTCTCTTCAGGGTGTAGGCCTTCTTAATTATTGTTTCTCTCCAGTAGGTGTTGCAAACAGATTTGAAATTTGATGTCTCTTGGAGAATCTTAAGCAAAATGTCTAAAGATCTCTGTATATCACCATCTTATCTGAGTATCGTCTATCAATCCCACAATCTTAAATAGATTTATATATTTTGACTGTCAGAGAAGAATTCAATTTTGAATTAAAACCATTCTGAAATGCCTGATGTATCCTTGGGATTTGTAACTGCCCTGGAGTTAATTAGAATTAAAAACTCTATGATAACTCCATATTTTGTGCTGCCTTAAATGACTATACTCATTTAGAACATTTAGCATTAAATATCAGAGCTATAACTGACTGAAATTAAGCTTTTGAAAATCATTCTGCCTCTGAATATAGAAACGGCCTGAACGTCGAACACAACAAGAAATTTGTCAAACGGAGCATGGAGTTCGTCGAGCTGAGCCTGGAGTTCGTCGAAATGAGATTTTGAGTTTATATTAGAGTTCGTCGAATGGAGCTCAGCATTCGTCGAGCTAAACTCAGAGTTAGAAACCTGATTTTGTCGAACTGAGCTCGTTGTTCATCGTATTGAGCTAGCCTTTTGTCGATCTGAATTCTGTGTTCGTCGAATAGCACTTCTCTGGAATTCTTCTGAAGGAGCAACCTTGGAAATAAACTTATGACACTAGACTATACACATTTGGTCAAACTAATCATTCAAAAAACAAATGATAGTGATTCTACCAAAAATCAGTAATAGGGATCGAACAATCTCCCCCTATCTGGGTGAGGATACTATCAACGACAAAAAAACGCAAAGCATAAATATCTAGCAGAAATAAAATTTTTAGCAAATATATAATAACTGCTTTGGGAGTTCAAAAACAACAACATAGTTCAAAACATAAACAAAAATCAAGAATCTTTCCGAGGAGCTGCTGAAGGAGATTCTGAAGAAGATTTGGTGAAAATAAGCTTTTTGGTAGGATCTTCAGCTTCCCTTTTGCTCATCTTTAACTCTTGAGAGGCAATAATCTTTAGAGATGTAGATCTTAGAACAACTGCTTCAGGATGCAGACTCATATACTTATCAACATTGAACAGGCTCTTCTTAAAGTATTTGTCCAGTTCATTTTGATTGTATCAAGACATAGTGGTGAATTATGAAGGGTTCGTGCCCTCTATCCTGGCTTTCTTAATCTGAGATAGAGCAACTTACTCACTAAACCTTGCCATTCTAAACACTGGATCCAACTCTGGATCATAAACTGGAGAAGGTGACCTTTCTTGGCTTGAATGTTGGTTCATGCTTTGATTGCTTTGGCTGGTATAAGTATCAGACCTTGAAGATCTGTCCTGTTTGCCCTGAGCTGGTCTTGAGTGATGAGAAGCAGACCTCTGAGAAGAAGAAACACCTCCTGCTGACCCTGCTACTGGAGAAGGAGGAGGAGGTCCTCTCCAAGACTTTGGAGGGGAAGAATATCTCATCATCTTCTTCCTATTTTTCTGCTCATTCTTGGAGTACCTCATCCAGTGTGGAAGATCTGGAGTTAGATGTATCCCATGCAGAATATAATATGGAATATCTGCAGTTGATGAAGGTTGAGGTGCAACCTTAGCTAGAGCCTTCTTCTTTAACTTTCTTTTCTTAGACCCAGAGTCTTCTAAATCATCTGACTCTGCATGATTATCAGATTCTTCTGCTGGCTGATCATATAATTCATCCATCTGTTTATATAACTTAGTATTATCATCAACTTAAACTTCTGGATGTTTATATATAATATCTGTATCAGCTGCTACTTCCATATCTTCATTAAGAAGATCATCAAAATTTGGCATTGGAGTTTCATCCCACATAGGAGGGGAGAAATCAAAGCACTATAACATCTATTATATCATCAACTATTATAGGCTAATGGACTGGAGTAATACTAGTAGAAATGTCTTTAAGACTAGATATCAGTTGTTCTAACATAGAAGCATCAATGGGAGCTGTGTAACACACTATAGCTCTAGATAAATCATTTTCAAAAACTAGTAAATTGGGAAGATAACTATGCAGTAGTTCAAAATCTGATAAAAGAGAAAGTTAATCAATTTTGGGATTAATAAAAAAACATCACCAATAGGAATAACTTCTGGTTCTGCAGCCAACACATCCCCAGCTAAAATCATTTCTGAATCTGAAACAAAAACTAATGTTGCTACTGCTGTAACTACTTCTGCTATTACTGTGACTGGAACTGCAGTATTTGGAGCTTCTTCATGAAACATATCCCACTGCCAAGATCCAAGGAGCCCTGAATCTAGGCCCCCAGAAGAATGGACAAATTGAAGACAGTCAATCCTAGAGGTGAGTTCAAAAATAGAAGCTATTACAGGAGCTAAATATTCATCCAATAACTTCTTGAGTGTAGGAGAGATGAGTTTCAGAAGGTTAGAAACCATAGAAGAGAAATCCAAATACATAAACTCAGGAGCATTCTGAGTAAATGTTGAGGTTGGATTTAGAGTAGAAGAAGAGGGAGCAGATCTGTTTGTACATGTTGCAAATAGAAAGGGTGGAATCTGAAAAGCTTGTGGTATGGATGTAGGATTAATGATAGGGGAATGTCATCAGGAATTACATCAGGAAATATCTCATAGATAGATAAGTGAGGTGGAGATAATTGATGTGGGGATGAATGAGGTGGATTGGGAAGTAGAGGAGATGAAGGAGGAGATTGATGACGTGAAGCTATTGGAGTTGGGGATGAATGAGGTGGATATGGTTGTTGAATAAGTGAATCTGCTGGAAGGAAGTGGATGGAACTTCCACAGATAAAAAAGATTGTCGAGAAGGTGGAGATGGCTTCCTAGGTGAATGGTGTGGAGATGGCAGAGGAGAAGAAACAAGAGGAGCAGAAACCTCTTCTGGGGTTGGGAGAGTGGCTGGAACAGCCCCGATGCTTTCAGAAGCAACCCTAGAGTGTGCTGCCCTTGGAGTCTTAGGTTAGCCTTTTGGATGCATTTATAAGCACAGTTTGTGAGACGAGAACCTCTGGACATTTGGTGTGTAGGAAAATTCCAATAATTTTGCCATAACCAACATCTTTCTTATTAATCTTCATTTTAATTGAATAAAATAAAATTGTCCCCCAGTTTATAGTTTCTGATCCACCAGAGCACGTATCAAGAGGAATTGGTGCCTGGTAACATAATCATGGGCAGAGTGTTTGCCCAAAAGTACTTTCCCAACAACTTTAGCTAAAAACTTGTATTCTATAGAAAGATTCTTTTTCAATAGGTGGTTAGGGTATCCCTCGGAATGACCCATTCTATCATTTTCTCCATTGACGAGACAAAAAATTTCAGATAAAATTTTAGGTGTTAGAGAAATCTGATGTCCTGCGACTGATCTAGTAATAGTTGTATGGTCTTGAATCTTCGCAGTATAGACCCATTCCTTAATTTCCCTGACCGGGAGTTTGACTCTGGTGAACATAAAGTTTCGCAGATGTTGCTCCTCAAACAGTTTCAAAATATCTTGGAATACTTGATCTGAATGGCAAAATGAGTCCATATCGATGTCGAATCCGACATCGAAATTCATTGCCTAGAGGATTGCCTGAGAAATCGCCATTATCCTGCAAAACAGAGAGATCAAGTGCAAGTGAAATGGGAAATGCGCGGGATAGAGTTCGATGAAAACCAAATTATAAGTTTTTAGAAGTTGAAAAGGAGAACTCCATTTGACAAAAAACAAAGCATCAGACACTGTTCGATGAAAAATTTCACCCAAGAAATACATTTCGTCAATCTCTGGTCGACGAAAGTTTTGCAAAAGAATTACATTTCGTCGAGCTCCGTTCAATGAAAGGTACTTGAAACTAAAACGTCAATTTTCGGTCGACGAAAGTTTCACAAAGAAAGTTTGTCGATCTCCGTTCGATAAAAGTTTCACGAAAAATTCACAGTTCGTCGAGTTCTGTTCGACGAAAGGTGTACAATTCGTCGATCTCAGAACAAAAATCAAAGTAAAGACTCACCATTAATCATTCTGAACTGATTTAAGAAGAAAATATGTTTCTTTTCTTCAAAAACTTAGTGAAAATATCAGCTTTTAAAAATTAGTAGAAATAAATTCTAGTTTAATTTTATTTTTGTCAACATTGTCTCTTAAAAATGATGTCTTATTTCTATATGCTTGGAAGTACTTTGAAGGACTGGATTTTGTGCAATTGATATTGCACTAGTATTACCACAAATATAGTTGAATTATTTAAGTTATAACCATAATCTAGTAATTGATATTAAATCCACAAAATTTGTGAACAACAACTACATGCGGCAATATATTCAGCTTCAGTAGTTGAAGTAGAAACAGATGTTTGCTTTTCGCAAAACCATGACATAAGCCTATCACCAAGAAACTGACAAGTTCTTGATGTGCTTTTTCTATAAACCATGCATTTAGCATAGTTAGCATCTGAGAATCCAGTTAACTCAAATGCTGACTCAATAGGATAACAAAGTTCTATATTAGGGCAACCATTTATATATCTTAAAATTCTTTTTACTAAAATTAGGTGAGATTCTTTTGGATTAACTTGAAACATAGTACAAATGTAGGTTGCAAACATAATGTTGGTCTACTTACTGTTAAATAAAATAAAGACCGAATAATAGTCCTATATGTTTTCTGATCAACAGGTTTTCCATGTTCATTATTATCAAAAGCAACATTAGTAGGCATAAGTGTTTTCATAGAGGAGGCATCTGACATCCCAAATCTTTTAACCATCCCTTTAGCATATTTAAATTGCGATATGAAAATGCCATCAAGTGTTTGCTTCACTCGTAAGCCAAGGAAGTAAGATAATTCACCCATGCTACTCATTTCAATCTTGGAATGCATTAGGTCAGAGAATCTTTTGCACAGTTCCGAATTAGTAGAATCAAAAATTATATCGTCAACATATATTTGTACTAGTAAAATTTTAGATTTACGATGTCTAAATAATAAAGTTTTATCTACCATGCCTCTACTAAATTTATTTTTAAAAGAAAACTAGCAAGGGTCTCATACCAAGCTCTTAGAGCTTGTTTAAGACCATAAAGAGCTCTATTAAGTTTAAAGACATGAGTAGAATGAGTTGAAGAGATAAAACCTACAGGTTGTTCAACATAAACTTTCTCTTTGAGTTCACCATTCAGAAATCCACTCTTCACATCCATCTGATATACCTTGAATTTCTTGAATGCTGCAAATGCAAGAAATATTCCGATAGCTTCTAATCTTGCAATAGGAACAAAAGTCTAATCATAGTCTATTCCTTCCTCCCTTGAGTATCCTTGAGCTACCAATCAGCTTTATTTCTTACTATAACTACTTGAGCATCCAACTTATTTTTGAAGACCCAATTGGTTCCAATGACTGGATAGTCTTTGGGTCTTGGAACTTAGTCCCAAACTCTACATCTCTAAAACTGATTGAGTTCCTCTTGATTTGCAATGATCCAATGAGGATCTTGTTCTGCATATTATATGGATTGAGGTTCAATCTGAGAAAGAAATTATGTATGCATCTGATCTTGATTGAGTTGATGTCTTGTTTGCACACCAGCTGATATGTCTCCAATCACTTGAGATCTAGGAAGATCTCTAATTATTACAAAATCAATAGGTGGAGTTTGCTCTTCAATTATTTGTGTTGCTAATTCCTCTTGTGAAATTTCATTTGCTATGACCTTTTCAACATAAACTTCAGCATCATCTTCATCACTGTCTTCAGCATTTTGTTGAGAAGCATGCAATATATCCTCTTCCTTAAAGTTCAATTCATCTAACTTCTCACACAAAATTGATACTTGAAAAAGTGTATGGTAGAAGTGTTCTTCTCCTGATAACCTTCATCACAAAGTTGACTGATGGAGATAAGGTTATGCTTAAGACCTTTCACATAGGCTACCTTTTTGAAGGTAACTGCTGCTCCATCCTTGACATTTCCATAGCCTTATGTATGGCCACAATTGGAGCCGCCAAAAATAACCTTTAGTCCAAGCTTTGCTTTGAAGTTACTCTAGTTTGCTTTTCTTCCTGTCATATGTTTTGAGCATCCACTATACAAATAACAATGTTCCTCTGTGGTAGGATAGTTCTTTTCCAGCATTTAAAAATGAGTTAGGTGTTCTTGACTAAGATTACCTTGGGTCATGTTTTTCTTTCATAATAATTAGAAATATAAGAACATTCAGGTTGATCCTTATAACCAAGTGGATGATATCTCCTAGGAGGGATGATCAACTGAGTAAAAGATTTTTCAATCTTTGTGTTTGATTATTCTCTTGTAAATGATTAAAATTTCTGTTGGAAAAAATTGAGTTCAACGAATTATAATGATTTCGTCGAGCTTCGTTCGATGAATTATAGTAAGTTCGTCGAGCTCCATTCACAGAATAGTAATACACATTTTCTGTGTTCATCGTTCGTTGAGCTCAGTTCGATGAATCATACTGAGTTTATCGAGCTCCATTCACAAAGTAGTTATACTCAAATCCTGTGTTCTGAGTTCGTCGATCGCTGTTCGATGAATAAGATTAATTTGGTCGATCTCGATTCGACGAATTTTGTTGAACATAATTTTTCTGAAAAACTTTATTTTGTTTTGGTTTATTCTTTTGTAAAACTTCAGTATCTTTATGTATATCTTCTAATTTCTCTTTTCCTTTAGCAGAAATAAATTTTATAGGGGTAGTTAAAATATTTTTCTAAAGAATGTGAGGTTGAGTAGATGAAGCTCCCAGGCCAAGTTTACCATTTAGTCTGGCATTGAGTGTGCTTATAATATTCATCAGTTTGATACTTCTCCCATAAAAGATTCTTCAAACATTTTAGCCTCAAATAATTTGTTTTCTAAAGACACTATTTGCTTGTTAGTAATTTTCAAATCCTCTTTAAGTTTTAAGTTTTCTGAAGATAAAATGTTATTTTCATTTAATCTTTCTCTGCGAAGTTTTATTTTCTCCTCAGATTGTATCAAATCTTTACAAAGTAATTTAAAATCTATTTTAATTGTTCTGAAGTAAAATTAAAGGTAGAAATTACCTGATCCACTTTAGACTCAGATTCAGCATCAGAATTGCTGCATCATGCATTGATTTCCATCAGATAGACTTCTTTAGCCTTTGCTTCTTTTTCATCTTCACTCAAGCTGGATGAAGATTCAGTATCTGATTCAGTCCATGTTTCAGCGACGAAACCTCTCTCCTTCTATTTATGTTTACCAGAAGAGGGTTTGTTGGAGTGCTTCTTATAGTTCTTCTCCTTGTTCTTTACTTTCTTTTGATTTTCAGGACACTCAGGAAGAATATGTCTGGATTTCCTGCAACCATAACAAAAAATTTCTTTAGTAGGTGTTTTATCATACCTTGGTTTATCCTTAGCTCTGGAAAATCTTTTCCTGAAGTCCTTCCTGACCATCTTGTATAATCTCATAGCAAGTAGACTCATGAGTTCTTCATTCTAAAAAAGTTATTCTTCCTCTTTAGTAGCTTGAAAAACAATACTCTTTTCTTTCTTTACTGAAAGTAAGGTCTTTTGTTCAGCTTCTCCAGTTTTGATGAGCTACTCATAAGATTTGAGCTTGCCCAACAAGGTTTCTGTTGAGATTTAATTTACACTTCTCGCTTCTCTTATTGGCCAGATTCTTGAATCTCATGTGCCAGTGAAACACATGAGGATTTTGTCATTGACTTCTATCAATGTAATGTCCTTCTCCAAGGTCTTCAGCTCTTTAATTATGAAACTGAGTCTTGTGTACATTTCAGCTACAGATTCAATTTCACCCTTTTTGAAATTCTCATATTGAGAAATCAGGTGAGATCTTCTGTCTTTTCTCTTATCTGCTGATCCAGCCACCATTATTGTGAGGGAGTCCCAAATGTCTTTTGCTAAGGTGCATTCAGTAACTTTTTGGAAGATGTCATCAGACATTATTTGGGCTAATATGTTTATATCCTTGACATCATCAATTTTTGCTTACTTCTGAGCTTCAGTCCATTTATATGTGGTACAGCACTGGAACTTTTTGTTGAAAGTGGTAGAGGTGGTCCTGTCAAAATTGAATTCTAGATATCTTCATCAATAGAATTCATGTATAACCTAATCCTTGCTTTCCATAATGAAAACTTATTAAGATTGCAAATAGGAGGTCTAGTGCCTGCATACTCTTTATTTTGTGCCATGACAGAAACAAACTCTAAGTAAAATAAGATCTATCTGGATCTTGATGGTTTAGCTGTTAGCCTGGAAAACAACCAACCTCCCTCTGATACCAATTGAAAGTGAGGGATAGATCAGATTTTACACAAGGGGGGTGAATAGTGTATATTAAAAACTTTAATTTAAAGTAAGTGATATATATATATATATATATATATATATATATATATATATATGAAAATCACAGCACATAATAGAAAGTAAAACAATCACAAACAACAAAAGGAAATTTCATAATACTTCCCCAATAAATCTTAGTACGTCTACTCTTCTACCACCATGGTAGGAATCCGCTATATGTTTTTGATCAGGTGCCCTGTCAGCAGAAGATCTATTTTCTAAGGGAGATCTAGCAACCCTTTGAGCTTTTGATTAGGTGCTCAAAAACCAAGTTTAATTCTTTTGATCAGGTGACTTAGGAACCAAGAGGTTAACTTTTAAAGAGAGTTATAACCCTGTACACAGTTTAGAAAGTAAACTAAAAGTTGATGTTGTCTTCTCTTTCAAATATCTCTGAGAAGACTAAGTGGATTGATGGTGCAAAAAGCTCCCCCTAAGTTGAATAGAGATTTGAGATCAGGAGGGGAGACTTTTCCACAGGGTGTAGGCCTTCTTGAGTGTTGTTGCTCTCTAGTTGGTGTTACAAACAGATTTGCAATTTGATGTCTCTTGCAGAATCTGAAGCAGAATGTCTAAAGATCTCTGTATATCACCAGCTTATCTGAGTATCAGCTATCTATCCAGCAATCTTCTATAGATTTATATATTTGGACTGTTAGAGAAGAATTCAAATTTTGAATTAAAACCATTCTGAAATGCCTGATGAATCCTTGAGATTTGTAACTTCCTTGGAGTTAATTAGAATTAAAAACTCTGTGATAAATCCATATTTAATGGTGCCTTAAACGACTATACTCATTTAGAATATTTAGCATTAAATATCAGAGTTGTAACAGACTGAAATTAAGCTTTTGAAAATCATTCTGCCTCTGAATATGGAAACGACCTAAACATCTAACACAGCAAGAAATTCGTCGAACTGAGCATGGAGTTCGTCGAATTGAGCCTGGAGTTCGTCGAACTGATCTTTTGAGTTGAGATCAGAGTTCGAGGAATGGAGCTCAGCGTTCGTCGAGCTAAACTCATAATTAGAAACCTGAATCCGTCGAACTGAGCTCGTCGTTCATCGAACTGAGTTAGCCTTTCGTCGACCTGAATTCGGTGTTCGTCGAACAACACTTCTCTGGAATTCCCCTAAAGGAGCAACCCTGGGAATAAAACTATGACTTTGGACTATACACATTGGGTCAAACTAATCAACCTAAAACAAATAAAAGTGATCCTAGCCCAAATTAGTAATAAGGTTCCAACAGCAATTGAGGCTGCCATGGTTTGAAATTTAAAACAATCAATGACAACTGTTATGAAAATTTTGTTTGGATATATGGTTAGATGTTTGGAAGGTCAGGTCAGGATAATACAAGCATTCTAGTACATATTTTGCCTGCTTATGTTGAAGTTCAACATATTGAGGATTACTCTCAATATTGAACAGTCACATATGATCTTTCTCAGGACAAATCTACTACTACTGCTGATATTCTAGAGGTTCAACTAGTTGAAGATATTCCTCCTCCAGTGTACAAAAGGAGAAGAAATAGTGATGGCACATCTGCTGTGAGGTCAAAGCCAATCAAAGAAGAGAGAGACAAAGATATGACTAATAGAGAGATGGATGAGGTGCGGAGTCCAATTTCAAGAGGATTATTTTAGACTCCTTCCCCAAGGTTGATATTGGAGGAGAAAGCAGATGTACCCACTATGATCTAGATGAGTGGCAGAAGTATGAGTTGGACTATTCAAAGAGAAGAATTCATTTCATAAATCACAAGTTTGATGATCCAGCGGCACTTGCAGCTCCACCCAGATATTATCCAAAGCCTAAGGCTTACTTTGTCCGACGATGTCAGAAGAGACATGTTAAGTAGGGCTGAAGTTCTTATATTTTGTTTTGGTTAATATGTGTGGTTGTTGGTTTCCCCAAACATTAAACTCTTTGATATATATATGATAAATGTTTTGACTGGAATGCAAGTTTTGTTTAATTTTAAATATCATTATAGTTTTTTACTTTAATATTTTTGTTGTGCAATTCACTTTAACATATATGATTCATACTTCTTTAAAAAGCGGGAGATTGTTGGGTATTGTATCCACAATAACCCTGATTTGAAGATGGGTCATGTTAAGCTAAGGTGAATTGAGATTGTATTTGATGTTGTATACTGAGTTATGTACTTGTAGGTCTACATTGATAAGTACACACCAATGTCAGGTTACGGTGGGTCAGTAAACACATGACTATAAAATGTAATCCTTCATTGTGTAGTCCAATATGTTGACTCGCCTGTAATCTCTCTATTGGGGTGTACTTCTATCCCAAGTGCATGTGGAGGATCCAGGAAGGAGAAGCACTTGGAATCAAAAGAGCAGAAATTTTAAGTTAAATTCGTCGAGTATTGTAAGTGATATTCATCAAATTTGTCGAGTATGCTCGTTGATACTCGCCAAATTCGTCCTGTATACTTACTAACACTCGTCGTATTCATCATTTGTACTTGATGTAAAATCTTTGAGAGTTGGAAAATCGGCCAAGTAAAATTCGTCGAGTATTCCAGTACTCGTCGAATTCGTCCAATGTATTTAACGATACTAGCCGAATTCGTGGAATAGACTAGTCGATACCCGACGAGTTCGTCGAGTCAAATCAACTTTACTTCTCTTCATTTTCTAAATCAAATTCATAGACTATCACTGGGTCAGGCGTTGAATGCATCGAGTGAGCTAGCCGATACTCGTCGAATTCGCCAAGTATATTAGCGGTTCTTCGTCGAATTCATTGAGTATGACTACTGTCTGGCGTCGAGAGGCTAGTTGCAATGAGCTAGATTTCTCTAAGTAAATTTTGTCGAATATCACTACAAGTTCTGCGAGTATACTCATCTATACTCGATGATACTCGAAGAAAAGACTTGGGTTATTTTTTTTGCCTAGTTTTTAAAAATCTCGGCTTCGGTTGGACGAAATGCCATGTATAGTAATTTTACAAGTCTCGTTTTGGATGTTTTTTCTAGCCTTTGCATATGAGGATTCCTATATATACTTAGGGTGGACTTTCCATCTTCCATAATTATGCTAAAACCTTCCAAGAAAGATGTCGTACGAATTGTTCCCATCGGCACTCGTACCATAATCATGATTCCCAATCTGTCGACGTCAGCAGTGCATGATTAATTCTTCCTCCATCGATTCGACTTGATTGTTGCTTGCTAAAGAATCCGATATTCCAAGATCTAGTCGATTCATGATTCAAGATCAACGTCTTCAAGGATTTGAGATTTGTCATTTTCTTCACAATATTCAAGCTCAACCATTTTCAAAGAATGACAAATTGAAGACCTTAGATCTTGTTAAAGTTATTTGTAATCATTGTGTGTAAACTCTTTTACATTGGTAGGAGGTTTTATCTCAGAGTTGTAGATCCGTTTATGGATTGAGTTGTAGATCTGGTGTTGGATCGAGTTGTTGGAGAGGTTGTTCTCCGAGTGGTAGAAGCATTGTCTCCGAGTTGTAGGAGTTCAGGCTCCGAGGTGGAAGATTTGTTGAAATCTTGGAAAGGTGAAGTAGACAATTGATCCCTTTAGGGTAGATAGCTGAGGCAGTACAATGGATTGACCTGTTGATGCACGAAAATGAAAGGGGAATCGAGCACCACCAGCTAACGGTTCGAGCACGGGGAAATAGAAGGTAAAAGGGAAACTGCAAGCAGCAATCTACTAAGCAGGCGAGAGCAAAAAGAACAGTAGAGCCGTGAGCCACGACAACAACAAATTTCGCCCGTCGCGGCCTAAATGCATCTCTTGCGACGGGTTTTCCTTTGATTGAAGAAGGGTGGTTACAAAGTTGATTACAAGTGGAGTAAAGGAAAAGGGCAACAACTGAGCAAGCTAGAGTCCGTAAAGCCTGAGATTCGAGTCCGCAACCTTTAACAAGTAGGCTCCAGGGCACGAGTCTGCATGCTTTGGGGTGCACCACTTCCCCCTATTTATAGGACGGGGGCCTTCCCAAATGGGCAGGGCTAAAATATCCGGCTGCCCGGGGTACAGGAGAACCGGGCAGCGATGATGGGAAGTAAAAAGAGAGAACATGCCAGTCTGCGCAAAGGGAGCGGACTGGGCTCGCGGGCTGAGGCTTCCATCTGCTGCTGTAAGGTGCAATCCTGCTGGAAGACCTGGGCGGACGAAGCACTGAGTCCGCCGCTGAGGGGATGAACCTTGGGACTGCTGAATACTGCTGCTCTGCCGAGCTCGGCGGACTGCCAACCCGAGTCCGCCTATGATGAGCCCGGGACCTTGAAACTATGCCGGTGCTTTGCCGAGATGGGCGGACTGCCAAATTGATTCCCCGGCTAATGAGGTAGGTGTCTTTGGAATCTTGTACGCATTGTGGACTGAGGGGTTAACATAATCCCTTCACATTTTTTAGTTTCTGAAAACTTCGAAAATGTTTGCTTAACTATCGAGTCCGCAAGTCTCATTAATGCTGTCAGCGCTATAAATATCGCTGGAGGGCCTGGTGTTGTCAAGAGTTTTCAACAACATAGTGTGTTACTCACCTCTTTCGGTCTCTACTTTACAGTCCGGCATGGCGAGACTCGGAGCGTTCTTCACTAGCCTCACTGCAAAGACTGAAAAATTAATAACGCCAATGAA
The DNA here is from genome assembly GCA_039583875.1 of Platanthera guangdongensis. Lineage (NCBI taxonomy): Eukaryota > Viridiplantae > Streptophyta > Magnoliopsida > Asparagales > Orchidaceae > Platanthera > Platanthera guangdongensis. The sequence continues at coordinate 84,845,635 of CM077152.1, read as the reverse complement.
AAAAAAAGGTAATAAAGCGAGTAGGGACGTCAGTCCGCTCTTTAGGGGAGAGCTCCCAGAGTAAGAAGCTAGTCGTAGAAGAAGTCCGCAAGACTGACATGCCTGCGTGTGAAAAGCCCGGGGATTCCCCCGTATCTCACTCAGAATAGCCATCAAAGAGTGCAGACAGAACACTGAGTCCGCCAAAGACCGTTGGCAAACAAAAGTCTGCGAACTCAGCCGACACGGTTCGCATGAATAACGAAGCCGAAGTGTCTTCACCGAATGCTCAGCAGCCCATCATTGTCCCTGTCGAAGATAGGCGACCTGCAAGAGAGGATGTTGGGAAAGATGCGCTTTCACAGGCGCTGGTTTGTGTGAATCTAGAGACAATTTCTGTGAATCTATCGGACTTAGGGCAAGTAGAAGCGGGTTCCTCTGTGAAAAAGGCCATTGCTGAGAAGAAGAGGAAAAGAGATAAATACACTGTGGCCGAACGGGTAGAGAAGAAACTGTGGGCTAGGAAGGAGAAGAATATGTGCGTACGGACTGGGGTTGCAAGCTTATAGTACAGGCCGCAGGAAAAAGAAGTATCTGAGGGCGACCTCGTTACTCCGGACGCCCAAATCCAGGGAAATAATTCCCTCTCGACGGTCAGTTTGTCAACTGAAGAAATATTGAATTCTATAGACGTCGAGCAGCTTGATCTCATCAACAAATCCTTGTTGGATGTGTTGCATTCTAAGCTAGAAATCCTGGGAGCTAAGACCAGCGAGCTCCCCACTTTACCCGCTGCTGAGGAAGAAGAGAAGGACAAACTAAAGGAGAAGATCACTGAGCTGAAGAAGAAGATCGCCGCCCATGTGGCGTCAGTAGAGGCGGCTTCGAAGAAGATTGCGGCGGACAAAGAAGCTGAAGACCTGCGGGCTGCTGCAGAGCTTCTGTGAATAGGTAAACTCCAACCGGTGCCTAAATACTTTAAGCGTCAGTGGCTTTACTGGTCTCCGCAGCGGAAGTCGAGGACAGTCAAAAATATCACAGAGACTGAGGATATAGTTATTTCCATGAGTTCGGCGACTGAGAGGAGAGCTGCGGTTCACCACGAGTGGAGGAAACGGAAAAATGTTTTTGACCCAGAGCGGACTAGGAGGCCTGTCTTCGATAGTCGGCAACTTGCCGTTACCTTTGCCAAAAGTGATCTTTTATCTCCATACTTTGAGTCCGCCGCGGACTGTATTTGATTATGAATTTGACATTTTGTTGTTGCAGGAAGGAAGTCACCACCGGCTCTATCGAGAGTGGCGCGATTGTGAACACGCTGGATAGTGCAGCTGACGCAGTCTCGCTTGATGAGTCCGCAAAAGGTGAGCAGCCCTGCCTGGACAAAATCGCAGAGTTAGAAAAGAAATTTCATGCTGAAATTCAAGAAATCAGAATAGAGTTAAGGAAGGCGGTAGAGCACGAGAAGGCTGCGGCGGAGTGTGAGAAAGCCTTGAAGGACCAGGTCGCCAACATCTCCAGGGTGCTGGAGAGGTCCAACTATGAAAAGAGGCGGCTTGCTGATGATGTCCGCTTCTACAAAGGAAAGTACTTAGCGGCGATTCGGCCTGATAAAGGCAAGCGGGCTGCTGATGTCACCGAGGAGAGGCCGCAACTGCCAGATCGTGCTGCTCCAACGAATGCTCTATCCCAGCGGAAAGTAGCCAGCCCGCATCGGACGAGGTAGCAAGGCCGACACCTTAGCCCGTGGTTCCTTTGAGCCGTGTTGACCGGGAGGCCGCACACATGCACCGAACCATCAACACCATCTACCACCACATATACCGCTTATATGGTGAAGTGCTTCAGATGAGCGACCAGGCGGCGCATCTATGCAGAGATAAAACGAGCGGCCTGTGCGATCAGAGAACCGAGACCGCTGAGGTCGCAATTGGATGAACTTTGATCTGTTGTATAATTTGTGTTAAACAATACTATGTTTTTCTATTGCTGCGATGTGTGTAATGAACAATGCAATGGTTTAATGCGGATTAAACTTGTTATCCACGTATTCTGATATGAAACTGCTTGTTTCTGTAAATTGTGCTGTGGCGAACTGTGCGGACTAATGCTGTGTCCGCTTTTATGAATTTAACTTATGAATTAATCTGCAGGTATGAAGTATTGCGAGCTGGGCAGACTGAAATTGTGTCCGCTTAATTTGTGCATTGAAGTCTGCTTGGCAGGTGTAGGAAACTGGAAATAGCGAACAGGGCGAGCCCAAGATTGTGTCCACGTTGCTTTTATTTTTGTTGCATGAATTGAATTACTGCGAACTTAGCGGACTAGATAATAGAGCTGTGCTGCCTGGCCAAAGAGCTGTCAGGCCCCACTACTATAAATATAGCCATGTTGCTTCTTCTATGCAGGAAAGCAGTTGCAGCAGAGGATCGTGCGGCCTGAAAACATGGTGTCCACCAGAACTGATGTCACGGTTACTTTCCATACTGCTGATCACATGAAATGCACATTGACAGAGGTCGACCTTGAGGCCTTCGTTGAGGGACATATGGCAGACTCAACTTTGCTTGTCCGCCTTCCCGTCCACGAGGAAAGATTGAACTTCTCAACAGTTACTCAGATCGCAATACCTGTCAACCACTTTGATAGCGGGTTCAGATTCCCACTGCTATGGGAGATGGTAGAGATATTTGAGCACTATGGGATGGTGTCGTGCCAGCTCGCTCCCAACACCCTTGTTGTATTTTATATCTTCCTCCCATATTTGCGATCTGAGAAGATCACTTTCTCCCTCAATTTTTTCGAAAGATATTCTCAGCTCGCCCAATAACACCTCCTGGAGGCCGCCCATACATAGGGTTGATTTACTTCTACTACCGAGGGATGAAGGTCATGTGTCTGCCTAACAAGATCCATAATTGGACCTCTAGGTTCCTGTTCTTCGAGGGCGACCTTGGGTTCGTGCAAACCTATCCACAGGAGCGCGCGGATACTGCCTTCAAGAGTGTCGGGTTTGATGTGGTGGATCTTGCCATTATCGAGTTTCTCACGGAGCCAAGCTGGACATCGAACATTACATCCCGTTGCTGGCGAGCTTGGGTGGCCTGAACCGCGAAGAGAGTAAACTTCAGCGGACTCACGTTTGTATCCGCTGTGACCTGCGTGCTAACACTTGTTCTTTTCTTTCAGCAACATTGGTTGTGGCCGCAAATCTACCGAAAATGCCTGGTGGACTCACACCTACACAGAGGGAAAGAAAGCAAGAACTTGCAAGAAAAAGGAAAGAGGAAGAGGATCCCGCAGCGGACTGCTCCTCCTCTGAAAGCTTTGCGTTGCAGGTCTTTGGTAACTGCCAGAAGGATCTATGGGGTAACCCGATGATCCACTGGCATAGTAAGAATAAGCATGTCTGCCTATCGATAGTGCTTCCATCATGGAAGAGTCCAAAGATAAGCCGCCATGCTCATGTCGCGATCTCAACGCTATATGGGAAGCGCAACCTGAGCGACTTGAAGGGGGTTGCCCCTGTTGACCTCCCTCTACTGGCCGCCCAGGCAAGCGCGAACAGTGCCATGACAAACCACTTTGTCTGCTCCTTGTTAAGGAATCTGTTAAGACAAAATGAGCAACTTCCGGAAGAAGTGAGGTTGATCAAGGAAAGAAATATGCGGCTAGGGAAAAGGGTCTCTAATCAGAAAGAAGAGCTTGCGGCAAGTTTGGTTTTTGGCAGCGCTCTCTATTTGAAGTACGCCGCGATTTGACGTTTGTGCCTTTGTTTTTTGTAGGTCGCATATGACTTGGAGAATGATAACTTACAGGCCGCCATGCTCCCCTTTGTGAAAGAAATCATTGAGATCTCTATCGAGCGATTTTGAAAGTGCAGCTAGATCTGATATACTCTAGAAGGGGGGTGAATAGAGTATATGCTGCATTGAAACTTTTTACAACAACTGTTGTAATAAGAGTGAGCAGGGAAGCAATAATAAATTTAATCACAGCACTAAGTTAAACAAAAGCTAAGCATAGAAAAATCAAGGCCAGAAACAAAAATGAAAACAAGCAAAACCAGAAGACACAAGGAAATATAGTGATTCCCCTAAACTTGGGTACATCCACTCTTCTACCACCCTAGGTAGGAATCCACTGCAGGATGAGTTGATCAGGTGTCCTGGGCACCAATGAGCTTTTGATAAGGTGCTCAAAAACCAAAGCAGATTTTTTGATCAGGTGTCTTGCCACCAATGAGCTTTTGACAAGGTGCTCAAAAACCAAGCTCAAACTTTTGAAGGGAGTTTGAGAAACCCTTTTCAGAGAGGGGGTGAGAGAGTGATGGAAGTCTTCTCTTTCTCAAACAACTGATAAGACTATGTGGATTGTTGATGTCAAAGCTCCCCCTGAATCCTTGAGATCTTCAGGAAGAAAAGCTTTGCTGAGGGTGATAGGCCTTCAAAGATTGAACTCCAGCAATAGATGATTTCAGCAATGACTAAAATGTTGAATGTCTGGAGTCTGGAAATATGTTGGCCTTGAACACTTTGAAACTAAAGAGATCTGAAGATTTCTGAAAAGATTGATCTCCTTGGATGAGTGTTCTTGAGAATTCTTTTAGACAGTATATGATGTCTGACTGTATGTCTGTCTCTGTATTGTGTGTTCTATGTGAGATTCAAAAATTCTTCTCTATTATTCTCTGATACAGAATAGAATAACATTCTCTTTCAAGTATAGCCATTGTCCTGCATTAATTGTATCCTAAATTGCACAATATCTTCTGGAGGAAAGTCCACAGAAATATTCCTTGAAAAATCCCTTGAAACTTGGTCCAGAAATTAATGAAAACGGCTAGGAAATCTCTGAATTAATTGCAGAATAACTCCTTAACTGATTTGAATTTGATTTTAGAAACATCCTTGAAGTTATCTGAAATCGTCGAACTGAGCTCTGCTATCGTCGAGCTGAGCTCAGCGATCTAGAAATATACAGCAAAAATATCGTCGATCTGAGCTCAAAGATCGTCGAACTGAGCTCAGAGATAAAGATCCAAAGCAGAGTCAAAATCGTCGACCTGAGATCACCGATCGTCGAATGGAGTTCGACGATATAATGAAGTTGAGCTCAGCGATCGTCGAATGGAGTTCGACGATCTGTCGAAGTTGAGCTAGACGATCGTCGACCGGATTTCGACGAATCGTCGTGCTGAGCTCGACGATATGACTTAGTCTCCAAACATAAAATCTTGGTCTTCAGGGCAGCTTCCAAACCTAGACTTTTAACCCTTAGACTCAATTCTAATTGACCTATTGAGCTATACAGGAGGTCAAGCAAAGGTTCCTAGAGACATAGTGATCCTGACCCAAATTAGTAATAGGGTGTTCCAACAATCTCCCCCTATTTGAGTTAAGATTACTATTTACAAACTTTGGAAAAATTTAAATAACAACATACAATCAGCAAAATAGAAAAACAACAGCTAGACATTGCAGAATCACAGAGATATATAGCATCCAGATAGTAATCAGAAATCACAGAAATTGTCACCTTACAATATCATTTCTTCTCCTTGCCCTTAACAAGTTTAATCTCTCTGTTAGGATTGAGGGCTTCCTTGTTTGATCTGGTATCATCTGCTGCACCCAAATATGTTTGCTTTTTAGGCCTGGGAACTACAGCTTCAGGATGTAATTCCATATATCTGTCAGAATCAAAGAATTTACTTGATGCATATCTCTCTAACTCTTTCTGTCTCTGTTCAGACATAGTTGAAATGTTGGAAGAATTGATTCCTTGCTCTCTAACCTTTTTAATCTGATCCAGTGCAGCTAATTCCTTTAATCTGGCAGTTCAAGCAGCTGGATTGTTTTCAGGATCCTCAAAAGGTACAGGTGGTTCATATCTGTTGGAGGGATTGTATTGAGAAGGCCTGGCAGACACAGTTTCTTTCAGCTTATAAGGGAAAGGACCAGATGTTGTATCACTTGAAATTTGTCTTTCCATGGAATATGGGTGTTGCCTGGAGTACCCTTTGGAATAGACTTGAATATATCTTTGATTTCCTCTATATCCTCCTCTCCTGGATTGAGATCCCTTGAATTGGCTTCCCCTATTGTAGGATCTAGCATGAGGCTGATAGGGGGCCTGACTTCTGGCTGGGGGTTGAGCTGCAGAGCTTCCACCTGCACCTGCATCAGGAGGAGGTGGTGGTGGAGGATGAGAGTGTTGAAATTGGGAGGAGCCCTTCTCATATTTTCTCTTCTTCTTCATTGCTTTCAGCTGGTTCTTAGAGTATTGCATGCAGTGCTCAGTAATAGGGCAGTCATGTAGAATGTAATATGGAATATCATTGTTATCCTTAACTTTGGCAGGAGGTACCCTCTTCATTGCTTTGCTCCTTGCCTTTCTTTTCCTGGCAATGGTAGCAGAAGAGTCATCAGAGTCTGTTCTAAATTCATCACTTTCAGAACTCTGGTCATCATAAATGGCATCAATTTTCTTCATCAAGTCCTTTTTGAGCTGTACAGAAGCAGATGAGGCATAGGTTGTAGCAGCAGGTGTTGAAGCAGTAATAGAAGAAATGACAGCAGCAGATGGAGTAGAAGCAGTAACAACAACAGCAACAACAGTAGGCTCTGGACAGATGATAGCAGCAACAACTTCACTAACAACAGCAAAAACAGAAGGAATATCATCAAAGACTGCAGACGGCTCAACTTCAGGTGCCTCTGACATAAGAATTTCCTTGGAAATTGGTTCATCAGAAATAGCAGTGACTTCAGCAGCAGTAAAGACAATAATATCAGAAGCAACAATAACACATTCTTCAGAAGAAGCAGCCGCATCAATATTTTCAGCAACAGCAAATACTGAATTTACAAAGGAGGTGATAATGCTTGGGTCACAGCAAGAAAATGGCACAAGTGACTTGGATAGATCTTCTGGAGGCTGGACAGCATTGACCTCTGGCAAACAGCTGAAGTATGCAGAATCAAAAACTGATAGCAAAGACCTGAGGTCTATTGCAAGGACTATATCAGGAGGAACTTGTGCTTGAGGCACAGCAACAGCAGCAAGAGGAGGAGCTGAAGAAGCATCAAACACAGCAGCAGTAGCAGACAGGCTCACAGAAGCAGTCACAGAAGCAGCAGCAGCAACAGCAGCAGCATGAAGACTCACTTTATATGGCATTTCCCCCTGCCTAGATGCAGACATGTCTGGATCAAGGCACACTGCTGTAGGTGCTGCCTGAGGGAAGAGGGAAGAGAGCCTGGCAGAGAGGGCTGCCACTGACAGGTGTAGTGGAGCCAAGGAGGTCTCCAATAGCAGAGAGAGCCTGGGGGCAAGCAACTCATACAGCCTATCAGCAAGGGCTGGGAGGTCTACTTGCTCAAGGGTTACTGGAGCAGAGGTAGAAGATATAGGAGCAGCTGATGGTTCTGGTAGAGGAGAGCTGGTGAATGGTGGAAGGGATGGCTGAGGTGTTGGAAAGGTGGATATGGAGGATAGAGGGATGTAGATAGATGGGGTAAATATTGGTTGGTCAATAATTTGGTGTAGAAGGTCTTGAAAGGAGGTGGAGGATGAGGGTAGCTCAGGAGGAGATGATGGGGAAGCATCCATAAAGTAATCATCAAGTAGGGTGAAGGATGGATGAGAGGGTGATGAAGTGACATCTGGTGGAGGGTAGGAGAATAATGGGTGGAATTGTTCTTCTGGTGGAGGTAGATTAGGTACTGGAGAAGGTATGGATGTTGGAGAGGGGCTGGATATGATGATGGTGGATGGAGATGGAATGGTAGATGGTATGGGAAGGGATGGAATTGGAGGAGGAGGAGCAGAGGCAACAACAGTAGGCAGGTCATCTGCAGGGGCAGAGACCTGTGGAGGAGTGACTCTTAGAGTCCTTGTGCCTGAAGGAGTACTAGAGGAGGGCCTGCTGGGCTTGCTGATTTGTCTGTCCCACTTTCCAAAGAGGGCACAAGACAGTCTCTTGGAGGCATTTATATGAATTCCAGAGGAGACCAGCAAGGCAGGGCACCTGTGCTGCAGAAACACTCCAATGATTCTCCCAAAGTTAACAAAACTTTTGTTGATTTTCTTTTTGATGAGGTCGAAGAAAACCTCTCCACAATTCAGATTCTTCTTATCTACAAGGGCTCCCATGAGGCAGAGCTGATACCTTGAAATTGTATCATGGGCAGAGTGCTTTGCCAGTAGCACTTTCCCAACAACATCTGCCATAAATCTGTACTCCACAGATAGGTTCCTTTTGAAGAGCTTGCTAGGGTTTCCCTCTGAATGACCCATTCTGGCAAGCAGTTCAGAATACTCATCTCCAGATAAATCAGCAGTATCTTCTCCATTTCTCAACTCAAAAACTTCTGATAGAATTGTTGGGGTCAAGGGTACCTGAGTTCCTGCTATAGACCCAACAATGGTAGAGTTATCTTGATTATGGGCAGTATAAACCCACTCCTTTATTTCATCAGATGCCAGCTTGATCCTAGTGGTCATTATGGCAGTCAAGTTCTGGTCTTTGAATAAACCCAATATATCTTGAAAAACCTGGTCAGTTGTGCTGAATGATTCCATGTCGATGTCAAAACTAGCATCAAACTTCATAGTAGCAAGAACAGCAACTGACATAGCCATGGGTACCTACAAAAATTCAACAAACAAAACGACCAAGTGTAGAACTATTTGGAGGGAAAGAAAATTCTTGCAGAGAAGTCGAAAGCGCAAGGGAGAACGACGGCGAAAAAAAAATTTTATATTAGGGTTCGACACAGAATTGTAAAGATCGTTGAACTCAGTTCGACGATCGAGGCTACTAAAGGAATCTGAAGAGTCATCAACATCGTCAATCTCCGTTCGACGATATTGGAGAGCGTCGATCTCCGTTCGACGATCGTTCAGAGAACACAATCGTCGAGCGCCGTTCGACGATCGTTGACCTGAAGAGATAGTTCATACTATCTGAGAGGCGCTGAACTCAGTTCGACGATTTCGGAAATCGTCGATCTCCGTTCGACGATCTTGGGGAAAATCGTCGAGCGCAGTTCAGAGATCAGAAAAATTCTAGCACTAAGAAAAAATCAGAATGTTTGCCTAGTCTTGGTCAATTTTTAAGCTTTCAAAATCTTGGATATTATTTAAGACTTCCTCCATCTAACATTCCTAACTGATTTAGGAAGAAGGTGTGTTTCTTTTCATCCAAGGGTTTGGTGAAAATATCTCCCCTTTGTAAATCAGTTGGGATATATTGTAGTTCAATTTTATTCTTTTCAACATTATCTCTTAAGAAATGATGCCTAATCTCTATGTGTTTTGTCCTACTATGGAGGACTGGATTTTGAGCTATAGAAATAGCACTAGTATTGTCACAAAAGATTTTAGACTTCTCTAAGTTGTAGCCATAGTCTAGGAGTTGGTTTTGAATCCACAAGATTTGTGAACAACAACTGCCTGCAGCCATATATTCAGCTTCAGCAGTTGAAGTTGACACAGATGTTTGTTTCTTACAAAACCAAGAGACAAGTCTGTCACCAAGGAACTGACAAGTTCCACTGGTTCTTTTCCTGTCAATTCTGCATCCAGCATAATCAGCATCTGAGAATCCAGTTAAATCAAATGCTGAATCTTTTGGATACCAGAGACCTAGATTTGGACAACTTTTAACATACCTGAGAATCCTCTTTACTAATGTTAGGTGTGACTCTCTAGGGCTTACTTGGAACCTAGCACAAATACATGTAGCAAACATTATATCTAGTCTACTAACTGTAAGATACAGTAAAGAGCCAATCATTGCTCTATATGTTGTCTGATCAACAGGTTTCCCATGTTCATCAGCATCCAATACAGCATTAGTAGGCATGGGTGTTTTCATACAAGATGCCTCAGACATACCAAATTTCTTAACCAGTTCATTTGCATATTTGGTTTGAGAAATAAAGATGCCTTCAGCATGTTGCTTGACTTGCAATCCTAGGAAGAAGGACAGCTCACACATGCTACTCATCTCAAATTTAGAATGCATCAGGTTAGAAAACCTTCTGCACAATTTGGAGTCAGTAGAACCAAAAATAATATCGTCTACATAAATTTGTACTAGTAGGGTATGGGACTTATGGGTTCTAATGAAAAGAGTTTGGTCTACTCTACCCCTAATAAATCCATTTTCCAAGAGAAAGCATGCTAGGGTCTCATACCATGCTCTAGGAGCTTGCTTGAGACCATATAATGCTTTGTTCAGTCTAAAAACATAATCAGGAAAAGTTGGAGAGATAAAACCTGGAGGTTGTCTGACATAAACTTCCTCTTTGATGTCTCCATTTAGAAATGCACTTTTGACATCCATCTGATATACCTTGAAGCCTTTGTGTGCTGCATAAGCTAGAAATATTCTGATGGCTTCTAGTCTTGCAACTGGTGCAAAGGTCTGCTCGTAGTCTATTCCTTCTTCTTGAGAGTATCCCTGAGAAACTAGCCTTGCCTTGTTCCTTATAATTACTCCTTGATCATCCAATTTGTTTCTGAATACCCATTTTGTTCCAACAATTGAGTGATCCTTAGGCTTTGGCACTAATTCCCATACTTTGTTCCTCTCAAATTGATGCAACTCCTCTTGCATTGCAATGATCCAGTGTGGATCTTGCTCTGCATCTTGAATGGACTGAGGTTCAATTTGAGATAGGAAGCAGGTGTGCAACAGGTTTTGGTTGACCTGATTTCTGGTTTGCACACCAGCTGAGATTTCTCCAATTATTTGGGAAATTGGATGGTCTATTGATGTTACTAAATCAACAGGGGGTGTTGATTGTTCACCAACCTGTGTTGTTGTTTCCTCTTGTGGTACAACAACTGGCTCTTCAAGTTGTTCTTCAATATGTTGAACATTTCCTTCATCTTCACTGCTTTCATCCTCTTGAGTAACCTGTAACTTGTTCAAGTCTTCAACTAGAGAATGTTCCTGCAAGGGTTCTATGGTAGAAGAAATCTTCTCCTTGAAAGACACGTTAGATTCATCAAATGAAATGTGAACAGATTCCTCAATTTTCAAAGATGATTTATTATAGACCCTATAAGCCTTGCTGATCATGGAGTATCCCAGAAACACTCCTTCATCAGCTTTGGCTTGAAATTTTGCTAAATATTTCTTGTCATTATTATGAATATATCAAATATAACCAAAGACTCTAAAATAATCAACTTTAGGTTTCTTCCCTTTGAGTAATTCATAGGGAGTCTTTCCCTTTAGTTTATGTATCAGACTTCTATTCAGCACATAGTTGGAGGTGTTCACTGCCTCTGCCCAAAAGGATAGAGGTAGATGAGCATCTGACAACAATGTAGTGGCAGATTCAATAAGGGTTCTATTTTTCCTTTCAGCTACCCCATTTTGTTGAGGAGTTCTAGGAGCTGAGAAAGTATGTCTGATCCCTTCACTCTGACAGAACTCTTGCATAAGAAGAGAATCAAACTCTGTCCCATGATCACTTCTGATCAGGGCAATGTGAGTATTGAACTCAATCTGTATACATTTGAGAAACTCTGTCAGACATTTAAAGTTATCAGACTTCTTCCTTAGAAAGAACACACAAGTGAATCTAGAGAAGTCATCTACAACTACTAAAGTGTAGGATTTCCCTCCTAGACTTTGTACTGTGATGGGTCCAAAAAGATCCATGTGTAACAGATACAATATCCTAGGTGAATCACTCTTATTAAGCGACTTAAAGCTGTTTTTAGTTTGCTTGCCTAATTGACAAGCCCTGCAGAGTCCTTCCTTCTTGTAGGGGCCAGAAGGTAGTCCTCTAACAAGGTTGTCCTTGGATAGCCTAGCAATAGTTCTAAGGTTTAGGTGTCCTAATCTCTTATCCCATAAAATATTTTGTCTACAGACAGAATTAAACAAGCAGATATCTACATCAGTTGAAAGAAAATCTACTAGATAGATGTTACCTTTCCTTTTACCTGTCAACACAGTTGTGTTGTCCTCTGACTTGATTTTGCATAAGGCTTTGCTGAAGGTCACCTGGTAGCCTTCATCACACAGCTGACTGATGCTAATTAGGTTGTACTTCGGTCCTTCCACATAAGCTACCTTCTTGAAAGTTACTGATCCAATCTGGACTGCACCATATCCTTTAATCTGTCCAAAGTTTGAATCACCAAAGATAACTTTGGGTCCAAGCTTGGCTCTAAAGGAAGTGAGGTTGTCCTTGTTCCCTATCATGTGCTTAGAGCACCCACTATCCAATTACCATTACTGGTTAGATGTTGGATAGGTCTTCACCTGCACGTAAGATAATTCATTTGTTTTTGACCCAGTTTACCTTGGGCCTAGGTTGATAACCTTTAAATTCTGAAATGAAAGACATCCCAGGTTGACTCTTATATCCTTCAGGATGATATCTCCTTGGAGGTATAATCCATTCAGTATAAGGGTTAAAGATTTGGGATGAAGGACCCTTAGGATTGAATTTTGATTTGCCTTTGAAAATTTTTCCAGAGCTGTGACCTCTGTTCGACGATCTTGGAGCTGCGTTCGACGATCTTGGGTCAGATCGTCGAGATCCGTTCGACGGTTGACTATGGCTGAGGTCAGGTATTTGAGATCGTCGACCTGCGTTCGACGACTTTGGCTGAGATCGTCGATCTGCGTTCGACGATTTTGCCTGAGATCGTCGAGCTGCGTTCGGCGATTGTCGATCTTCATTCGGCGATCGTCGATCTTCGTTCGACGATTTCTGCTGGGACTTGGTTTTCTGGGGCAGATCAGAATTTTTCCTAGCAACCTCTACAACTCCCTTTCCTTTGTCAGAAATGAATTTGATTGGAGTTGTTAGAACTATGGGTTGGATGGATGAAGCACCCAAGCCCAGTGTACTATTGAATCTGGAGTTCACTGTGCTTGTGATGTCCATCAGCTTGATGCTTCTCCCATTGAGGGATTCTTCAAGCTTCTTGGCCTCAGAGAGCTCACTTTTCAGTGAAGCTATCTGTTCCCAACAACACTCCAACTCCTGAGAGAGTTTGAGGTTTTCTGACTTTAAAGTATTGTGTTCAGATAATTGATTTCTGAGAGAGATAATTTCTTTCTCAGACTTTAGCAGGTCTAAACACAGTGCTTTAAATTCAGATTTAAAATCCTCTGAACTAAAATCAAAAGAACCAATTACCTGATCTTCTTCAGGTTGAGTCTCTGAATCTGACTCTGACTCCTCTTATTCTGAATTATGCTGTGAGGCATTGATTGCCATCATGCAGAACTCCTTTTCTTCTGCATCATCCTCATCATCACTGGAGCTGGATGAGGCTTCTGACTCTTCATCAGTCTCACTCTAGGATTCAGCAATAAACCCTTTTCTTGTATGTTTGTTTTTGCTTGAAGAGGGTTTGTCATTGCCATTCCTCTTGGAGTCTTTTTCCTTTCTTCTTTCTTTCCTGTCTCTTCTGTCCTTCTTCTTGTTCTCTGGACAGTCAGGAACTATATGCCCTGGTTTCCTGCAACCAAAGCAAATAATGTCTTTATTATTGCTAATGGACTTGTCATACCTTGGCTTATCCTGCTCCTTGTATGATCTTCTTCTGAAGTCCTTTCTGGCCATTTTGTAAAATCTTTTGGCCAACAGACTAAGTAGTTCATCATTGCCTGTGGCTTTGTCTTCAGGCAGATCTTCAGTTGCCTTGAAGGCTATGGTCTTCTCTTTTCTTGTGGCTGGTGAGGCAGCCTTCTGTTCTTCCTCTCTATTCTTGATGAGTAGCTCATAAGATTTGAGCTTACCCAATAGAGCTTCAGTAGTGATCTCATTCAGACTTCTGGCATTCTTAATTGGCCAGATTCTTGAATCCCAAGTGCTAGGGAAGCATATTAGGATCTTGTCATTAAGTTCAGTTTGTGAGATCTCTTTGTCCAATGTCCTGAGTTCACTGACAATTAGACTTAGTCTGTTGTACATATCTCCCACTGACTCAGTTTCTCCCTTTTTGAAATTCTCATATTGAGAGATGAGATGGGATCTTCTATCCTTTCTCTCATCAGCTGAGCCTGAGATTATTTCTGAGAGTTTGTCCCAAATTTCCTTTGCTGAATTGCATTCAGCCACCTTTTGAAATATGTCATCAGACATTATCTGGGCCAAGATGTTCATAGCCTTGACATCAGCTACCTTCCATCTCTTGATATCAGCATCTGTTCCTGATGGAGGTGGAACAACATTTGTACTTGTGTTCTCTGGGGGTCTTGGACATACTGTCAAAACAGAGTTAAAGATATCTTCGTCAATAGAATTCATGTAAAGTCTGATCCTTGCTTTCCAAAGTGCAAACATCGATAGATTGCACACTAGAGGTCTGGTGCTAGCATAATCTTTGTTTTGGTCCATGATTTGTCAAAACAAAATCTACTAAAAAACTATAAAAGAAAAACAGATCTAATTAGGGATCTTTGGGTTCAGGTGTTAGCCTGTACAACCAATCAGGTATGGTATGTTTAACCAACCTCCCTCTGATACCAATTGAAAGTGCAGCTAGATCTGAAATACTCAAGAAGGGGGTGAATAGAGTATATGGTGCTTTGAAACTTTTTACAACAACTATTGTAATAAGAGTGAGCAGGGAAGCAATAATAAATCTAATCACAGCACTAAGATAAACAAAAGCTAAGCACAAAAAAATCAAGGCCAGAAACAAAAATGAAAACAAGCAAAACCAGAAGACACAAGGAAATATAGTGATTCCCCTAAACTTGGGTACATCCACTCTTCTACCACCCAAGGTAGGAATCCACTGCAGGATGAGTTGATCAGGTGTCCTGGGCACCAATGAGCTTTTGATAAGGTGCTCAAAAACCAAAGAAGATTTTTTGATCAGGTGTCTTGCCACAAATGAGCTTTTGACAAGGTGCTCAAAAACCAAGCTCAAACTTTTGAAGGGAGTTTGAGAAACCCTTTACAAAGAGGGGGTGAGAGAGTGATGGAAGTCTTCTCTTTCTCAAACAACTGAGAAGACTATGTGGATTGCTGATGTCAAAGCTCCCCCTGAATCATTGAGATCTTCAGGAAGAAAAGCTTTGCTGAGGGTGATAGGCCTTCAAAGATTGAACTCCAGCAATAGATGATTTCAGAAATGACTAAAATGTTGAATGTCTGGAGTCTGGAAATATGTTGGCCTTGAACACTTTGAAACTAAAGAGATCTGAAGATTTCTGAAAAGATTGATCTCCTTGGATGAGTGTTCTTGAGAATTCTTTTAGACAGTATATGATGTCTGACTGTATGTCTGTCTCTGTATTGTGTGTTCTATGTGAGATTAAAAAATTCTTCTCTATTATTCTCTGATACATAATAGAATAACATTCTCTTTCAAGTATAACCGTTGGCCTGGATTAATTGCATCATTAATTGCACAATCTCTTCTGGAGGAAAGTCCACAGAAATATTCCTTGAAAAATCCCTTGAAACTTGGTCCAGAAATGAATGAAAACGGCTAGGAAATCTCTGAATTAATTGCAGAATAACTCCTTAACTGATTTGAATTTGAATTTAGAAACATCCTTGAAGTTATCTGAAATCGTCGAACTGAGCTCTGCTATCGTCGAGCTGAGCTCAGCGATCTAGAAATATACAGCAAAAATATCGTCGATCTGAGCTCAAAGATCGTCGAACTGAGCTCATAGATAAAGATCCAAAGCAGAGTCAAAATCGTCGACCTGAGCTCACCGATCGTCGAATGGAGTTCGGCGATATAATGAAGTTGAGCTCAGCGATCGTCGAATGGAGTTCGACGATCTGTCGAAGTTGAGCTAGACGATCGTCGACCGGATTTCGACGAATCGTCGTGCTGAGCTCGACGATATGACTTAGTCTCCAAACACAAAATCTTGGTCTTCAGGGCAGCTTCCAAACCTAGACTTCTAACCCTTAGACTCAATTCTAATTGACCTATTGAGCTATACAGGAGGTCAAGCAAAGGTTCCTAGAGACATAGTGATCCAGACCCAAATTAGTAATAGGGTGTTCCAACAGATTTGTTCACGGTGGCTTCACAAAGGAAGGGGTGGACGGTGTCCCTTTTCTTCAGCACTTCCCTGAGTTGGACGAGCAGGTTGCGGAGATGGAACAGACTGCCAAAGGAAAAGATGTAATTGCTGAGGAAGAAGGAGAAGGAGAAGAAGAAGAAGAAGAAAGCAGAGAAGGCGGAGAAGCTGAGATAATTGCAGATGATGCCGGTTCAAGTCAGCATGGCGGAGATCAGCCCGCCGAGTCCGATGCCTCTGCTTCTAGCTCTGCTCGCAAGAGCTCGCATAGCGAGTACACGGCCAGCACCAGTTTAGATAGCAGTGGAGGAAGTGGCTCGGAGGGCCATTCTCCAGAGATTGATGTTGAAGGCCTAAGCCCTGAACCCCCTGTAGAGAAAAAACTGAAGAGGAGTGAAGCAGAATAATGTATTTTCATATTTAATATTTTTGTAAGGGCAGCGAACTTAAACTTGGAGGTCAACAAACATATAAAAGTTGTAACTTGATTCTTATGAAATGCAAAAGGATATTCTGGTATTAGTGTGTGTCTTCTGCAATGTTCCTTGCTTTTTCTTATTAAATGCAATCTAATGTAGTTTAGAGCGAACTCCGTATATAAGTCCGCATAATGTAGATATCATCCACACTATAAAAGTTTTTGACATGCCAATTAGGAAATCTTATCAAATAATTCAACCACTGTTCGCCGCAAAAAGAATGAGATTAATGTCAACTAGTTTGTTGCTAAAGTAAAACTTTAAGCGGACTCTGACGAGTTCCAATTGCAGTCCGCAATTCCCTTTGCCAAAATCGAACCTCTTTCAAGCTTAACAACGGTAATAGGCATTGCAGACTTATAAATTGTAACACCCCCTATCCGTCGCATAGCATAAGGCAGTAGGTCCGGCCGGGGCCCGACGCCGTATGCCACAGACAGACCGGGTGGTTACTTATGGAAACCATCCAACCAATCTCAACATCCTACACAGAGCATTCTAGCGGAAGCAGTTTATAAAAGTTGTAAACAAGAACCCAGCATCAAAGCACGAATGTCCACTAATACAAAATAGGAATGTTATACAAAATACCCAAAACAAGCCTTAAGGCCTTACAAAATGTTTCACTTGAATATTACATGTTTTACAAACCACGGCACGCAGGCTGGTCATACATGATTTAAAACAGTAAACACTTCCATTTGGGCCTTCGAGGGCCAGCTTCGCAAAAAGGGCTTTAGCCCGCTATTGACCGCTTGGTCCAGCTGCACCTGCAAGCAACAAAACCACCGCACGGTGGAAAAACAAGGCAACGGTCAGCAATGCTGACCAAATTATAACGATCCCGCCCCCAACTCGGGGCGGCGATGCTCCTTCCCTGCATTTCATTAGCATAAGCGAGCAATGTATAACAATAGCCATTTCATCACAGACGTTGGCTCGCACGGCCACACGCCCCATACACTCAGGGCACATTCTCGGTGAACTGGTCGATGTCACGTCAATTAAAGCCATTAACATTCCGGACTCACCACCACCACTTAGACGGCCAAACCTATGAGCAATTTGTCTTCTTGGCATGGGTCACGTCAATTTAAGCCATCGACCGCCGAAGACTCACATCTATGCCAACGGCAAGTGCCACGTAACCTTAGGTCTCTTTAACCGAACGACATAGAGCGGGTACGGTTCCATCTAACCCGTGCTCACATCGCAACGACAATTTAAGCCATTTGCGCGGGTCAAACTTCCGTCGAGTCCCATTCTATCACAAGTCACATAACTCAGTTATGTTCAAGTTGGCTCTCAGGCCACCAAGTTGGCAAGATCTCGTATCCGCCCAGTTTTTCGGGTGCACCTTTGGGTTAGTCCCCAAGGCTCCCTGCTGCAATCTACCGCGTAGAAAAACCCAAAAAACAACCAATAGCAAGGAGTCTTCTCCGGCCTTATGCAATGCAACATCACCGATCCAGACTAACATGTCCGGGTAGGCTTCACACATCATGCCTATGTCCGTTCTCGCATACGAACTCTAAACAACGGGGACTTCACATATCTACCCGAAGGAACGGCTCCAACTCTCCGCAAACTCGCGAGAGCGGGCTTCCTATGCTAGGAAAGAGAGCTATTCGTGCTCAAGATGAGGATCGTTACTCTTGAGTTCCTCTTTGGCGCCATTGAAAAGTAATCGGATGGAAATCACCGCACTAGCGTTGTTTCCGTGGATCCGGAGTCGGCTTGCGATTCGGAGCTCCGAAGCTCCTCCAATGGCGGATCTAGCTCCTTCTTCCTCCCTTGGCTCTCCTCTCTCTCCAAGGATTTAGAAAGATGATAAGGTATGAAAAGTGAGGGTTTTCCAAGTCCACTCACGGGTATATCCTCTCAGGAACAACCCCCAGCCGTTGGATCTTCAGTTAAAGAAATGAACGGCTTCGATTCGGGGCTGAAATGCCCAATCTGGACTGAACACGGCCTGGCACATGCCCGTGTCCAGGGTCGTGTGCCGCATTCGCCGTCAAAATCAAATCGCCTGGAACCTCACACGGGTATCGAACACGCCCGTGTTCGAGCTGACACGCCCGTGTTCCACCGGACACGGCCGTGTGGCCGGCCGTGTACCCCATGATTTTTCCCCAAAATCAACCCGAGCACTGCACGGGTTCTAGGACACGCCCGTGTCCTTGCCCGTATCACCTTGACACGCCTGGGCCCCAGGCCGTGTACACGGGGCACTTCGTCGAGTGAAGATCGACGACTTGATGACACGGCCTTGGACAAGCCCGTGTCCTAGGCCGTGTGCCTTGTCTCGACGATCGTCGAGACATTCTCGTCGACTCCCCGGGTCGATCGTCGACACGGGTCAACACGCCCTGCGACACGCCCGTGTCGCAGGCCGTGTGCCCACTCTCGACGAATCGTCGAGTGAATCTCGACGTCTTCGCGGCTAAGTGTCGACACACGCTTGACATGCCCTGGGACACGACCGTGTCCCAGGCCGTGTGCCTGCTACCAGAACCCAAACTGGACCAAAACGTCCCCCTTTTGCTCCTTTGAGTTTCGGGGCGTTACAACTCTCCCCCTCTTAAAAGAATTTCGCCCACGAAATTAAATAAAGGAAAGACATGTACAAAACCAAAATTTGTACCTGAGCGGAACAACTCCGGATAATCGTCAAGCATAGTCTGCTCTCGCTCCCAAGAGAGCTCCTCACGACCTCAATTGTCCCACCGGACCTTGACCATCCTGATCTCTTTATTGCGTAGCCGCTTGACCTCCGAGTCCTCGATCCGCACGGGCTTGACCTTTGTCGTTAGCCCACTATCCACCGGCACTTGATCAACCGCAATCGCTTGCGTAGGCTCTTGCACCGCCTTCCGAAGCACCGAAATATGGAATACATCATGTAAACCACTAAGCGCCACTGAGAGGTTCAACCGATAGGCCGCTTCACCAACTCGCTCCAGAACCTCAAACGGTCCAAGGTACCTCGGGCTTAGCTTTTTCAATCGCCGCACCCGCGAGACACCCTTGAACGGCTTGATCTTTAAGTATACATAATCGCCCACAGCGAACTCCACATTCCTGTGCTTGGCATTATAGTACTTTGCTTGCCGGTCCTGAGCGATAAGCAACCTCTCCCGAATGGTTCTCACCAAAGAAGTTGCATCCTCCACTTCCGATCGCTTATACAACTTTGACTCACCCGTTTCTAACCAAGACAACGGCGTGCGACATTTCCTACCATATAGGGCCTCGAAGGGCGCCATCTGTATACTCGCTTGGTAGCTGTTGTTGTATGCGAACTCCACCAAATAAAGGTGGTCTTCCCATTGCTTTCCAAAATCCAAGACACACATGCGAAGCATGTCTTCTATGGTTCTATTGACCCTCTCGGTCTGCCCATCCGTTTGCGGATGGAAGGATGTGCTGAATTTCAACTTTATTCCCAACATTTGATGCACCTGCCTCCAATTATTGGACGTGAACCGCCCATCTCGGTCACTCGCGATGCTGCGGGGCACACCATGAAGTCGTACTATGTTATCCACATAAAGCTTTGCTAACTTCTCCACCGGATCATCCTTCCTATGCAGAATAAAATGCGACACCTTCGTTAATCGATCCACGATCACCAAATGCCGTCGTTCCCCTTTTTTGACCTTGGCAAACCGTGCACAAAGTCCATAGAGATGTCGTTGAATTTCCACTCCGGAATAGGCAAGGACTTAAGAAATCCTCCCGGCTTTTGGCACTCCGCCTTTACCAAGGCGCAGGTTTGGCACTTCGCTACGTATAGCGCCACATCCTTCTTTAAACTAGGCCATCAAAATAGTTTCTTCACATCGCGGTACATCTTCGTGCTCCCCGGGTGAATCGAGTACTTGGTATGGTGTACCTCGTACAACAATTCCACCCGCAAATTGCCCATACTTGGGACGCACAGACGATCGTCTTTCCAAAGCAATCTGTCATCCACAATGAATTGGGAATTTGACTCATCCAGAGCTTCTACCATGAATTGCTTCATATGGACATCCAAATCCAACGCCTGTCGAATCCGATCAGCCAGGTCATATTGGACTTCAGTCCAATTCCGTACTGCTTCAGCACTTGGTTGCCTATCCGCACAAACAATCTCCAACGCCTCCAACTCCCGCACCAACCGCTCATCATGCATCGATAGCTAGTTGGCTTGAGCTGGGGCTCGACGATTCAAAGCGTCCGCATATTCAGATCCTTCTGATCAATCAGATACTTCACGTTCTTGTGACCGGCGTAGAGATCCATTTTCACACCGTATACATTTATGCCTCCATAGCTTCAAGGCAAAACTCACGGCCATTAACAACAAGTTATGGACCGGATAGTTCCTCTCGTGCACTTTTGCTGTCTCGAGCCATAAGCTATTACGCTTCCGTGTTGCAGTAGCACGCAACCCAAACCGCTGCCCTAAGCATCATTATAAATCTCATAGCCTTCGGTTCCACTCGGCGAAGTCAGCACAGGCGCCGTGGTCAACCGACATTACAACTCCTCAAAAGCTCGCGCGCACTCCGGCGTCCAAAAGAACTTATGCTCCTTCCTCGTCAAAGTAGTGAGAGGTAACGCTATCCGCGAGAAGTTCTCCACGAAGCGCCTATAATAGCCGGCAAGCCCCAGAAAACTCCGGACTTCCGCTACCGTAGCAATCTCAGGCCACTCTCGTATCGCAACAATCTTCATCGGATCCACTGCAATACCTTCCTCACTCACTACAAGACCGAGGACACCACTGAGGGTGACCAAAACTCGCACTTCGAGAACTTGGTTTATGACTGATTCTTCCTTATCGTCTCCAAACCAAAAGAAGATGCTTGAAGTGATCTTCCTTACTCTGCGAGTACACCAGACTATCGTCGACGAAGACGATCACAGAATGGTATAAGTACTCCCGGAAGGTCCTGTTCATCAAATCCACGAACACTGACGGCGCATTAGTCAGTCCAAACGGCATGACCGTAAACTCGTAGCGCCCGTGTCCTGTACTGAACGTTATCTTAGGGAAATCACTCTCCCTTTTCTAATTTAGAGTACGCCGTTGACCCTACCAACTGATCACAAAGGTCATCGATCCTTGGGATTGGGTACTTGCACTTTTCCGTCAACTTGTTGACCTCCTGATAATTAATACGCAGCCTCAACCTTCCATCCTTCTTCTGAATAAAGAGGGTGGGTGCACTCCAAGGCCAAGAACTTGGACGCGCATACCCTTGCTCCAACAACTCTTGCAGTTGAACTTTCAGCTCCGCCATTTCCTTAGGCGCTAGCCGATACGGAGATCGTGACACAGGCTTTGCACCTGGCACTAGCTCGATCGTAAAATCTATCTCCCGCTGAGGCGGGGCTCCAGGAAGATCTGCGGGGAACACATCAGGGTATTCCGATACCACTGAAATACAAACCAACGCGGGCTTCGGCTTTGCAACCTCCACTAGTGTAAAGAACAGTTCTGCACCGGCACGAACCGCCTTCACCACCTGAAGAGCAGACATCAACGTCTTGCTCGACCCCTTTAAGCCCGTAAAAGTCGTTTCACGACTTGCACCCAGCTTGACTTCCTTACTACCGCAATCTATATGGGCCTGCTGCTCCGAGAGCCAGTCCATGCCAAATATGGCGTCGAACTCCACTAACGGAAGTAAAGACGCCCGCAGGTCAAACTCCTGCTCCCCAATACGAATCTTAACATCGCAGATCCTAACCGCTCGCATCGAACACCCATTGGGCAACAACACATCCAACTTATCCTTCACCATCGAAGAAGGGACTCGGATGCGTGATATAAATCCTTCGGACAAGAAGGAGTGTGAAGCTCCCTAAACGAACGGTGCTCTCGCAGATAAAGTAAAGTCGCAATAAGGCTTAGCACCAGTAGTTCTAAGCTAATATGCACAAGGGTGACAAGTATTTAAAGCAAAACTATCTTTAAACCATACCTGTCCTCACGACGGTGTACTTTCTCTCGGACTTGGGACGTCCGCTCCAGCATTCTCGGGCAAAGTGCCCCGATTTTCCACAAGTGAAACATGCGCTCGGGGTTCGACCCGTAGTCACCCCAGAAGCACCAGCAGAGGGGGCTGGACCTGCAGTCCTAGCCTTCTTATACCATTTTCGATATCCAGACTTTGAGGTGTTCGGCACCTTGAATGCTATTTCCTTTGCACTGAAGTCCTTGACTGCTCCTGACATAGCTTTCTTGGCCTTCCTAGCACCTTTCCAACAGTCTCGGGCAAACTGCCCTTTCTTTCCACAAGTAAAACATGTGTAAGTAGCTTTGTTAGTCGATGTCATAGCCCCTTTCTCCAGCATTCTGCCGGATGCAGCTCTTAAGGGGTTTGTATAGTTTGATGCCATGGTCGCTGGCATCTGGAGGGTTTTCCTCAAATCTACCTCCAAAGATTTAGCTGATTCCACCAAGGCTCGGAATCCCAATAACTTTGGTCCTAGTAGTAGTACTCGTAATTCGGCACGCAGGCCACTATAAAATCTCTCGACTGTAGTTTGGTCGTTATCCAACTCGAAGCATGGGTAGCGACTTATCATAAGAAATGCTTGCAAATATTCCTCCACTGTGTGCACTCCCTGCACGAAATGCATATTCAGCTGCTGCTCCGATGGTCTACCAAAGGTCATCTGCTGCATCACGCCCACCGGCGTTGAAGCCGCAACAGGGGCGCAGGGTTGTACGTTTCCTCCAAGCTGTGCACCCGTCACAGCGAATACCGCTTCTACTATCCTTTTAACGGTTTCATACGAAGGAGGAGTCTCAAACACCTCACCAGGTGCACTATGCTCCTCAGAAACCGGACATTCTGGCGGTCCAGCACCGCTTCCGGTCACTTATAGTGGTACAAAACACCGTTAAGCGACCAAATAAAATTGCTAACAGCAATTATAGGAACACGCAGGTTCCTCAAACACGAGTATTTTCATTCCTAAGTGGACATTCATGGGTTCTTTTACCATTATAATGATGACGCACACAATGTGCTCACCACCCCTTAAAAAGAATTCGTCCACGAATTCAGATTAAGCCCAACCAAAACCAGTAGTCTGATACCAAATTGTAACGATCCCGCCCCCAACTCGGGGCGGCGATGCTCCTTCCCTGCATTTCATTAGCATAAGCGAGCAATGTATAACAATAGCCATTTCATCACAGACGTTGGCTCGCACGGCCACACGCCCCGTGCACTCAGGGCACATTCTCGGTGAACCGGTCGATGTCACGTCAATTAAAGCCATTAACATTCCGGACTCACCACCGCCACTTAGACGGCCAAACCTATGAGCAATTTGTCTTCTTGGCATGGGTCACGTCAATTTAAGCCATCGACCGCCGAAGACTCACATCTATGCCAACGGCAAGTGCCATGTAACCTTAGCTCTCTTTAACCGAACGACATAGAGCGGGTACGATTCCATCTAACACGTGCTCACATCGCAACGATAATTTAAGCCATTTGCGCGGGTCAAACTTCCGCCGAGTCCCATTCTATCACAAGTCACATAACTCGGATATGTTCAAGTTGGCTCTCAGGCCACCAAGTTGGCAAGATCTCGTATCCGCCCAGTTTTCCGGGTGCACCTTTGGGTTAGTCCCCAAGGCTCCCTGCTGCAATCTACCGCGTAGAAAAACCCGAAAAACAACCAATAGCACGGAGTCTTCTCCGGCCTTATGCAATGCAACATCACCGATACAGACTAACATGTCCGGGTAGGCTTCACACATCATGCCTATGTCCGTTCTCGCATACGGACTCTAAACAACGGGGACTTCACATATCTACCCAAAGGAACGCCTCCAACTCACCGCAAACTCGCGAGAGCGGGCTTCCTATGCTAGGAAAGAGAGCTATTCGTGCTCAAGATGAGGATCGTTACTCTTGAGTTCCTCTTTGGCGCCATTGAAAAGTAATCGGATGGAAATCACCGCACTAGCGTTGCCTCCGTGGATCCGGAGTCGGCTTGCGATTCGGAGCTCCGAAGCTCCTCCAATGGCGGATCTAGCTCCTTCTTCCTCCCTTGGCTCTCCTCTCTCTCCAAGGATTTAGAAAGATGATAAGGTATGAAAAGTGAGGGTTTTCCAAGTCCACTCACGGGTATATCCTCTCAAGAACAACTCCCAGCCGTTGGATCTTCAGTTAAAGAAATGAACGGCTTCGATTCGGGGCTGAAATGCCCAATCTGGACTGAACACGGCCTGGCACACGCCCGTGTCCAGGGCCGTGTGCCGCATTCGCCGTCAAAATCGAATCTCCTGGAACCTCACACGGGTATCGAACACGCCCGTGTTAGAGCTGACACGCCCGTGTTCGAGCTGACACGCCCGTGTTCCACCGGACACGGCCGTGTGGCCGGCCATGTACCCCATGATTTTTCCCCAAAATCAACACGAGCACTGCACGTGTTCTAGGACACGCCCGTGTCCTTGCCCGTGTCACCTTGACACGCCTGGGCCCCAGGCCGTGTACACGGGACACTTCGTCGAGTGAAGATCGACGACTTGATGACACGTCCTTGGACACGCCCATGTCCTAGGCCATGTGCCTTGTCTCGACGATCGTCGAGACATTCTCGTCTACTCCCCGGGTCAATCGTCGACACGGGTCGACACGCCCTGCGACACGCCCGTGTCGCAGGCCGTGTGCCCACCCTTGCCGAATCGTCGAGTAAATCTCGACAACTTCGCGGCTAAGTGTCGACACGGGTCGACACGCCCTGCGACACGCCCGTGTCGCAGGCCGTATGCCCACTCTCGACAAATCGTCGAGTGAATATCGACGTCTTCGCGGCTAAGTGTCGACACACGCTTGACACGCCCTGGGACACGCCCGTGTCCCAGGCCGTGTGCCTGCTGCCAGAACCCAAACTGGCCCAAAACGTCCCCCTTTTGATCCTTTAAGTTTCGGGGCGTTACATAAATATTGTTAAACTGCGAGATGAAAAACAGACCGGGGACCAATCCTACGGACTGGGCGGCTACAATTTTACAGTCCGCACATATTTGAATAGAAATGATCTAGAGCTCGTGACCAAGTGGGCAGTGCGACCGGAGCGGCATTGCTTTTCACACCGGGCCATGAAAAATATACATCAACCCAAAGAAATCCTACAGACTGAGCGGATACCAGAATATAGTCCGCACTGAACAGAGAAATGATCTATAGCTTGTGACCAAGCAGACAGGGGTGGCCGGAGCGGCATTGCTTTTCTCGTAGGGCCACAAGTTATAAGATCAACCCAAGAAAACCTGCGGACTGAGCGGATACTAGAACACAGTCCGCACTGAATAAAAAATAGAAATAACCCATAGCTTGGGACTAAGCGGGCAGGTGCATCCGGAGCGGCATTGCTTTTCTCACCGGGCCACAAGTTATAGGATCAATCCAAGAAAACCTGTTGACTGGGCGGATACCAAGAGATAGTCTGCACTGAACTGATTCCCTGTGAAGAATGAGCTGCAGACTTGTGAGCAAGTGGGTAGGTGCGGCCGGAGCGGCATTGCTTTTCGCACTGGCCCTCAAGATCTGTACACTTAATGGATCGGTTCACTGCCCTCTTGCCTGGAGTATAGTCGAAGTTGATCTTTTTGGCAGGTTCAGCCGGAGCGGCATTGCTTTCCTTCAAGATCAACCAGGCTGTGGGTCTCCTGCAGGCACTGTTTGAGGGTACCACGAAGTGTTCGAGGGTCACAAACTAAGATGATCTGTGGGCAAGTGCGTACATCATTGCTTTTCACACGCGATCATCAAAGTTGTAACGATGTCCCTAAAGTTTCATGGTAGAGCTTAACACCCACCATGTCCCTCCATAATGTAGAGGTGGGCTCAGGTACTAGCCGGGATCCGAAATTCAGTATCCTACCGCACTAGGACATGCAAGCTCCCACTACACGGTGCGAAATCTCCTCGCAACACGTGGTCTTTGTGGTGTTACACTAATGACAACGGCTCTAGGGGAGGTTTGTTGAACTCGGCGATGTCTCCTGGTATCAGGCAACCGTTGTTATTCAGGAGACATAAGAGAGAGAAAGCACTTGAAAAAGTATTAGTATGAAGACTTTGATCAGTAAAAAGCTTTTGCAAAGTTTGCATAAGAGAGAAAAAGAGAGTTCAAAGATAAAACCGTTTTGAAATCTTTCTTGCTCAATGCGATAACTATTACTATTCAAGAGATACAAACACTTGAAGAAATGTTAGGAAGTAGCTTTTATCCATAATGGTTCTTGAAAAGATTACATAGAAAGGAAATTAAAAGATGAGGTTAATGAATAGAACTGCTTAAGATCATCTCCGCTCCATGTATGTGGCACATCCTCCCCTTCATATGTTTGCAAGCGGTAAGCCCCGCTCTTGAGCACTTCTTTGACAATTAAGGGGCCAGCCCAATTCGGATTAAGCTTTCCTACTGAGCTAGCTCTTGCAGCAGCGTCAACTTTTTTAAGAACCAGATCTCCCACTTAAAAGTGTTTGATCCTCACATTCTTATCAAAGTATCGAGCCATCCTTCTCTTGACCTCTTCTTGCCTATTGCTGCTTTGTCTCTGATTTTTTCAATGTGCTCCAAGCTGAACTTCATCTCTTCATTATTCAGCTCAAGCCAGTCCTGAAAACCTTTCCTTGTAGGCAGAACTCTATGTAACACCTCCCCTGTAATGGACGTATAATATGGGTCCGGCCGGGGCCCCACAACATACGAACGCCACAGCTTTAGTATTAAAAGTTGATATAGCTACCCAAACTCAAAACACTTGCACAACACAGCGGAAAACCAAGCACAACTAGAAGTTATCCACTAACCCAAAAGAGTAAACAAATGGCCTTAAGGCCTTACATCAACTGTCCAAAAGGGTAAACAGTACAATCAAACAAGAATGTGCTCAGCACTCCTAGTCTACCTCGGCATGCAAGCCGGACAAAATAGTCTCAAACATACATCATCAAAAAGTAGTGCTACAAAAGAGAAAACACTTCATGGGCTTAGGCCTTTTTGGCCGGCGTGCTAGCTCCTGCGTGCGATCCTTGCCCTGTAAAAATTATTAGTAACGTGGGTCAGCAAAGGCTGACCTCAAACTGTGTAACAACACATCTCCTCCCGGCCGCCCCTAACGGACCCCGGGGAACCCTCCAACCTGCAAGTCAGCACTTCATATGCAATATAAATTTCTATAAATAGAAAAACATTAAAACAGGCTTGGATGTCTCAATCAACAAACATGTTCTCTACTGGTTGAGCATATAAAGAAAGGGCCTACTATGCAACATGAATGCAACACCCGGGCTTCACCCAAGGTACCCTACACCGTATGCATCTAGCACAACATCACATCAGTTGGGTACTCACATTTCCCCAATTGGCATAAAGCCTCAAACATTGAGGGAGACACAACTCCCTCACACGGCGCACAGGCCGCCACATGGAGTTCTTGCCAAGGCCCCACCCGCTCGTGGGCTTAGCCCCGGGCTTGCCTGCAAGCTCTGACGTCTCATGTCAGGATTCCAACAACCACAGACTGACCGATTCTAAGAAGCCTTGCTGGACCCCACCCGCTCATGGCCTCTTTGCCCGGGCTTGCCCCAAGCTTGGCATTCTCGTCGGTCTCACAGAAGGGGACTAGTCTCGCCGGGACACTCTCCACACATGACGCAAATGTCACGGGATAGCCAGCCGACCACGGAGACATAGCCACGCCTTGGCATAACACAACCAAGACTAAACACATCGCAATCCATCTTTGTACCGCAGCGTTCCCGCGCACCAAGGAAAACATCTCCAACTCGTGCGGAGCTAACCTTGTCCACCAAGGAAACCATCTCCATTCTCATACGGAGCTAACCTTGTCAAGGAAACCATCTACCACCACGAGGAGCTAACCTTGTCCGGGTTCAACTACATGTACTCTTTTCAAGCAAACGGGACAATCACCACCACAACACAAACGGCATCTTGCCGCAACGGAAATCTCTACGAATCCCTAGTTCATATGCAACATCACCGAGTCGGACTAACGGTCGCGACTACGGCTTCACCCACCATGCTTAATCCACTAGCGAAGCGGATCTCTAATGCAAAGATATGCCGGGGACGGACTCAATCGACTCGGAAGTTCCTCTTGAAACTTGGCAAGCCAAAACCCCTCTCATTTGAGAGTTTGGTGCCCAAAAATTAGAGAAAAGAAATCTAGATGATGCTAAAACGTGCATCCTAAAGACCGAGAGGAGAGATGTCGTTACCTTCCGACTCCTCTTCCTTGCCATGACAAACTAGCCGGATGGAAAACTTCGCAACGCTCCAAGCTTCACGGATCCGGACTCGGCTCGCGATTCGGAGCTCCGAAACCCTTCCTACAGCCCAAGAGTTCTTCTTCTTCCTCCTTGCTCTAGGTTTTCTCAAGATCTTAGAAAGAGAGGACTTGGAAAAAGTGAGGATCTGCAACCCTAACTTCGGACTTAAATCCCCAGGAGATGGCCTGAACCGTTAGATCCCAAAACCAGAAAAAGAATGGCTGCGATTCGCCTGGAAAACAGAAGACCTGGGCCGAACACGGCCTGGCACACGCCCGTGTCCAGGGCCGTGTGCCTCATTCGCCGTCTCAAATCGACGCGCCTGGAATCAGACACGGGCATTCGACACGCCCGTGGTCAATCCGACACGCCCGTGTCCCCAGCGACACGGCTGTGTGGCCTGCCGTATGTCTCCAACGACACGGCCCCAACACCAACCCGAGAGGTGACACGGCCTGGGACACGCCCGTGTCCCAAGCCGTGTGCCAAGTCTCGACACCCGTCGACAGGCTTTGTGTCGACACCACGGAAAAACGTCGAGCGAAGATCGTCGACCAGGCGGGACACGCCCTGTGACAAGCCCGTGTCACAGGCCGTGTGCCCTAGTCTCGACACATTGTCGAGCGAAAGTGTCGACACTTGGGCCGAGTGTCGACACGGCCTCGACACGCCCTGCGACACGCCCGTGTCGCAGGCCATGTGCCCC
Source organism: Platanthera guangdongensis (assembly GCA_039583875.1). Classification (NCBI taxonomy): domain Eukaryota; kingdom Viridiplantae; phylum Streptophyta; class Magnoliopsida; order Asparagales; family Orchidaceae; genus Platanthera; species Platanthera guangdongensis. Next base: position 84,816,109 of record CM077152.1, on the reverse strand, counting down.
ACTCTCGACACTCTGTCGAGCACAAAGTGTCGACACTTGGGCCGAGTGTCGACACGGCCTCGACACGCACTGCGACACGCCCGTGTCGCTGGCCGTGTGCCTCACTCTCGACACTTTGTCGAGCGAAAGTGTCGACACTTGGACCGAGTGTCGACACGGCCTCGACACGCCCTGCGACACGCCCGTGTCGCAGGCCGTGTGCCTCCTTCCAGAAATCCAAAAATTTTCCAGAATTGCAGACTGACCCTGAAGCAAAAACTGGGGTGTTACAACTCTCCCCCACTTAACAGAATTTCGTCCCGAAATTTTCAAAACGAAAGGGTACAAAACTTAAATTGTACCTGACAAAAATAGTTCTGGATAGTCTTCTAGCATGGCCTGTTCTCGCTCCCACGAGAACTCCTCACGACCGCAGTTGTCCCAACGAACTTTCACGAGCTTGACTTCTTTATTCCGCAACTGCCGAGTCTCCGAATCTTCTATAGCGATTGGAAGGACTCGCGTCCTCAAGTCTTCGTCAATCGGCACCGATGCCGGCTCCATCACCACGCTAGCCTCCACCAAGGCTTTTCTCAACACGGAGACGTGGAAAACGTCATGTAATCCACTCAAATCTGCGGATAATGCCAGACGATAGGCTGCTTCTCCTACCCGCTCAACAATTTCAAAAGGCCCCAAAAACCTCGGACTCAACTTCTTGAGTCGGCGAATCCGCGAGACGCCTTTGAACGGCTTGACCTTCAGATAAACCCAATCACCAACTGCAAATTCTAACTTCCGGTGACGAGCATTAAAATATTTCGCTTGCCTGTCTTGTGCCACCTTCATACGCTCTTGGATGGTCCGTACCATCTCACAAGCGTCAACTACCGCATCCTTTCCCAAAAGTTTGGTGTCTCCCGCCTCTGCCCAAGACATTGGCGTTCGACACCGCCTCCCATACAAAGCTTCGTAAGGCGCCATCTTTATACTAGCTTGAAAACTGTTGTTGTACGCAAATTCTACCATGAAGAGGTGATCCTCCCACCTCTTGCCAAAATCAAGAACGCACATCCTCAACATGTCCTCCATAGTACGGTTCGTTCTCTCCGTTTGCCCATCAGTTTGAGGATGGAACGCCGTACTAAACCTTAGCTTCGTGCCCAAGCTTTTCTGTACCATCCTCCAGTCCTTGGACGTAAACCGTCCATCTCGATCACTGACTATGCTCTTAGGAATTCCGTGCAGTCGCACAATGTTGCGAACATACAACTCCACCAGCTTCTCCACGCTGTCCTCTTTCCGATTTGGGATGAAGTGAGCCACCTTGGTTAGGCGATCCACGATCACCCAAATAGCATCATTCCCATGCTGCGATCTAGGCAACCCATGCACGAAGTCCATGGAGATGTCCTCAAATTTCCATTCAGGAATTGGAAGGGGCTTCAGGAGCCCGCCCGGTTTCTGACATTCGGCCTTCACCAAGGCACATGTTTGGCAACGACTCACATACAAAGCTACATCTCGCTTCAACCCCGGCCACCAAAAGGATTTCTTCATATCCAAGTACATCTTTGTACTGCCCGGGTGAATGGAGTACTTTGAGAAGTGGGCCTCAAACATCAACTCCTCACGGAGATTTCCAAACTGCGGTACACAAACCCGTCCATCCTTTCTCAAGATTCCCTCGATCATCTCCCAGGTGCTGCTCTCACCCGTTTGAGCCTCCAACACAAAAGGTTGAAACTCCACATCTAATCGAGTCGCTTACCGAATACGATCGGACAAGTCGTTTTGCACTTCAATCCAGTTCAACCGAGCCACGCTAGACTCGCCTCTCGCAACACATTCCAATCCAAGGGACTCCCATTCCCGAACCAACCGCTCATCATGAGCTTCGATCCAATTTCCTTGCCCCGAGTACATTCTACTCAGCGCATCCGCCACCACATTGGCTTTACCCGGCGTATACTGGATCGCCACTTCGTAGTCTCCAAGAAACTCAACCCATCTGCGTTGCCGCATATTCAAGTCCTTTTGATCCAAGAGATACTTCAGGCTTTTATGGTCCGTGAAGATCTCCACTCTTGCGCCATAAACATAATGCCGCCAAATTTTCAGCGCGAAGATTACCGCCGCCAACTCCAAGTCATGGACGGGGTAATTCCTCTCATGAGGTTTCAGCTGTCTAGACCCAAAAGCTATCACCTTGCCATGCTGCACTAACACGCAACCCAAACCGCATCCCGATGCGTCACTGAAAATTTGAAATCCATCAGTCCCTTGCGGTAAACTCAAGATCAGAGCCATCATAAGCCTCTCCTTTAGGGCCTCAAATGCTTGACCGCACTCTTGGGCCCACACAAATTTATGGTCTTTGCGAGTGAGAGAGGTGAGGGGTAGAGCTATCTTCGAGAAATTCTCCACGAATCTCCTATAATACCCGGCTAGTCCAAGAAAACTTCGGACTTCCGCCACGGTCCTTAACACCGGCCAATATCTGATGGCCTCCACCTTCGTTGGATCCACTGCCACCCCATCACCACTAATCACGTGACCCAAAAATGCCACCTTCTCCAACCAAAACTCGCATTTGGAGAATTTTGCATACAACTCATTCTCCCTCAACACTTGCAAAACTATTCTCAAGTGGGTCTCATGCTCCACTTCCGATTTGGAATACACCAAAATGTCATCAATGAAAACAACCACAAAAGAATCCAAGTATTCCCGGAATACCCGATTCATCAGATCCATGAACACCGATGGTGCGTTCGTCAGCCCGAACGGCATCACCGTAAACTCAAAGTGCCCATACCTTGTACCAAAGGCAGTTTTGGGTATGTCCTCATCCCGAATTCGTAGCTGATAGTATCCTGACTTCAAGTCCAACTTCGAATATACCACTGACCCCACCAATTGGTCAAACAGGTCGTCTATCCGAGGGATCGGATACTTATTCTTGACGGTCAACTTATTAAGCTCTCGGTAGTCTATGCACAGGCGCATGCTACCGTCTTTCTTCTTAACAAACAACACCGGTGCGCTCCACGGTGAAGAACTGGGTCTAATATACCCTTTCTCCAACAGTTCCTGTAACTGAACCTTAAGTTCCGCTAACTCCTTTGGTGCCATCCTAAATGGAGGACGTGACACCGGTCTAGCCTCCGGCACTAACTCGATCGAGAAGTCGATTTCCCGCCGAGGAGGCGCTCCAGGAAGTTCATCCGGAAACACATCCTTGAACTCTGCCACCACAGGCACTTCCTCAATAGACAGTTGGGAGAGACGAACCTCCAGTAACGCTACAAGCGCTACACCACCCTGGTTAACCGCCCGCACCAACTGCATGGCCGATATCAGGGAACAGGCCACTCCACCAAGGCCCTCAAACTTGACTTCTGCTTGCCCTTTACTCCTTAAGGTCACCACCTTAGAAAGGCAATCAATACTGGCGCGCTGCTCTGCAAGCCAGTCCATGCCCAAAATGACATCGAACTCCACTAATGGTAACACTGCCGCTTCCAGAGCGAAGACAACTCCGTCAAGCTCCCAACAAATGCGCCCTTTTGCCCCGGTGGTCATAGATGACCCATTGGGCATGCGCACTTTCAGCTCTGCTCCCGACGAGAAAGACTCAACTCCTAATCTCCGGATGAAGCTCTCCGCAAGAAAGGAGTGCGATGCTCCCGTATCAAACAATACCCTAGCGGGGTATCCGGAAACTAACACGAAGCCTACAACATAGACATTACACAAAAGTCTAAAAGGATGAAGCACAAAGTTTAAACTCAAATTCTCTTCATACCTGTCACCACATCAGTTTGGCGGATCGCTTCTTGTTGTCCAAGGTTGTAAGCCCTTGGTTGCACTGGTTGGAACCGAGAAGCGCTCGACTCCGCCATCTTCCCTTTTTCTGCAGCACTGGGGCCCGAGCGCACAGACTGCTCCTGCTTTGACTCTTGCCCCGCTCCCCCTTGCTGACAAGTACGGGCTATGTGCCCAACCTTCCCGCAGTTGTAGCACGTCGGCGGTCCCCTAGACTGGGAACCCCCAGGCGTCCAATTGCTCCTCTCACCAGATCTGGGAGTGTGAGGCTTCTTCCTCCACCTACTCCCATCAGATTTTCCTTGAGATTGGGAAGCCTTCCCTTCCCCGCTCTTGGGAGTAAAATCCTTACGGCGCTGGGTTCGCTCCAGATCATTCTCCAAACTCCTGGCGGCTTCAACTAGCTCATTAAATCCCGCCTTCTTCATGGAGATGAGGGGTTGTCTCAGATTTTCCCTCAACCCTTGGTAGAAGAGGTTATCCCTCTCTACATCATCCGCCATTGTCGTTCCCGCATAACGACCCAAACGGGTGAACTCTTGCACGTACTCATCCACTGTCTTGTCTCGCTGCATTAGATGCAGAAACTGCCTCTGCAGGGCCAACCGAGTTGAAACTGGGATATACCTCTTAAGAAAAGAGTCCCCGAACTCTTCCACTGACGGGGTGCGTCCCGAAAACTGGCAGCCGCTATGGCTCACCCACCACAACTTGGCGTCTCCTTCCAACATGAACGCCGCATACTCAGCTTTCTTTTCCTCTGACGTCTCTGCCGCCCTTAACAGTGTTGAATTCTGTGAAGTGAAAGTGGGTGAATGGAAGGCTTGGGAAACCTATCCGCGCGGACTACGCGGACTGGGTTGGCGGACTGCTAGGTCGGCAGGGATGTTGCAGGCGGTTTGCTCTGTGGCGGCCTGGGCGGTCTGTTCGCGCGGACTACGCGGACAGCAGCGGCGGTCTGACAGGCCAGTGTATGCTCAGCAGGCGGTTTACTCCCAGGAAGTAACCGGGCGGATAGGAATGTTATCCGCGGAGTCCGGCTTGAAGCGGACTGAAGAACTGGAGCTCAGCAGACCGGTTTGGCAGATGCCTTGGTCTTGCTCTAGTGAAGAAGCAAGTGGAAGCCGTGGAGACCGCCGGTCAGCGCGGACAGGAACTGGAGGTCGCCCGGTTTGGCGGGCTAGATCCTGTGTCCGCCAGTAAGTGCGGACTGGCCCTTGTGGCCAGCGGACTGGACTTGGTGGGAATTGAACCAAGTCCAGGATGGCTCAGTCCGGGGAGATCGCGCAGTGGAGCGCGGGCTGGTTTCTCAGTCCGCCAAGCTTAGTAGAAGTGCTGTTGCCTTGTGTGCTAGCTTGGGGATATGCGAACTGGAGAATTGCTTGTGCAGGAGCGTGCGGACTGGAGCCAGAGTCCGCTGAGTCCGGTTGAGCCTTATGATGAGGTTATGGACTCAGGGACGCGGACTGGGGTCTGCTGTTAGCGGACTGGATTGGCGTGTCCGCTAAGTCCGGAGGTGCCTTGGAGTTGAGGTAATGGACTTGGGATATGCGGACGGAAGCAGGGTATCCGCTGAGTCCGGCAGGTGCCTTGATGGCGCGGTTGCAGGCTCGGGTTTTGCGGGCTGATGCCTTGTCCGCAGAATGGCGGATACGGCTGTTGTGGAGTCCGACTGTTGTCCTGGCTTGGTCTCTGGCGGCAAGGCGGACTGGATATTGGAGTCCGGCCTTGGAGAAGCTGGGGCGGACTGGCTATCTGCACAGGAGCGGCAAACTGGAAGGTGTGTCCGCGGGCTGTGCGGACACACTTGTTCTAGCTGCGGGTTGTGGCGGTGATCCTATCGACTAGGGCGGTGACCATACTCATCGTCGTGCCTATAAATAGGACTCATGTCACATCAGGAGAGGTGAACCAAAGTGAACCTGGACCGAAGTAAGTGAATAGTTTTTGAGCTCGCGTAAGTTGCTGCGGCCTGGACTTTGTGTCCGCGCGGATAGAGAGTTGACCCGGTTGTGCTGTGCAGGTTGTGCGGATAGCGCTGGAAAGCCAGGACTTGGCTCTGATTGCGGTCAGGGACAGTGCGGACTCTGCGGTTAAGCAACAGGCGGTAAACAGCAGGTCGCGGATAGCGACCAGGCGGTCTTCTCTTTGGCGACTTGGTTCGGGGTTCAGGAAATCGCCTGCTTCAGGCGGTCTGTTCCATTCGGTGACGCAGCTTGTGCGGTCTGGCGGCGTGCAGACCGGCGGTGAAGAGCTAAGCATTGGAGTAAGGGTGAGTCCGCGCGGCTTGGGTTGCGGTCTGGCGACCTGGCGGACTGAGCGGACTCCACAGCAGTAGGTCGGCGGCTTGTTGATTGAGTCCGCGCGGCTTGTTTTTTGTTCTTGTCTTTGTAACTGTCTCTGCTCTCCCGGTGTTGGGTTTTGGTGAAGCATGTCTCGCCATGTATGTCTCGCCTTGTAAAGAAGTTCGCTCTTGATCAATAAAGAAGCTTGTGCTGCATGTGTTGCTGGTTGTTACTGCTTTGTTGAGATAACCCCTGCTAACTCCACGATCCGGGAAAACTTTCAACATATAAGTGGGCGTATTCTCCTTCGGTTTGTTGAGTTTTCAGCAGGGTATCCAAGGGGGCGTCTGCGGTTTGTTGAATTTTAACATGGTATCAGAGGGAGGTTGTTGGAGTGGTCAAGCAGTGCTCAATGGAAGTAGTTGCTCTTCTGAAGAGGAAACTAGTGGTAGAACCATGGCAGTGGAGGATGCAAGTTGTCTTGGTATTGATCTTCTTACAGAGGCGAACTGTGAACGGTGGAAGTCCTGTATGAAGAGCTTTCTTCTTGGCGAGGACCTTTGGGAGGTTGTATGCGGAGCAGGAAGACAAGAGGATACTGCTGGCAATGTTGAGGCGATGAGAGCTTGGAAGGAGGCAAATGCGAAAGCGGAGTCTATTCTCAAGCAGGTGATCTCATCGGAGCTCTTGGACCACATCAGTGGATGTCGGTCAGCTGCGGAGGTTTGGACTTCCCTTGATGGGTTGTTCAGGAAGAAGGTGAAGGTTGCTGCGGATGATGGTCCCTCTACTTCATATCAGGAAGAAAGGAGTGTTTCTCCTAGGCGTGATAGGAAGAGGAAGGAAGGACCACGGTGCTATAAATGCAAGCAGCAAGGTCATCTTCGGAAGGAGTGCAAGGTTACCTTGCTCTCGGCGAACGTTGCTCAGGTAGGGAGGAAGGAGAAGAACGTAGTTGGGACTTCAACTAGTTCTGGATCTGATCGGCTGGATGCCAAGGATAGTGCTGCTATCTGGCATGAAAGACTGGGGCATGTAGGGATGGACAAGCTGAAAGCAATGGCGGAAAGAAGACTCGTAAGAGGCTTGCCTAGATTGTCATCCTATGGCGATGGTCGGGGGTGTGCGGGATGTCAGGAAAGTGGAGCCTATCGCTTCATGGTCGACAAAGCACAAGCCAGGAGTAATGCACCATTGGCGGTTGTCCATTGTGCTCTGGTGGGACCGACTGTCACGGCCAGTCTTGGAGGCAGCAGGTTCATGCTGATATTGGTTGATGACTATTCTGGGTATACTTGGGTATACTTTATGAAGACGAAGTCCAACATGGTACGCTTGTTTGTGGAGTTCAAGAAGCTTGTCGAAGGCCAGCTTGGCCGGAGGATCAAGGTGTTGAGGACAAGTTTCGTTGGTGAGTTTGCCTCAACCGAGTTCTCACGCTTTTGCAGGAAGCAAGGGATCCGGATGGAGCTTTCTTGTGGACATACTTCACAACAGGGTAGTGTTGCAGCTCGGATGATCCGTTGGTTAACGGAGACCTGCAAGTGTTGGCTTCGGAGTAAAGGCGTTCCGAAGGCTCTTTGGGCGGAGGGAATAGCCTGTGCTGCTCATGTCATCAACCGGATGCCTCTTAGTCCGATCATAATGAAGACTGCTTATGAGCTAATGTTCGGAGTGAAGCCCTCAGTGAAGCACCTTCGGGTGTTTGGATCTACCTGCTATATACACACTCCGGGTGCTCTCAAAACAAAGCTAGTCTTTGTAGGGTATGATGAGCAGAGAAGAATATGGAGGTGTATGGATCCTGCGACGAAGAAACTCATAGTGTCGAGGGACATTGTTTTTGATGAGTTGACGCCGTAATGGGGTAGCTCTTATGTGGAGCTAGAGTTAAGCAGGTAAGATGGTGGGATGAAGGAGGCTGCTGCTAAGGAAGTGGAGTTGCCTGAGTCACCAGGTGCTCCAGGTTGTTCTAGCTCCGGGGCAAAGGCGTCAGAGTCGGGAATAAGGGGGAGCGATGCTCCAGGACCTTCTGGCTCAAAGACGGAGGCTTCCTGTTCAGGAAGCAAGGGGAGCGATGTTCCAGGCAGTTCATGTTCAAGAGGGGAGTCTTCTGGTTCAGGTAGCAGGGGGAGCGTTGCTCCAGGTGCTCTTGGTTCCAGTAAGGAGGCGTCTTGTTCAGGGAACAAAGGGAGCATTGTTCCGGGTTTGCCCGGGAACGGAGCTGGTTCAAAAGCAGCGGAGGTGGTTAGCCATGATCAGGTTCTTCGGAGATCGAAGAGGATCAGTAAGCCACCAGCTCGATATAGCGAAGGGAACACGACGTACTTGGTCCCGTGTTTCCTTGTTAGCCCTCAGGTCGAGCAAGGGACTTCTGGCTGTGATGACCCCACTAGAATCAAGGAGGTGGTTGACACCAAGTCTGATGAGGTGACTTCTCTCAGAGGCAACGAGGCTTGGGCTTCTGGGTCCAAGGAAGTTGGTGATACTCCTGTGATGCATGAGTGGAGGTTGAAGCTGAAGAAGGCAGAGGGAAGCATGGCTCCTTTTGGGAGATGCTGGAGGGCTCCCTCATGGTCCATGATATGCGGGGCGCGGACTATGTCTTGGACATCTCTTCGTAGATGCTATCGGAAGGACCAGGTGCAAGGTTACGGGAGCTGCTGGAGTTATTCACCACTTCTCACTTCAAGGGGGAGTGTTGAATTCTGTGAAGTGAAAGTGGGTGAATGGAAGGCTTGGGAAACCTATCCGCGCGGACTACGCGGACTGGGTTGGCGGACTGCTAGGTCGGCAGGGATGTTGCAGGCGGTTTGCTCTGTGGCGGCATGGGCGGTCTGTTCGCGCGGACTACGCGGACAGCAGCGGCGGTCTGACAGGCCAGTGTATGCTCAGCAGGCGGTTTACTCCCAGGAAGTAACTGGGCGGATAGGAATGTTATCCGCGGAGTCCGGCTTGAAGCGGACTGAAGAACTGGAGCTCAGCAGACCGGTTTGGCAGATGCCTTGGTCTTGCTCTAGTGAAGCGGCAAGTGGAAGCCGTGGAGACCGCCGGTCAGCGCGGACAGGAACTGGAGGTCGCCCGGTATGGCGGGCTAGATCCAGTGTCCGCCAGTAAGTGCGGACTGGCCCTTGTGGCCAGCGGACTGGACTTGGTGGGAATTGAACCAAGTCCAGGATGGCTCAGTCCGGGGAGATCGCGCAGTGGAGCGCGGGCTGGTTTCTCAGTCCGCCAAGCTTAGTTGAAGTGTTGTTGCCTTGTGTGCTAGCTTGGGGATATGCGGACTGGAGAATTGCTTGTGCAGGAGCGTGCAGACTGGAGCTAGAGTCCGCTGAGTCCGGTTGAGCCTTGTGATGAGGTTATGGACTCAGGGACGCGGACTGGGGTCTGCTGTTAGCGGACTGGATTGGCGTGTCCGCTAAGTCCGGAGGTGCCTTGGAGTTGAGGTAATGGACTTGGGATATGCGGACGGAAGCCGGGTATCCGCTGAGTCTGGCAGGTGCCTTGATGGCGCGGTTGCGGGCTCGGGTTTTGCGGGCTGATGCCTTGTCCGCAGAATGGCGGATACGGCTGTTGTGGAGTCCGGCTGTTGTCCTGGCTTGGTCTCTGGCGGCAAGGCGGACTGGATATTTGAGTCCGGCCTTGGAGAAGCTGGGGCGGACTGGCTATCTGCACAGGAGCGGCGAACTGGAAGGTGTGTCCGCGGGCTGTGCGGACACACTTGTTCTAGCTGCGGGTTGTGGCGGTGATCCTATCGACTAGGGCGGTGACCATACTCATCGTCATGCCTATAAATAGGACTCATGTCACATCAGGAGAGGTGAACCAAAGTGAACCTGGACCGAAGTAAGTGAACAGTTTTTGAGCTCGCGTAAGTTGCTGCGGCCTGGACTTTGTGTCCGCGCGGATAGAGAGTTGACCCAGTTGTGCTGTGCAGGTTGTGCGGATAGCGCTGGAAAGCCAGGACTTGGCTCTGATTGCGGTCAGGGACAGTGCGGACTCTGCGGTTAAGCAATAGGCGGTAAACAGCAGGTCGCGGATAGCGACCAGGCGGTCTTCTCTTTGGCGACTTGGTTCGGGGTTCAGGAAATCGCCTGCTTCAGGCGGACTGTTCCATTCGGTGACGCAGCTTGTGCGGTCTGGCGGCGTGCAGACCGGCAGTGAAGAGCTAAGCATTGGAGTAAGGGTGAGTCCGCGCGGCTTGGGTTGCGGTCTGGCGACCTGGCGGACTGAGCGGACTCCACAGCAGTAGGTCGGCGGCTTGTTGATTGAGTCCGCGCGGCTTGTTTTTTGTTCTTGTCTTTGTAACTGTCTCTGCTCTCCCGGTGTTGGGTTTTGGTGAAGCATGTCTCGCCATGTATGTCTAGCCTTGTAAAGAAGTTCGCTCTTGATCAATAAAGAAGCTTGTGCTGCATGTGTTGCTGGTTGTTACTGCTTTGTTGAGATAACCCCTGCTAACTCCACGATCCGGGAAAACTTTCAACATATAAGTGGGCGTATTCTCTTTCGGTTTGTTGAGTTTTCAGCAGGGTATCCAAGGGGGCGTCTGCGGTTTGTTGAATTTTAACAAACAGTTCTTGAATGCGAACCCACCAGTCCTCCGCATCCGTTGGCGTTCCAACACCCTTGAAAGACGGGGGATGGAAACTCAGGAAATACTTCATGTGTCGGTCTCCATGTCCGACAACTACCCTCTCCGCCAAAGGCTCCACTCGCCTGGCTTCTGCTCCTGGCACGGCCGTTGCCGTATCTGGTGTGGCAGGGGCTGCCACCTGAGCTGCTGCTGCAGCTTGAGCTGCCACCATCGCTTCTGCAAGCATGCGGCAGAAGTCGGCCGGGTCTACAGCCGTGCCCAAAAGACCTGGAGCAGTAGCACTGCTCGCTGAGAGATCATCCCTTGCTCTTGAAGTGCCCGCCTCGTTGCTTGCACTCTTCAGGAAGACAAGAAATAAGGGATTAGTCTCCAATCTCAAGACTAAAACATAAGGACACTCATGGTCCCGCGTTACTCTTATGTGGATAACTTCTCTACGCACTGACCTTGAATCAAACCTCGCTCTGATACCAAATTGTAACACCTCCCCTGTAATGGACGTATAATATGGGTCCGGCCGGGGCCCCACAACATACGAACGCCACAGCTTTAGTATTAAAAGTTGATATAGCTACCCAAACTCAAAACACTTGCACAACACAGCGGAAAACCAAGCACAACTAGAAGTTATCCACTAACCCAAAAGAGTAAACAAATGGCCTTAAGGCCTTACATCAACTGTCCAAAAGGGTAAACAGTACAATCAAACATGAATGTGCTCAGCACTCCTAGTCTACCTCGGCATGCAAGCCGGACAAAATAGTCTCAAACATACATCATCAAAAAGTAGTGCTACAAAAGAGAAAACACTTCATGGGCTTAGGCCTTTTTGGCCGGCGTGCTAGCTCCTGCGTGCGATCCTTTCCCTGTAAAAATTATTAGTAACGTGGGTCAGCAAAGACTGACCTCAAACTGTGTAACAACACATCTCCTCCCGGCCGCCCCTAACGGACCCCGGGGAACCCTCCAACCTGCAAGTCAGCACTTCATATGCAATATAAATTTCTATAAATAGAAAAACATTAAAACAGGCTTGGATGTCTCAATCAACAAACATGTTCTCTACTGGTTGAGCATATAAAGAAAGGGCCTACTATGCAACATGAATGCAACACCCGGGCTTCACCCAAGGTACCCTACACCGTATGCATCTAGCACAACATCACATCAGTTGGGTACTCACATTTCCCCAATTGGCATAAAGCCTCAAACATTGAGGGAGACACAACTCCCTCACACGGCGCACAGGCCGCCACATGGAATTCTTGCCAAGGCCCCACCCGCTCGTGGGCTTAGCCCCGGGCTTGCCTGCAAGCTCTGACGTCTCATGTCAGGATTCCAACAACCACAGACTGACCGATTCTAAGAAGCCTTGCTGGACCCCACCCGCTTATGGCCTCTTTGCCCGGGCTTGCCCCAAGCTTGGCATTCTCGTCGGTCTCACAGAAGGGGACTAGTCTCGCCGGGACACTCTCCACACATGACGCACATGTCACGGGATAGCCAGCCGACCACGGAGACATAGCCACGCCTTGGCACAACACAACCAAGACTAAACACATCGCAATCCCTCTTTGTACCGCAGCGTTCCCGCGCACCAAGGAAAACATCTCCAACTCGTGCGGAGCTAACCTTGTCCACCAAGGAAACCATCTCCATTCTCATACGGAGCTAACCTTGTCAAGGAAACCATCTACCACCACGAGGAGCTAACCTTGTCCGGGTTCGACTACATGTACTCTTTTCAAGCAAATGGGACAATCACCACCACAACACAAACGGCATCTTGCCGCAACGGAAATCTCTACGAATCCCTAGTTCGTATGCAACATCACCGAGTCGGACTAACGGTCGCGACTACGGCTTCACCCACCATGCTTAATCCACTAGCGAAGCGGATCTCAAATGCAAAGATATGCCGGGGACGGACTCAATCGAACCAGAAGTTCCTCTTGAAACTTGGCAAGCCAAAACCCCTCTCATTTGAGAGTTTGGTGCCCAAAAATTAGAGAAAAGAAATCTAGATGATGCTAAAACGTGCATCCTAAAGACCGAGAGGAGAGATGTCGTTACCTTCCGACTCCTCTTCCTTGCCATGACAAACTAGCCGGATGGAAAACTTCGCAACGCTCCAAGCTTCACGGATCCGGACTCGGCTCGCGATTCGGAGCTCCGAAACCCTTCCTACAGCCCAAGAGTTCTTCTTCTTCCTCCTTGCTCTAGGTTTTCTCAAGATCTTAGAAAGAGAGGACTTGGAAAAAGTGAGGATCTGCAACCCTAACTTCGGACTTAAATCCCCAGGAGATGGCCTGAACCGTTAGATCCCAAAACCAGAAAAAGAATGGCTGCGATTCGCCTGGAAAACAGAAGACCTGGGCCGAACACGGCCTGGCACACGCCCGTGTCCAGGGCCGTGTGCCTCATTCGCCGTCTCAAATCGACGCGCCTGGAATCAGACACGGGCATTCGACACGCCCGTGGTCAATCCGACACGCCCGTGTCCCCAGCGACACGGTCGTGTGGCCTGCCGTGTGTCTCCAACGACACGGCCCCAACACCAACCCGAGAGGTGACACGGCCTGGGACACGCCCGTGTCCCAAGCCGTGTGCCAAGTCTCGACACCCGTCGACAGGCTTTGTGTCGACACCACGGAAAAAACGTCGAGCGAAGATCGTCGACCAGGCGGGACACGCCCTGTGACACGCCCGTGTCACAGGCCGTGTGCCCTAGTCTCGACACATTGTCGAGCGAAAGTGTCGACACTTGGGCCGAGTGTCGACACGCCCTCGACACGCCCTGCGACACGCCCGTGTCGCAGGCCGTGTGCCCCACTCTCGACACTCTGTCGAGCACAAAGTGTCGACACTTGGGCCGAGTGTCGACACGGCCTCGACAAGCCCTGCGACACGCCCGTGTCGCAGGCCGTGTGCCTCACTCTCGACACTTTGTCGAGCGAAAGTGTCGACACTTGGACCGAGTGTCGACACGGCCTCGACACGCCCTGCGACACGCCCGTGTCGCAGGCCGTGTGCCTCCTTCCAGAAATCCAAAAATTTTCCAGAACTGCAGACTGACCCTGAAGCAAAAACTGGGGTGTTACACTCTAGGTGATGGAACTTCACACTCAACTGGAATTAGGGCTTCTGAGTCATGAGAAAGTCTGAACAGAGTTTCACTAGTTGCGGATGAAGGTGTTGTTCTTAAGGACCAGAGGACCGATGGAAGTTGATCAGCCCAACTGCCTTTGAGATTCTGCACTTTCTTCTTCAGTAAGTTGAGGACCTGCTTGTTGGCTACTTCAACCTGACCGTTGCTTCTGGGATGATGGACTATGCAAACTGCAGCTCTATTCCGATCTGCTTGCGAAAATCAATCATCTCAGCATTGTTGAATAGTGGTCCATTGTCGGTGATTATTTCCATTGGTATTCCATGTCGGCAGACTATCTTGCCCCAAATGAAATTCTTGACGACCTGAGTTGTTGTCTTTGGAAATGCCTTTGCATTAATCCACTTGCCGAGATAATTAATCATTACAACGATAAAGCGTCGCTGTGCGCTTGCCATAGGAAAAGGGCCAATGAGATCCATCGCCCAAACTGCAAAGGGCCAAGGAGTTGCAATTGATCTGATTGACTGAGCAGCTTGATGCTGAAGTGGAGCAAACTTCTAGCACTGAACACATTTTCTTGCATAAACCTCAGAATCTCTCTTCATGGTGGGCCAGAAATAACCCTGCCGCAGGATCCGACATTCTAATATTCTTGCTCCTGAATGAGTTCCGCACTCATCAGAGTGTACTTCATGTAAAACAGTCGGAGCTTCTTCTTCTGAAACAGACCTTGCCATGGCAGACAGGAGGGTTTTTCTGTAAAGGACACCAGCCACCAAGTAATAGTGAGCTGCCTTTATCTTGAACTTTTTCTGATCTTTAATTGAGTGATGAAAGTTCCATGTTGAAAGGTAAAGAATGAATGGATCCATCCAGGAGGGACGTTGATCAAACTGCATCTTCTCTTCTTCATCCACTGCCATGCAGAAGAGTTCAGAAGTTGTTCCTCCTTGTTGGAACACCCTATTACTAATTTGGGTCAGGATCACTATGTCTCTAGGAATCTGTGTTTGACCTTCTGTATAGCTTAATAGGTCAATTAGAATTGAGTCTAAGGGTTAGAAGGCTAGGATTGGAAGCTGCCCTGAAGACCCAAGTTTTTCTAGAGACTAAGTCCAAATCATCGAGCTCAGCACGACGTTTCGTCGAACTCCGGTCGACGATCGTCTACCTCAACTTTGACAGATCGTCGAGCTCCATTCGACGATCGCTGAGCTCAAACCTCATAATATCGTCGAGCTCTGGTCGACGATCGCTGAGCTCAACTTCGCAATATCGTCGAACTCCATTCGACGATCGGTGAGCTCAGGTCGACGATTTTGACTCTGCACTGGATCCTTATCTCTGAGCTCAGTTCGACGATCTTTGAGCTCAGATCGACGATTTATTTGCTGCTTGCATTTTCCAATTCGCTGAGCTCAGCTCGACGATAGCAGAGCTCAGTTCGACGATTTCAGTTATCTTTCAGAATTCAAATTCAAATCAGATAGAAGTTATTCTGCATTTAATTCAGAAGATCTGCCAGCCATTTTCATTTACTTCTGCAGCAAGTTTCAAGAGATTTTTTAGGAACAACTCAGTGGACTTTCCTTCAGAACATATTATGCAATTAAGGCTGTAATCAATGCAGACCAACGACTATCTTTGACAGAGTAATATTCTATTCAGACTCAGAGAATAAAAGAGAATGTTTTTGAATAAAGACAGAGAATAGACAAGAACAAAAGAAGAAGATTGACAAGAATAGGACACCTCTCAATATACAGAGACTCTGAAAAATATTCTGTCAGCAAAGAATTCAGAAGAACACTCATCAAGAAGAGATCAAGCTTTCAAACATTCTTCAGATCTCTTCAGCTTTCAAAGTGTTCAAGGCCAACATCATTTCAAGACTCCAGACACTCAACATTTCAGCTTGCTGAAATAATCTTTTGCTGGAGATCTATTTTTGAAGGCCTATCACCCTTAGCAAAGCTCATCTTCCTGAAGATCAAGGACTCAGGGGGAGCTTTGAAATCAATCCACTTAGTCTTCTCAGTTGATTGAGAAAGAGAAGACTGCCATAACTCTCTCATCCCCCTCTCTGTAAAGGGTTTTTCAAACTCCCTTCAAAAGTTTGAATCTGGTTTTTGAGCACCTTGTCAAAAGCTCATTGGTGGCAAGACACCTGATCAAAAAATCTGATTTGGTTTTTGAGCACCTTATCAAAAGCTCATTGGTGCCCAGGACACCTGATCAACTCATCCTGCAGTGGATTCCTACCTAGGGTGGTAGAAGAGTGGATGTACCCAAGTTGGGGAACCACTATATTTCCTTGTGTCATCTGGTTCTGCATGTTTTCTTTTTGTTTCTGGCCTAGATTTTCTTGTGCTTAATTTCTGCATAGCTTAGTTTTATTTCTGCTTCCCTGCTTACACTCATTACAACAATTGTTGTAAAGCTTTGCAAAAGTTTTTCTTTATATTTTTAAAAGCACCATATACTCTATTCACCCCCCCCCCTTAGAGTATATCAGATCTAGTTTCCCCTTTCAATTGGTATCAGAGCCAGGTTGGTTAAACATACCATTCCTGATTGGTTGTACAGGCTAACACCTGAACCCCAAGATCCCAAACTAGATCCTTCTTTTGTATTTTAATATTAGATTTTGTTTGCACAACTCATGGCCCAAAACAAAGATTATGCAAGCACCAGACCTCCAGTGTGCAATCTGTCAAAGTTTGCACTTTGGAAAGCAAGGATTAAACTCTACATGAATTCTATTAACGAGGACATTTTTAATTCTGTTTTGACAGTGTGTCCCAGACCCCCAGAAAGTACAAGCACAAATGCTGTTCCACCTCCATCAGGAACAGATGCTGACATCAAAAGGTGGAAGGTAGCTGATGCCAAGGCAATGAACATTCTAGCTCGGACAATGTCAGATGACATTTTTCAAAAGGTAGCTGAATGCAATTCAGCCAAGGAGATTTGGGACAGGCTTTCAGAAATTGTCTCTGGCTCAGCTGATGAGAGAAAGGACAGAAGATCTCATCTCATCTACCAATATGAGAACTTCAAGAAGGGAGAAACTGAGACAGTGGGAGACATGTACAACAGACTGAGTCTAATTGTCAGTGAACTGAGGATATTAGACAAAGAGATCTCACTAACAGAACTTAATGACAAGATCCTAATGTGCTTCCCCAGCACTTGGGATTCAAGAATCTGGCCAATTAAAGATGCCAGAAGCCTGAATGAGATCACGACTGAAGCCTTGTTGGGTAAGCTCAAATCTTATGAGCTACTCATCAAGAACAGAGAAGAAGAACAGAAGGTTGCTTCACCAGCCACAAGAAAGGAGAAGACTATAGCATTCAAGGCAACTGAGGATCTGCCTGAAGAAAAAGGAACAGCCAATGATGAACTTCTCAGCTTGTTGGCCAAAAGATTCTATAAGATGGCCAGAAAGGACTTCAGAAGAAGATCATACAAGGAGCAGGATAAGCCAAGGTATGACAAGTCCATTGGCAATAGCAAAGACATTCTTTGCTTTGGTTGCAGGAAACCAGGGCATATGGTTCCTGACTGTCCAGAGAACAAGAACAAGGACAGAAGGGACAGAAAAGAAAGAAGAAAGGAGAAGGACTCCAAAAGGAATGGAAATAGCAAACCTTCCTCCAGCAGAAATAAGTACACAAGGAAAGGATTTGTAGCTGAATCCTGGAGTGAGACTGAAGAGGAGTCAGAAGCCTCTTCCAGCTCAAGTGATGATGAGGATGATACAGAGGAAAAGGAGTTCTGCATGATGGCAATCAATGCCTCACAACACAACTCAGAGGAAGAGGAGTCAGAGTGAGACTCAGAGACTCAACCTGAAGAAGATCAGGTAATCAGCTCTTTTGATTTTACTTCAGAAGATTTTAAACTTGAATTTAAAGCACTATGTTTAGACCTGCTAAAGTCTGAGAAAGAGATCATCTCTCTCAGAAATCAATGATCTGAACAAAGTGGTTTAAAATCAGAAAACCTCAAACTCTCTTAGGAGTTGGAGAACCATAGGGAACAGATAGCTTCACTGAAGAGTGAACTCTCTGAGGCCAAGAAGCTTGAAGAATCTCTCAATGGGAGAAGCATCAAGCTGATGGACATCACAAGCACAGTGAACTCAAGATTCAACAGTACACTGGGCTTGGGTGCCTCATCCAGCCAACCTATTGTTCTAACAACTCCTATCAAGTTCATTTCTGACAAGGGAAAGGGAGTTGTAGAGGTTGCCAGGAAAAATTCTGATCTGCCTCAGAAAACTAAAGTCCAGCACAAATCGTCGAACGGAGATCGGCGATCGCCGAATGAAGATCGACGATCGCCGAACGCAGCTCGACGATCTCAGGACAAATCGTCGAACGCTGGTCGACGATCTCAACCAAAATCGTCGAACGAAGCTCGACGATCTCATATACCTGACCTCACCCATAGTCGACCGTCGAACGGAGCTCGACGATCTGACCCAAGATCGTCGAACTCAGCTCTAAGATCGTCGAACAGAGGTCAGAGCTCTGGAAATTTTTTCAATGGCAAGTCAAAATTGAATCCTGAGGGTTCTTCATCCCAAACCTTCAACCCTTATACTGAATGGATTTTACCTCCAAGGAGATATCATCCTGAAGGATATAAGAGTCAGCCAGGGATGTCTTTCATTTCTGAATTTAGAGGTTATCAACCTAGGCCCAAGGTAAACTGGGTCAAAAACAAGTAAATTGTTTCATGTGCAGGTGAAGACCTTTCCAACATCTAACCAGCAATGGTATTTGGATAGTGGGTGCTCTAAGCACATGACAGGGAACAAGGACAACCTCAATTCCTTTAGAGCCAAGCTTGGACCCAAGGTTATCTTTGGTGACTCCAACTTTGGACAAACTAAAGGTTATGGAGCAGTCCAGATTGGTTCTGTAACCTTCAAGAAGGTAGCATATGTGGAAGGACTGAAGCACAACCTAATCAGCATCAGTCAGCTATGTGATGAAGGCTACCAGGTGACCTTCAGTAAAACCTTATGCAAAATCAAGTTAGAGGACAACACAACTGTGTTGACAGGTAAAAGGAAAGGTAACATCTACCTAGTAGATTTTCTTTCAACTTCTATAGATATCTGTTTATTCAATTCAGTTTGTAGACCAAATGTTTTATGGCATAAGAGATTAGGACACCTAAACCTTAGAACTATTGCTAGGCTCTCCAAGGACAACCTTGTTAGAGGACTACCTTCTGGCCCCTACAAGAAGGAAGGACTCTGCAAGACTTGTCAATTAGGCAAGCAAACTAAAAACAGTTTCAAGTCACTTAATAAGAGTGATTCACCTAGGATATTGTATCTGTTACACATGGATCTATTTGGACCCATCACAGTACAAAGCCTAGGAGGGAAATCCTACACTTTAGTGATTGTAGATGACTTCTCTATATTCACTTGGGTGTTCTTTCTAAGGAAGAAGTCTGATAACTTTAAGTGTCTGACAGAGTTTCTCAAATGTATAAAGATTGAGTTCAATACTCACATTGCCCTGATCAGAAGTGATCATGGGACAGAGTTTGATTCTCTTCTTATGCAAGAGTTCTGTCAGAGTGAAGGGATCAGGCATACTTTCTCAGCTCCTAGAACTCCTCAACAAAATGGGGTAGCTGAAAGGAAAAATAGAACCCTTATTGAATCTGCCACTACATTGTTGTCAGATGCTCATCTACCTCTATCCTTTTGGGCAGAGGCAGTGAACACCTCCAACTATGTGTTGAACAGAAGCCTGATACATAAACTGAAGGGAAAGACTCCCTATGAATTACTCAAAGGGAAGAAACCTAAAGTTGACTATTTCAAAATTTTTGGTTGCATTTGCTATATTCACAATAATGATAAGAAACATTTAGCAAAATTTCAAGCCAAAGCTGATGAAGGAGTGTTTCTGGGATACTCCATGATCAGCAAGGCCTATAGGGTATATAATAAATCTTCATTGAAAATTGAGGAATCTGTTCATGTTTCTTTTGATGAAACTAACATGTCTTTCAAGGAGAAGATCTCTTCTACCATAGAACCTTTGCAGGAACATTCTCTAGTTGAAGATATGAACAAGCTACAGGTTGCTCAAGAAGAAGAAAGCAGTGAAGATGAAAGCAATGCTCAACATATTGAAGCACAACCTGAAGAGCCAGTTGTTGTACCACAAGAGGAAACAACAACACAGGTTGGTGAATAATTAACACCCCCGGTTGATTTAGTAACATCAAGAGACCATCCAATTTCCTAGATAATTGGAGACATCTCAGCTGGTGTGCAAACCAGAAATTAGGTCAACCAAAACCTGTTGCACACCTGCTTCCTTTCTCAAATTGAACCTCAGTCCATTCAAGATGCAGAGCAAGATCCACACTAGATCATTGCCATGCAAGAAGAGTTGCATCAATTTGAGAGAAACAAAGTATGGGAACTAGTGCCAAAGCCAAAGGATCATTCCATTGTTGGAACAAAATGGGTATTCAGAAATAAACTGGATGATCAAGGAGTAATAATAAGAAACAAGGCAAGGCTAGTTGCCCAAGGATATTCTCAAGAAGAAGGAATTGACTACGACCAGACCTTTGCACCTGTTGCAAGACTAGAAGCCATCAGGATATTTTTAGCCTATGCAGCTCACAAGGGCTTCAAGGTTTATCAGATGGATGTCAAGAGTGCCTTCTTAAATGGAGACATCAAAGAGGAAGTCTATGTCAGACAACCTCCAGGTTTTATCTCTCCAACTCATCCTGATTTTGTTTTTAGATTAAATAAAGCATTATATGGTCTCAAGCAAGCTCCTAGAGCATGGTATGAGACCCTAGCATGCTTTCTCTTGGAAAATGGTTTTATAAGGGGTAGAGTAGACCAAACCCTTTTTATTAGAACCCATAAGTCCCATACCCTACTAGTACAAATCTATGTAGACGATATCATTTTTGGTTCTACTGACTCAAAATTGTGTAGAAGGTTTTCTAACCTAATGCATTCTAAATTTGAGATGAGTAGCATGGGTGAGCTATCCTTCTTCCTAGGATTGCAAGTCAAACAACATGCTGAAGGCATCTTTATTTCTCAAACCAAATATGCTCATGAGCTGGTTAAAAAATTTGGCATGTCTGAGGCATCTTGTATGAAAACACCCATGCCTACCAATGCTGTATTGGATGCTGATGAACATGGGAAACCTGTTGATCAGACAACATATAGAGCAATGATTGGCTCTTTACTGTATCTTACAGCTAGTAGACCAGATATAATGTTTGCTACATGTATATGTGCTAGATTCCAAGTTAGCCCTAGAGAGTCACACCTCACATTAGTAAAGAGGATTCTTAGGTATGTTAAAAGTTGTCCAAATCTAGGTCTCTGGTATCCAAAAGATTCAGCATTTGAGTTAACTGGATTCTCTGATGCTGATTATGCTGGATGCAGAATTGACAGGAAAAGCACCAGTGGAACCTGTCAGTTCCTTGGTGATAGACTTGTCTCTTGGTTTTGCAAGAAACAAACATCTGTGTCAACTTCAACTGCTGAAGCTGAATATATGGCTGCAGGCAGTTGTTGTTCACAAATACTGTGGATTCAAAACCAACTCCTAGACTATGGTTACAACTTAGAAAAGTCAAAAATCTTTTGTGACAATACAAGTGCTATCTCCATAGCTCAAAATCCAGTCCTCCATAGTAGGACAAAACATATAGAGATTAGGCATCATTTCTTAAGGGATAATGTTGAAAAGAACAAAATTGAATTGCAGTATATCCCAACTGATTTACAAAGGGGAGATATTTTCACCAAGCCTTTGGATGAAAAGAAACACACCTTCTTCCTAAATCAGTTAGGAATGTTAGATGGAGGAAGTCTTAAATAATCCCCAAGATTTTGAAAGCTAAAAATGGACCAAGACTAGGCAAAATTCTGATTTCTCTTAGTATTTAGGATTTTCTGATCTCTGAACTGCGCTCGACGATTGCCCCAAAGATCGTCGAACGGAGATCGATGATTTCCAGAATCGTCGAACTGAGTTCAGCGCCCCTCAGACAACATGAACTGTCTCCTTCGGTCAACGATCATCGAACGGCGCTCGACGATTTTGTTCACTGAACGATCGTCGAACGGAGCTCGACGCCTTTCCAGATCGTCGAACGGAGATCGATGATTTTGGAGTCTCTTCAGATTCCTTTAGAAGCCTCGATCGTCGAACTGAGTTCAACGATCTTTCCATTTATGCGTCGAACCCTAATATAAAACTCATTTTTTCGCCGTCGTTCTCTCTTGCGCTTTCAATTTCTCTGCAAGAATTTTCTTCCCTCCAAACAGTTCTACACTTGGTCGTTTTGTCTGTTGATTTTTGCAGGTACAATGGCCGTTTCAGTTGCTGTGCTAGCCGACATGAAATTTGATGCAGGTTTTGACATTGATTTGGACTCCTTCAACAGAACTGATCAAGTCTTCCAGGACATCCTCAGTTTATTCAAAGATCAGCATTTATCTGCCCTCATGACCACAAGAATCAAACTTGCCTCTGATGAAATCAAAGAATGGGTATATACTGCACACAACCTTGACAACAACACCATTGTTGGATCCATTGGTGGCACCCAGGTACCTCTGACCCCAACAGTCCTCACAAAGGTTTTTGGTTTAAGGAATGGTGAAGACTCTGCTGAACTCTCTGGAGAAGAATTCTCTGATATACTTGCCAGGATGGGTCATCCTGAGGGGAACCCTAGCAAGTTGTTTAAGAGGAACCTGTCAGTGGAATATAGGTTTCTGGCAGATGTTGTAGGGAAGGTTCTGTTGGCCAAACATTCTGCCCATGACACCATCTCCAGATATCAGCTCTGCCTCATGGGAGCTCTGGTGGATAGGAAAAGCTTGAACTGGGGAGAAGTCTTTTTTGATCTGTTGAAGAAAAATATAAACAAAACCTTTGTGAATTATGGAAGAATTCTGGGAATCTTCCTTCAGGCTAAGTGCCCTACTCTGCTAGTCTCCTCTGGAGTGCACATCAATGCCTCCAAGAGACTCACCTGTGCCCTATTTGGGAAATGGGACAGGAAAATCATCAAGCCCAGCAGGCCCTCTCCATCTGCCCCTTCAGGCACCAGGACTCTAAGAGTCACTCCCCCCAGGTCTCTGCCCCTGCAGAAGACCTGCCTGCTGCTAGTGCTGCTTCTCCTCCTCCTCCAAGCTCAACCCTACCTCCAGCTCCATCCACCATTCCAGCCTCATCCCCCATTACAATTTCCAGCCCATCTCAAACCTCTATTCCATCTCCAGCAACCATCTCATCTCCACCAGCAGACCACTTCCATCCCCTATTCTCTTATCCCCCACCAGATGTCACCTCATCCCCATCCCTTCCATCCTTCACACTTCTGGATGAATCCTACATGGATGATTCCCCCTCCTCTCCTCCAGAATTACCATCCTTTTCCACCTCTTTCCAAGACCTTCTCCACCACATTATTGCCCAACCCACATTCACTCCATCCATATCCATCCCATTATCCTCCATCTCCACCATCCCCTCTCCTGAGCCATTCATTCCACCCTTCAGCCCTCCTCCTCCAGCTCCATCAGCCATCCCTGTACCCTCTACCTCTGCTCCTCTTCTTGAGCAAGTAGATCTCCCAGCCTTGGCTGACCAGTTGTATGAGCTCCTTGCACCCAGGCTCTCTCTTCTCATGGAGGCCTCTTTAGCTCCTCTACAACAGTCAGTGGCAGCTCTCTCTGCCAAGCTTTCCTCCTTCCTTACTCCTCAAGCAGCACCCCCAGCAGTGTGCCTTGATACAGCTGTATCTGTATCCAGGCAGGGGGAGATGCCCTATGAAGCCAGCCTTCATGCTGCTGTTGCTGCTGCTTCTGCTGCTACTGATGCTGTTTCTGTGTCGGCTTCTGCTACTGCTGCTGCTCCTGCATCTGTTGCCTCTGCTACTCCAGTCCTAGCAATAGACCTAAGGTCTTTGCTATCTACATTTGATACTGCATACTACTGCTGCCTCCCAGAGCCCAATGCTGTCCAGCCCTCTGAAGATCTGTCCAAGGCTCTGGTGCCCTTCTCATGCTGTGACCCCAGTATAATTTCTGCTTTTATTCATTCAGTGTCTGCTGCGTCTGATGATGTTACTGCTGCTGCTGATGAAGAAAAGGCTGTATCTGCCTCTGAAATTATCCCTGCTGCTGAAGAGATTGTTTCTGTTGAGCCCTTTTCCCAGGATTCTCTGATGACAGAGGCTGCTGTTTTTGAGCCTGCTGAAGTTGTTGTTGTTGTTACTGAAGCTGCTGCTGCTGTCTCTCCTGACGTTACTAGTGCCGTTTCTGAGGTTGTTTCTGTTGCTCCATATGCTGTTGCACCTGTTGTTATATCTGTTGCCCCATCTGTTGTTGTTCCTATTGCTGCCCCTTCTGCTTCTGCCCCATCAGCTGCTGTTCAACTGAAAGAAACATTGATGAAGAAGATTGATGCTTTATATGATGCACAGAGTTCTGAATCTGAGGATTATAACACAGCTTCTGATGCTTCATCTGCCACCATTGCAAAGAAAAGGAAAGCAAGAAGTAAGGCATTGAAGAGGGTTCCTCCTGCCAAAGTTAGAGATGATAATGATGTTCCTTACTATATTCTACACAACTGCCCAATCACTGAGCATTGGATGCAGTTCTCTAAGAACCAGCTAAAGGCTATGAAGAAGAAGAGGAAGTATGAGAAAGATTCCACTCAGTTCAAGCACCCTCATCCTCCTCCACCACCTCCACCTGATGCAGGTGCAGGTGGCAGCTCTGCAAGTTCAGGCCCTGCTAGAAGCCAGGCTCCCTACCAACCTCATGCTAGAACATATCAAAGGGAAAGCCAGTCTAGGGGCTCTTACTCTAGAAGGGGAGGATATAGGGGAAACCAAAGAGAGACTCAGGTTTACTCCAAAGGGCATTCCAGGCAGCATCCTTACTCCAGGGGAGGACATGCTCCTTCTGATACAACTTCAGGTCCATTCCCCTATAAGCTCAGAGAAACTGTGACTGCCAGGACTCCTCAAGATACTTCTTCCAACAGGTATGAGCCACCTGTCCCATTTGAGGACCCTGAGAAGAATCCTGTTGCTTGGACTGCTAGAATGAAAGAGCTGGCTGCTTTAGATCAAATCAAGAAAGCCAAAGAGAAAGGCCTAGACACTTCCAACATCTCCACAATGTCAGAACAAAGACAGAAAGAACTAGAAAGATATGCTTCCAGCAAATTTTTTGATGCAGACAGGTACATGGAATTGCATCCTGCTGCAGTGGTTCCAAGGACTTCTAAGCAAACATATCTGGGAGCAGCTGATGATACCAGATCCAAACAACAAGCTTTAGATCCTAACAGAGAAATCAAGATGGTAAAAGGCAAAGAGAAAAAGTAACTCTATAAGGTGACATTTCTTGGTTTTTCTGACTGATTTCTGGATATCATATATATATATCTGTGTGATGGTTCTGTAATGTCTGGCTACTGTTGTTTTTGTGTTTTTCTGATTGTATGATGTTGTTTGATTTTCAAAAGTCTGTAAATAGTTTTCCTAACCCAAATAGGGGGAGATTGTTGGAACACCCTATTACTAATTTGGGTCAGGATCACTATGTCTCTAGGAATCTGTGTTTGACCTTCTGTATAGCTTAATAGGTCAATTAGAATTGAGTCTAAGGGTTAGAAGGCTAGGATTGGAAGCTGCCCTGAAGACCCAAGTTTTTCTGGAGACTAAGTCCAAATCGTCGAGCTCAGCACGACGTTTCGTCGAACTCCGGTCGACGATCGTCTACCTCAACTTTGACAGATCGTCGAGCTCCATTCGACGATCGCTGAGCTCAAACCTCATAATATCGTCGAGCTCTGGTCGACGATCGCTGAGCTCAACTTCGCAATATCGTCGAACTCCATTCGACGATCGGTGAGCTTAGGTCGACGATTTTGACTCTGCACTGGATCCTTATCTCTGAGCTCAGTTCGACGATCTTTGAGCTCAGATCGACGATTTCTTTGCTGCTTGCATTTTCCAATTCGCTGAGCTCAGCTCAACGATAGCAGAGCTCAGTTCGACGATTTCAGTTATCTTTCAGAATTCAAATTCAAATCAGATAGAAGTTATTCTGCATTTAATTCAGAAGATCTGCCAGCCATTTTCATTTACTTCTGGAGCAAGTTTCAAGGGATTTTTTAGGAACAACTCAGTGGACTTTCCTTCAGAACATATTATGCAATTAAGGCTGTAATCAATGCAGACCAACGACTATCTTTGACAGAGTAATATTCTATTCAGACTCAGAGAATAAAAGAGAATGTTTTTGAATAAAGACAGAGAATAGACAAGAATAAAAGAAGAAGATTGACAAGAATAGGACACCTCTCAATATACAGAGACTCTGAAAAATATTCTGTCAGCAAAGAATTCAGAAGAACACTCATCAAGAAGAGATCAAGCTTTCAAACATTCTTCAGATCTCTTCAGCTTTCAAAGTGTTCAAGGCCAACATCATTTCAAGACTCCAGACACTCAACATTTCAGCTTGCTGAAATCATCTTTTGCTGGAGATCTATTTTTGAAGGCCTATCACCCTTAGCAAAGCTCATCTTCCTGAAGATCAAGGACTCAGGGGGAGCTTTGAAATCAATCCACTTAGTCTTCTCAGTTGATTGAGAAAGAGAAGACTGCCATAACTCTCTCAACCCCCTCTCTGTAAAGGGTTTTTCAAACTCCCTTCAAAAGTTTGAATCTGGTTTTTGAGCACCTTGTCAAAAGCTCATTGGTGGCAAGACACCTGATCAAAAAATCTGATTTTGTTTTTGAGCACCTTATCAAAAGCTCATTGGTGCCCAGGACACCTGATCAACTCATCCTGCAGTGGATTCCTACCTAGGGTGGTAGAAGAGTGGATGTACCCAAGTTGGGGAACCACTATATTTCCTTGTGTCATCTGGTTCTGCATGTTTTCTTTTTGTTTCTGGCCTAGATTTTCTTGTGCTTAATTTCTGCATAGCTTAGTTTTATTTCTGCTTCCCTGCTTACACTCATTACAACAATTGTTGTAAAGCTTTGCAAAAGTTTTTCTTTGTATTTTAAAAAGCACCATATACTCTATTCACCCCCCCTTTAGAGTATATCATTTCTAGTTTCCCCTTTCACTCCTGATGGCAGTCCATTCTTGGCAAGAACAACTGCCTCCTCATTTTCTGATCTAGGGATGTGCTCAATGGTAAAGCTTTTCAATTTGCCAACTTCAACTTTCACTAGAGCAAGATACTTCTTCAAGATTGGCTCTCTGGTCTCAAAGTTACCAAGAACTTGTGATGCCATCACAAGAGAATCAGTCCTTATATAGACATGATCAATTCCGATCTCTCTTGCAAGACTCAAGCTTGCTAACAAGGCTTCATACTCTGCCTGGTTATTGGTTACTGAAAAATAGAACTTGATCGCCCGCTCAAGTTTAATGCCATTTGGGTTGATCAGAACTACTCCTACTCCAAAAGAATTTCTGCATGAGGCACCATCAACATAGATGGTCCAAGACAAAGGAGACCTTAATCTTTGATCATAACTAGACTTTGATGTATCAATCAAGAAGTCTGCTAGAACTTGAGCTTTGATAGCTGTCCTGGGCACATAAGAAATTTCAAACTCACTCAATTCTATTGCCCATTTAGCCAACCTGCCTGAATGCTCTGGTTTTTCAAAAACACCTTTCAAAGGATGATCAGTGACAACTTGAATTGAGTGTGCCTAGAAGTAAGGACGGAGTCTGCGAGTAGACATAACCAA
This sequence comes from Platanthera guangdongensis, assembly GCA_039583875.1. Classification (NCBI taxonomy): domain Eukaryota; kingdom Viridiplantae; phylum Streptophyta; class Magnoliopsida; order Asparagales; family Orchidaceae; genus Platanthera; species Platanthera guangdongensis. The sequence continues at coordinate 84,788,481 of CM077152.1, read as the reverse complement.
TGCTAAGGCCAACTTTTCCAGAATTGGATATTGTGTTTCTGCATCTTTCAGAATATGGCTAACATAATAAACTGGTAAATGCTTCCTGTTCTCTTCTCGAAGAACAACTGAGCTGGTTGCCTCAAGGCCAACTCCTAAGTATAAGAACAACATCTCCCATGACCGGGGAATCTAGAGCAATGGTGTTGAAGTTAGCTATTCTTTAACTATTCAAAATCCTGAGAACACTCTTCTGTCCATTCAAATTTGGACGCTCCTGAACGAGTTTTGAAGAAAGAAGCACTCTTGTCACCAACTTGAGAGAGGAACCTCCCGAGACCTACCAACCTCCCCCTAACTGCTGAACATCCTTAGGTGAATGGGGAGGAGCCATATCAAGAATGGCTTTTACTTTATTTGGATTGGGGGAAAGCCCCTCTAGAGTAAGGAGGTGACCAGGGAACATCCCCTTACTCGCCCCAAAAGTATACTTTGACAGGTTGAGTTTCATCTTGAATCTACGCAAAGTAGAGAAAGTCTCTGCTAGATCTTGTAAGTGTAGTGAGAAAGATTTGCTTTTGATAAAGAGATCATCTGCGTACACCTCAAGGTTCCTTCCTTTTTGTTGCTTAAATACATGATCCATCATGCGTTGATAGGTTGCACCAGCATTTTTAAGCCCAAAGGGCATCACTAGATAACAGTAACAACCATCGTTGGTAATGAATGACGTATGAGGAACATTGGGTTTATGAATTCTTATTTGGTGGTAACCAGAAAATGCACCTAAAAAACTCATGAAAGAGTACCCTACCTCACAATCAACTAAAGAATCTATCCGAGGCACGGGGTAACAATCTTTTGTGCACGTTTTATTAAGTTTCATGAAATATACACACATGCGCCATTTCCCTCCTGGTTTTTTAACCAATACAACGTTTGATATCCAAGTGGATATTGAAATTCACGAATAAAATTTGCTTTGAGGAGCTTGGAGACCTCCCCTCTTATTGGATTAGCAAGATTCATTGTCACATCTCTTTTCTTCTACTGCACAGGCTTGACACTGGGATCAACATTGAGATGATGACAGGCAACGTCTAGATCAATGCCTGGCATGTCCTCCGCTGACCAAGCAAAGACATCCTAGTACTTTAGCAAACACGAGATCAACTCGGCCTTCTGATCATTAGGCAACTCCGAGTCGATGGATAGCTTCCTCTCCTCCCCCTCAGCAATGGGGACTCCTTGCGTCACCTGGGCACATTCCAGGTGAGCTTCTTCTCTATCTGCAACAGTTTCTGAACTTGGAGAGGCTTCTGCAGCTGCTGCTGGAACAATGGGAGGACTGGCTTCAGTCATGTTGACGGTGCGAACGTAACATTCCCTTGCTCACCTTGGATCACTCCTGACCCTACACATCCTTCCATCAGTAATGAATTTGATCATGAGGTGGTAATTAGAAACCACTACTTGATATTTATTCAGTAGGGGTCTGCCGAAGATGGCATGATAACTGTTGGGAGCATCAACCACTATGAATGGAATCTGCTTGATTGCTCCCCTAAGATTTACTGGTAGAGTGACGCTTCCTTCGACTTCCTTTTTTCTCGCCAGATAAGCCATAGAGTGGCCCTTCAGTGGAAAGCAGAGGCTTTCCAGTCTTCAGGCCCTCAAAGGTTGATTTGAACAATAGGTTGACTGAGATACCAGTACCAATAAGGATTCTGTCAACTGTAAAATCTCCAATAACTGCCTTGATCACAACAGCATCATCAAATGGATTGGTTGTTTGAGGCAGATCATCTTGGCCAAAAGTAACAACCTCGATTGGTGGAGCAGAGGAAGAGGCAACCTCTACTCGATTGACCCTTGTAATTGAGGACTTCTGAGTAGACTCGGTTCCTGCTCCACCATGAATGAAGATGAGCCGCCCCAGGACTCCCTCATCATCTGCATCAAAACATTCAACTGGAACGTTGATAGGCCCCAGACGGCCTTCATCCTCCACCTCCATACACTCCTGATAGGCTTCAGCTACCTCCTTACCCTTGGAGGTAGACGGCTTCGAAGAAGAGTCTTTCTTACTAAAGTCAATCTTGCCCTCAACATGAAGTTTTTCTATCAGCAGTCAAAGGGCTTTGCAGTATTCGGTTAAGTGACCCTTCTCTTTGTGAAACTGGCAGAACTGTGTGTTGTTCCTCGGCCTCCACTCTTTCTGATTCCCATGTTTCTTCTCATCTGATTTCTTCTGCAATATTTGGATGACTTCATCAAGATCCAGACATGTAATCTCCTACACGGAGTTGGTATCATACTGGCTTGGAGCAGGCAGGGCTGCTTGCTGAAGAATGGGAAGCGCTTGCAGTGGTATGGCAGAAGTGGCGGCCAACGGCAGTTTCTGATCATGAAACTGTTGATGGCCGAGGAAGGTTTTCTTGTGACTGAAGTTCCGACCTCTTTGAGAAGGAGGCTGGAAATCAGAGCGGGAAGGTTCATTATGATGCTGGTTGTTATGAGAAGAAGAGCCGAAAGCATCCCTTCCTTTAGCCTTAGCCGTCAGGGATGTGAAATAGGTAGGGTTGGCGTTCTCGCCTTCAATGAAGTGATTAACCATGGCTATCAACTCCTGGTATACTGCTGGTGCCTTCATTGTTGCTTTAAACTTTAAAGGGCCTTCCCGAAGGCCATGAATCAAGGCAACTTTATAGTAATCTGGGTTCACGTTCCTCACCCCCTGAATCTTTTTCTGGAGGCGATCAACGAACCGTGCAACCGATTCGTTGTCCCTTTGCTTGATTTTGAAGAGAGCAGCCGGTCCATCTTTTCACTCTCAGCAATAGTTCGCTGCGAAGCTCGGCTAAGGAAGAAATCGTGCCCGAAGGCAGCTCATAAAACCACTCTCTCGCCTGTCCTTCGATAGTGGTAACCAAAATCTTGCATTTGATGGCGTCAGAGAGGCATCTCAGAGCAACAACTCCTTTAAACGCCTGAAGATATGCAACGGGATCAGTCTCCCATAAGTAGAATGGAAGATGGGGTTCTCTGAAGATACTTGGAGCTGACTCCCATCGGATTCGATCGACGAAGGGAGACGGAGTTTCAAACTCATCACTGAAGTGGAGCTGCCGGGCAGGAGTGCCCCTGGCTGCCTCCCTGAAGAAATCCATGAAGGAGGCGAATTGCTCTTCCTGAGGCCGCAGAGGAGCTGCGGACTGAGCGGGATGGTGAGGATGAGGCGTGACTGGAGATTGACAAAGCGGAGTTCGGCGAGCTGGGGTCTGGAGGACTGGCGTCTGACGAACTGGAGATTCTGCAGGCTCTACTGCGGCTTGGGGAGCAAGCCATTGGGTCAACACAAGCAAAGCCTGGCTGATTGTATCAAGACGCTGAGCGGTCTCTCTGCGAGATCGCTCAGCCTCATAACAAGACTGTTCGATGGCATCCCAGAGAGAATCTTCTGAAGAGCTGGAGCGGTCTGAGGAGCGAGCTCGGTGGACTGACATGGCTGTCCGCTGAATTCAAAATACTACTCGAATCTGAAGGTCACGTGTTAAATGTTGATGCACGAAAATGGAAGGGGAGTCGGGCACCACCAGCTAACAGTTCGAACACGGGGGAATCAAAGGGAAAAGGGAAACTGCTAGCAGCAATCTACTAAGCAGATGAGAGCAAAAAGAATTACAGGGTCGTGAGCCACGACAACTACAGACTTCGCCCGTCGCGGCCTGATTGCATCTCTTGCGATGGGCTTTCCTTAGATTGAAGAAGGGTGGTTACAGAGTTGATTACAGGTGGAGTAAAGGAAAAGGGCAAGTGCTGAGCAAGCTGGAGACCGCAAAGCCTGAGATTTTAGTCCGCAGCCTTTAACAAGTAGGATCCAATGCACGAGTCCGCGTACTTTGGGTGCACCACTTCCACCTATTTATAGGACGGGGGCCTGCCCAAACGGGCAGGGCTAAAATAACCGGTTTCCCGGGGTACAGGATTACCGGGCAGCGGTGATGGGAAGCAAAAAGAAATAACACGCTATGTTGGATCCCTAGTTGATTTGGGCTAGGTTCACTAGCTAAGGATGTGACCCAACCTGTATAGCCAGTGTCAAGTTTGTGTCCTAGAGTCTAGGCCAAGTCCTTAGAGTTCAACTTCAGATGGACCAGCTCTCAAAAAGACCTTCAGAGACTCCAGAACTAGAAGTTTTCAAGACTAAGTCAAATGAGTTCGACGTTCGTCGAACTCAGCTCGACGAAAGGTTTTCGGCGCTCGACGATCGTGAGACAATTCTTAGTGTTGAGCTCTCCGACCTTTGTTCTCTGTTTGACGAAGACTGAGTTTCTACATCAAGCTAAAGTCAGGAAAACTTCAGAATTTTTTCTAAGTCCATCTTCAAACTTTGGTCGACATATTAGATTCTGAGCTCGACGAACTTGGACCTCAAGTTCTCAACTCCTCAGCTCGATGAATTTGGATCTCAGCTCGACGAATGAAGATTATTAGTTCGACGTATATTGTAGCAGTATTGACTTGAAGACTATTTCTATTATCTGGTCGACGAACTCATCAAGCTCAGCTCGACGAACTCAAGCTCAGCTCGACGAACTCAAACTCAGCTCGACGAATTGTGTTCTTCGTTCGACGATTCCAGACTAGGTCTTCTCCAATTTCCCATCACGTTTCTTGGCGATGATTCCTCAACAATTAATGTCAGATCTTCTCGGTTGTTACCGTTAGAACGTGCAATTAATCTTGGATTATTTCATGCCGTTTTTCCATGGGACAGTTAGGGAAATCATTGATTGTCTCTTTCTTCCCGGGCCGACTGCAATTACTGCTCAAGCATTCAAATTTCAAAAGAATTCTTCAGTCAGAAAGATACATAGAAGAAAAAGTAATCTTGCATACAGTGAGTCAGACACACAGACAGATTGCACTGAAGAACAATCATACAAAAATCTAAAGTTCTACTGCAATCAGCCCAGGCCAGAGAACATCTTCAAGAAGAAGAAGAAGAAGAACATTCAAACACTATCAAGAGTCTTCTTCCTTCAAGAGTCTTCTTCCTTCAACTCTATAGGACAACTTCAAAAGGACAACAAAACTCTATCTGTCAAAGAAGTTCCTGAAGCAATCTCTGGTCCAGGCACTCTAGGTCTTTGAAGACCTATCACCCTGAAGTAGTGCTCCAGTTTCCCTGATACATTCAAGATCTAAGGGGGAGCAAATCTTCTGAAATCAATCCACAGTTTTCTCAGTTGTTATTGAGAAAGAGAGGACACCATCACCTTTTCCAACTCCTGTACAGGGTTTTAATTCCCTTCAAAATTATTCTGGTTGCAAGTCTCCTACCAAAAGACTTGAGGTTTTGGTTTTTGAGCACCTAAACAAAAGCTCATTGGTGTCAGGCACCTGATCAAAAACCTGAGTGGATTCCTAACAGGGTGGTAGAAGAGTGGATGTACCCAGATTGGGGAACCACTATAAAATTTCTTGTGTCGTCTGTTTTCCCTTTTCTTTTATTTTGGCTGTGCTCTGTGATTAGATAGTTTGATGTGCTTATTTATTTTATTTGCTAACTTGTTCACTTAGGAATACAACAAAAGTTGTAAAAAGTTTGTAGTGAGCACAATACTCTATTCCCCCCCCCCTCTAGAGTATTTCAGATCTAACCTGCACTTTCAATTGGTATCAAAGGCAGGTTGGTTAAAATACCATACCTTAATTGGTTGTACAGGCTAACACCTGAACCACAAAGATCCTTCTTGTTAGATCTGTTTGTTTGTTTTTGTTATTAGATTTATTTCTTCACAGAAATGGCCCAAAACAAAGATTATGCAAGCATCAGACCTCCAGTTTGCAATCTTAACAAGTTTTCCATCTGGAATGCAAGAATCAGGTTATACATGAATTCTATTGATGAGGATGTTTTTTCTATTATCTTGACAGGAGTACCTCCAACACCTACAGCTTCTATAAGCACCTCAACAAACATGACTGCAGTACCTCCTCCAGAGAATAATGAAGCTTACAAGAAAGAAAAAATGGCAGATGTTAAGGCAATGAACATCTTGGCTCAAACCATGTCAGATGACATATTTCAAAATGTGGCTGAGTGCACCTTAGCCAAGGCCATTAGGAATTCCCTCAACCAAATGGTTGCTGGTTCAGCAGATGAGAGAGAAGACAGGAGATCCAATCTCATTTCCCTATATGAGAACTTCAAAAAGGATGAGACATAATCAGTGGTTGAGATGTACAACAGGTTGAGTTCAATCATCAATGAGCTCAAGACCTTGGATAAGGACATCACCCTGACAGAGGTGAATGATAAGATATTGATGTGCTTCCCTAGCTCTTGGGACTCCAGAATATGGCCAATCAAAGAAGCTAGAAGCCTAAATGAGATATCAACTGAATCTTTACTAGGCAAATTAAAGTCCTATGAGCAGCTGATCAAATCAAGAGAAGCAGCAGAACAGAAGGCAATAACCCCAGTGAGAAAGGATCACAGCATAGCCTTCAAAGCATCTGAGGAAAGTGATACCTCAACATCCAATGAGTAACTCATGAGCCTCTTTGCAAAAAGATTCTATAAGATGTCTAGAAAGGATTTCAGAAGGAAATCATCCAGGCAGGATGATAAGCCCAGATTTTTTAAGACACCAACCAAGGAGGTTGTGTGTTTTGGATGCAGAAAGCCTGGACATTACATCTCAGAATGTCCAGAAAACCAGAAGGACAAGAGCAGAGAAAAGGACTACAGGAGAAAACACAGTAGCAGACCCTCCTCCAGCAAAAACAAAAAGAAAGATAGGGGCTTTGTTGCTGAGACATGGAGTGATACAAAGGAAGAATCATCCTCTTCCAGCTCAAGTGAAGAAGAGGAAGAAGCAAGATCCAAGGAGGTTTGCCTAATGGCAATTGATACCTCCAGGAGCAATTCTAGATCAGAAGGAGAATCTGAAGATGAAGCAGCCTCAGACTCATATGCAGATCAGGTTCTTTCAAGTTTAGATTTTAATTCTGATTCATTCAAAATTGAATTCAAAGCCATGTGTTTAGATTTAATTAGCTCAGAAAAAAAATAAAAACTTTTAGAGAAAGACTAGGAAGTCTTGAATCTGTTAACTCAGAAAACATTAAACTACAGGATCAACTAACCTTAGCTAATGAACAAATAATTAAATTAAAATCTGAATTATGTGAGGTCAAACAACTTGAGCAATCTCTCAATGGGAGAAACCTCAAGCTGATGGACATTACAAGCACAGTGAATGCCAGATTAAATGACAAGCTAGGCTTGGGTGCATCATCAAGTTTGCCCCCCATAATTAAGAAAAATATTCTTACAACCCCTATTAAATTTATTTCTGCCAAGGGAAAAAAAAGATAATAGAGAAACCAATGACTGCAAATAATCCAAAACCCATAGACAAAAGAAATAGAAATCAGAAAACAAGTAATAAAAATAAGGTTCAGCAGCATTCGTCGAACTCAGATCGACAAAATGTGGCCAGTTCGTCGAACCCAGATCGACGAACGTTGAACGCAAACTTTAGTTATAACAATTCGTCTATCTGCGATCGACGAACTTTGTATTGTTCGTCGAGCAGAGGTCGACGAACTTGGGGCGTAGAAAATGACTACTGTCATTCTTTGAGAAGAGATCGACGATCTCAGCCCTATTCGTCGAACTCTGGTTGACGAACTTACAAGAATTCGTCGAACCCAGAAGGACCAAACATAAATCATTTCTCTTACAGAAATTCTAAGCCAACTAATAATTCATTCAATCCAATAGCTGATTGTGTTATTCCACCTAGGAAATATCACCCCTTAGGTTATAAATCTCAGCCTGCATTATCAGTTATATCCAGTTTCTCTTTTCAATAAAATAAAGGACCCAAGGTAACCTGGGTCAAGAACAATTGAATTTTGTTTTTCATTGCAGGTACAGGTGAAGAGCTGTCCAAGGGTAAGTCAGACCTGGTACTTGGACAGTGGTTGCTCCAAGCATATGACAGGCAGCAAGGGCAATTTATCCAATTATAAGTCCAAGCTAGGACCAAAGGTGATCTTTGGTGATTCAAACAGTGGCAAGTCAGAAGGATATGGAGCAGTCAAGATTGGGGCAGTCACTTTCAAGAAAGTAACATATGTAAGAGGACTTAAACATAACCTAATATCCATAAGTCAATTATGTGATGAAGGTTATCAGGTACGCTTTAACTCAACCTCTTGTTCTATTATTAATAATGAAAACCAAACTATTTTAATTGGACTTAGACAAGGCAACATATATCAAGTAGATTTTATTTCTGCCAAGACTGATGTTTGTTTACTCAATATCAATAGTAATCAAAATGAGTTATGGCATAAAAGATTAGGACATGTAAACCTTAAGAATATATCTAGGTTATCTAAAGACAGCCTTGTTAGAGGTCTACCTTCTGGCCCCTACAAGAAGGAAAACCTATGCAGGGCTTGTCAATTAGGCAAGCAAACCAAAACTAGTTTCAAATCCATTAATAAAAGTGATTCACCTAGGATTTTGTATTTGCTTCATGTGGACATATTTGGACCCATTGCAGTACAAAGCGTAGGAGGGAAGTCTTATACTTTAGTGAATATTGATGACTTCTCTAGATTCAGTTGGGTAGCTTTTCTGAGAGGTAAGTCAGATACATTCAAGGTTCTTACAGATTTTCTCAGGACCATACAGATTGAGTTCTCTACTCATGTTGGATTGATCAGAAGTGATCATGGCACAGAGTTTGAGTCTCTTCTTATGCATGAGTTCTGTGAGAAGGAAGGTATCAGGCAGTGCTTCTCAGCTCCTAGAACTCCCCAACAAAATGGGGTAGCTGAAAGGAAAAATAGGACACTCATTGAAGCTGTAGGCACATTATTGGAAGATGCTTACATGCCTCTATCCTTTTGGGCAGAAGCTGTAAACACTGCTAACTATGTCCTGAATAAAAGCCTTATACATAAGCTGAAAAATAAGACCCCCTATGAATTACTTAAAGGGAACAAACCTAAAATCACATATTTTAAAGTTTTTGGTTGTATATGTTACATTCACACAAACAACAAGAGATACATTAGAAAGTTTGAGGCTAAGGATGAAGAAGGGATTTTTCTAGGATACTCCCAAGTAAGCAAGGCCTATAGGGTGTTTAACAAATCATCTCTTAAAATTGAAGAGTCTGTTCATGTATCTTTTGATGAAGCTAACATGTCTTATAAGGAGAAAGAGATTTCTACCAATAGCCTTTTGTAGTTTCCACCACTGTGTGAGTCTATGGATGGACTAAACCTTACCCAAGAGGTGTCAACGCATCCTTCTCCACAGGTTGCTGAAGTCAGTGAAGAAGAACTTCAAGTGGAAGTGGCTGAACTCCCCTCAACAGCTAGTACCATTCCACAAGAGGAATTAATTACAGAAGTTGTTGCTCAACCAACTCCACCATCTGAACTTGTCACACTTAGAGATCACCCCAGATCTCAAGTGATTGGAGACATTTCAGCAGGTGTATAGACAAGGCATCAACTCAACCAAGACTTGATGCATGCCTGTTTTCTCTCTCAGAGTGAACCACTCACCAATCATGAAGCTGAGCAAGATTCCCACTGGATCATTGCAATGCAAGAGGAACTAAATCAGTTTGAGAGATGTAGAGTTTGGGATTTGGTTCCAAGACCTCATAACTACCCAGTTATTGGAACCAAGTGGGTCTACAGGAACAAGTTGGATTCTCAAGGAAACATAGTGAGAAACAAGGCTAGGTATGTTGCTCAAGGCTACAAGCAAGAGGAAGGAATTGACTATGACCAAACCGTTGCCCCTGTTGCAAGGTTAGAGGCCATAAGAATATTCCTTGCCTATGCAGCCCACAGGAGATTCAAAGTGTTCCAAATGGATGTCAAGAGTGCATTCTTGAATGGAGTGTAACAACCCAAAGTTCTGAAAAAGGAATTTTTGGGTGACACGGCCTGGGACACGGGCGTGTCCCAGGGCGTGTCAGTTGACACGGCCTGCGACACGGGCGTGTCGCAGGGCGTGTCGAGGTTGTGTCGACGATTGGGCTTCGTCTCGACGATTTTTCTCTCGACGATGCGTCGAGAGGGAGGCACACGGCCCAGGACACGGGCGTGTCCAAGGCCGTGTCGCATGCTCGATGATTTTTCTCGAAGATCGTCGAGTGTCGAGAAGTGAGTGTCGAGTGTTGAACACGGCTTGTGACACGGGCGTGTCACAGGGCGTGTCAATCAGGCGACGAACTCAGCCCGCCGAAGGTTTCGACAGGGCGTGTCTTTGTGTCGTGTCTGGGCACACGGCCTGGGACACGGGCGTGTCACTGGCCGTGTGAAGTCTCGGGATGATTTGGGATTTTTTTCATCCAGGTACACGGCCACAGACACGGGCGTGTCTGAAGGCGTGTTGGTGACACGACCCATGACACGGGCGTGTCCCATGGGCGTGTCACTGGTTTGGATAAGTTGGTTGACCACCGCTTGAGGCACACGGCCTGGCACACGGCCGTGTTCGAGGCCGTGTCGGGTCAAAATCTGTTTTTTTGGCAGAATCGTGGCCGTCCATTCCTTCAGTTGGGATCCAAGGGCTGAAGCCTCTTCCTCTTTTTCCTAAAGGCCGAAATCAGAGAAATGATTCTCATTTTCCTTGGCCTTAATCTTTCTTCAAGTGAAGAGAGAAAGAGAGAGAGAAAGGAGGAGGAAGAAGAAAAGGGGGCTGCTGTTGGTGGTGCTGCGGTTTACCGACGAGAGATCCGAAGCCAGCGTTGCGGAGGAAACACTCTTGCGAGTCTTGCAAGCTAGCTTGGAGTCCATGGCACCGAAGCGATCGTCAAGGGTAACGACTTTTCTTCCTAGCCATGTGAAGGCTTCCTTTTTGGAATATTTTGTGATTTCCCCCACCAAGAGGTGGCTGGTTTTGGAAATCTTTGGGTGGATGCTTGAAATCCCCTTTTGTTAGCATATATATCCGGAAATGGAGTACGGAATAGGCATGCTGTGTGAAGCCCAGCTGGACAGGTTGGTCTGGATTGGTGATGTTGCATACGAACCGGAGAAGACTCCGTGATAAACGTGTAGTATAAGGAGTCTACGGGTTATACCTACGAAAAGGAGTAGCAGGAAGTACTGGGATGGTAGCCCAGGAAAATAGCCATGGGATGTTTGTGGGTCCAACCTGTGAATGAAGCACAGGAAGTACTGGTGGGACCAGGAAAGGCCCTTTTGTGATGCTTGATGTCATAGGGTGTCCACCTGTGATGAGAGTCACAGGAAGTACTGGTGTGCCCAGGAAAGACCCCTGACATTTGTGCTTGTGCGGTGTCCACCTGTAGAGAGAGTCACAGGAAGTACTGGTGTGCCCAGGAAAGACCCGCTGTTGCTGTGAGGAAATGGGTATAGTGAAATACCCAGGCTTGAATGCTAAGAACAGGATTGGTGAGACCGACCCGCGCCTTTGATATAGCCATGAGTACGATGTACTCGGAGAAGGCAAGGCGATTTGAGCAACGGGGGGTGGAGGATCCGACCTGTGCTATGTCCATCTGACGTGAGACCAAAAAGTGCGGTCTGTTAGAGCGCATAGCAAGAGTCTTCGGCCTGCGCGCCATGACACAACGGGGGGCTACGGGCCATCCCGGTGTCCGAAGACTAACTCCGGCTGCACTCCATGGAGTAAATGCTCAAGAGATTTACCGTTGGGTGATAACCCTGATACGGTGGTGGGCAAGAGGTTGCCAGAACACCAAGAATGTGCCCTGAGTGCACGGACCGTTGGGCCGGGCGGCAAATGGTTGTGATGGCTTGTGTGCGTGAAAGCACCTTTTGATGATATAGCTTGTCATACTTGTGATATGATATGCCTGCAGGGAAAAATACCGCTGCCCCGAGAGAAGGGGTAGGGTCGTTATAATTTGGTCAGCTGAACGCTGACCGTTGCTTTTGTTTGCCACCGGTGGGTGGATTGTCCCTTTCCAGGTACGGGAGAACCGAGCGGGACGCATAGAGGTTGATGCTCCTGCTGGTGTTGCTGCTGCTGTTAGCCCTCGAAGGCTAAATATGTTCTTTTGAGTGTTTTCTTTTATTGTGGCCGGCCTGCGCGCCAATCTGTTTTAGGCCACTGTATGCAAGCTATGTAAGGCCATAAGGCCAACTTTTTGTTTATGTTGTAAGACATTCCTATATGATATAAAATGTGGAGTTTTATGTTTGGACATTCATGAGGAGTTCAAGTTGTAGTCTAGGCTTTCGCTAGAATGCTTTGTGTTAGGTGCGATGCGCGACTCTGGTATCATCCTGTACCTTCACCGACTATTTTGTGATATATCCTGTGGGGCCCCGGGCGGACCTTCTAGAATATATCATATGAACGGACGGGGTTGTTACATTTTTGGTATCGGTTGTCTTGGTCTTTCCCTCTCGAAGTCGTGGCCGACTTCTTTTGTGGGGTGGCGAGCACGTGTTTGTGCACACCAAAGTCTACGAATGAACTCCTGAATGTCCATGATAGGAATGCAACATGATGTGTTTGAGGAACCTGCGTGTTCCCATTTTGTGTTATTTTCTTGGGTACGACCGCTAATGTGTGTGTCTTCTCCACCTTTAGGTGACACGAAGTGGAGCAGGGCCGTCTGAGCCCCAGCGTTCTGATGAAAGTACGGCACCAGCCGCGGTGCCTACACCTCCAGCGTCTGCGGAACATGTGCGTTTAGTTGCGGAGGCCTTATTTACCATTATCCAAGGCCAGCCACTTAGGCAGGAACAAGCGGCTGTGAGGACAGAACAGGTGGTGGCAAGGCCTGAACCTGTCATGGATGTGGTTCCTCGAGCGGCTGAGAAGCAGCTAACGCGGTTTATGAGTTTCCATCCGCCTACGTTCTCGGGAGCGGGAACCCCGACGCAGGCTGAGGATTGGTTATCGCGCGTCAAGCGAGTGATGACGACAATAAGAACGGCGGAGCATCAAAAAGTTACCTTAGCCACCTTCTTGCTTGAAGGAGAAGCTCGGTTATGGTGGGATGAGATGGAGTTGCATCATTTGGCGGGTCGTCCGTTAACCCAAGTGTCGATGGAAGAATTCTCCCGGCTCTTTCTTGCGAAGCACCTTCCTGTGGCTCAACGGATAGCCATGGAAAATGAATTCTAACGGTTGACTCAAGGTGATGGCAGTGTTGACGCGTACCTGCATGAATTTACTCGCTTGGGGCGGTATGCGGGTTCGATTTTTGTTGATGAGCAGAGGAAGACGAATCGGTTCTATGAAGGGCTGAGGGATGAGCTGAGGTTCCTTGTGTCCAGTTCTGTGAACCAAGGTTTCCAAGCGTTGGTTGACACCGCGACCGCATTGGAAAAGGATATGAAGAGGGTGCAAGGGAAGAGAGCTTTGGCTGTGACGCAACCGGAGTGGAAGGTGCCCCGATCAGGAAAATCATTTTATAAGAAGAGATGGGGTAAGAAGTCCAAGCCTAGTGGACAAGCACCTTCATCAGTTGCAACGGGAGCAACATCAGGGGCAACCTCCAAGCCAGACACTCGTATTTGCTTTAATTGTGGCCGGATGGGACATATTGCGCGAGATTGTCGGATGCCGCCAAAGAGTGAAAAGAAGGCGGGTGCATCTTATGCGGAGAAAGGAAAGGCGGTGGTGGATTCCTCTGCCTCGCAGGCGCAACCCCGGGTCTACAATCTTGGCCTGCAAGAAGCCATCAAGCAGAGTGACGTTGTCACAGGTATGAGTTTAGTTTTTCATATGCTATTGTTTGTATGCTTTGCTTAGTACTCCTATGTTTGCGGTTTGTATGTGTGACATGTTTGTCATAGGCTTTGTGATGATTCAGGACACGCTGGCGCAAGCACTGTTTGATACAGGTGCATCGCATTCTTTTCTGTCTATTGAGTTTATGACGCGGCTTGGGATACCTAGTCGTGTAAAGACAGATAGCGTCAGAGTAGTGTTGCCGAATGACTGTTGGATGCTTGTGGATCAAGCTTGCGATGTGGCAGTTCAATTAGGAAGTCGGGAGTTTTGTTTATCTGCATTTGTTTTGCCAATATCGGAATTCGACGTGATTTTTGGGATGGATTGGCTTGCGGAGCAGCATGCTATGATTGATTGCCAGTCCAAAGAAATCACGTTGGGCCAGAAGACCGAACAGGAGAGAAAGTTTGCGGGTATGCGAGGAGTGAGCGGGACGTTGATGTCTGCACTCCAGGTAGTCAAAGCTGTTCGGAAGGGTGCGGAGTGTTACTTTGCACTAATTCAGGCTGTTGCGCCTAAGGCCACTTTGTGCGAGGTTCCGATTGTGGCAGAATTTACAGATGTGTTTCCCACGGATCTCCCTGGGCTACCACCCCAGCGGGAGATTGACTTCACGATCGAGTTGGTGCCAGGTGCGAAACCTGTGGCCCGCTCGCCATATCGCGTTGTGCCAAAAGAGATGGCTGAATTGAAGGTTCAACTCCAAGAAATGTTGGTGCAAGGTTATATACGCCCAAGTATGTCACCTTGGAGCGCGCCTGTGCTTTTTGTAAAGAAGAAAGATGGTGGGTTGCGGTTGTGTATCGATTACCGTGAACTGAATAAGCTGACCGAAAAGAATAAGTATCCGATACCCCGGATTGATGAGTTGTTCGATCAGCTGGTGGGATCGACCGTCTATTCGAAGTTGGACCTGAAGTCTGGTTATTACCAGTTAAGAATTCGGGAAGGTGATATTCCCAAAACCGCATTTGGAACGCGTTATGGGCACTATGAGTTCACAGTCATGCCATTTGGACTGTGCAATGCGCCCTCGGTGTTTATGGATTTGATGCACCGTATTTTTTGCGAGTACCTGGATTTGTTTGTGATAGTGTTCATTGATGACATCCTGGTGTACTCGAAGTCCAAAGCTGAACATGAGATTCACTTGCGGTTAGTGTTGAACACGTTGAGGCAAAATCAGCTCTATGCCAAGTTCTCGAAGTGCGAGTTTTGGCTATCGTCAGTGGCATTTTTGGGCCATGTGGTGAGTGGAGCGGGCATTGCAGTGGATCCAGCGAAGATAAAAGCCATACAAGAATGGCCAATGTTGTCTTCCGTAGCCGAGGTCAGGAGTTTCCTTGGACTTGTGGGCTACTATAGACGATTTGTGGAGAACTTCTCACGGATCGCTTTGCCGCTAACCACACTGACGCGAAAAGATCAGAAGTTTGTTTGGACGCCAGAGTGTGCACGAGCTTTTGAAGAGCTGAAGGTTCGGTTGACCACGGCACCAGTGTTGTCCTCGCCATGTGGAACCGATGGCTTTGTGATTTATAGTGATGCCTCAGGGAGTGGCTTAGGATGCATTATTTTGCAGAACGGAAAGGTGATTGCTTATGGCTCATGCCAGCTGAAGGTGCACGAGCGAAACTATCTAGTCCATGATTTAGAATTAGCGGCGGTGATTTTTGCACTCAAGTTGTGGCGACACTACCTTTATGGAGTGAAGGTGGAGATCTATACCGATCATAAGAGCCTAAAGTATCTTTTGGAGCAAAAAGACTTGAACATGCGACAACGAAGGTGGTTGGAGTTCCTTGGGGACTACACTTTTGAGATTCACTATACGCCCGGGAAGGGGAATGTTGTCGCGGATGCCTTGAGTCGGCGAGTTCCGGCTAGAGCAAATTGGTTACAAAGGCATGATGAACGTCTTATCCAGGAGTTGGAGGCATTGGAGATCTATTGTGTTGACAAGAATTCCACTGCCATTGCATGTTTGAACTGGACTGAGGTGCAATTTGACCTTGCAGACCGAGTTCGACGGGCAACGGAGTTGGATGACGATCTCTTACACTATGTGAATGAAGGGCCAGAAGGCAAATTCACCTGGAATGACGGTCTTTTGTGGAAAGAGGGTCGTTTGTGCGTCCCAAATGTGGGGAAACTGAGAGAAGAACTGATGTATGAAGCGCATTATACCAAGTATTCCATTCACCCCGGGAGCACAAAGATGTTCAATGATATGAAGAAGCTTTTCTGGTGGCCAGGGCTCAAGAAAGATGTTGCCCTTTATGTATCCAAATGCCAAACATGTTCGATGGTGAAGGCGGAATGCCAAAAGCCGGGCGGTTATTTGAAGTCACTGTCGATCCCAGTGTGGAAATTTGATGATATTTCCATGGATTTTGTGCATGGGTTGCCAAGATCGCAGCGAGGAAATGATTCCATTTGGGTGATTGTTGACCGGCTAACGAAAGTAGCACATTTTCTCCCGAACAGGCGGGATGATTCAGTTGTAAGTTTGGCAAAGTTATATGTTGACCAGATTGTGCGGCTTCACGGTGTTCCTCGGAGCATCGTAAGTGATCGAGATGGGCGATTCACGTCAAATGATTGGAGGCTAGTTCACCGACTGTTGGTCACGAAGTTGACTTTCAGTACGGCCTTTCATCCCCAAACGGATGGCCAAACTGAACGTACCAACAGAACAATGGAGGACATGCTTCGAATGTGCGCCCTTGACTTCAGAAAGAGATGGGAAGATCACCTCTATATGGTCGAGTTTGCGTATAATAACAGCTACCAGGCAAGCATTGGGATGGCACCATATGAAGCCCTATATGGAAGGAAGTGTCGTACTCCCTTGGCTTGGGTAGAAGCGGGTGAAGCCCGGGTTGTTAAACCAAATGAGGTGGTTGACGCAAACTCAACCATTCGGACTATTCGAGAGAGATTGCTGATTGCTCAAGATCGACAAGCGAAGTACTACAACGCCAAGCACCGGAACGTTGCATTTGCGGTTGGCGATTGGGTCTACTTGAAGATCAAGCCATTCAAAGGTGTCTCCAGGATTCGACGATTGAAAAAGTTGATTCCCAGATATTTGGGTCCGTTTGAAGTGGTTGAGCGAATTGGCGAAGCGGCTTATCGGCTAGCTCTGTCGGCGGACTTGGGTGGGTTACATGATGTCTTTCACATCTCGGTACTTCGGAAGGCCGTGAAAGATCCAACTCAAGTGATCGCGGATGATCGTGTGCCGGTGGAGTATGGGATAACAATGAAAGTTAGACCCATTCAGATCGAAGATTGAGCCGAAAAACAGTTGCGGAACAAGACGGTCGGTATGGTAAAAGTCCGGTGGGACAACTGCGGCCGTGAAGAACTGACATGGGAACGCGAGCAGACCATGCGAGCAGAGTTCCCTGAGCTGTTTTTGTAATCTGTAGCGAGAGTGTTGTAACATAACATTTTATACGTTGTTACATATTTCTTGCTGCTTTCTGTTGCTTTCCTATCTCTAAATTTCGAGGACGAAATTTCTTGTAGGAGGGGAGAATTGTAACAGCCCAAAGTTCTGAAAAAGGAACTTTTTGGGTGACACGGCCTGGGACACGGGCGTGTCCCAGGGCGTGTCAGTTGACACGGCCTGCGACACGGGCGTGTCGCAGGGCGTGTCGAGGTTGTGTCGACGATTGGGCTTCGTCTCGATGATTTTTCTCTCGACGATGCGTCGAGAGGGAGGCACACGGCCCAGGACACGGGCGTGTCCAAGGCCGTGTCGCATGCTCGACGATTTTTCTCGACGATCGTCGAGTGTCGAGAAGTGAGTGTCGAGTGTTGAACACGGCCTGTGACACGGGCGTGTCAAAGGGCGTGTCAATCAGGCGACGAACTCAGCCCGCCGAAGGTTTCGATAGGGCGTGTCTTTGTGCCATGTCTGGGCACACGGCCTGGGACACGGGTGTGGCACAGGCCGTGTGAAGTCTCAGGATGATTTGGGATTTTTTTCATCCAGGTACACGGCCACAGACACGGGCGTGTCTGAAGGCGTGTTGGTGACACGGCCCATGACACGGGCGTGTCCCGTGGGCGTGTCACTGGTTTGGATAAGTCGGTTGACCACCGCTTGAGGCACACGGCCTGGCACACGGCCGTGTTCGAGGCCGTGTCGGGTCAAAATCTGTGTTTTTGGCAGAATCGTGGCCGTCCATTCCTTCAGCTGGGATCCAAGGGCTGAAGCCTCTTCCTCTTTTTCCTAAAGGCCGAAATCAGAGAAAGGATTCTCATTTTCCTTGGCCTTAAGCTTTCTTCAAGTAAAGAGAGAAAGTGAGAGAGAAAGGAGGAGGAAGAAGGAAAGGGGGCTGCTGTTGGTGGTGCTGCGGTTTACCGACGAGAGATCCGAAGCCAGCGTTGCGGAGGAAACGCTCTTGCGAGTCTTGCAAGCTAGCTTGGAGTCCATGGCACCGAAGCGATCGTCAAGGGTAACTACTTTTCTTCCTAGCCATGTGAAGGCTTCCTTTTTGGCATATTTTGTGATTTCCCCCACCAAGAGGTGGCTGGTTTTGGAAATCTTTGGGTGGATGCTTGAAATCCCCTTTTGTTAGCATATAGATCCGGAAATGGAGTACGGAATAGGCATGCTGTGTGAAGCCCATCTGGACAGGTTGGTCTGGATTGGTGATGTTGCATACGAACCGGAGAAGACTCCGTGATAAACGTGTAGTATAAGGAGTCTACGGGTTATACCTGCGAAAAGGAGTAGCAGGAAGTACTGGGGTGGTAGCCCAGGAAAATAGCCATGGGATGTTTGTGGGTCCAACCTGTGAATGAAGCACAGGAAGTACTGGTGGGACCAGGAAAGGCCCTTTTGTGATGCTTGATGTCATAGGGTGTCCACCTGTGAAGCGAGTCACAGGAAGTACTGGTGTGCCCAGGAAAGACCCCTGACATTTGTGCTTGTGCGGTGTCCACCTGTGGAGAGAGTCACAGGAAGTACTGGTGTGCCCAGGAAAGACCCGCTGTTGCTGTGAGGAAATGGGTATAGTGAAATACCCAGGCTTGAATGCCAAGAACAGGATTGGTGAGACCGACCCGCGCCTTTGATATAGCCATGAGTACGCTGTACTCGGAGAAGGCAAGGCGATTTGAGCAACGGGGGGTGGAGGATCCGACCTGCGCTATGTCCGTCTGACGTGAGACCAAAAAGTGCGGTCTGTTGGAGCGCATAGCAAGAGTCTTCGGCGTGCGCGCCATGACACAACGGGGGGCTACGGGCCATCCCGGTGACCGAAGACTAACTCCGGCTGCACACCATGGAGTAAATGCTCAAGAGATTTACCGTTGGGTGATAACCCTGATACGGTGGTGGGCAAGAGGTTGCCAGAACACCAAGAATGTGCCCTGAGTGCACGGACTGTTGGGCCGGGCGGCGAACGGTTATGATGGCTTGTGTGCGTGAAAGCACCTTTTGATGATATAGCTTGCCATACTTGTGATATGATATGCCTGGAGGGAAAAATACCGCTGCCCCGAGAGAAGGGGTAGGGTCGTTATAATTTGGTCAGCTGAACGTTGACCGTTGCTTTTGTTTGCCACCGGTGGGTGGATTGTCCCTTTCCAGGTACGGGAGAACCGAGCGGGACGCATAGAGGTTGATGCTCCTGCTGGTGTTGCTGCTGCTGTTAGCCCTCGAAGGCTAAATATGTTCTTTTGAGTGTTTTCTTTTATTGTGGCCGGCCTGCGCGCCAATCTGTTTTAGGCCACTGTGTGCAAGCTATGTAAGGCCATAAGGCCAACTCTTTGTTTATGTTGTAAGACATTCCTATATGATATAAAATGTGGAGTTTTATGTTTGGACATTCATGAGGAGTTCAAGTTGTAGTCTAGGCTTCCGCTAGAATGCTTTGTGTTAGGTGCGATGCGCGACTCTGGTATCATCCTGTACCTTCACCGACTGTTTTGTGATATATCCATGTGGGGCCCCAGCCGGACCTTCTAGAATATATCATATGAACGGACGGGGTTGTTACATGGAGTGCTTCAAGAATAGGTTTATGTAGAACAACCTCCAGGTTTTATCTCTCTAACTCAACCCTCTTTTGTATTTAAATTTCATAAAGTTATCTATTGTTTAAAGCAAGCTCCAAGAGCTTGGTATGAGACCTTAGCAAGCTTTCTTTTAGAGCATAAATTTACAAGAGGAACCATAGATAAAACTCTTTTCACTAGACATCATAAGAACCAAATTTTGTTAGTACAAATATATGTGGATGACATCATTTTTGGGTCTACTGATCTCAAATTATGCAAGAGGTTTGCTGACCTCATGCATTCTAAATTTGAGATGAGTAGCATGGGTGAGCTTTACTACTTCCTTGCTCTCCAAGTGAAGCAGCTCCCTGATGGTATCTTCCTCTCCCAAGCTAAGTATGCTAAGGAGCTTATTAAGAAGTTTGGGATGGGTGATGCTTCAGGAATGAAAACACCTATGGCTACTAATGTTGTTGTGGATTCTGATGCAGCAGGGAAACCTATAGATCAGAAATATTATAGGGCAATTGTTGGATCCCTATTATACCTAACAGTTAGCAGACCTGATATAATATTTGCCACATGCCTTTGTGCTAGGTTCTAAGTGAACCCTAAAGAATCTCACCTTATTTTCTTAAAAAGAATTTTGAGATATATAAAGTGTTGTCCTAATCTAGGACTCTGGTATCCTGCAGAGTCAGAGTTTGAGTTAACTGGATACTCAGATGCTGACTATGCTGGATGTAGAGTGGACAGGAAGAGTACCTCTGGAACTTGCCAGTTCCTGGGTATGAGACTTGTCTCCTGGTTTTGTAAAAAGCAAACATCTGTGTCTACATCAACTGCAGAAGCAGAGTACATGGCTGCTGTCAGCTACTGTTCACAAATGTTATGGATACAGAACCAACTCCTAGACTATGGTATTAACTTAAATAATTCAACATTATTTTGTGATAATACTAGTGCTATTGCTATAGCACAGAATCCAGTTCACCATTCTAGGACTAAGCATATTGAAATAAGACATCATTTCATTAGAGATAATGTAGACAAAAAGAAAATTAACTTAATCCATATTCCTACTGATCTACAGAGAGCAGACATTTTCACCAAACCCTTGGATGAGAAAAATCATCTGTTCTTTATAAATCAATTGGGAATGATCAATGGAGAAGAGTTAAATTAGTTTATGTCTACATTCGACGAATTTTCCAGAGTTCGTCGAACGGAGTTCGACGAATTAGGGAAAGTTTGAGAGATTCTCGTCGAACGGAGATCGACGAATTCTCCGTGTGTGGAAACAATTTTCGTCGACCGGATATCGACGAACTTTGCCTCAGAAGAAATTTCATCGAACGGAGTTCGACGAACTGTTTTCAATTCTTCTAGATGAGATCGACGAATTATCTGTCTATAATTTATTTCGTCGAGCTCAGTTCGAAGAATTTTTTCTTTTTCGTAGAATGGAGTTTGTCGATTCATATTCTAGAAAACTTATATCTAGGTTTTCTTCGACTTCCGTCCCGTGCTTTCAGTTCTCTTGCTCTTGATCGCCGTTTTCTCTTTGTCTTTCTTGTAGATCATCAATGGCGATTCCAGCGAGCACCTTAGCCGCCATGAAATTTGACACTGGTTTTGATATGGATTTCGATTCTTTCAAGCACTCTGACCCCATATTTCTCTATATCTTGGAACTGCTAGAAGAACTTCATCTCAAGGATTTCATGATCAGACGGATTAAACTACATGCGAATGAAATTCGAGAATGGGTATACACATCTACTGCTTCTGACGATGAAACATTGACAGGAACTATCGGGAGTGCCGCTGTTTCCCTATCTCCCACAGTTCTCTCTGAGATTTTTGGTTTGGTAAATGGAGAAGATAATATGAAAATGGATTCTGAAGAATTTAGTGAAATGCTGAAGTTAATGGGGTTTTCTGGAAGCAACCCTAACAAATTGTTGAAGAAACAACTTTCTGCCGCTTATCAGTTTTTGGCGGACATTGTCGAAAAAGTGTTGATGGGCAAGCACTCAGCGCACGACTACATCACAAGACATCAATTCCTTGTTATATGCGCAGTGGTTAACAAGAGACATGTCAACTGGGGCATAATCTTCTTTGAGTTATTCAAGAAAAAGAATAGTAAGAAAGAGGTTTGCTATGGAAGAATCCTAGGGATCTTCCTTAAGGAAAAGACTGGTGAATGTATGGTCTCCCCGACCATCTTCATCAATGCCAGCAAGCGCCTCACATGCACCTTGTTTGGCAGATGGGAGAGGACGATCTCCAAGCCGTCCAAGGATTCCTCCTCTTCCATCCCTACTTCTGAGAGCACCAGGGCTATAAAGGCCACTCCCCACCCTGCTGAAGAAGCCCTCCCATCCCCACAACCTCTTCCAGCAACCCATATTCCATCCTCAACCAATCTTCAAATTCCTTCAACTTCCCCCACTCATGTTTCTTCATCACCACATCATACTTCTATGCCTAGTCCACCTCCATCTCCACCTCTGGACATTATAAACATTCCTACACCTCCAGCTTCACCTCATGACACCCATTTTCCTACACCTCCTCAGTCTCCTCTTCCCACTCGTTTGTACTCCATTCCATCTTACACCCTACCCTCAGAAACCACAATAACAGATGCATTTCCACCTCTATCCCCTCCATATATCCCCCTTCCTTCATCTACCTCTCTACCTTCACCCACTACTTCTCCATCTCTAGAACCCTCCACTGTATCTACAATCATATCCCTGCTCACTCCACTCATCAAATCTCTTATCACAGAGGCCATTACACCTCTTATGAATTCTATCAATTCTTTATCTGCACAAGTTTCTCTTCTCTCTGCTGCCCCCTCTTCATCCAGGGGCCTGGCTCCAGGTATTCATGAACCCAGGCAGGGGGAGATGCTCAGTGATGAAGTTGCAGCAGATGCAGATATAGCAGCAGCAGTAGTCACAACAGCAGTTCCTTCTACAGCAGATGCAGATACAGATGAAGATGCAGAAATTTTGGCAGAATTTGATTCTGAGATGCAGATGCAGCAGCAGCAGTCACAGCAGCAGTTCCTTCTACAACAGATGCAGATACAGATGAAGATACAGAAATTTTGCCAGAATTTGATTCTGAGATGATTGAATTGATTAATTTTATGGATACTGACATTGACTTAGATGAGTCAGCTGAGCAAATAAAAACTGTTGGTGATTTCATTATGAATCCCACAGTTAATCTACTAGTATTACTGCAAGTTTTTGATACTGTACATATGCAGTTTCTTCCAGCAGATTTTACTAAGCCACATTTGGCTATTGTACCACATACTTCTTCAGTTAGTGCATTAGTTGCTAAGCAACTCTATGATAGTTTTGCTATTCCAGCTTCAGTTTTAATCTCTGTAGCTAGTTCAGAAGTTCTTCCAGAAGATATCTCAGCCCCAAGTTTTGTTATGGATGACTCTCCTATGCCAGATTTGGATGAGCTAATCCTGGCTGATATTGACGAGGAAAATAAGGCAGCAGCTGAAAGTTCTGTCCCTATTATTCCTGATTCTTGTACAGTCTCCTCCTTTCCTATTGTTGAAACTCCAGTTCCTGAACCTTCTTCCCCTCCTCCAGAAAAAGCTGTTATTTCTGATAAAACTGTAAAAGCTTTGGATGCTCTTTATGATAACCCTCAGGGTTCTAATAACGAAGATGATGAAGCAGATGATGATGATGATTCAGATGAAGATGCTGCCAGTAAGAAAAAGAAGTTATTGTCAAAGAAAATAAAGGCTCCTCCTCCTCCAGCTCCTAAGCCTAATCCCACTGCTGACACCCCTTATTACATTTTGCATAATGTTACTCCATATAAGGGAATGCCTGCATGGATGTGTCTATCCAAGAACCAGCAGAAGGATAGGAAGAGAAGTAGGAGATATTCTCCTCCTCCAGTGCACATATACAAAAAGTATCCTCCTCCTCCTCCAGTAGCTGGTGCAAGTGGCTCTAGCTCTCAGAGATCTGCCCCCATACAAACATATCAGAGACAGTCAGGGAGATCCTCTGGAAGCAGCCAGCAGAGGCAACCATCCTCAGGAAATCAGCATCAGCAGCAAAAGTAATAAATATCTGAAGAACACAAAGCTGACAGTCCAAAAAGGCCATACTCTCCTCCAATTCCATTTGAAGATCCAGAAACTGCAAATACTGCAAGAATGGCTAGATACCAGGAATTAATTGGACTATCTTTGATCAATAAAACAAAGGCTGAAGGAAAAGACACATCAGGTTTAACAACAATGTCAAAGTACAAAAAAGAAGAGTTGAAAAGGTTTGACAAAGGTAATAAACTGTTTAATGTTGATGACTATATGAAGCTCCATCCAGAAGCAGTTGTCCTCAGAGCTACATCATTGAATATTATTGGGGCAGCTGATATGACTATGACAAAGGCTCAAGCTTCAGATCCAAAGAGGGAAATCATCTTCAAAAAGCCAGGAGAGCAGACATCAGAAGACAGGTCCAAGCAGAAAAGGCAAAAGAAGTAATCCTTATTTTTGTTTCAGTCTCCTTCTGCATTAGTTTTCAAAGTATATAATTTGTCTAAACAAAGCCAATGTATATATATATCTGCTGCATGTGTTGTTAATTCTCTGCCAGATATATTTCTTTTTTTGCTTTGTTTTTCTGTTTGTTTCTGTTTTGACTCTATTAGTGACCTCACCCAAATAGGGGGAGATTGTTGGATCCCTAGTTGATTTGGGCTAGGTTCACTAGCTTAGGATGTGACCCAACCTGTATATCCAGGGTCAAGTTTGTGTCCTAGAGTCTAGGACAAGTCCTTAGAGTTCAACTTCAGATGGACCAGCTCTCAACAAGACCTTCAGAGACTCCAGAACTAGAAGTTTTCAAGACTAAGTCAAATGAGTTCGACGTTCGTCGAAATCAGCTTGACGAAAGGTGTGCGGTGCTCGACGATCGTGAGACAATTCTTAGTGCTGAGCTCGACGACCTTTATTCTCTGTTCGACGAAGACTGAGTCTCTACATCAAGCTAAAGTCAGGAAAACTTCAGAAGTTTTTCTAAGTCCATCTTCATACTTTGGTCGGTGAATTAGATTCTGAGCTCGACGAACTTGGACCTCAAGTTCTCAACTCCTCAGCTCGACGAATTTGGATCTCAGCTCGATGAATGAAGATTGTCAGTTCGACGTATATTGTAGCAGTATTGACTTGAAGACTATTTCTATTATCTGGTCGACTAACTCATCAAGCTCAGCTCAACGAACTCAAGCTCAGCTCGACGAACTCAAGCTCAGCTCGACGAATTGTGTTCTTCGTTCGACGATTCCAGACTAAGTCTTCTCTAGTTTCCCGTCCCGTTTCTTGGCGATGATTCCTGAACAATTAATGCCAGATCTTCTCGGAATGTTACCGTTAGAACGTGCAATTAATCTTGGATTATTTCATGCCGTTTTTCCATGGGACAGTTAGGGAAATCATTGATTGTCGCTTCATTCCCAGGCCGACTGCAATTACTGCTCAAGCATTCAAATTTCAAAAGGATTCTTCAGTCAGAAAGATACATAGAAGAAAAAGTAATCTTGTATACAGTGAGTCAGACACACAGACAGATTGCACTGAAGAACAATCATACAGAAATCTAAAGTTATACTACAATCAGCACAGGCCAGAGAACATCTTCAAGAAGAAGAAGAACATTCAAATACTATCAAGAGTCTTCTTCCTTCAACTCTACAGGACAACTTCAAAAGGACAACAAAACTCTATCTGTCAAAGAAGTTCCTGAAGTAATCTCTGGTCCAGGCACTCTAGGTCTTTGAAGGCCTATCACCCTGAAGCAGTGCTCCAGTTTTCCTGATACATTCAAGATCTAAGTGGGAGCAAATCTGCTGAAATCAATCCACGGTCTTCTCAGTTGTTATTGAGAAAGAGAAGACACCATCACCTTTTCCAACTCCTGTACAGGGTTTTAATTCCCTTCAAAATTATTCTGGTTGCAAGTCTCCTACCAAAAGACTTGAGGTTTTGGTTTTTGAGCACCTGAACAAAAGCTCATTGGTGTCAGGCACCTGATCAAAAACCTGAGTGGATTCCTACCAGGGTGGTAGAAGAGTGGATGTACCCAGGTTGGGGAACCACTATAAAATTTCTTGTGTCGTTTGGTTGCCCTTTTCTTTTGTTTTGGTTGTGCTCTGTGATTAGATAGTTTGTTGTGTTTATTTATTTTATTTGCTGACTTGTTCACTTAGGAATACAACAAAAGTTGTAAAAGGTTTGTAGTGAGCACAATACTCTATTCACCCCCCCTCTAGATTATTTCAGATCTAACCTGCACTTTCACGCAAGTCCGCACAAAGGTGGCGGACTGGGCTCGCAGGTTGAGGCTTCCATCTGCTACTGCAAGGCGCGATCCTGCTGGAGGACTGCGGGCTGGGCGGACTAGACACTGAGTCCGTCGAAGAGGGATCAATCCAGAGCTCCAAAGGCATGCCGACATGGGCGGACGAAGCACTAAGTCCGCTGCTGAGGGGATCAATGTTGGGACTGCTGAATGTTTCTGCTCTGCCGAGCTCGGCGGTCTGCCAACCCGAGTCCCCCTCTGATGAGCCTGGGACCTCGAAACTATGTTGGTGCTTTGCCGAGTTGGGCGTACTGCCAAATTGAGTCCGCGGCTAATGAGGTAGGTGTCTTTGGAATCTTGTACGGATTGCGGACTGAGGGGTTAATTGTACCCAACATGGGAAACCACTATAGATCTTTTGGTTCTGCATGCTTGCAATTTTTTAGGTAATTGTTATTCAGCGAAAAGACACAAACCTCACATATTCACCCCCCCCCCCCTCGGTGATTTAGGTTAACTCTAGATACTTTCATTCTCCTAAGCACCAGCTGGCTATATTCTATCTTACCCCTAATACGGACTCTAGCCTCCCCTTAGTTCTACACTTAGTCCTAGTTGCTAGAATACTTAGCCAATTCACTCTATGTCACATAAGGTCCTAGTCGCCAACAACTGCAATGAATTTCCGACGGAAATCATTCTCGAAATCCGACATTTTCCTCGAATGATTTATTCATGCACGTTTCGAAAAAGGTAATGTAAAACGAGATTACAAGATAGTAAAAATGTAAGAGAGACACCCTAAGAATTTTAAAAGTTAAAGAAGAAGATGATGTAGATGTCGGGTTTCTTTATACGTTCACTCATCATATTGATATGCATTGTAGACCTTCTCTTTCAAGATATTCTTTTGATCTTAATGTTTTCCTAGGGAGTTCCCTCAATCCTTGGAGATGAGCCTCTCTCAAATTATTTGGAGTTTTGGCTTTGGAGGCAAAGGAATCATCAACATAGAGGAGGAGGAACCAGTCTTTAAATAGATTGTGTAAGCTAACGCCAGCTGTAGCTTATCATGTTGACACGTGGCCTTTGTCATGGAGATAATGGAAAAAATCACGGAGATTTCAGAAATCGTGGTACTAACACCTCGTGTTATCGATACCATCCCACAATAGTGATATTGTCCCATATTATCAATACTGGCCCGTATTAATGATCCCTCCCTGCATTTTTGATAATGTCTCAATATTGCAGAAACATGTGCACCATGTACCTGGATCATGTTGATGGTTGCAGAGATTGTGGCATTACTGTTCCATTATAGTGATAACGTCTGACATTACCGCCCTTTACGTCTTTATTGTGAATACATCTGCCGCTAGTCTACCATCTTCATTATGAAACCATATACCACTAGCCCACTAAGTTGAGCTTTGGCCACCATCTTGTCTCCTCATTCAATCTATGCTTATACATATACGATCTACACAATATAAACACACAAAAGTCAAGATCAAATACATCGAGGTATTTGTTATTCTCAAATCAAGAGATGCAAAATGTATGCTCCAACAATCTCTTCTTTTGATAATAATAGAAACTTGTATGAGAAATTAGTGAGTTTAAGACTATTTGTGTTTATAGACAAGTGGGGTAAAAGATAATAACAACACGTTTTTAGCATGATAAATTTATTATAATGATGCATACTTTTCATATATGAGGGCTCCCCTACAAAAGTTTTCCCTATAGATTTTTATCCTTAATATTAATTCCCTATTTTGTTATTATTTTTAACTAAAGACCTAGTCGCAAACAACTAAGGTGAATTTCCCACATAATCCTTTCTCGGAATCTAATGTTCTCCCCAAAACATTTTCATGCCCATTACAAAAAAACATAAAGTAAAAAGAGATTACAAGATAGTAAAAATGTAAGAGAGACTGCCTAAGTATTTATTAAGGTGAAGACAAAGGCGATGTATATTTTGATGGACTTGATGTGTTCTCCCTTTGTGTTGAAATGCGTTGTAGACCTTCTACTTCAAAATATTCTTTCAATCTTCATGTTTGCCCATAGGAGTTCTCTTAATCTCTGAAGACGAGTCTCTCTAAATATTCGGATTTCTGGCTTTGGAGGCAAAGGAATCATTAACCTAGAAGAGGATGAGCTGCTCTTTAAATACACTTCGGAAGATAATGCTAGCGGTACTGTTACTGCCCAACGGTAGCTTATCATGTATACACGTGGCCGATGTCGTGGAGATCATGGTAGAAATTGTGTCAAAGATAAGGGTTGTTAATCACCTAGAGGGGGGTTAATATGTGTTTTACTGTTGTTAGGCTTTATTGTTATTTTCTTTTTGTTGTCACAGCAGAATGATAAATAAGCATAAATAAAATAGCCACAACACAATCACCAAGATGTATAGTTGTTCCCCAATTATTGGTAGTGATAGGACATAATTTGTCTTTATTTCAGGTAGTATTTTATTATCTAATTAATCAATTTATGTTTGTTTTATTCTAATTTTAATATAAAAATTGTTCTTCTCTGATTTTAGGTTAAACTAGGCTGCAAATAACAGGATGAAGAGAACCCGTAGGATTTGTGGAATTTTTTGAGCAAATATGAAAAACTCGTAAAGTACTTGCCCAGGTAACTAGCATGTACTTGGGGGCGTGACAAGGGTCATGCCCGAAGCTCGTGCCACTACCCCGAATCAAACTACCAAGTCAATAAAAATTACACACCCACCTGCCACACTCGTGACTAGGGTGTATGGCTTTCACGACATACTTGTATAACATCCCCAACGATCAAGCCAGTGATAATGCCCCTAACACACCCATTACAATCAAGGGTCATGCCCGTATAATTCATGTGGATTGACTGTTACATGCCAGCATGTCAGATTTTCCCGCTAAAAGACATGTTCTAGAGGTCACACCCCGTATCATGGGCGTGTACCTGGGGCATGACCCCAACATAACGCCCCAAGTTAAAGCCAGACCATGCCTTCTCAGCCTTCAGCATTCACGACCCTTAATGCACCCAGGTCATGGGTGTGTACCTGGGGAGTATAACCTATACTTTTCAGCTATAAAAAGCCAGCTTCTCCAACCAATCATAAATCAAATTTTGGAATCGAAGTTGTATTTTTCTGTACAAGTTTTGCTATTTTAGGCAATCATATACTCTTATTTTCTCCTGGTTCAAATATGCATGTACTTTCAATTCTTGTAATTTCTTTTTTATAACAATAAAATTATAGTTTTTCTTCTACTCCTATCTTTTCTTTGTTGATCATATCTTATTCTTATGCTAATGATTCCTCAATCTCCATAAGTAACTAATTCTTATAGTACTCGATCGAGATGATCCAAGGATGATGTAATGTTTTGGAATTTCTTTTCTCAATTTTTTGAATGTTTATGATTTACATTTGATCTAATCGTTGAGGCAATATAATCAATATATAATTATTTTATTTGTATTCATTCTTTAGTTAGCCGAGAGGCTCGTAAGATGAATCAATCACTCATAGGTAAAAAAGTAGAATGCAACACTCGAGAGAGGACAACATAACTCTTTTAGATTGGAGTAAAATCCAATAGCGAGGTTCACAATTTAAGACATCACAAATATAGACAAACATATCATAGATGGGCTTCACACAACATGCCTAAATCTGAAAACTAATCAGATTTTTATATACAATTGATGTTGGGGATGAGCACCATCAATTCAGTGGAGATCATACCTTTTGCTAATCAACAGAAGTGACTCTTCCATACAAGCATATTAACTTTAAAATAGTACAGGCACGCCCTAAGACTAGATAGAAGGATAGTTACCCTTGATGATTATTTCAACACCATGAATCAAAAATCCAATCAGATGGGAAAAACCTCCACCAGGATACTCACCGTAGATCTAAGAATAGTTTTTGAATCGAAGCTTTGGAGATCTGTTAATGGCCGAAACCCTCTTCTTCCTACTTTCTTCTCTTCCAAAATGGGTTCTACAAATCCTTAAAGTCAAGATAATGACTTATTAATTCTTCGTCTGTCCTTTCTGTATAAAAGGACGGACTCATTTGGAGCATTTGATCACTTGTAATAAAGATCAGATGTCCAGGATGTAGATTTTATGAATCAATTTTTGTTAGCTACTACCCAGTAGTAGCACTACCATACCGCGGTATTTCTAGAGGTGATGGAGGTGGTCTTATCCAACATCGCTTAAGGATTTCGTAGTGACAACCTACTGCCAGTGGTAGAACTACCACATAATATTAGCATATCATCATGACATGATGAGGTAATCATCTTGAGCTATCGACAATCGTCGTAACCTTCCACAGATTTATTATGAAGCCTACCACCTATCATTATCACTAGTACATGACATTATCTTTTGATCATTTATGACCAATTTATCGTGATCTTACAACAATATAAGCCAGTATCTCGACGATCTTCTGGTCGACAGGTACCGCCATTGTTAACACTATCGTCTGACATTAACTGCTTCTTCCAGATAACTTTGCTTTCTACTATTGGGAAACTAGGGTGTAATAATCCCCCTTCCATTAAATAAACTTCATCCCTAACATCTAGAATTTGGAGAGCAAGAAAAAATGCAAAAAAAATTGTACCTTAACATAACAACTATGGGAACTCCCCAAGCATGGTTTGCTCTCATTCCCATGAAAGCTCCTCATAATCGCAATTGTCTTAGTGAACTTTGTCAATTATGATTATTTTATTCAACAACTACTTGACTGTGGTGTCTTCCATGTGAATAAGCTTGGCGTTTGTCATTAGCCCACCATCAACTAACACTTGAACATCAACAAGAACATAAGTATGCTCTTGTAATGCCCTTGATGTAGGATCACTCTTTCGAGCGTTATGGGTGGCTGACGGAACTAACACGACGTTCTCCGATAACTCTCACGTCACACTCAAGCATTTAACGCAGCAACGACACAATTAATATTGTTACAAATTAAAGATTACAGGGGGGGGTCGCAATGCCCCTTAAGATAATACCAAGGCGATATGCCGAGGTCCTCTCAAGCGAAAAGAACCCACACAGTTCGATCGAGCGTGTTGTACCAAAAGAGAAGCCACCGAAAAACAAAAGATTCGGGCAAGGGTGGTTTTCTCCTAACAAAATACAAACGAGGGCCGCCACGCCTCACGAACTTGAACGAAAGAAATAAACATGACAATAACTAAATGAAATTAGCCACGAAAATTCAAGCGTTACACAAGCCACACAATTTGCCAATGCACCAAGATCTATCTAAAGAAGAGAAACAAATAAAGTTGGAAATGTTCGTTACCCAACCGGATTTGATGAATCCGGTTCACTCTATTAGAATCATTCTTCAACGACTCCGCCAGAGATACGCCGGAGGGAGAGAAATTCGTCGCCTTCTTCGTATCACGCTATATTTGGAAAGTCCTGGCGAAATCTTCTGAATATGGAAATAATATTTCCCAATAAGGCAGGACAGAGAAAAGGTGGCTGGATATCGGAAATAGTTAAGGAATGATATAATTCAAATATGGTAGGTAGAGAATTTATAGACGAGGATATATTTTGAATATGGTAAAAAAGGGGGAATATTGTAGAGAATACTTTGGATTTGGAAAGAGATTTGGTGTGGAGGGAAAGAGGAGATGGTGGGCCTTGGTTTTGGTGGTGGTGGAGGTGGATCGGCTAGGATTGCTAGGAGGTGGCTCGGGTTGGTTGGGGGAGAGAGGTGGCCGGTTGTGTGAAGGAGGAAGATGAAGGTAGGGCTCGGGTAGCAAGGATGTAGGGAAGGGATGAATGGAGAAGGGGAGGAGAAGGGAGGCCGAGAGAGAGGGGAGGAGGAGGGTGGCCGGCGGCCAAAGACGAAGAGGAATAGAGGGGGGGCGAAACTTGCCTTAGAGAAGGAGGAAGATTTCAATCTTGAAATTGGTTTTCTTTTCATTCATTCACTTGGGAAAAATAAAGGAGTACATGCCTTTATATAGGCTTTTCAATCAAGGGAAAAGGGCTACATGTAGCCCAACATGAAAATGAAATAAAACACAACCATACACCATGGTTTTATAACTTAACCATGTTACAAATAATACAGGAAATTAAACATGAAATGAAAATGATAATTTTGAAATAAACCAACAAATAAAATATATTATTACTCAAATATTATTTATTAATATATATTATTAATAAATAATATTTGGGCTTGCGCTCCGGACGGCTATTGTGGCGACGCCAATAATTAGGCTTGCGCTCCAGACGGCTATTGTGGCGACGCTTCCAAGGGTCATCCGTAAGCATGCTGTCGCCGTCATCAAAGTGTTGCGGGCCGACGTCTCCATTCAAATCTACCGGGTCACCATCATCGTCAGAGGGAGGACGTTCCTTGGCCACATGTCGTGGGAAGTCGGCTCCATCAATCCTCCCCCTCTTAAAAATACTCATCACTGATGAGTATACATGTGTGTACTCGCCTGGAAGGTCATCGGCGGGGAAGAAAAACCTGCATGGCAAAAGGTGGTCTTGGAGGGAGCTCAAATACGCGTTATCCAAAGAAGGAAAAAGAATTTCAACAACATCCACCAACATACCTCCGATGGAGACCGAGAAGGAGAACAATCCTTGGAAACTGTCACCACCCAATCCAATAGAAAGCATAGTGGAAAATATATACGGAGAGGTAGATATTTCAAGTGGCATAAAAGCATAAAGCGTAAAGTATGTAACGATGAAAATATGGGCTATGCCCCAATCAGTGGAAACTTTTAAAAGAAATGTCATGTCACCAAACTTCCGTAAAATTCGTAAAGAATAGCCTAGCTAATTCGTTATTATTTATAAGGTTCCCGTGAGCATCCGTTCAGGGGTGAGACGATCCAAAACCAAATCATTCACATAACAGTGGGAGACTTTCTGATACAAACTCGCAAGTAAATTAAAGGACGCGTTTTGATGGATTAAAAGGATAAGAATGCGCCTAATTAACTTAAAATCATGTGGGGTGAACCCATGTGCAATATGACTAGAATTAATAGTAGAAAATAACGGAACTATGTCAGGTGGCACGGGTGCTTTAAATTAAAAAATTATTTCGGTGGAGCCTAACGTTTTCGTTTTAAATTTGGAATTAAATTTTGATTTAAAATCGTCGTAATGAATAGCCAGCATAAAACATTCGTCACCAACTACGTTTACCCACATCCATCGAAGTAAGCCTAATGGGGAGGCGGTAAAAACAAACTTCTCCAAATATAAAGGGCTATAAATGACTAGCTCGTGTCCTAACAAATCATCTACTTGATTTAAATGAACCGGAGGGAGAGTCGACATGGGTGATTCCGTAGTGGAAGTTAAGTCACACTCAACGTCAAAACACGATTACTCGTCCAAGAACAAGCCTCCGGTTGCAGGACTTTAAAATCATAGGAAAAATTAAACAGTGGATTCGTCCTCACTGAAAACTCATCTGTCACAACCCGCATTTTCTTCGAAATTAAGAAGTATCAGAGTAGGAGAAAACATGCGTCGTGATACCACATCGGACAGGGGATAACTGCCGACGTTCAGGCAACCACCAACTACTAAGACTATGAAAAAAAACATAAGCTTAAATGATGTGAAAATCAATTGTATTTTAGAGGCCGTATCCCTCGGCTTCGTGGATCAACTAGTCCACCCTTCAAAATTATACTTATACGTAGCGGAAAATACTTTATTCACTTTTTAACATCCTAAGAGAATGCATAAGCGTCCCTAGGGGACACCTAAGACTATGCAAGACCCTAGATTTAACTTATATGATATATATAGAAAATGACCTTTTACGTGGTTTTGAAGTAGAGATTAAGCTTTTTAGAAGAGAAAACATGATGTCTATGTTTTAGATATAATAATTGTTTTCTTTTATAGGTTTTAAAGTAACTAGCAACCTAACATAAATCACCCCAGGAGCAAGTTTTTAATGAATCTCAAAAACAGAAGAACTAACAGTGCAAGCAAGTGCAAAGTATCTAAAAGAGGAACCACCAGTAGGCGTCACCAACTGACACGAACCCACTGGTGAGTAGGTATGTCTATACTACAAGTCTAAAGGAAAGCTACCTCCCAAACAAGAGGAACTGAGAACCACAGAAGCAACTGATATGCTAGAAAATCTCCAGAAGCAACCTAACCGCACAGTCGGCTAAATACCTGTACCTGAGGTATTCAGAAAAAAAAACGAACACCTCAGCAAAGCAACTAACAAAAGGAAAACAAAGGTACAATGAATTTATACTAGATTTAAAATCAGGTCAGAAGTAAGTGAAGGTGAAGTAAAACAGGTACAGGTAAAAGAAGGTAAGTAAAGCAGGTAAAACTGATTCCCAAAGAGGTAAGTGGAAAGGGAGTATGTCAAGAGCACGAATGAAGCTGAACTTCTACTACCTCTGCAAAGAAAAAAAGTATTAGCAAAAATAAATAGATCCTAGCATAAACCTAGAGCAGAAAGAGTCACCTAATACTGGAGGTGGACAAAATCAAAACCAGGGCCTAGGCTGGTGGCAACGGTCCAACCAAGTCTATCAGGCCTAAATGTCTCAGGGTGCTGTGGTGGTGGCATCAGTCCAACTCAACCAAACAACCCATATTGTCTTAATAAGACAAGAAGTAAAACAAGGGTGATGGCATCGGTCCGACCCACCTCAAAATCACATCCTACTCTAGCACTAATTGACTCGGAAAAAACCCTTACTAGTGGTTCCATGAACCACCAAGGAGTCACACTGAACCCTAAACACTCTAGAGCAACACACCTAAGAGACTTATACACATTCCAACAGACTAAACGTCGAGTTTCCCCAACCAAGTAGTTTGGCACAAATAAATTGAAAATGATACGACACTAAATTTATGCAAGAAGCTCGGTACTAAACGTTTAACAACAATGTAATATTAAATATAACCAAGTAGCTTGGTCTCCAACTAAACCTAAGCGATTAGCTTGGTATAAACCCGAATAATTAACTCTCTACAACCATGAACATTTAACTAGATTCGACCCCTAAACGATCCACTTGGGATGTTTGATGCCAAACATTAACAAGGGGCTTGACACTAATTTCAAACAAGAGGATTGACCCCCACAAAAAAAAACGAGAATGACAAGGGATTTGGGTGGTTTGATACCAATCCGATTCTAGAACAACCATGGGGCAACTATTATAAAACTCTAGAACTAGTTAAAGCAAAACCATAACAATCATTTACACCTAAGGAAAACCGCAAGTTAACAAGGTATGGAAAACCAAATGATGGAAATAAAACACCGATCTTAATTTTATATACCAAACCAAGAACAACCGACCACTCTCATGGAATCAAGCAACCAATTTAAACATGAAAAAAAAATTACTTTGGCAAGGGAAAACTTGCCTAGTCTTAGGAGAAATTCGGCCAACAGCACCCCTCCCAACAGGACAAGATCGCAGCCACAACCTATGAAAAATCTGGACAAGAAAACTGGGCGATCAAAGCAAGGAAAGAACATGAACTCTCAACACCCGATCGGAAAAGGAGATGGTGAAATCCCAAAATAGTTACCTCGGAATGAAGGTCTTGCCTAGAGGAGCTCGGATCCGGCCTCAAACTGGAGTTTCGAGCACTGCTGGGCGGGGAAGAAGGTCGGTCGGAGAGCCTCCCGTTCTGCCCTTTCCGCCTTTCGCTCGGGATGCAGCAGCGAGCCACCGGTTCGGGAAAGAAAGGGAAAATAAAAACCTAAACCTAAGGCATTTCCTTATATATGATAACCTAATAAATTAATCGCATGAATTACAATCCTCCTAACTATTGAAATATTAAATAAGTATTATTCATATATACTTATACACATACATTTTTACACTTATAAATATATATATACAGCAACTACCAGCACATACCCGCACACATGCATTTATAAAGCCTCACACTTACGTGCACACACTCATTAATACACTAGCATGCCTAAATCACTCACCAAACTAAAATGCAAAAAACATGCCAATACGCTCACATAAATGACGACTCGCTAACTGGCAACCGTGGAAACGACGCGAAAATTAACGCTCTCGGATTCCGAACAAATCCGCACCGTAGCTAAACACTCGGGCTACGAAAGCATCGGTGAAGTCAGGCACAACCTCCGACGACCACACACTCGGGCTAACCTCACCCAAAGCCAAAGCACAAGGATTCCTTAAGAGGCTCAGCCGAGTCTCCAAAACAGACTCCGGCTAGCTGGGGAACCCTGCAAACAGGCTACGGGCACTAAGAACACCTAACGAGGTACTACCACAACGGCGCGAGCCAGAAATGCGCCAACGTAACTCCAAACGAGGATTAAAACAATTGCCGAAAAATCGGGGGCGTTACAGTCACTCCCCCTAAAAGAAAGTTTCGTCCCGAAACTTTACGTACACTACTTCTACTATAGAAGGAAGGTAACGAACAAAAGTTACTAGAAAGAAAACATACCCAACAAATCAGGAGAACAGACGAGGGTAAGCCTCCCTCATAGCCGACTCTAGCTCCCAAGTCGCGCTTTCCAAACCTTGATTCTTCCAAAGAACCTTCACCATCGGGATAGACTTTGTCAGCAGCACCCGATCCTGAGTATCCAGGATGCGCACCGGCACCTCAACATACGAGAGGTTGGGCTCCAACTGGGGCACCGTATCCAAGACTTGCCCACTGCTCCGCACACAATTCCGCAGCTGGCATACATGAAAAAAATTATGTACGCCTGGGAAGTTGGCTGGTAGATCCAACCTATATGCTACCACACCAATACCCTCCAAAATTCTGAATGGGCCCACATACCTCGGATCCAGCTTATGGTTCTCACCGAACCTCTTCACTCCAACCATCGGAGATACCTTCAAGAAGACCAAATCCTCCACCGAAAATTCCAAATCAGACCTACGCCGGTTGGCGTTCTTTTCATATCTCTCCTGAGCTAACCGAAGCTTTTCCCGAATGAGCTTCACAGCAACCTCCATTTCCTCGAGAACATCAGGACCCAACAAAGGCCTCTCACCGGCCTCAGTCCAAAACAACGGAGTTCTGCAGCACCTCCCATACAATGCCTCGAAGGGAGCCATTTGCAAGCTCTCTTGGTAACTGTTATTGTAGGCAAACTCCATGAGCCGCAAACGCTCATCCCACGCTCCACCGTGGTCTATAATGTAGCACCTGATCATATCCTCCACAATCCGATTCACACGCTCGGTCTGCCCATTTGTCTGAGGGTGGTAAGCGGTAGAATATCTCAAGTCTGTACCCAAACCCTCCTGCAAAATCTTCCAGAAACGGGAGGTAAATCTGGAGTCTCGGTCTGGAATGATACTCACGGGAACTCCATGCAATCGGATGACTTCGCTCAAATACAACTCTGATATCTTCTTCATCGGGTAGTCGATCTTATAAGGTACGAAGTGCGCACACTTCGTCAATCGGTCCACGATCACCCAAACTGAGTCAAATCCCCTTGGAGATCTTGGTAAACACATGATGAAGTCCATAGAGATACTTTCCCACTTCCAAGTCGGGATCTCCAAAGGAGTCAACTTGCCACCAGGCCTCTCATTGTCGGCCTTCACCCTCTTACAAGTGTAACATTCAGAAACATACCGAGCTATATCCCCCTTCATACCATACCACCAGGCGATCTGCTTCAAGTCATGATACATCTTCGTGGATCCTGGATGGTAGGCAACACTGGATCCATGAGCCTCTTTGCATACCATACTCCTGATGTCTCCAACCGCGAGGATGCAAAACCTGTCGCGGTACTTCAAAGTACCCAAATCATCGATAGAGAAATCCGGCAACTCCCCTCTCTCAGCACTGAGGTACAGGTGTAACAAATCCAGATCATCCTTCTGGTGCAACCTGGTGAGCGAAATCCAAGGTGGCTCTGCCACTGCCAAACTGCTTTGCAAATCACAGCATCCCACGGAGATGTCCATCAACAAGAACTCTTACACTAAACGGTCTGCCGTGATGTTGAAGATCTTCCCTGTCTTGCGGCTCAGGGCGTCGACCACCACATTGTCCTTGCCTGGATGGTACTGGATCTCCACGTCATAATCGGCCACAAACTCTAGCCACCGCCGCTGGCGCAGATTCAGCTCCTTCTGAGTAAACACGTACTTCAGGCTCTTATGATATGTGAAAATCTTGCACTGAGCCCCATAGAGTAGATGTCTCCACAGCTTCAACGCAAAAATCACCGCCGCAAACTCGAGGTCATGCGTAGGGTAATTCCTCTCATGAGTCTTCAATTGCCGCGACCCATACGCAATCACCTTCCCCTCTTGCATCAACACGCCTCCGAGCCCAACATGCAAGGTATCTACATATACGTCATAGTCCTTGCCCTCCGTAGGCAATGTCAAAATAGGAGCAGTGCACAATCTCCTCTTTAGCTCCAGAAAGGCCTCCTCGCACTGCTCGCTCCAGATGAACGCTGCATGCTTCTGCATCAGCTTAGTTAAAGGCGCTGCCCAGGTAGAATAGCCCTCAACAAACCTTCTATAATAGCCGGCCAACCCCAAGAAGCTCCTAATCTCCTTGGGTGTGCTCGGCCTATGCCAATCCATCACTGTAGAAATCTTCTCCGGGTTCACTGAAATGCCATCCTTGTTCACCATATGACCTAGGAAGGAAACCTGAGGCAACCAGAATTCACATTTACTCAGCTTGGCATACAACTGATGATCCCTCGAGGAAGATAACACCAACCGCAAGTGTTGATCATGCTCCCCAGCATTCCGCGAATAAATCAGAACGTCGTCTATGAATACGACCACAAACTTGACCAGAAAATCTTTGAACACCCGGTTCATCATGTCCATGAATGCTGATGGCGCTTTGGTCAACCCAAAAGACATAACTAGGAATTCAAAATGTCTATGCCTCGATCGGAAAGCTATCCGTGGAATGTCCGACTCTCGGATCCTGAGCTGATGATATCCTGATCGAAGGTCAATCTTGGAGAACACAGAGCTACCACGCAACTGATCGAATAAGTCATCGATTCTGGGCAGGGGATACCTGTTCTTGATGGTGACTTTGTTCAACTCCCTATAGTCGATGCAAAGGCGCATCGAACCATCTTTCTTCTTCACAAAGAGAACAGGTGCACCCCAGGGCGACGAGCTCTGCCTTATGAAACCCTTCTCCAATAACTCATCCAGCTGGGTACGCAGCTCCTCCAGCTCTAGCGGGGCCATCCGGTATGGCACCTTAGCAATAGGACGCGTACCTGGCTCCAAATCAATCACGAACTTGACATCTCTGACAGGGGGAAGACCGTGAAGGTCACTAGGAAACACATCAGAAAACTCACGGACTACAGGAATCTCATCCAACCGCGGCAAACTGCTAACAGTCCCCAGCACTGAGACTAAGCAAGCAAAACAGTCAGAACTGAATAACCTCTGAGCACATACCGTAGAAATCGCCGAAGAGTCCTGGCGCGGATCGCCGTAAATAGTCCCAGGCTGACCGTTGTCCTTCTTGAAATCCAAGTGCTTACCCTGCACCGGATCACTGCATCGTATATGGATAACCAATCCATACCCAAGATGACGACGAAATCTTCCAAGTCTATAACCTTCAGATCTGCCTTGGCTGGGAAATCCCCCAACATAATAGGACAATCCAGAATGCCATGATCTGATATCACGGAATAACCCGAGGGGAATTTGATCCAAAAGGCATCACCGACATGATCAAGAACCAGCTGGCACTGCTCTACAAAGGCCCTAGCCACAAATGAGTGGGTAGCACCTGAGTGAAAGAGAACGCGCGCCCAGCGGTTCTTTACCTTAAAACTCCCTATATAAATATAAACGGGAAAATTGCACAATCAATAAAGAAAACAAAAGCCAATTTAATCTGCAATGGAAGTAAAAGACTAGCGAGAAGGTTTACCTGAAATGACTTGCGTCGAAGTTTGAGCCTCCGCTGAAGATATCACATTCAGCTTCCCTTTGCCTCTATCCATAGACTGAGGCAGTGGCAACGCCTGAAGAGGAACTGGTCGGTGCACAGACTGGAGCTACGAGCATCGGGCCTTGGTATGACCTTTCTGTCCGCACTGATAGCAGACCTTGTCCTTCAACCAGCAACGGGCAACATCATGCCCCTCTTTCTTGCACAGAGTACACACCACATTCTGCCTGGGAGCACCCTGAATAGAATGCACATGCTCCTTCTGCGCCGCTGCCCTCTTGAAATATCTCTCAGCAGGATGGCCCGATCGGCCACAAAAACTACAGGCCTCCTTGCTCCTCATCCACGATGGAGCACCGGGCACCAGGGGGCTCTTTGCTTCAACAGCTTTCCTCTTCTCATTCCTCGCCTGCTATCCTCTTTGCTTTGTGCTTTCGATGGCCTCTACCTTCAAAGCGGCCTCCACTGCCCCTGCATAACTTAACGCTCCATGAGCCACTGCTAGCTGCTGTACATCGCTCCGCAGGCCACCAAGGAAACGCTTCGCTCTATCCTCCTCTGAGCTCACCAAACTAAGGGCAAAGCGACTGAGGTTGCTAAACTCAATCTCATACTCGCCGACTGAGAGCTGCCTCTGCTTCAGATGCAAGAAGTCGTTCATCAGCCTGTCTCGCTCCACTGACGGTAGAAACTTTTGCATCAAGATCTCCTTGAAGGAAGCCCAAGTCTTCCTCGTACCATTCCCTCTTTCTACCTCATCCAGCAGCTCTTCGCTAACCCCTTCAGCTGATAGGCGGCCAACATCACCTTCTGATCCTCAGACACTCCAGAATAATGAAACATTTCTTCTATGGAAATCAAACAGTCATCCAATATCATGAAGTCTGCCTTACCATCGTAGGTAGGGGGTCGCAGTCGCTGGAACTGAGTGATGAAAGCCATCTCCGGGGGCACCACCACTGGCGGCACCAAAGGGGCTGGGGGTGCAGGAGGTGTGGGAAAAGCTAAACCCGCAGCAGGATCCTGCGCCCTCGGGGCTAGTCCTGCCACCAAATATATCAGGGACTGGATCTGAGACTGAACGTCCACCATCTGCCTCGATAGAGCCTCATTGCTCTGCCTCAGACTTTCCATAACTGCACCGCTTTGAGCACCAGAAGACTAACCCTATGATTGGGGAGTCGACCTCGCCACTCTACGCTTAGGCGGCATACTGAAAGGAACAAACAAGCAATCATCAGACCCTAGTTCAACTACTAGGACAAAACAAACAGGTACAGACAAACCTACATAAGTACTTGCTTTCACTGCCAACTTGCTCTGGGTTTTTTTTATATATATATTTTGTTTTATACAGAGGGAAAAATGTCAAGCCTAACCTAAGATGGTTCACCACCATCACACTAACTCTTGTGCCTAAATCGGGAATGCATGAATTTATATTCTTTTTGACTCAAAACCATATGTGTACACATGTCATCCTGCAAGTCTTTAGCTTGGCACGTTGTGCTTATGCAATGTTATGCTATGCATGATTGTGCTATGCATTCTAAAAAGGCCCTAATGCATGTTATGAGCGGCGTACACAAGAAAATGTTATGCATCCCATACTACATAACATTCCCATGCAACGGAAAAGAAAACGTGCTAGTCGCATTCATGTGGTGAGGTTATGCATCCCATACTACATAACCCTCACATGTTGCCTCATATGGTGGTTCCATATACAAACACATATTATGCATCCCATACTACATAATATGCCCTGTATACTTCATGTTATGCTATGAATGTAGTGTTCGTTCTTCAGCTAAGACGTGCTGATGACATATCGGTGTGTGTAAGACATGATGCTAAACTTCTAATACCTACAAGGAAAGGTTGCCCGACAAATTGTCAAGCAACCTCCCTCTGATACCAACTGTCACAACACGCATTTTCTCCGAAATTAAGAAGTATCAGAGTAGGAGAAAACACGCATCGTGATGCCACGTCAGACAGGGGATAACTGCCGACGTTCAGGCAACCACCAACTACTAAGACTATGAAAAAAAAACATAAGCTTAAATGACGTGAAAATCAATTGTATTTTAGAGGCCGTATCCCTCGGCTTCGTGGATCAACTAGTCCACCCTTCAAAATTATATTTATACGTAGCAGAAAATACTTTATTCACTTTTTAACATCCTAAGAGAATGCATAAGCGTCCCCAGGGGACACCTAAGACTATGCAAGACCCTAGATTTAACTTATATGATATATATAGAAAATGACCTTTTACGTGGTTTTGAAAGTAGAGATTAAGCTTTTTAGTAGAGAAAACATGATGTCTATGTTTTAGATATAATAATTGTTTTCTGTTATAAGTTTTAAAGGAACTAGCAACCTAACTTAAATCATCCCAGGAGCAAGTTTTTAATGAATCTCAAAAACAGAAGAACTAACAGTGTAAGCAACTGCAAAGTATCTAAAAGAGGAACCACCAGTGGGCGTCACTAACTGACACGAACCCACTGGTGAGTAGGTATGTCTATACTACAAGTCTAAAGGAAAGCTACCTCCCAAACAAGAGGAACTGAGAACCACAGAAGCAACTGATATGCTAGAAAATCTCCAGGAGCAACCTAGCCGCACAGTCGGCTAAATACATGAACCTGAGGTATTCAGAAAAAAAAAACGAACACCTCAACAAAGCAACTAACAAAAGGAAAACAAAGGTACAATGAATTTATACTGGATTTAAAATCAGGTCAGAAGTAAGTGAAGGTGAAGTAAAACAGGTACAGGTAAAAGAAGGTAAGTAAAGCAGGTAAAACTGATTCCCACAGAGGTAAGTGGAAAGGGAGTACATCAAGAGCACGAATGAAGCTAAACTTCTACTACCTCTGCAAAGAAAAAAAGGATTAGCAAAAATAAATAGATCCTAGCATAAAGGTAGAGCAGAAAGGGTCACCTAATACTGGAGGTGGACAAAATCAGAACGAGGGCCTAGGCTGGTGGCAACGGTCCAACCAAGTCTATCAGGCCTATATATCTTAGGGTGTTGTGGTGGTGGCATCAGTCCAACTCAACCAAACAACCCATATTGTCTTAATAAGACAAGAAGTAAAACAAGGGTGGCGGCATCGGTCCGACCCACCTCAAAATCACATCCTACTCCAGCACTAAGTGACTCGGGAAAAACCCTTACTAGTGGTTCCATGAACCACCAAGGAGTCACACTAAACCCTAAACACTCTAGAGCAACCCACCTAAGAGACTTATACACATTCCAATGGACTAAACGTCGAGTTTCCCCAACCAAGTAGTTTGGCACAAATAAATTGAAAACGATACGACACTAAATTTATGCAAGAAGCTCGGTACTAAACGTTTAACAACATTGTAATATTAAATATAACCAAGAAGCTTGGTCTCCACCTAAACCTAAGCGATTAGCTTGGTACAAACCCAAATAATTAACTCGCTACAACCATGAATATTTAACTAGATTCGACCCCTAAACGATCCACTTGGGTCGTTTGATGCCAAACATTAACAAGGGGATTGACACTAATTTCAAACAAGAGGATTGACCCCCACGAAAAAAAAACGAGAATGACAAGGGATTTGGGTGGTTTGATACCAATCCGATTCTAGAACAACCATGGGGCAACTATTATAAAACTCTAGAACTAGTTAAAGCAAAACCATAACAATCATTTACACCTAAGGAAAACCGCAAGTTAACAAGGTATGGAAAACCAAATGATGGAAATAAAACACCGATCTTAATTTCATATACCAAACCAAGAACAACCGACCACTCTCATGGAATCAAGCAACCAATTTAAACATGAAAAAAAATTACTTTGGCAAGGGAAAACTTGCCTACGCTTAGGAGAAATTCGGCCAACAGCACCCCTCCCAACAGGACAAGATCGCAGCCACAACCTATGAAAAATCTGGACAAGAAAACTGGGCGATCAAAGCAAGGAAAGAACATGAACTCTCAACACCCGATCGGAAAAGGAGATGGTGAAATCCCAAAATAGTTACCTCGGAACGAAGGTCTTGCCTTGAGGTGCTCGGATCCGACCTCAAACTGGAGTTTCGAGCACTGCTGGGCGGGGAAGAAGGTCGG
The DNA here is from genome assembly GCA_039583875.1 of Platanthera guangdongensis. Classification (NCBI taxonomy): domain Eukaryota; kingdom Viridiplantae; phylum Streptophyta; class Magnoliopsida; order Asparagales; family Orchidaceae; genus Platanthera; species Platanthera guangdongensis. The sequence goes on along the minus strand of CM077152.1, from coordinate 84,744,191 downwards.
TCGGAGAGCCTCCCGTTCCGCCCTTTCCGCCTTTCGCTCGGGATGCAGCAGCGGGCCGCCGGGTTGGGTAAAGAAAGGGAAAATAAAAACCTAAACCTAAGGCATTTCCTTATATATGATAACCTAATAAATTAATCGCATGAATTACAATCCTCCTAACTATTGAAATATTAATTAAGTATTATTCATATATACTTATACACATACATTTTTACACTTATAAATATATATATACAGCACCTACCCGCACATACCCACACACATGCATTTATAAAGCCTCACACTTACGTGCACGCACGCATTAATACACTAGCACGCCTAAATCACTCACCAAACTAAAATGTGAAAAACATGCCAATACGCTCACATAAATGACGACTCACTAACTGGCAACCGTCAAAACAACGCGAAAATTAACGCTCTCGGATTCCGAACAAATTTTCACCGTTGCTAAACACTCGGGCTACGAAAGCATCGGCGAATTCGGGCACAACCTCCGACGACCACACACTCAGGCTAACCTCACCCAAAGCCAAAGCACAAGGATTCCCTAAGAGGCTCAGCCGAGTCTCCAAAACAGACTCTGGCTTGCTGGGGAACCCTGCAAACAGGCTACGGGCACTAAGAACACCTAACGAGGTACTGCCACAATGGCACGAGCCAGAAATGCGTCAATGTAACGCCAAACGAGGATTAAAACAATTGCCGAAAAATCGGGGGCGTTACATCAGCCGACAAGTCTACCAACACATTTGATACTTCATTTAATTCAGAATTAGTGATCGTATCATAGGTAGGCAAAATCATATCCGACAAAATTTCTAAACAGTTTTGGTCCCCAGGTAAAGGATCTATCATCAACGAAATGTCATTCTGGCCCTCAGGGCTACCGTCATCCAAAGATAATTTTTTCCCATAGTGTAAATTTTCCAAAACAACACATCCATCGTTAACCAACTCTTCCCATGAAGTGGGTGCATCGTCACAATCAAAATAATGGGATGGGCAAACCGAATCCCGGGGAGTATCAAAATTAACTTGACTTTTAAGCGGAGTTGATAACATAAACGAACTAACTCCTGGATGTATCACACTAAGATTATCCCAAATTGAACGACCATCCCAAGTTGACTCTTCCAATACCATTGAAACATCTATTAATTCTGGGTCATCCATTATAATATTGTGATCCTCACTCGCACTTATCCGACTTGATTGATCTAACGGGGAAGCAAAATAAATGGGCACCTCAATATGTTCCGAGCTAGAAGGAACTAGCTCGTGTTCTAGCAGGTCATCACCTAAATCAGTAACAGGTAAGCTCTCAACATCGGGTGACTCAGCTGGAATGTCTTCTGACTCAAGGTCATCAGAAGACTCCATAACTATCATGGGAGACGCCTCAGAAAATCGCCGAAAGGAAGAGGAGACGATTCTTCAGAGGAGAAGTCCTCGTCCAGGTCACTAGGGTAACCAATCTACTCATCGTCACTCAAATCTCCAACGTAATCAACCTCGCCGTCAGTGACGGGCACAGTCCTAGTCACGACCTTAGACTTATCAGGGCAGTCTACAACTAAATCAAGCAACTCCGGGGGAGACTCAAAATGGTCTACGGGCGTAATCAGGGTAGGACGCACAATAGAGCGAAGAACAGATTCGCCACTAGACACACCTATAGTAATCGTCTGATATGAGGGAACTTTACCCCAAGGAATCTGGTGCTTCTCAATTTCCAATGCCGTACAAAAGGTGGTGTCTAGATCGGTGCGAACATATCGCAATAACTTTCCCTTGATGTAGGGGCTCAACCCCCTACGAAACCTGTAAAGGGTGACCTCAGGCGATTCCTTCACACCGCTCCTAACCGTCAAATCCTTAAAGAGTTGCAAATAATCTCAGACCGACTTATTCCCTTGTTTAAGGGTAGCCAAATCATCAGTTATTTGCCGTTTGGCCTGGGCGTTTGGTGTATCTTCATTCCTAAAGATCGGTATGGAACTATCGTCGTCCGGAGGATAACTAGGGTGTTACCTTGGGAGAAATGGTACTACTTGGCTAGCCTTTAATTGGCCAATCAACGCCTTAATCTCATCCACTACCGGGCATTGGAATGGCTTTCTAACGTCCCTATTGGAACCTAATGATTTCCCTCGTGAAACATTAACGTCGTAGGTCATATTGTGATAATCGGAGAGAAAACTCGATCCTGAATTTGTGCACATACAATGAGAAACGCTTCTGGCCCAATTAAAATAGGTTTTTCGGAATTGTTCCCGCTTAACCACTAGGGTAATATTAATATAAAATAGATTTTCTTGCAGAATAAACTATGAAGATTATTAATTAATTTTGTTTTGATTTTTTTGCTGAAAAATAAGGAATTTAAGCCGCTATTGACAGACCAGAATTTTTTTTTACTCTAAACATGCATACAAAGTGCGTGTTAATGTGCTAAATAAAAGGGGGAGGGTGCCAATTAAGAAATTGACGTGAACCTCCGTCTGATACCAAATTGATGTAGGCTCACTCTTTCGAGCGTTATGGGTGGCCGACGGAACTAACACGACGTTCTCCGATAACTCTCACGTCACACTCAAGCATTTAACGCAGCAACGACACAATTAATATTGTTACTAATTAAAGATTACAGGGGGGGGGGGTTCGCAAGGCCCCTTAAGATAATACCAAGGCGATATGCCGAGGTCCTCTTATACGAAAAGAACCCACACGGTTCGATCGAGTGTGTTGTACCAAAAGAGAAACCACCAAAAAACAAAAGATTCGGGCAAGGGTGGTTCTCTCCCAACAAAATAAAAACGAGGGCCGCCATGCCTCACGAACTTGAACGAAAGAAATAAACACGACAATAACTAAAAGAAATTAGCCACAAAAATTCAAGCGTTACACAAGCCACGCAATTTGCCAATGCCACAAGATCTATCTAAAGAAGAGAAACACATAAAGGTGGAAATGTTCGTTACCCAACCGGATTTGATGAATTCGGTTCACTCTACTAGAATCGTTCTTCAACAGCTCTGCCAGAGATATGCCGGAGGGAGAGAAATTCATCACCTTCTTCGTATCATGCTATATTTGGAAAGTCCTGGCAAAATCTTCCTGAATATGGAAATAATATTTCCCAATAAGGTAGGAGAGAGAAAAGGTGGCAGGATATCGAAAATAGTTAAGTAATGATATAATTCAAACATGGTAGGTAGAGAATTTATAGACGGGGATATATTTTGAATATGGTAAAAAAGGGGGAATATTGTAGAGAATACTTTGGATATGGAAAGAGATTTGGTGTGGAGGGAAAGAGGAGATGGTGGGCCTCAGTTTTGGTGGTGGTGAAGGTGGCTCGGCTAGGATTGCTATGAGGTGGCTCGGGTTGGTTGGGGGAGAGAGGTGGCCGGTTGTGTGAAGGAGGAAGATGAAGGTAGGGCTCGGGTAGCAAGGATGTAGGGAAGGGATGAAGGGAGAAGGGGAGGAGAAGGGAGGCCGAGAGAGAGGGGAGGAGGAGGGTGGATGGCGGCCAAAGACGAAGAGGAATAGAGGGGGGGTGCGAAACTTGCCTTAGAGAAGGAGGAGGATTTCAATCTTGAAATTGGTTTTCTTTTCATTCATTCACTTGGGAAAAACAAAGGAGTACATGCTTTTATATAGGCTTTACAATCAAGGGAAAAGGGCTACATGCAGCCCAACATGAAAATGAAATAAAACACAACCATACACCATGGTTTTATAACATAACCATGTTACAAATAATACATGAAATTAAACATGAAATGAAAATGATAATTTTGAAATAAAACAACAAATAAAATATATTATTACTCAATTATTATTTATTAATATATATTATTAATAAATAATAATTGGGCTTGCGCCCCGGACAGCTATTGTGGCGGCGCCAATAATTGGGCTTGCGCTCTGGACGGCTATTGTGGCGACGCTTCCAAGGGTCATCCGTAAGCATGTTGTCGCTGTCATCAAAGTGTTGCGGGCCGACGTCTCCATTCAAATCTACCGGATCACCATCATCGTCAGAGGGAGGACGCTCCTTGGCCACATGTCGTGGGAAGTCGGCTCCATCAGCCCTCCTCAACACCAATATATGAAATACATCATTTAAATCCCAAAACTTTGTCAAAAGAGCAAACCAGTATGCAGCATAAGCATAAAGCTCTAAGATCTCAAACATTCTAAGGTATCTTGGACTTAGCTTTTTCAAGCGTCCAATTGTTGATACACCCTTGAATGGTATGATCTTCAAGTAAATTCAGTCGCTAATTGCAAGCTCAACATTTCAATGCTTAGTAATGTAGTATTTTTGTTGCATATCCTGAGCAATAAACAATTGCTACCAGATTGTTCTAATAATCGAATTGCCATCATCGATGTATGTTTACTTCAACACCTTTGTATCGTCCATTTCTTCCTAAACCAAGGGCGTACAACACTTTTTACCATAAAGTGACTAGAATGGTCCTCCCACCTCTTTCCAAAATCTAAGGCAGACATGTGAAGAATATCTTCCATAGTTCTATTGTTCCTTTCAGTATGAAAATTCGTCTGGGAATGAAATATCATGATAAACTTCAACTTTGTACCCAACTTTTGGTGGATTAACTTCCAATCATTCTATGTGAACTACCCAACTTGGTTGCATATGATTCTACAAGGCATAACACGCAATGATCATCTCTCTAGTTCAGAATGAAGTGAGATACTTTCATCAATCAGTCTATGATCACCCAGATGTCATCGTTCCCATGTTGTGATCTCGGCAAGTAATGCATGAAATTCGTATAAATATCATCCCACTTCCATTTCAAAATTGGCAAAGACTTCAGAAAATCATAAGGCCTTTGACATTCTGCCTTCACAAGGGCACATGTGTGACACTTCACTACATAGAGAGCTATGTCCTTATTCAAACCCAGTCACTAGAACAATTTCATCATGTCCTTGTACATTTGTTTGGATCTTGGTTGGATCGAGTACTTAGTAAAATGTGCCTCGTATATCAACTCATTGTGCAATTTCCAATAATTTGGTATGCATAACAAGTTGTCTTTCAAAAGAATACCAACATCAAAGGAGAAATCAACATTTGAACAATTCACGGTCTCTGCCACATACTGCTTCTAGCTTTCAAAAATGTTCTAGGATTGACAGATCTGATCTGTATGGTCTCATTGCACTTTGATCCAATTCAAGCTTTCACTAGCAGTTATTGTTGGGTCCATTGATCACAATGCCCTAGATTTGAAGAAGGCCCATAAGACACTGGCATACATATAATTGTACTTTATGTATACTTTAAGTTATATGTATGTTTGTTTCTCCTTCTTCACTCTTTAAACAGATTGTCTAAGCAACAATGACAGGTGGACACAAGATAGGATGCTTACAAGGAAGAGATCTACTTAAGTCCAGATACGTTGAGTGAAAGAAGTTCACTCGACACCAGATGACTTTAAGCGTTGAGTAAAGCTCAAGTAGTCAAAGCTTCTGAGAAACTGAGAAGAAATCTGGTAAAGTCCAAAAGCATTGAGTGAATGCAGTTCACTCAACACCAAGCACAAAAAGTGATATATAATATCCCGGAGGTGCTTTATGGAAGAGAGAAGATGAAGGTGAAGATAATATTCTCTGATTCTATATCCGACGAAGGCAAGTATACCTTATTGTTTAGAGTATACGATATTGAAGCTTAATATTAAGGTTGTATTTCCTACGGAGAATTGATTACTTCTACTTTGAGGAGGTACTATTATTCTATCAAATGATTGTTTGGGTTGATTTACTTAACTAAATTACATGTTATATAAAAAGTGTTAAGATTTATGGAGAAAAGATTAGTACTCGATTTTAAATCTCATCGGCAGAAGCTAATCAAAATGCAATAAAAAACTAAATCTTAATAAAGTAAAAGTTTTCTTGACTGTGGGGGGTATCGAAGCTTGAACTCCTCTCGGAGATGTTCATAACTGAGTTTAGGAAGAGACCACCAAACTCTCGTCCCGTATTCGGGTGCCTAAAGCTCATTTTACGTGTTGAACCCTGCTATTGAATTTGACTCCAACCTATGAGATTTATTTCATTCTCTCTTGATACGTTAAACTCTCTTTACACTTGGGTGATCAATTCAAACTATGAGCCTCTCGACTAGCTAAGAATGAAAACCTTTGGGGAGAATATATATCGATAATATAGTCCCTTATATTTAAATCAAATTCCCCCATAATTATGATTTTCTTGTTCTCAAGCAAAGATATAAAAATTAGCCAACAAAAAAGTAACTAATCAAAAGACTTATTAATGCTACATACGAGTACCTTGCGAAATTTTGAGTAAGAAGGAAATGAAAGATAAACCTAAAACATTTACTTAATTATGAAGGAACACTTTAAAATCTAAACAAACGAAAGTTAATCATCCAGAATTTTAGCCAAAAGTCTTTTAATAAATCAAAGTAATGTAACGAAGGAATAGTGCATTAAGTTGTTACTATTCCCTAAGAGACAAATTATAATCATATCAATATAAAATTAGCAATCAAATTTTTTACCCAACAGCTTAGCTAATCTATTCTTGTTCTTTACTTAACTGAAAACGAACCTAGCAGCATGAATCAAATGGACTTTGTTAGGACTGAGACAAGGCCTAGGTATATGATTTGGAATGATATTCAAAGATAAAATTGGTGGCTAACAATCACACCAAAGCATGAGTTCTATTTCAACCATGAGATAAACTATAAACAATTTTTTCCTTTTTTTGAGATAACATTTTTTTTCTTTAAACAATAGGTCATAAAGTTTTTTTTAATAAGCCAAACACAACCTTTTTCAAATAAAAACCCACGTTTCTTGAATAATCTTCTTTTGATCATACCATTTTTTGAGGTTCTCCAAATATCTCAATAATGATCTTTAAATGAAACTCAAATGATTAGTTTGATCAAATGGGTTGGAAAAATTGGCTTTGGTGAGATGATAAGTGGAGATAGCAAGTAAAACATGGAAAAAGGACCGGAAGAGGCTAAGTAAGGATTTATTTAAAAGGTTGGCATGAAGGCTCAAATGAATTCAAAATTGTTCTAAATCATTTTGTGCTTCTATATTCATTTAAAACATAGGTTTTGAAAATTGTTTAATAGAATAAGTCCTAGATAGCAAATAAAGACTAATGAAATTATCTTGAATATCACTATAATGAGCGTCTAGGATAATTCACATCTACTATATTAATCCAAAGTTCACATTACAAAATTTTAAACAGCAAAAAAGAAAAATGGTGGATGAAGAATGTTTAAGAAAGTAAAGAAAGTAAAAGAAGAAAATCATAAAGAAGAGCAAGATGTAGAAATTTATTAAAATTAATAAACTACTAGGAATTAGAAACACAACATGACCTACAAATTAATCGTATAACATAATTAAGAAGGAGGATTAGGAAAAATTAAAATTAGCTACGTTTATAGAAATGATTTTGAGAATAACAAAATATAAAGCAATGGGTACTATTGATTCTACAAAATTTAGTCTAAACTAAAATTATAAAAAGTCATTTTCCTTTTTTCATTATATATATTTTGGAATTTTTGAAATATTAGTAGAAGTGAAACAAAAACCTAAATAGCTTTATATATATATATATATATATATTATATATATATATATATATATATATATATATATATATATATATAATATATATATATATATATATTAAATATATATATATATAAGTGTTTAAAAACAATTTTTTTTTCAAAGTTTTGTAATTTTTTTTGAAATTTTCTAAAATAGGGGAAGACTTAAATGAGGAAAGACTCCCGCATACATAAAATTAAACATTGTCCCTAATGTTTAAAGCTATGCATGAAGATCAAGAATGAAAGTGATGCCTCAGATGCTGAGGGATTGATCTAACTAACTCTAGGGGGCTGAATAGAGTTTTTTAAAAAAACTTGAAAATGTTTATACAGCGGATTAAAATATGTGATATATATATATATAATAAAAGAAAATATTACAGTACAACAGATAAGAAAGTAGAGCACAACCAGATGACATAAGGAAATTTATAGTTGTTCCCCAATAAACCTGGGTACATCCACTCTTCTACCACCCTGATAGGAATCCACTACAAGTTTTTGATCTGGTGCCCTGCCACCACAGATTTTTGTTCAGGTGCCATGTCAGCACAGGTTTTTGATCAGGTGCCCTATCATCACAAGATCTATTTTCTAAGGGATATCTAGCAGCCCTTTGAGGTTTTGGTCAGGTGTCAAAAAACCAAACTAAGTCTTTTGATCAGGAGACTTGACAACCAAAGTATTAACTTTTGAAGGGAGTTATAACCCTATACATAGTTGGATGAAATAAACAAAAAGATTGAAGATGTTCTTCTCTATCAATAATCTAAAAGAAGACTAGTGGATTTGATGAAGTTGTCAAAGGTCCCCCTGAGTTATAGAAATCTGATCAGGAGAGGAGACTTTGCTTCAGGGTGTAGGCCCAAATATGAACTCTTCTTCTACCAGTAAATGATTCTGAGAGATGGAGCTTTTGGTCTCAGATTGAATGTTGTGTTGCTGGAAGAAAACTTGAAGAAGAAGATTGATGAACAAGATGTTCTGTGTCTCTGTTTCTTAATCTCTGGTTGCAGATATTTTCTTTCATCTTCTTCCCGACTCAATAAAATCTTCAAGGCAAACTTCTGAAATTTTTTCTTTGTATATGATTGCTGATTTGAATTTCAAATTTCTTGAAGTCCTCTGCATATTTTCTAGGAAATGAAATGACTGATTTTATTTTCAATGTATTTCCTCAACTGTCCCAGTAAATATGTTAAGTGATAACTCTGTGAAATCCCTATTTAATGCTGCCGGGAAATTGATATATTCTTGACAATATTAAGCATTAATTATCAGAGTATTATTGTCTTAATATATGAAATTAAATTGCCTTAGTCGAACTGAGAAACTACAAAGAAGATTAGTCGAGCAGAACCTGGATGTAGTTAGTCGACCTCAGTAAAGCTTTCTTCGACCTGAGCACCAGGTTCATCGAGCTGATAATTATTCTTTGTCGAGCTGATCTCCAAAATCATCGAGCGAAAAATGTACTTTCCAAACCGAACTCCAAGTTCGTCGAGCTGAGAAGGCACTTTGTCGAGCTGAGATTCTGATATAAGCTCACAATTCATTTACCTGAGCTAGACTTTCATCGAGCTCAACTCAGAGAAGGAAATCTGAGTTTGTCGAGCTGAATTCGACGATCATCGAGCTGAGTTCAACAATCGTCGAACACATTTTTTGTAATCTTCAAACTTACCTTGTCTCTTAAGTATTGAGTGTTTCAAGTCTTCTGAAGCTAGGTTTCAGTAATATAATCCTTAAGTGATTGACCTAAACCCAGAAACTATCATATGACCCTAAACTATACATGGTGGGTCATCAAACCAAATAGTGAACCTAGCCCAAATCACAAGTAGGGTTCCAATAATCTCCCTCTATTTGGGTGAGATCACTATACAAAATAAAAATAAGCAAAATCACAATGCAATAAAAATATCTGACAGAATTATTAAACATTCAACAGATATGAACAGAAGTGCCTTTTGCGTATGTATAACAATAATAAATGTTCAAAAATGCAAGATCAGTAGATTAAGATTTTTTCTTTGAGCCATCTGAAGGAGCAGGTTTTGTGAAAACGATCTTTTTTTGGGATACTCTGCTTCGTTCTGAGTCATCTTCAAGTCTTGAGCACCAAGAATTTTTACTGATGCGGTTCTGGGCACTACTGCTTCTGGATGTAAATTCATATAGGTATCAGCATAAAAAGATTTTGTACCTGATATATCTCCAGTTCTTTCTTCCTGTAAGGTGACATGGTTGAAAATTGAGAGGAATCTTTTCCATCTTCCTTGGCCTTCCTTATCTGAGATAAATCTATCAGCTCATTAAACATGGCCATTCTAGAACTAGGATCAAACTCTGGATCATATGTTGGTGAGGGGGGTCTTTCTGAACTGGATTTTTCTTTCTGACAAGCTTCATATGTCTGTGATACAAAAGATCACGGCAGTGAACCGATCGCACAAGTGATATAAAATGGGCGAGTTTTCCCAAGTATCGATCTCTCAAGGAACACAGTAAGGTGGAGTTAATTTCAAGGAGGACTTGAGATTGAAGTCCTTAGGTCGGAGTTAACTAAGGGGGGTTTTGATATTTGCGGAAAAAGAAAATAAAAGGCAAACAACTACTCTTATGCAACGCCACTATGCGATGCTTCGCTAGGCAGGATGGAAGACTAGTCGGGCCGCTATGCACCGAATTGCTGGGCAGATGGACGAGTAGGCTTACAAATGAGGTGGTTAGAACGGCAGAATGAGGGTCTTGAGCACCTCTTCGCTACGCACGTCACTAGAAACTGCTAGTGCGACAAGGGTCGATGGTGGTGGATGGAATATGGCACCTCAAGCAAATATAACGAAAATACAAATCACAAAGACATGATTTAATATAAGGGTTTTACAACTAAGTGCACATCATCTATAAAAAAGTTTAGAACAAAACATAAATAACAATAAAGGAAGAATAGGGCAAGAGATCGACCGAATCCGAAGTCTTGCTGAGGATTCACAGTTGGAATCGTCGGGTTGCGAATCCGCGTCCAAGCTCGGTCCTCAACTGCGTCCGGGGTAGAGAAGGGTTGTCACCACCTTCTAATGGCCCGTCTTCTTCGTGTCACAATAGCAGACGAAAGTTGCAAGCTTTCCTTTGCTTTTTCGCTATGGCGTTGAAGCTTGAAATGAGCCCAAGAGATGATGGATGAGGCCGAGAGGAAGCTCCGACTTGGATTTGGCGGTTAAAGCTTGCCCGGAGCACCTCCTTAGGGTGGATATTGAAGGAGGACGGCGGAATCCCTCCTCGGAGACGAAAACGGTGGAGGAAAAAATGAGCGATCCCTGAATTAGGGCGGCACCTGTATATTTATTGACAGTAGAATTGAACAATGCGCACGATCACAGGCGCACGACCAGTGGTCGTGAGCACTATGTCCACTGATCGTGCGTACTGGCATGGCAGATTAGGAAGAAGAACAAGGGTACAGCGCACGAGAAATAGCGCACAACCGGTGGCCATGCGCACTATGTCCAATGGTCGTGCGATTACCCCAGACGGAACTCCAGGAAAAGAGGAATCAATGCACACGATCAGTGGCACACGACTGGTGGTCGTGCACACTATGTCCAGTGGTCGTGCGATTACCTCAGGCAGATTCTAGAAATCAGGGTAGATTGCGCACGATCATCGGCGCATGACCAGTCGTCATGCACACTATATTCGATGATCGTGTGCAGTATACCTACTTCCAAACATCCCCGGAACACGCACACGACCCCTAAACCCAGCACTGATATGTGCAGACATTACAGACGAGCACAAAAAGGAGTACAAACAATAAAAGTACAAAAATACACAACACGAGCCACAGTGTGTACTTCCTATGGAACTATAGATAAGAAGAAATATGAACGGTATAGAGCTAAAAGTGAAGTGCAAAAGCGTGAAAACTAGCCCAGATGAGTCCGAAAAACCCTATTTGAATCGGACTCATCACACCCCCAGACTTAATTGTTTGCGCGTCCCGATCAAACAAAATCTAAGCAGATAGGGAAAATGATTTAGCTAACATGGAAATTACGATAGGGAGTACCATGCGAAGTCACATGCTCGCACGCGTAAAAATATAATAGAAGAAATTTCTAAGTATACAAAATAGTTTATACTTTTCACAATGCGTATCAAAATTTTATTACTACTCAAAAATGGAATCACGGTGAATCATCTGGTCACGCATAGGGAGAAAGTAGACTAATCTCTAGGCAAGCATTGCCAATGATCGGGGCTCGGGATAGCCTCCAAATGAATCCACCAATATTGGTGACCATATGCTTGCCCTTTCGCATTCTCTCCACGGCACTGGTTTGGTTCACACACGAATCAGTAGGATGTTAGGTGAAAAGATGGGGCTTGGGTTTCGGTGAGGTAAATAAAGATAAACAGGAATGCTAAACACCTAACCCAAATGAGCTATCATAAAAAGAATCCCTCTGCTAAGCAAAATACACGCGGGTACACCACACCCCTAGACTTAATTTTTCAAATATGGGTGTGTGTACCGCCTACTCCAAATACAATCTCATCTCAAAAAGAATTTTCAATCAAACGTTTTCTTCTTTTCACTTTTCTTTTTCACAATTAATTATTTTTGTATATATATATATATATTTTTGAATCCTATTTTATTTTAACAATTTCTGCAAATAAAACTTTGGAGTACATCCACATATTCACATATAATATCACCACATCACATCCCAGAATGAAAATGTAAAACTCTAAAGCTCAACTTGGGTGTGTGACTAGGATTGACTATGAGGCTTTGGTGAAATCATGGTGGAGCTGAATCAAAAGGAGTGGTAGGCACAACGGGGCTAGCGAGGATAAGACGTTAGGAATGGTACAAAGCTCAACCGGGCCAAAATGATGGCCTTCATCACGCTCATGCGAGTGAACTAACTTATACCCATGCTTCAAGAATAGCTTGGGGCAAGTTCTTAGCCAACGAGAAAGTCTATCCATCCTCCCGACTCGAGCAATACGAACATAACAGCCATCTACACACATCCCTAAGCTACCATCGGATTCACACCGGATTCACCAATTTTTGAGTCAAATAAAAAGTATTTACGCAATTAGAAAAATATAAAACTAAAAGCATACAGAAAAATTAAATATACTCGAATTTCTACATGAGACGAGAGCAGTTGACTAGAAACACAATAAGGTCAACATTTTATTCTGTCTCACAATCCTAAGCCAGCACCATAATTTCCCAAATCTAACGAAGAAATGAGTTTAACTCGCGGCACAGTAACAGCCAAGCACGCGCTCAAGTGGGTGCAGTGGTGAGCAGTGCAATGAACTAATCAAAATAAAACTATAAAAGCTTCTAGTATGCACATGATATTTGCACGTGCAAAAGGTAACAAAACTGGCTCTCCCCCAGACTTAAACTAAACTACACAGCATATAATAGAGAAATTAAAATCATAAAGAGCTAAGGGAAGAGGTTACCCAATGCTCAGCCAGTGAGCATATCGGAAGACGCGTGAAAAACCGATGCAGGCCCGCCATACGAAGAATCACAACCCCGCCAATACGAATTTGCCATGAATACCTGCAGGGGTGAGCTCCGCAAAAACAAAAGAAAAATATACAAAATACAAAGAAATACTAAAATTAAGCTAGTTATGAAAAATAAAAATACAGTAAATGAAAGATAAGTACTGGGGTTATTATCATCCCAGCACGACTTATTAAATTCTATACAGTTCTAGCTAATGGGCCTATGAAAAGAAAAATGCACAGGCAACTGTTCCATTATCCGTTGTGGTAACGGGTACCGATACGGTGATAAAACAGTTACATCTTTGCCTAAATAATCATACCTGCTCCTCGCAGGCAGAGGAAATAGGAAGTAGGATTAGGAGGAGGCTTGGTCCTCACTCATCTCACCACAAAACAAATCCTTGCCTAGCAAGGTTTTGTCCACCACAAGTTCATTGGGGGAGAAGGTGACGACAGGGGGTTCCACTATAAAGGAAGTAGGAACCTCCTCACATAATAGGATGCACTCGTCGACAACCTGAGTGCAAGGCTCAACGTCAACCCAACTTACCCGTGGAGATTCAACCTACACAGGCTCAGATAAGGAAGGGGGGTCAAGAAATAAAAGAGACGAAGAACATAAAGAAATAATAGGGGGAGTGATCCCGGTTTCACACCCCAAAGGATGAGGTAGAAAAATATCATCAGCAATGTCGGCAATACTACAAGGCTCGACCGGATCCATAGAGGCCTCCACCAATACTTGGACTTCCACCTTTGGTATCGAGGGAGAATCCTCGACACCAGGAAGGTTGTCCTCCTCCATGGGAGTGGAAACAATCCATGTATCACAAGCCACAACTTGTGTTGCATCGTCAAAAATGTCGTCAAAGATGACTGAAGTAGAATGCACAAAAGCCGGAAGAACTTTGCTTGGATAAAAGTCAAGCGCAGGTTCCTCACAAAGAATCGGCTCCACGCATAGAGATGTATGCATAGGAGAGATGGGCTCAGCAACATCAAAGCATAGATCAGGCACACATCCAGTGGTTGGGTCCACATCATTCCCTTCAACAAATGAAGGTGATAGGGACACAAAACTAGCTGATGAAGGTGTGCCACCGAGGGTAGGAGTCGGGATGATTCGGATGTCCGGCTCATCATCCTCTTCCATAATACGGAGGTACTCGACACAACCCTTCAGGATATGATCTGTTCTATGACAATACAAACACTTTCTCCCATTACTCTGCGGTCCTTGTGGGGCCGAAGATGAATAAGAGAACGGTGTATGTGGCGAGGATGATTGACCATAAGCTCGGGGCACAGTGTTTAAAGGGTTGTACGAATAGAGCATCTCATGCATTGTGCGCTGAGGCTTATGCTCAATATCTCTCATACGGCATTCATGACTACCGTGGGAAGGCTTTCCACACCAATGACATTAAGCATACGAATATCCCCACATGGTGTTGAAATAGCAGATTCAAAATAAATTGTGCAAATTACTAAATACAACAATATATTACTATAATTGCCTAAACAAAAAAGGCAGGCAAAGCAGAACTAGAAAAAAACAAAAGCAATTTACAAAGGAAAATGAAAGCAATCTCACATCTCCCTCTCCAAAAACTCACACGACTGTGTTCCCCGGCAACGGCGCCAAAAACTTAATGCTAAAGATCACGGAAGTGAACCAGTCGCACAAGTAATAAAAAATGGGTGAGCTTTCCCAAGTATCGATCTCTCAAGGAACACAGTAAGGTGGAGTTAATTTCGAGGAGGACTTGAGATTGAAGTCCTTAGGTCGGAGTTAACTAAGGGGGGTTTTGATATTTGCGGAAAAATAAAATAAAAGGCTAACAACTACTCCTATGCAATGCCGCTATGCGATGCTTCGCCAGGCGGGATGGAAGACTAGTCGGGCCGCTATGCACCGAATCTCTGGGCGGATGGACGAGTAGGCTTGCGGATGAGGTGGTTAGAATGCAGAATGAGGGTTGTGAGCACCTCTTCGCTACGCACGCCACTAGCAATTGCTAGTGCGGCAAGGGTGGATGGTGGTGGATGGAATATGGCGCACCTCAAGCAAATATAACGAAAATACAAATCACAAAGACATGATTTAATATAAGCGTTTTACAAATACGCACATATCATCTATAAATAAAGTTTACAACAACACATAAACAACAATAAAGGAAGAACAAGGCAAGATATCGACCAAATCTGAAGTCTTTCTGAGGATTCACGGTTGGAATAGTCGGGATGTCAATCCGCGTCCAAGCTCGGTCCTCAACTGTGTCCGGGGTAGAGAAGGGTTGTCACCACCTTCCAATGGCCTGTCTTCTTCGTGTCACGATAGCGGACGAAATTTGCAAGCTTCCCTTTGCTTGATGTTTATGGCATTGAAGCTTGAAATGAGCCCAGGAGATGATGGACGAGGCCGAGAGGAAGATCCGGCTTGGATTTGGCTGTGAAAGCTTGCCCGGAGCACCTCCCTAGGGTGGAGATTGAAGGAGGACAGCAGAATCCCTCCTTGGATACGAAAACGACGGAGGAAAAAATGAGTGATCCCGGAATTAGGGCGGCACCTGCATATTTATAGACAACAGAATTGAACAATGCGCACGATCACGGGCGCACGACCAGTGGTCATGCGCACTATGTCTAGTGATCGTGCGCACTAGCATGGCCGATTAGGAAGAAGAACTGGGGTACTGTGCACGAGCAATGGCGCACGACCGGTGGTCGTGCGCACTATTTCCAATGGTCGTGCGATTACCCCAGACAGAACTCCAGGAAAAGAGGAAACAATGCACACGATCAGTGGCGCACCACCGGTGGTCGTGCGCACTATGTACAGTGGTCGTGCAATTACCCTATGCAGATTCTGGAAATCCAGGTACATAGCGCACGATCATCGGCGCACAACCAGTGGTCATGCGCACTATATCCGATGATCATGCACAGTATTCCTGCTTCCAAACAACCCAGGAAATGGCACACGACCCCTAAACCCAGTACTGATATGTGCAGACATTCCAAACGAGCCCAAAAAAGAGTACAAACAATAAAAGTACAAAAATACACAACACGTGCCAAAGTGTGCACTTCCTATGGAAATATAGAACTAAAAGTGAAGTGCAAACGCGTGAAACCTAGACCAGATGAGTCCAAAAAATGCTATATAAATCGGACTCATCAGTCTGCTACTGACTGCTTTGCTTCTTATATTATTTTTAATGTCCTGGGAGCTGTGCTGCTGTCTGCTACTACTGTAAGATGGTTTGGTATGATGAGAGTATGTAGACCTTTGTACTTGAGGAACATTGCCTGCTGATCCTGCTGTAGGAGGAGGAGGACCTCTCCTAGACTGTGGAGGTGGAGAGTATCTCCTGCTCTTCTTCCTTGATTTAATTTCATTCTTTGAGTATCTCATCCAGTGAGGAGTGTCTGGAGTGAGAGTAATGTTGTGCAGAATGTAATAAGGTGTATCAGCAGTAGGATTTGGTTTTGGAGCAGCCCTGGGTGAAATGTTTTTCTTGAATTTTCTTTGTTTAGAACTGGAATCCTCTGAGTCATCTGACTCTTCATCATCATCATAAGATTCTCCAACATGGTTATCATAAAGAGCATTAATTTGTTTAAGCATTTCATCAGACAAAACTGGAAGAACCTGTGGTTGTACTTGAAATTCTGGCTCTATAATTTATGTGATAACTTGATCTTGAATACTGTCAGTCTCTGGTTCCATATCTTGAAACATGAATTAATCAAGATCAGGCACGGGGGATTCAGCCCAGCCAAATGTTGGGGGAGAGAAAGCCTTTGGCTCTGGAGTAGGTATTTGCTCTTTAATGTTTTCTTTAACTGCAAAACTAACCCTTCATTGTTCCAATAGTAAAGGACTTATTGGTGCTGTATAACTAAAATTGTTTTAGAATAAGTGTCAAAATCTGGAAGACTGCTACTGGAAAGTGTATCAAAAGAATAAATTAAAGAATGAATGATAATTGTTGGATTGATGATGAAATCACCAACAGTGATTATTTTTGGAATTGAAAAATCTAGTGCTTCTTCTTCTGTACAAACTTGAAGCATTTCTGTATCAGTTCACATAATAACTGCTGTTACAGCTAGAATTGCTGTAGGAACTTCTTCTCGAATTGCTGGAGCTTCTTCATGGAACATCTCCCCCTGCCTGGTTTCAAAGAGTCCTGAACCCAGGCCCCCAGAAGAAGAGACAGTGGTGGAAGAAGCAACCAGTTAAGTAAGTTCAGAGATGAAAGCAGCTAGTGGAGCAATTGCTTAAACAATAAGTATCTTGACCGTAGGGGTAAGAAGCTCAAGAATTTTTGCTGATATAGTAGAAGAGGACAGGGAGCATGTTGGACAGATGGTGAATGCTTGTGGGATGGAAGATGTTTGAATGTCTGTTGGAATTGAGGAGGTTGTGCATCAGGGAGTATAATATCTTCCTGAATAGGGGAATGTGATGGAGATTATTGTGGAGATAGAGATGATAGTAAATCAAAATAGAGAGATGACAATAGTGGATCCATATATGATGTGTCATCAATTTATGATGGTTGATGTGATGGTATAGCAGATTGAGGAGGTGGAGATGGTGTTTCCTCAGGAATGTTAATTGGTGATTGTGGAGGAGATAGGATGGAAGTAGAAGGTGTATCTGTAGATGGTTGTTGAATTGTAGTAACATAAATAAATGAAGTTGATGAAGGAAATATTGAATGATGTTGAGATGGAGGAGGAGATGAAGGAATATGAGGAGCAGGAGCTTCTTCAGGGGTTAGTGAAGTGGCTATTGCAGCCCAGGTGTCCTCTGAAGTTGTCCTGGAAGAGGAAGCCCTAGAGGGCTTTGGGATAACCCTCTCCCATCTAAAAAAGTGTGCAGAGGTAATCCTCTTAGAGGCATTTATAAAAATGGTCTGACAGATCAGTAATTCTGGAACCTTAGCCTGTAAGAAGATTCCAGGAATTCTTCCAAAATAAACATCTTTCTTACTTATTTTCTTCTTAATCAAATCAAATATAATTTCTCCCTAGTTCACAGATTTTTGATTAACCAAGGCACACATCAGAAGAAATTGGTGCCTGGTAATGTAGTCATGGGTTGAGTGTTTGCCCAAGATTACCTTCTTATATCTGCTAAGAACTTATATTCAGCAGATAAGTTCTTCTTCAAGAACTTGTTAGGGTTTCCCTTGGAGTGACCCATTATAACTAGCATATCCTCAAACTCATTGTTAGATAATTCAAAATCATCTTTTCCATTAATAAATCCAAAAACTTCAGTTAGAACAACAGGTGTAAGAGAAACCTGTTGTCCAGAGATTAATCCAGAAATGGAGGTTTGATATCGAAGAGTTGCTATGAAAACCCATTCTTTGATTTCCTCCACTAGGAGTTTGATCCTTAGAGTCATGAACTGTCTCAACTGTAGTGCTTCAAACAAATGAATTATGTTCCTAAAGACTTGATCAGAATGGTTGAAGGATTCGATGTCAATGTCAAATCCTACATCAAACTTCATTCCAGAGAGAGTCACCGCTGAAATCGCCATGCCTGCAAAAATAAAAGATCAAGTGCAAGAGAACTGGAAAGCGCGGGATGGAGTTTGATGAAAATCCTATTATAAGTTTTCAGAAGATAAAAAGACAAACTCCGTTCAACGAAACATTAAAAACTTCGAACTCAGTTCGACAAAAAATCTCATAAAGAAATAAAATTGTCGATCAAAGTTTGAAGAGGGGGAAACAGTTTGTCGTTCTCCGTTCGACGAAAAGATTTTCTGAAACAAATTCTCCGATCTCCATTCGACGAATAGTTTCACAAAGGAAATTTCATCGATCTCCGTTCGACGAACAATCCATGAAGCATTCATAGTTCGTCGAACTCCGTTCGACGAAACATGAACAATTCGTCGAGCACATACAAAAATCAAAGTAAACCATCTTTATTGATCATACCTACCTGATTTAGGAAGAATAAATGTTTCTTTATATCTAAGGGTTTGCTGAAAATATTTTCTCTTTGTAAATCAGTAGAGATAAAGACAAGTTTAATTTTATTTTTGTCTACACAATCTCTAATGAAATGATGCCTTATTTTTATATGCTTTGTTCTACTATGATGTACTAGATTTTGTGTAATAGAAATTGCACTGGTATTATCACAAAAGATAGTTGAATTATTTAAGTTGAGAACATATTCCTGTAGCTGATTTTGAATCCAAAACAATTGTGAATAACAACTACCTACTGCTATATATTCAGCTTCAGCAGTTGATGCTGACATCAAAGTTTGCTTTTTACAAAACCAGAACACAAGCCTATCACCAAGGAACTGACAAGTTCATGATGTGTGTTTCCTATCAACTCTACATCCAGCAAAGTTAGCATCGAAAACTCCAGATAAATCAAATTCCGACTCAGTAGGATACCAGAGTCCTAGTTTAGGATAACACTTTATATATCTTAAAATCAATTTTAATAAAATAAGATGAGATTCTTTAGGGCTGACTTGGAAACTAGTACAAATGCAAGTAGCAAACTTGATATCTGACCTACTAGCTGTAAGCTATAATAAGTACCCAATAGTAGCTCTATATGTTTTCTGATCAACTGGTTTGCCCTATTCATCAGAATCAACTACAACATTGGTGTAACGACTCCATCCGTTCATATAGCATATAATAGTAGGTCCCGTCGGGGCCCCACACCATATGCTACAAAACAGGCGGTGAGGTTACAGGTTAATACAAATACACAATCGCACCCTAACTCAGAGCATTCTAGCAGATGCTTTTAACAATAGTACTGAACCCCAACCATGAATGTCCACTATACATTTAAACAACCACATTTATATATAAACTCTCGAAGGAATGTACAACAAATACAATATCTTTTAGCCTCATGGCCTTACAGTTACTCTTTACAAGTGTGGATTCCAAACATCGAAGCGTAGGCCGGCCACACATAAACAAAACACAACATTCTTTGCTTAGCCGTCAAGAGCTAGCAGCAGCAGCAGTAGGGACTTCAACCCTTATATGTCCCGCACAGTGTTAAGCCCGAAATCCGCGACCTGTTCGTGCCGCTTTCTAGACTGAGCGACCTAGTTGTTCTAGCCGCCAAGTCTTCCAATTCCGACGGTCACCAGAGGGCGGCCTGGTCGGCTAGTCACATCTCAGATCAACTCATCTGGTCATCACTGAAGATGGGCGGTCTCCATGTCAGGCCGCCGCCAGCACCAGCCCTGCTCATCGACAAGGCCCAGGACTCAAACCATCAGCTTGCCAGGAGGAATCCGCCAGGCCGCGCGGCTTCCCTCCTTTCTCATTTTCTGCTCATTTTCTTCCCCTCACCTCTGCCCGGTTCTCCTGTACCCTGGGCAGCCGGTAACTTTAGCCCTACCCGCTTGGGCAGGCCCCCGAGCCTATAAATAGGGGGAGGGTGCACTCCCCAAGACACGCTGACTTGCATCCAGGAGCTCGCCTGTTAAGAGCTGCGGCATCAAGTCTACTATTTTGAGGCTTGCAGTCCGGCCGGCTTTCTCTTTTTCTCCTTCATGTAACTGTTTTTCACTTTAAATAAAGAAAAGCCCGTCACAGGAGTGGCAGTTAAGCCGCGGCAGGCGAACTCTGCTGTTGTCGCTGCCAGCGGCCTCTTTTTCTATCCTTTAGCTATGACCGCTAGTAACCGACGAGTTGACATTCTCCTCTTTTCCATTCCTTCCACCGGTGCTCGAACCATTAGCTGGTGGTTCCCGACTCCCTGTCCATTTTCATGCATCAACAGTTAACACGCGGCCTTCATATCTCGATTAGTCGATGAAATCAGTGGTCTAGTTGGTCAGACCGCTCTAGCTTCTCGAGCTCGGCGGCCTGTCGAGCAAGCCGTGACTTCGCCGGCTAAGGCTGTCAGCCCACCTCCAGCACTGTAGAACCTGCTGTTTTACCCGTTTGCTTTTCAGCCAGTCTTCTTGTCGGCTTGTTGCGCCGTCTAGCCGCCTGTTCAAGCCGCGACTATTCGGCGGTCTCTGAGAAAAGTTTGGTTATTTTCTTCTTTTCAAGATGAATCCTGCAAAGGGACAGAGTGAATCTAGTTACATGCCAACTACTATGGATCTCTCAGAACTGCAGGATTGTTCATATTTTAATGATGAGTCCCTTGGCCATGATAATAAATTTTCTATGAATTGTGTTGAGTAGGCGCCAAAATCTGTTGCAAATGAACCTCCTTATAAGGAAGAAGAAGAGGCCCCTTCTCCATTCATTGATCGTATTCGGTGGGATACTGTCTCCGATGATTTCAGAGTACCGCATCTCCCGGAGTATTCCGGATGTGATGATCCGTTTTCTCATTTGCAAGCCTTTGAATCGGCTATTTCACTAAGAAGGGTGTCAAATGGAGTAAAATGCAAACTCCTTATTATATCTTTTGGCGATATTGCAAGGGAATGGTTCTATAGTCTGCCACCTCGATCAGTAACCAGTTTTAAAGATCTTCGAAGTCAATTCATTTCAAGGTTCACTATTTACAGGAAGCGGAGAAGAGACGTTGGTGCTCTCTTCCGAATCAAGCAAGGAATTGACGAGTCTAATCCAGATTTCGTTGACAGGTTCCAAAAGGAAGTTCTAGATGTTTGTAGCGTCCATGAAGATTATTACTTACATGCTTTCATAAATGGACTTCGAGAAGGCCCTTTGAAATTTAAGCTCACCACAAAGTACCCCAAAACTTATGGAGATCTTATTGATATCGTTAATAAGTTCATAATAGGTGAAGAAGCAAATAAAGGTTATATCTTATTTCTGAATCAGATGACTAAATAATCTCGAGGGATTTCTAGTGATCAACAGTTTATTTCTTCCCAAAATATTTCACAAGTTAAAGATTGTAAATCTCCTCCTCTACCTCGGGATAGAGCTACATTATCTCTTCAGCAGAACGAATTATCTGAGTTTGTGAAAGTACATCCAGTCGCATCTTCGTGTCCGAAAACTCAAAAGCATAAAAACGGTTCAGATAAATATGTTAAATTCAAAATTCCTATGGAAGATCTTCTGATAGTCCTTCAATGAATGCCCGAGTTCAAAAGGCCTCGGCGTTTGAAATCTAAAATCAAATATCAGCATGAGGAGCTTTTTTGCAATTATCATAAAGATATTGGTCATCTTGCAGAAGGTTGCATATGTAAGACCCCCCCTCCCCGGATCCCAAAACACGGCACGAAGGGGGAGTCTTATGCCCGGAACAGCCGCCTTGCGGTAGCATTAGCACACGGGCTAACCTGTACCACAAGACGCCTATCCCGCCGGCTATAACAATATCAATATATCATGCCAACCCAACCAAATAAATAAACAGAAGAAGTCAAAATCCACACTAAGTTATAATGTCCAAATACATCAATAATGAGAAGCTAAAACATGCTTCTACCATATATCAGAGTACAGCTAAACATTGCCCAAACGGGCTACATCAGAGTAATCAAAACTAACATCAGTAACTGACGGTATCGACGGCACCGTCACCTCAGGCCCTGTCGTCCTGGCCTGGCTGTCCTGCTGCGTAGTCTGCGGCTGCTCCACCTGCGGTGTGACCTCCTAAAAAGGAAGACGTAGTGTAACACCCCCATCCGTCGCATGGCATATAACAGAAGGTCCAGCTGGAACCCGACGCCATATACCACAGACAGTCGGAAGGGTTACTAAATGAATAAATCAAACCATCTAATTAAGACTACTCGTCCTAATCACAGAGCATTCTAGCGGAAGATTTTAAAGTTGAAAGAACCCAAAATTAATTCCATCAATATGAATGTCCACAGCTACAACAACAGGAATGAAACCCCAAATACACAGAAACAGGTACATGGCCTTAAGGCCTTACAAATGTTCACTTCATGAATAGTGTTTTACATACATCGGCTCGCAGGCCGGCCACACATGAAATAAATAAATAAAACTATTCTACGGCCTTCTAGGGCCAGCACAGCAACATGGGCTCCAGCCCGCTATTTGGCGCTCGGCTCCGCAGCACCTGCAAGCACGTACCACCGCACGGTGGCAAATAAAGCAACGGTCAGCTAAAAGCCGACCAAATTATAACGACCCCGCCCCTTACTCGGGACGGCGGTGCTCTTTCCCTGCAAAGCATTAGCCAATAATATTTATATAGCGCAATTATAATTCGCCACAGGTGTAGGCTCGCACGGCCAAACACCCCGTGCACTCAGGGCACATTCATGGTGGACCCTGACCCATCAGTGCATCCACCACCACCCCCAGGATGGCAACAACATGTGAGCATTTAGCCTTTCTGACCACCGTCTAAGGCTCCGACTATGCCAACGGCCAGTCCCCGTCTTCGGGTCTCTCGCACCGAACCACATAGCCTAGGTCCAATTCCACTTGCCCGTTGCTCACGCCGCATGTCCAATTTAAGGAACTTTGCGCGGGCCAAGCTTCTCTCGGATCCCAAATTTTCCAAAACAGTCTCATAACCCAGTTATGATCAAGGCCGGTTCCCAGACCGCCAAGTTAGCAGAACACGTTTCCGCTCAATTTTCCGGGTGCGCCTTGAAGCTAACCTTCAAGGATCCCTGCTGTAATCTACCGCATGGAAACCCGAAAAATCCAAAGCACGGAGTCTTCTCCGGCAAAACCACATCAAATGCAACATCACCGATCCAGACAAAACACGTCCGGGTAGGCTTCACACACAATGCCTATGCCCGTACTTACGATTCCGGGCTCTACATGCAACACAAGGGGGACTATTCCCGTCAACCCCAAGGAACACCACGCACTCACCGCATACTCGCGGGAGCGGGATTCCCTATGCAGAAAGAAAGAGATTCAAGCGCTCGAGTTGAGAATCGTTACCCTTGTAGTCCGTTTTGGCGCCATGGAAAAACTACGCGGTTAGAACTCTTCGCAATGACCTTCCCTCCACGGATCCGCTCTCCGATTTCGAAACGGTGCTCCGATGCTCCGCCAACGGCCGGAAACCTCCTTCTTCTTCCTCTTCTCTCTCACTTTGGAAGGGGAGAACTTTGGAGAGAAAAATGAGGGAATAACTCCATATTCCCGGCCTTAACAGAGCATAATTTAATCTGGGCCGTCGGATCTAAATTAAAGGAAACGAATGGCTCGGATCTGCACAAAATTCCCCTGACCTGGGCCGCACACGGCTTGGCACACGGCCGTGTCCAAGGTCGTGTGCCTCGATCCAGGCACGATCGTCGAACTGAGAAACGCACACGGGCCAAGACACGCCCGCGTCTGACCTGACACGCCCGTGTCGGGTTCCTCGACACGCCCGTGTTCGAGGGCGTGTCACGCATAACCGCCACGGCAACGGACACGACCCCTCAGGACACGGGTCTGGACACGGGTTGGCACACGCCCGTGTCGGATGAGACGCCCGTGTCATCCGGCCGTGTTTCTGGCCGTGTCCTTCTCGGGTTGGAAACGGCCAAAAAATCACCAGCCAGACACGGCCTTGGACACGCCCGTGTCCTAGGCCGTGTACCCCTACAGGCACCAAAAACTCTTTTTCCGCGACCGACTCACACACAAAATTCGGGGCGTTACAAATCTCCCCCACTTAAGGAATCTCGTCCCGAAATTAAGCAAAGGTACACAAAAGCTAAATGATACCTGAGTGGAATAACTCGGGGTATTCCTCCAACATAGCTTGCTCTCGCTCCCAAGAAAGCTCCTCACGTCCGCAATTATCCCAACGGACTTTAACCATTCTGACCTCCTTGTTGCGGAGTCGTTTGACTGCAACATCTTCAATTCGTATTGGTCTGACCCTTGTTGTTAACTCATAATCAACCGGTACCTGATCGTCTGCAATGATCTGCGAAGCCTCCTGAACTGCCTTACGCAACACTGATACGTGGAATACATCATGCAGCCCACTCAACTCCGTCGACAGCTTTAATCTATACGCCGCCTCGCCAACACGCTCCAGGATTTCAAATGGTCCAAGGTATCTCGGACTCAGCTTCTTCAAGCGTCGAACCCGCGATACACCCTTGAACGGCTTGATTTTTAAATACACCATGTCGCCAACGTTGAACTCTACATTTCTATGTTTGGCATTGTAGTACTTTGACTGTCTATCCTGAGCAATCTTCAGCCTTTCCTGAATTGTCCGTATCATTGAAGTGGCATCTTCCACCGCTTGACGTTTATACAACTTTGATTCGCCTGCCTCCAACCAAGACAACGGCGTACGACACTTCCTCCCATACAAAGCTTCAAAAGGCGCCATTCCAATGCTTGCCTGAAAGCTATTGTTGTACGCAAACTCCACCATGTACAGGTGATCCTCCCAATGCTTCCCGAAATCTAGGACGCACATGCGAAGCATGTCCTCCATAGTTCTGTTGACTCTCTCGGTTTGGCCATCTGTCTGCGGGTGAAAGGCTGTGCTGAACTTTAGCTTAGTACCCAACAGACCATGCACCAACCTCCAGTCATTTGACGTGAAGCGTCCATCACGATCACTAACAATACTGCGAGGCACACCATGCAGTCGTACAATATTGTCCACGTAGAGTTTGGCTAACTTTTCCACTGGATCCTCCTTTCTCACTGGGATAAAGTGCGACACCTTTGTCAATCTATCAACGACCACCCAAATGGCGTCATTTCCTTTCTACGACTTCGGCAAACCGTGCACAAAATCCATAGATATGTCGTCAAACTTCCATTCTGGGATAGGAAGTGATTTCAAGAAACCTCCGGGCTTCTGGCATTCCGCCTTCACTAATGCACAAGTACGGCACTTGGCCACATAAAGCGCCACATCCTTCTTCAAACCCGGCCACCAGAATAATTTCTTCATGTCTCTATACATCTTCGTGCTTCCCGGGTGGATTGAGTATTTGGTATGATGAGCCTCATACATCAACTCCTCCCGAATATTATCCGCACTAGGAACGCATAGACGACCGTCCTTCCTTAGCAACCCATCTTCAACCACAAACTGGGAATATGACCCATCCAAAGATCCATCTAGGATTTGCTTCATGCTGCTATCCTGAACCAAAGCCCGCCGAACTCTATCCGCTAGGTCACACTGCACCTCTGTCCAAAACAGTTTCGCCTCGGCACTAGACTGCTTGTCAACGCAAGATATCTCCAATGCCTCCAACTCTTGGACCAATCTCTTATCATGCACTGATAACCAGTTGGCTTGTGCGGGAATCTTACGACTCAACGCATCTGCCACTACATTTCCCTTCCCAGGCACATAGTGTATCTTGAAGGTGTAGTCCCCTAAGAACTCCATCCACCTCCTCTTCCTCATGTTCAGATCTTTTTGATCCAATAGGTACTTCAAACTCTTATGATCGGTGTAAATATCTACCTTCACACCGTACAGATAGTGCCTCCAAAGCTTTAGAGCAAAAATCACGGCCGCTAACTCTAAGTCATGGAC
Organism: Platanthera guangdongensis; assembly: GCA_039583875.1. NCBI lineage: Eukaryota > Viridiplantae > Streptophyta > Magnoliopsida > Asparagales > Orchidaceae > Platanthera > Platanthera guangdongensis. The sequence continues at coordinate 84,717,503 of CM077152.1, read as the reverse complement.
CGGATAATTCCTCTCGTGAACCTTCAATTGTCGTGAACCATAAGCTATCACTCTCCCATGCTGTAGCAGAACACAGCCCAAACCACTGCCTGAAGCATCACTATAAATCTCGAACCCTTCGGTACCACTTGGCGAACATAAAATAGGCGCCGTGGTTAACCGCCTCTTCAACTCTACAAAAGCCTGTTCGCACTCCGAAGACCACACAAACTTCTGATCCTTCCTTGTCAACGTCGTGAGTGGTAGTGCTATCCGCGAGAAGTTCTCTACGAAGCGCCTGTAGTAGCCAGCAAGCCCCAGAAAACTCCGGACCTCTGCCACTGTAGTCAAAGTAGGCCACTCCCGTATCGCCACTATCTTCGCCGGATCCACAGCTATTCCTTCTCCACTGACAACGTGACCAAGGAACGCTATCGAGGATAACCAGAACTCACACTTGGAGAACTTTGCATACAACTGACTTTTCCTCAATGTCTCCAACACCATGTGTAAATGCTTGTAATGATCCTCCTCGCACCGCGAATACACCAGGATATCATCGATGAATACTATCACAAACTGATCCAAGTATTCTCTGAACGTCCTATTCATCAGATCCATAAACACGGATGGAGCATTCGTCAACCCAAACGGCATGACTGTGAACTCAAAATGCCCAAACCGCGTACTGAATGCTGTCTTTGGAATGTCGCTCTCCCTTATCCTCAACTGATAATAACCGGACTTCAAATCTAACTTCGAATATACAGTTGACCCAACCAACTGATCAAATAGATCGTCAATCCTCGGGATTGGATATTTGTTCTTCTCCGTAAGTTTGTTCAATTCCCGATAATCGATACAAAGCCGCAAGCTCCCATCTTTCTACTTAACAAAGAGAACTGGTGCGCTCCAAGGCGACGAACTTGGACGCACATAACCTTGCTCTAGCAACTCCTGCAGTTGCACCTTCAACTCTGCCATTTCTCTCGGGGCTATCCGATAGGGGGAGCATGACACCGGTTTGGCACCCGGTACCAGCTCTATAGTAAAGTCTATCTCCCGCTAAGGAGGCGCTCCTGGGAGATCATCTGGAAACACATCAGGATACTCGGACACAACTGGGATGTTGCCCACACTAGGTTTAGGCGTCGAAGTCTGCACTAGAGTGACATACAGTTCTGCCCCAGACCGAACTGCCTTAAACGCCTGAAGGGCCGATATCAGAACTTTCCCTGACCCCTTCATGCCCGCAAAAGTAGCCTCTACACCAGTGTCCAGACCCAACTTGACTTCTTTACGATTGCAATCAATACATGCACTCTGCTCCGAGAGCCAATCCATACCGAAAATTACGTCGAACTCCACTAATGGTAGAACCAACGCCCGCAAATCAAACTCCCGGTCTCCAATCTGAATCTTCACAACACAAATCCTATCCGCACGCATTGAGCACCCATTAGGCAACAACACATCCAACTTGTTTTCTGCCATCGAGAACGGAACTCCGATGCGCGATATAAACTTTTCAGACAAGAAGGAATGTGATGCCCCCGTATCAAAAAGGGCTCTCGCCGGAAACCCAAAGATTAACACAAAGCCTAGCATTAACAAACGTAAGCTAACAAATACGAAGGTAACAACTATAAAAGTTAAACCACTGTAATTTAATTCATACCTGTCACCACGTCTGCTTGCTTAATGGCCTCCTGTAGACCAAGGTTGTAGACTCTAGGCTGGGCTGGAGCATGATGGGATGCGGTTGACTCCACCGCCTTCCCTTTCTCCTCATAAGTCGCTCCAGGTCTCCTCTCGGACTTTGGACGTCCGCTCCAACACTCCCGAGCAAAATGCCCCATCTTCCCGCAGTTGTAGCAAGCTCCGGGGACTCGACTTGTAGTTGCCCCCGATGCATCAGCCGAAGGGGCTGAGTTTGAAGTCCTCCGCTTCTTGTTCCATCTGCGGAAACCTGTCTTGTGACTTGGCACCTTGAACTCGGTCTTCCTTTATCCTGGGTCCCTCTTCTCTTGAACTTTCTTCGCAACCTTTTCCAACGATCGGGCCGAATTGACCAAGGCTAGGAAGCCCTGCGCCTTAGGCCCAGCAAGGAGTAACTGTAAATCGCCACGAAGACCCTCATAGAATCGGTTGGTCTTCCTCTCTTCTTCAGAAAACATAGCACCAGCATAACGACCCAACCGTGTGAACTCATGCAGATATTCGTCCACGCTTCTGGATCCCTGAGTCAACCCAAGAAATTGATTCTCCATCTCCAACCTCTGAGCAGAAGGTACAAATCTGGCTAGGAACAATCTTGAAAATTCTTCTATCGGCACATCCGCAAGTTGCCTTCCCACTAGAAGATGAAACTCCAACTCGTCCCACCACAGCCTCGCCTCACCTTCCAAAAGAAAAGTCGCTATGGTGGTCTTCTGCCACTCCTCAGTCATTGTGGCCGTCAACACCCTCTTTATGGAAGAGAGCCAGTCCTCAGCTTGAGTTGGTGTTCCAACCCCATTAAACCTCGGAGGATTAAAGCCCATCACATGCTTTAGCTGCCTCTCCGTAGTTCTCCTCGGCTCTACTAACTCAACTGCTGCGCGTTCCACCACTCTCGGCTCTGCCGCCCTAACCGGTTCTTGCTCATCCGCAGGAGGTGCGCGATGCATTTGCCCTGCAGGTTGGGCATTTATCATTGCGAACACGGCTTCAGCCACCATCCTGATGGTTTCCGCTGAAGGAGGTGTAGCAGGCACGTCCCTTGGTGCACTACTTTCCGCTGATTGCGGACGCTCTGACTGACCAGCACTGCTCCTAGCTGCCTATAAAAGCAAAGACACACGATTAGGCGACAAACAAATTGCTAAAAGCAATCATTGGAACACTCAGGTTCCACAAAACAAGTGTATTTTCATTCCTAAGTGGACATTCATGGGTTCTTTTTAATGTTATAACGATGACGCACACATGTGCTCACCACCCCTTAAAAGAATTCGCCCACGAATTCATTTAAGCTTGACCGTAACCAGAAGTCTGATACCAAATTGTAACACCCCCATCCGTCGTATGGCATATAACAGAAGGTCCAGCTGGAACCCGACGCCATATACCACAGACAGTCGGAATGGTTACTAAATGAATAAATCAAACCATCTAATTAAGACTAGTCGTCCTAATCACAGAGCATTCTAGCGGAAGATTTTAAAGTTGAAAGAACCCAAAATTAATTCCATCAATATGAATGTCCACAGCTACAACAACAGGAATGAAACCCCAAATACACAGAAACAGGTACATGGCCTTAAGGCCTTACAAATGTTCACTTCATGAATAGTGTTTTACATACATCGGCTCGCAGGCCGGCCACACATGAAATAAATAAATAAAACTATTCTACGGCCTTCTAGGGCCAGCACAGCAACATGGGCTCCAGCCCGCTATTTGGCGCTCGGCTCCGCAGCACCTGCAAGCACGTACCACCGCACGGTGGCAAATAAAGCAACGGTCAGCTAAAAGCCGACCAAATTATAACGACCCCGTCCCTTACTCGGGACGGCGGTGCTCTTTCCCTGCAAAGCATTAGCCAACAATATTTATATAGCGCAATTATAATTCGCCACAGGTGTAGGCTCGCACGGCCAAACACCCCGTGCACTTAGGGCACATTCATGGTGGACCCTGACCCATCAGTGCATCCACCACCACCCCCAGGATGGCAACAACATGTGAGCATTTAGCCTTTCTGACCACCGTCTAAGGCTCCGACTATGCCAACGGCCAGTCCCCGTCTTCGGGTCTCTCGCACCGAACCACATAGCCTAGGTCCAATTCCAATTGCCCGTTGCTCACGCCGCATGTCCAATTTAAGGAACTTTGCGCGGGCCAAGCTTCTCTCGGATCCCAAATTTTCCAAAACAGTCTCATAACCCAGTTATGATCAAGGCCGGTTCCCAGACCGCCAAGTTAGCAGAACACGTTTCCGCTCAATTTTCCGGGTGCGCCTTGAAGCTAACCTTCAAGGATCCCTGCTGCAATCTACCGCATGGAAACCCGAAAAATCCAAAGCACGGAGTCTTCTCCGGCAAAACCACATCAAATGCAACATCACCGATCCAGACAAAACACGTCCGGGTAGGCTTCACACACAATGCCTATGCCCGTACTTACGATTCCGGGCTCTACATGCAACACAAGGGGGACTATTCCCGTCAACCCCAAGGAACACCACGCACTCACTGCATACTCGCGGGAGCGGGATTCCCTATGCAGAAAGAAAGAGATTCAAGCGCTCGAGTTGAGAATCGTTACCCTTGTAGTCCGTTTTGGCGCCATGGAAAAACTACGCGGTTAGAACTCTTCGCAATGACCTTCCCTCCACGGATCCGCTCTCCGATTTCGAAACGGTGCTCCGATGCTCCGCCGGCGGCCGGAAACCTCCTTCTTCTTCCTCTTCTCTCTCACTTTGGAAGGGGAGAACTTTGGAGAGAAAATGAGGGAATAACTCCCTATTCCCGGCCTTAACAGAGCATAATTTAATCTGGGCCGTCAGATCTAAATTAAAGGAAACGAATGGCTCGGATCTGCACAAAATTCCCCTGACCTGGGCCGCACACGGCTTGGCACACGGCCGTGTCCAAGGCCGTGTGCCTCGATCCAGGCACGATCGTCGAACTGAGAAACACACACGGGCCAAGACACGCCCGCGTCTGACCTGACACGCCCGTGTCAGGTTCCTCGACACGCCCGTGTTCGAGGGCGTGTCACGCATAACCGCCACGGCAATGGACACGACCCCTCAGGACACGGGTCTGGACACGGGTTGGCACACGCCCGTGTCGGATGACACGCCCGTGTCATCCGGCCGTGTTTCTGGCCGTGTCCTTCTCGGGTTGGAAACGGCCAAAAAATCACCAGCCAGACACGGCCTTGGACACGCCCGTGTCCTAGGCCGTGTACCCCTACAGGCACCAAAAACTCTTTTTCCGCGACCGACTCGCACACAAAATTCGGGGCGTTACACGTAGCAACCGTTAGTCGAAACGACTAAGTGGTTTCACATCCGCTCCCCCGGCGACTCCTCGGCACCGGGCGGAGAAAAGGAACAAGAGTATAATATATAACCAGTAAGAAAGTAAAGGAAGTACAAGCAAGTGGCAGTAGTGTAAGAGTAACAGCATCATAGTCAGCATATATGAAAGAGCTACACTAAACTAGCAAGTATAAGTAACAGCAGGAAAGTAACTTAACTTATAAGAATGCCCATACAAACTTATAAGTTAAGGATCGGGTTACATAAAAGTAACTCGGCGTATAAGAGTGCCCATACAAACTTATACGATGAGGATCTTGTTGTGCAATGTTATGAAATGCTATGAATGCTATGCAATGACTCACCCATGCACACCCATGCAATTGCTATGTCGACACAGACTATAGTTCCCACTTTTCGAGCAGGTAGCTAACCTCTCAGGCATCAGCCGCCGTGGCCAGGCGGTGACAGTAGAACGGGCACTTCTACTACTAGGCGGGTATCACACTACTTCACCTAGGCCTCCGTACGCCTCAACGCTAAGAACACAACAGCGGAGCCCATGCGTACTATGGCCCAGCGGGGTCTTGGGTAGATGTGCACCAAGAACACAGCCCGAACTGGCCTTGCGTGACCCGGAAGGGGCCTCGGAAGAAAGCACGAGGACACAGCCCAACCGTTCACATGGTCGGAGGGGCCTCGGGACGTGAACACCGAGGACACAGCCCAAACCGACCAAGTCTAACTGCCAACTCCCGTCGGTGTGACGACTGGCGAGCCCGTAGACCTGCCACACTATCCTTAACCCGGGATTACGACACCGCGTGTCGACTCACACCACATGCAAATACCACATCAACATAACGTGGAAGGGGCCTCGGAAGCAAACACGAGGGCACAGCCCAACCATCCATCCACACCTCATCTCAACACAACCAAAACAAGTGGCGGTCAACACCGCACTTACAAACTCACACAACACTACCCATAGGAAGACGACACTCTAAGTATTGGACTACCAAATTCAATCCACTATTCAACATTCACATGGCCATGAGTTATTCCTTCTATATGTCATATCAGGTGATTTCAACACAATATATCAAGATGCACATGTATAAAAATCTACTAACTTCTACCCAGTCAAATCATTCAGGTATACTATCTTACAATTCTATCACATGAAATCCGATTAATAATCTTCATCATTTATGCAACTGAATTAATTATTCATAAGAGTTTATCCAAGCCTCAAGGTTACCTGTAATATTAGTTTTACCGAATCCAAATCCAAATATTATAAACCCAGATTTTTAAGTGCAGGAATAGTCTGGACAGCAACTTCGACCGGAGATTCCCGAGGCTACAGGAATCCGGTGAAGTCGTGTAACCCCTCGATGGAAAGGTATTTCCATAGAATACATCTTTCATATTCAGAGCTCAACCCAGATTTGACATTATCCTATTTGAAATCGGACTTGAAGTCCGCTGCGTACAGAACACAGTTTCTGCATACGAGGTTTATTGAACACCATTTTCGTTTAGGCTTTCCCGTGGCTACAGACTTCGCCAGAAGTCGTGCAACCATTCGTTGGAAAGATATTTTCAAGAGCTTCAACTTTCGTGTTAAGCCGAAGGCCCAGATCTGGCCATAGCATACATAAAAAATGGCCACGAAGTTCGCTGCGCGCAGAATACAGATTCTGCACGTTTCTTAAGGCGGAATGAACGACATCGGTTCATCTTCCTCCTCAAGGCGATCTTCCAAAATCATTCCAGAAATGTCCTCCTCCATTATTCAACCTCAAAGGCCAAAACTCCTCACGAAACCATTCACCCATCATCGTATTGAAGAAAAGGGGAAGGGTTGAAGAGATCTAAAGTCTAGGATTCAAATCCTAGCATGGCCGAACCTAGAAATCTTCTCCTCTCCATCAAGACTCTCTTGAGCCGATGTCTCTCCTAAGAAAATAACTATAGATCTAGTACCAAGGGAGAGGGTAGGAAACTCACATTGGCTCCAGCGGTACCACCATTTCTAGCCATGGATCTCGTAGTTCTCCTTGGCGGCATCTTCTCTTTCACGGCGATGGCGGATCTCCTTTGGTAAAACTTGCTTCTGTAGTTTTCCCTCTCACAGGAGTTCTCACAGGAATTAGGGGATGAAAAGAGCATGAAAACGGCTAGGGTTTTCTCTCCCCTTTATATATAAAATGTGACACGGGTAGGGACACGGCCGTGTCCTTACCCGTGTCCTTCCTGGCGAAGCGGCAACGACAGTTTCCATGTCGGTTCAATACTTGACACGGGTTGGGACACGCCCGTGTCCCGACCCGTGTCCACATGACACGGCCGTGTGCATAGCCGTGTCCTTGGCCGTGTACTTATCGGGTTGCGTCTCGACACTTCTCGTCGAGCTCAACTCGACGCACACGGGTAGGGACACGGCCGTGTCACTACCCGTGTCACTTGGTGTCGACACAGCTCGACGATCTCGACACGGGTCGTCGAGCTCAACTCGACGCACACGGGTAGGCACACGGCCGTGTCCCTACCCGTGTCCCTTGGTGTCGACACAGCTCGACGATCTCGACACGGGTCGTCGAGCTCAACTCGACGCACACGGGTAGGCACACGGCCGTGTCCCTACCCGTGTCCGTTGGTGTCGACACAGCTCGACAATCTCGACACGGGTCGTCGAGCTCAACTCGACGCACACGGGTAGGCACACGGCCGTGTCCCTACCCGTGTCCCTTGGTGTCGACACAGCTCGACGATCTCGACACAGCTCATCGAGCTCAACTCGACGCACACGGGTAGGCACACGGTCGTGTCCCTACCCATGTTACTTCCTTTTTACACTGATTCTCCATTTATCCACAAGTGCAGTCCAATTCCCTGCACTCTCAGGACTCAAGTCAACCCTCCTGACTCAAAACACACACACTAGGGGCCTAGAGCGATTCGGGACGTTACAAATCCTATAAACAAAATAAAAGATTTCGTCCCCGAAATCAGGCTTAGGCTGTGGGAAGGAAAGCATGACAGGAAATTTAACACTTGCTTTTAAATAGAATTACCTTGAGCAAACAACTCCGGGTAGCGTTGCTGCATTAAATCCAATGGCTCCCATGTGTACTCCTCCTTCCCATGATTCAACCATAGCACCTTTACTAAGGGAACACTTTTGCGGCGCAAAGTCCTTGTCTTGCTGTCAACAATCCGCACCGGCTCTAGTCGCACAGACCTATCTGATGCCACTGCACCATCAGTAGTGGGAATATACTGGTCGGGCCGCAACAGTGCTTTTCGAAGCGACGACACATGGAACACGTCATGGAGATTTTCTAGTTCTGGTGGTAACTCCAACCGATAGGCCAACGGGCCAATCCTTTCCAATATAGTATAAGGCCCAACATACCTTGGGCTGAGCTTTTTCACTCCACGCACCCGCGACACTCCATGCATCGGCCGAATCTTGAGGAACACTTTTTCTCCCACCTGGAACTCCACCATCCGATGCTTTTTATTATAATATTTCGCCTGTCAACTTTGAGCCTCCAACATGCGATCCCGTATCAATCTGACCGCCGCATCAGTATCATCTATATATTCGTTCCCCAATGCCTTCGGATCTTCATCTTGCACCCAAGACAAGGGAGTCCTGCACCTTCTTCCGTAAAGGGCTTCATGGGGCGCCATGCTGATGCTTGCGTGATGGCTATTATTATAGGAGAATTCCACTTGTGGCAAGAGCCTTTCCCATGGCTCTCCTCTGTCCAACACACATAACCTCAATAAATCCTCCAGTGTTCTGATGGTCCGCTCTGACTGCCCGTCCGTCTGTGGGTGAAATGCGGTACTAAAGGTTAGGCGTGAGCCCAAATACGCCTGTACCGCCTTCCACTCATTGGATGTAAACCGACCATCCCGATCTGAAACAATTGTCTTGGGCACGCCATGATACCGTACAAATTGCTCCACGAAAAGGCGTACCAAAACATCCACGTGTGCTTCCTTCTTCATTGGAATGAACTGGGCCACCTTTGTCAGTCGATCCACAATAACCCATACTGAATCATTCCCGGAGCGGGAACGAGGTAACCCATGAACAAAGTCCATGGAGATATCCTCGAACTTCCATTCGGGGATGGGCAATGACTGCAACAAACCACCGGGACTCCTGCATTCAGCCTTCACTCTTTGGCAAGCTTCACAATGTGTAACATAGTAGCGAACATCTTTCTTCATTCCCGGCCAACACATGGTCTTCCGCAATCCGGCGTACATCTTAGCAATACCAGGGTGCACTGAATATTGAGAGGAATGTGCCTCTCTCAAGATATCCTCCCGAATTTTGCCGCCCTTGGGAATATAGAGTCGGTCACGAAAATAAATGAGGCCGTCTTTGAGTGTGTACTCATCGGTGGTCCCATCTTCAATTGCCTTGATTGCCGGGGCCAAGGCCGCATCCATTCCTTGCTCCACCCGAATCCGGTCTCGGATATCACAAACTATGCTCATGTTGGCCAAATTCTCCGCATACTCTGCCGAAGGATCCTTGAATACTAAAGTAATTTCCATCTCCTCGATCATCCGAGCCAACTCCATGCTCATCAGCCGAGACTCTGGGCTAGAGCCTGGCACTTTTCTACTCAAGGCATCGGCTACCGAGTTCGCTTTCCCGGGGTGGTAGTTCATGGTGAACTCGTAGTCGCATAGAAATTCCAACCACCGCCATTGTCTCAGGTTCAACTCCTTCTGAGTGTGAACATACTTCAAGTTTTTGTGATCGGAAAAGATCTCGCAGTGCACGCCATATAAATAATGCCTCCAGACTTTCAAAGCGAACACCACTGCTCCCAACTCCAAATCATGAACCGGGTAATTGATTTCATGTTTCTTTAACTGCCTTGAAGCATAAGCGATCACATGCCCGTGCTGCATCAGCACCGCTCCCATCCCTTGATATGATGCGTCCGTGTAAACTTGGAATCCTTCCTTCCCAGACGGAAGTGCAAGGATGGGGGCGGAGGTAAGCCTATCTTTCAATTCTTGAAATGCCTCTTCACATTGAGGTGTCCACTCAAATGGCACACCCTTCTTCGTCAAGGAGGTAAGAGGAAGGGCAATCTTGGAAAAACCTTTCACGAACTTGCGGTAGTAGCCAGCAAGTCCAAGAAAGCTTCGTACATCAGCCGCCGACTTCAAGGGCGACCACTCCTTCACGGCCCGCACCTTTGCTGGATCCACTGCTAACCCTGCTCCACTGATCACATGCCCCAAGAAGGCAACCTCCTTAAGCCAGAATTCACACTTGCTAAACTTGGCATACAAGGCATGCTCCTTCAATTTCTTCAAAACCATGGTCAGGTGCTCGACATGCTCCCCCTCCGTCTTTGAGTAGACCAAGATGTCGTCGATGAAAACAATGACGAAGATGTCCAAATACGGTTCAAACACCTTATTCATCAAGCTCATGAAGGCCGAAGGGGCATTTGTGAGCCCAAACGGCATTACTGTGAACTCATACAAACCATATCTCGAACATAAGGCCGTTTTCTGGATGTCCCCTTCTTGTAATGTCTGCGACTATTGTCAAGCGGAATTTCCACTACACATCTGCGACTGATGTCAAGCGGGATGCGGAGGTCTTAAGAATTCAAAGGGCATTTTGCCCCCATATGTATGCATGTTAGCATTATAAGTAAAGCTAAGAAATAAGCTTCAAATGAAAAATACCGCCGATCTCCCAAAAAGATCAAAATACAAGTAAGAAATTAAGAAGTTCCTAATCGACCGACTTGAGATTTTTAGCCACAGGAGAACTTGAATCACTATCATCATCGATGTCGACGGAGGACTCATAGTACCCGCTGCTGCTAGCCGCCGAGCCGCCTGAACCACCAGAAGTCGCCGAATATGTCTGCGCGGTCTCGGATTCTTGATCGCCGGGCTCAGACGATGCGCCTCCGCTCCAGCTTCCCTGGCCAACCCCTTCCTCGTCATCTTCCTCCTCTTCGTCGTCTTCCTCTCTGACCTTGCCTTTGCCCTTGATCGCCCTGTAGACGTCGGCCACCTTCTTTTTCATGGTGGGGTAAATGTCGGCACAGGTGAAGTCGGTGAAGCCGGCTGCCAAGCCGCCAAGGTCTCGGAGGCGGTTAAGCGCTCCGTCAATCCCCTTGATGACCTGCGGGAAGATGTTGTCGTGGAAGGTGTGGTAGGCCGGGTCATACATTGCCTGCAAAATAAGTAAAGGTAAGACCGCACGGTTTCATAATGCTAACCGCACGAGTATCTAGTGACGACTTACCGCCTCCCTTTCTTTCAGTCGCTTGTTTTCTTCTTCTTGTTCCTCTAACCGCCTCTCCAGGCCGCTCTTCTCTTTCATTAAATGCTTGTAGGCAAGGCCCATGAAGTGGCTTGTCACGAAGCTCCTTACCCCGACTTGAGCGGTTAGCCGCGGCAGGTCGTCTGCGGGAACTCGGCGCAGCACCTTCAGGTTGCGCTTGTCGTACAGCGCAGCGCCAACCACGTTCACGTGGCGGGTTACTTATTCCCTCCCCAGTAAGGGAGGGCGGTGGAGACCGTCACGGACTCGCTATCCGGACTCCACAGCACATCCGGGTTGCCATGGACGTCCTTCAGGCCGCTGCCCGTTCCCTGCAGCATAAACTCGCCGGAGGAGGCTGACTCCTCCTCCTCCACAGCCCGCTGCGGCTTGGCTCGCCTGGATCGCTTCTCTCTTTGGGTGAGAATCAGGGCTCCAGGCGTCAGCGGCTTGTTCTGCGGGACCGCCATAGCAGCTGCAAAGATAAAGTCAAAGTCAGTTTCCAGGCCGCGCGACCAATAGTTCAGTTCGGTCGGTTTGTAACTTACTATCCTCTGCTTCAATTACTTCGAAGGACGGCATCAGCGGGATGTAATGGTTTACATCAAGCTGCTCCCCCTTGAAGATGGTGTAGATTTCCTTCTCCACGCCATCCAGGCCGCCGCTGCCGAAGGCAGCCTCTTCGCGGATTTGTTGGTTGACTGGCAGCAACCCCAGGTTTCCCTCGAAGATAAGAAACCGCTCCGACCAGTTGGCGATCATGTTCGCCAGGTTGATGATCTTCAGCCCCCTGCAGCCGAAGTACAAGTGCCCCTGGAAGATCCTTGTCCTGGAGTCCGGGATAGACTGCACCGAGAAGCATTCCCGGAACAGCCTCATAGAGAATCAGACTATTTCTGACCTCAAGTCTGAGATGAAGCTGTATATGGCGGCTATCGAGTTTGGTGGCAGTTGTCCTGGAACAATGCCATAATGGTCGAAGACCGCCACGGCCTCCATCATGACCGGAAAGCGGAAGTCGCAGTCAAAGTGGTCGATGGGGATGGCGATCTGATTTGCATTGGATGTATTAATCCGCTCGTTCTGCAGAGGAAGCCGCGCGACTAGCGGGCTTCCCTGCATATGTTTCTCTACAAAATCGTCTAGCTTGGCTTTTGTAAGCCGGCATTCTTTATGGTCTGAGGAGTGGAATGCGGAGGCCGCATCAGTCCTGACCGCAGAGGCCTTATCAGACCGCAACGACTTGGACTTAGCCCGCATCTTTTTTGCCTTGTGATGAAATCTCAGGTGTCGTCTCTATTTATAGAAAACCAGTCGAGGTACAATGCTCAATGTCAAATCGCAGCTAGCCAACATACCGCGCGACCTAAATGCTGCAGGAAATACCGATCAGTGCAACGACTAAGCCGAAATTTAGTTCGTCAGTCTGCAAGGCTATATCCCTGCACTTAAAATAATTTCATGGCAAATCATGTGGATATCAAACTTTCAAGCCGGCGATCTATTCGCCAGACCGCACAGCTACTTTTCTGTACGTGGATTTTTCAGAACAAAACACATGTATGGTGATCATAAATACAAACCGCATACGCCGCAAACAGTTCGCAACAGAGTTAAAATACAACAGTTTATAGCGATCAGATCGTCCAACATCCAGCATAAAAATATATTACAATATAATGTTCAATTCGTTCGCGCAGCTTAGATCGCTCAAGTCACTCAGCCTTGCTTATCGACATCCAGTCTATCTCATCCTATTCGCGCGACCTTTTGACCGGTTTGTACAATGGCGACATACACCTGGCTAATCAGATTATGAAGCGAGTGCAGAGACCGATGAACCCGTGCAGTGTCGTGTTCTACTCTCGCAAATGGGATCATTAGAATCTCCCGAACCCCCAGCCCGCTTGAAGCTGCGGCCTGCCCGGGCGCCGCGACCTCCGGTGGATTTGAAGTCTCACCAGAGGACGAGCGGCCAGTAACCGGCAACTTTCCAGAAGTCGGCAGTGCATGCCGCTGTTCTCCGTCGTTCTCCGCTGGCAGATCCTGGTCTTCGCCGCCCTCAAGATGTGGAATCTCTTCTCAGTCTTCTTCTAGCCGTGTGGCCTCAGCAAATACTTCTCTGCCCTCTCCTGCTCCAAGGTGGCCTGCATCTCTGCAATCTTCTTCTCAGAGGCCTCCATCGCGGTCTGCAGTCTGGCCGTCTCTTGCTCCAGTGCAGACTTCTACTTTATGGTCTCCTGCTCCAGCGCGGACTACAGCCTTGTGGTCTCTTGCTCCATGATGGTTTGCAACTCTTGGATCCTTTTCTCAGCGGCCTCCTGGGCAACCCGCTTCTCTTCGTCCTTAACCCGCAGGGCTTCGATGTGCGCGTTCAAAGCCGCTTGTAATGTGTCGACCTCCTTCTAGAAGTCGGCCATCTCTTTCTCGCGAAAACTTGACGGAGGCGGCGGTAGCATGGACAAAAGTGACGTCAAGTCGCCCGGTTTCATCGCGGTCTCCGGTTCACCTGCAGAAGATAAACCGCAGTCAGGTCCAGCCAGATAATTGCGACCTTCTAGCAAGGGAATTGGTAAGATAAGACCACCGGTTTGATTTTTATCTCCTTCAGAGGAGGTGGTATGGTTTCTAAACATAGGCCGCCTGAATCGTTCGGGATCTATCCTCTTTAGCTTTTCTTTCCATAGTCGCTCGGTTTCTTTAGCTCGGCCTTTCAGTTGAGCCGTGGTCAGGAAAAAGCTGGCCGGCGGATTTAATATTATGTTCGCCCCCTTCTTCCTTGACCGTGACTTGTAGAAGTTAACAATTCGCTTAACTTCCCTATGTTTACCTTGCAGCAGTGGAAGTGTGGTCGCCACTGGCTTCCCTACGATCAGCTTCTTCATCTCCTCCATCTTCTCTCGAAGCTTCATTTTCTCGGCTCCTTCAGAAGCCGTGAAAGCCGGATCGCCAAGCTTCTCCCCAATGACCTCGACTTCGGGGCATTCAACCTCTTCAGAAGCCGCTGGGGTCGACAGTAGTGCATCCTGCTGCTGGAGGGTCTCCATGCCCTTGAGGAGGTCGCTAAGCATCTCGCTAGCCGCGGATACATCCTCCTGCTCATTCGGCTTGGAATCCGGTGTGGACGGACTCTCGGGTACCTCTTTCTTATGTGGCCTATGTTGAAGACTGTCTGCGCCGGTCTTTATGGAAATATTCCGGTTTCCGGCCTGCATTTTCCGCATCTTCCTCTTCATCATTTCCTCAAGGGTCTCGCTACGTTGCTTCTGCCGTTTCAAAGAGCTGAACACGATCTCTGTCTGTTTGCTCTGTTCAGCCAAAATCTGTCCGGTCTCCAGTGCCTTCTCCGGCTCGTTGTCGTCCACAACGACTAGGTCGACCTTGGCCTGCATTTCGCGTGACTTGCCAGATTCAACACTTTTCTCCTCCGTCTCACCTATTTTTAAGAGAAGTTCGCCAGATGGAGAGAAAGTCATGTCAAAGGATTTGGCGGTTCCGGTTTGGGGTGGAGCAATCTTCGAAACTGCTTCGGGATTGGTTGCAGCCTGCGATGATTCGCCGATGGTTTACGTTGGCCTCTTTTCAGATCCAGAAGCCGCTGGAGTAACCGGCTTCCCAAATTTCTTCGCAGGCTGTCGGTCAGAATCATCCGCTTTCTGGCCCCGGTTTTTCTTCTTCTCAGTCAATTTCTTCTCGCGGGCGAGCATCGACGACATGACGTCCATCTTGTGAAAGGCCGCGTCGGCTTGAAAGATTCTGACCGCAAGTGGCGAGTAGCGACCCGTGGCTTGGCAGAGATCTTGAAGAATGTCAAGGGCCAGGGGATTTTATAGACGTCGATAAGGCAGTCGCGGTCTCCGGCTTAGTTCTACATTTTTGAAGTTTTTTTGAAACTTAAAAATGTGCAGGGATTATGTTAATCCCAGAATCCGCGACCTGTTCGTGCAGCTTTCCAGACCGGTTGGCCTGGTTGTTCTAGCCGTAAAATCTCCCAATTCCGACGGTCACCAGAGGGCGGCCTAGTCGGCTAGCCACATCTCAGATCAACTCGTCTGGTCGTCACCGAAGCCAGGCGGTCTCCATGTCAGGCCGCCACCAGCACCGGCTCTGCTCAGCGACAAGGCCCAGGACCTAGACCATCAGCTCGCCAGAAGGAATCCGCCAGGCCGCGCGGCTTCCCTCCTTTCTCATTTTCTTCTCATTTTCTTCCCTTCACCTCTGCCCGGATCTCCTGTACCCCGGGCAGCCGATAACTTTAGCCTTGCCCGCTTGGGCAGGCCCCCAAGCCTATAAATAGGGGGAGGGTGCACTCCCCAAGACACGCTGACTTGCATCCAGGAGCTCGCCTGTTAAGAGCTGCGGTCTCAAGTCTAGTGTTTTGCAGCTTGTAGTCCGGCCAGCTTCATCTTTTTCTCCTTCATGTAACTGTTTCTCACTTTAAATAAAGAAAAGCCCATCACAGTAGTGGCATTTAAGCCGTGGCGGGCGAACTCTGTTGTTGCCGCTGCCAGCGGCCTCTTTTTCTATCCTTTAGCTACGACCGCTAGTAACCGACTAGTCGACAGTCTCCACTTTTTCCTTCCTTCCCCCGGTGCTCGAACCGTTAGCTGGTGGTGCCCGAATCCCTCTCCGTTTTCGTGCATCAACACTCAGCTCTCCAATACCTGCATAAGGACAGCGCAACAAGCGGTGGCAAACATGGCAATGGTCAGCATTCAGCTGACCAATTTATAACGACCCTACCCCTTTCTCAGGGCTGTGGTATTCCTTCCCTACAGGCATAGAAATTCGTAGGCAGATATATATCACACATTGTGCCCCCCGCACAAACAATACATCACAACCGCCAGCCACGCGGCCCGAAAATCCGTGCACACAGGGCTTATTCTTGGTACGCCAGAAAACCAGGGCCAACACCACCGTTCACGGTCCGAAACCCAACAGTATTAATCATTTAGTCTTAACATCGCGGAGACCTAAGAATCTCATTATGTGCTCCAACTGATCACACTTTCAGGTCTCCAAGTCGGACGTACATAACGCAGGTTCGGATCAGCCTCCCCTCGTTGCTCAAGTTGCCTTGCCATTACGAATACCAATGTACTCGAGGCCAAATCTAAGGCGCGGGTCGGTGTCACCTTTCCTGTTCATCACGAAGCCTTTTTAAGAGCTCATAGCTCATAATAGTCATGCTGTCCACCAAGCACTGTCTTCACGAATGCCACAATGTTCACCAAGGACTGGCACAATAGCGACATTGTCCACCATGGACTGGGTTCACAATCAACAAGGGGAATTCATGTTATCGTCCTTCACGATCGCTTAGCGGGTTCTGCAGAAACTCTCTTTCTGCACCCAACTCTGCCCAAACCCTGCAACATCCTGTAGTGCCAGAAAACTGGTCTTGCCATAGCACACAGAACAAGCATCACAAGGGTATTTTCCTGGACTACCACTCCAGTACTTCCTGCTACTGTCGTTCACAGGTCCAACCCATCGACCCAACAAACTACACGTTTAACCAAAAAGTCTTCTTCAGTGTGCAAATGAACAATTACCAATCCAGACCAACCTGTCTAGATGGGCTTCACACAGCATGTCTATTCCATAATACACATTTCCGGATCTATATGAAAGACTACTAGGGATTCCAAGAATCAACCCAGGGGAAATTCCTCTGAGATCCACCCTCTGGTGGGATGGGGGGAATCCATGCACATGCCAAAAAGGACTTCACATGTCCAAGAAGGAAGATCGTTACCCTTTACGACTTCTTTGGAGCCATGGAAATCTAGCCGGTTGGAAAGCACCGCAGCTATCTTGCCTCCACAAATCTGGCCTCGGATATCGATTCGGAACTCGAAAGCTCCACCGGTGGTCAGATCCCTTTATCCTCCACCTCCTTTCTCTCCCTTCTCTCTAGCTCTTTTAGAAAGAGAATGGCCAAGAATAAATTAGAGTTAATCTCTCATATCCCGGCCTTAAAGAAGTAGAGGAAAATCTGCATCGTTATATCATGTTTGGAGGGAATGAAAGGCCACAAATTGCCCTCAAAAACCTCTTTTTGGGCTGACGCATCCTATGACACGCCTGTATCACAGGCCGTCTACCTTAAGCGGTACACAACCGACTTAACCCGAACAGGATACGGCCATATTACACGCCCGTGTCACAGGCCGTATGCCCTGACACAGCTTCAAACACGCCCGTATCTAGCTCGTGTTCAACAAGCCTCATTGCATTTGCCAAATGCAGAGAAGGACAAGGCCATATGATACGCCCGTGTCACAGGCCGTGTGCCCAACTCGAGTGCATTTCGACAAGTGGAATTCGTCTAACCAGAGGAGGACACGACCTCGGACACTCTCGTGTCGCAGGTCGTGTTCCCTCTCGAAAACCGTCGAGTGCATTTCATTGCGCACTTGACAAGCTGCTCAACCATACAAAGCAGGACAATGCTTGGGACACGCCCGTGTCCCAGGTTGTGTTTCCCAGCCTGAACCCAATCTAGGGATTTGGGGTGTTACGATCCTCCCCTCCTTACACGAAATTTCGTCCCAAAATTTGCAAATAGCAAGGAACCCAGCAGGCAAAATGTTATAAATTCAAAATGTATGTTACAACAAGAGATGCATTATACAACGGTTTAAACAATTAGCTTGGGAAAGTCAGCTCTACTGGTCTACTCTTGCTCCCATGTTAGTTCCTCACGGCCACAGTTGTCCCACCGGACCTTGACCATCCTGATTGCCTTGTTCTGTAAATATTTATCGGCTCTATCCTCGATCTGAATGGGCCTAACCCTCGTCGTTATCCCATGCTCAACCGGCACATGATCGTTCGCCACCACATGAGCTGGATCTTTGACAGCATTCTGAAGAACAGATATGGGGAACACATCATGTAGTCCACTCAATTCCACCGAAAGAGCTAGCCGATAGGCAGCTTCCCCAATTCGCTCCACCACTTCAAACGGACCAAGATATCTCGTACTTAACTTTTTTATATGCCGAATCCTGGACACGCCTTTGAAGGGTTTAATTTTCAAATATACCCAATCGCCCACCACGAACTCCACGTTCCAGTGCTTGGCATTGTAGTATTTTGCTTGACGATCCTGGGCTATCAGTTAACTCTCTCGAATAGAGTGTATCGTCGAGTTTGTTTCTTCGACTTCTTTATGCTTATATAGATTGGATTTGCCTGCTTCTGCCAAAGCTAACAATGTACGGAACTTACGACCATACAAAGAGTCAAACGGTGCCACACCGATGCTCGCTTGGTAGCTATTGTTGTAGGCAAACTCCACCATATAGAGATGATCTTCCCATCTCCTACCAAAATCCAGGGCGCACATTCGGAGCATATCCTCCATTGTTCTGTTGGTCCTCTCAGTCTGGCCATCAGTTTGGGGATGAAAGGTCGTACTGAAAGTTAACTTCGTACCCAACAATTGATGGATTAGCCTCCAATCGTTCGGTGTGAATTGCCCATCACGGTCACTTACGATGCTACGGGGAACACCGTGCAGCAGTACGATCTGCTCAACATAGAGTTTCACCAAGACTTCCACTGAATTGTCCGGCTTGTTCGGAAGGAAGTGAGCCACTTTCGTCAACCGGTCTACAATCACCCAGATTCCATCATTCCTGTGTTGAGATCTCGGCGACCCGTGCACGAAATCCATTAAAATATCATCAAAATTCCATTCAGTAATCGCTAACAACTTCAAGAAACCTCTGGGCTTCTGGCATTCCACTTTCACCAAGAAACAAGTTTGATATTTAACCATATAATGAGTTATGTCTTTCTTTAATCCTGGCCACCAGAACAAATTTTTCATATCCTTGAACATCTTTATGCTCCCAGGGTGAATTGAGTATTTTATGAAGTGAGCTTCATACATCAATTCTTCTCTCAACTTACCCATACTCGGGACGCACAAATGACCCTCTTTTCGTAAAAGGTCGTCATCCCAGGAGAATTGGACATCTAGCCCATCCTTTGCATATCATTGGAGACTTTCATTCAGCTCCGTTGCTCGTCGAACCCTGTCCGCAAGGTCATATTGTACCTCCGTCCAGTTTAAGCATGCATCGGCTGTGGAATTCTTGTCAACAAAAGAAATCTCTAACGCTTCCAGCTCCTTGATCAGACACTCATTATGCATCTGCAACCAATTTGCCCTTGACGTAGTCCTCCGACTCAAGGCATCAGCCACCACTATTCCCTTTCTGGGAGTATAATGAATATCAAAAGGTGTAGTTCCCAAGGAACTCCATAGACCTTTGTTGTCGCATATTAAGATCTTTTAAATCCAACATATACTTTAGGCTCTTATTGTAAGACCCCCTTTTTTTTTTCTTTTTCGACTCCGGGGTCTTAGGCCCAGAACCGCCGTTTTGCGGTGACCCCTTCACGCCCTGAAGGGTCATCACCACAAAGCGCCGATTCTGCCGGCCGATTTCGATCACAGAAAAGTAGCAAAATAATGAAGTAAATGTAAACTATCTATCCACAGTGAATCACATGACATAATAAATATAACTCCACGAAGGGAGTGTCCACAGAAAATAACATCAGAGTAGCAAAACGGGCTTATGCCCGGTACATCAAATCCTCACTACAAGATCTCTCATGCAGAAACAAAAGTAGAAAACTGCTCAGGGTCGAGACTCACGGTCCCGGCTGTGTGTACTCCGGAGCTAGACTGCCCCACCTCCAAGCGCACCGATCTCTGGGGCTGCTCCTCCATGCTGGTCTCCGCGATCCCCTAAATGATGAGGTTCGAAAATCGTTAGTCTAAAAGACTAAGTCCTATCATCCCCCACCCCTTCCCCCACGACTCCTAGGCACCGAGCGGAGAGGAAGAAAGGGGAGGACTGGAGGGTGGAGAATATCAAAAGCAGATGGCAGCGGTCCTATTCTAGCAAGTTCTATGGTATATAAAGACGATAAGCTGTAATATGAAATGTAACCTTCACTTATGTGGAAAAAACACATAAGCCAAGGGGTCTTTTGCAAGGCTCCCATCGTATAAAAAGTCCCATACCGATTTATACGCTTGGGTGTCGGTGGTCAAACAGCAGTAACTAAATATATCAAAATTAACCTTAATTTATAAACTTGCCCACACAAGCTTATAGACTAAGGGGTCGTTTTGCAGGTCCTAAAGTATAAGCGTCCCATTCCACTTATACTTTAGGTGTCAAGGTTTAAGGTAACGATTATGCTATGACATGCAAGTGGGTATGATGGATCATGCAAGTGCAACACACACACCCGACTCTGTGCACACAGACCTTTAGTTCCCCCTTTCTGGAGCCGTAACCTCCCAGGATACCTCCGTAGTGGCAAACGGAAGCGGTGGGTTGGGCCTCGCCCACCTCTAAACCAGTAAAGCACTACCGGTCAGACCTATCGTACGCCTCAACGCTTGGTGCACGAAGCGGACTCCTGCGTACTCTTGTCGGCTGGCGCACCGGACTTCTGTTGCGAAGTGCTAACCACACTTGCCGAGTCAATGTATTGGCGTCGGTGCATCGACCCTCCAATACCGAAGACCCACCACCTTAATTTACTTTCCTTTTATGCACATGCAAATTCAGCGTGATCAAACCCGAGCCGAAGCTCCCCGGACCAACACGTCCGTCACAAACAATCGAGCCGAAGCTCCCCGGACCCAAAGTCCATCTTTAACCATCCGAGCCGAAGCTCCCATCTAACATCCCGTGCCATCAGTGTCTGTGAAATGTGCAACCCTAATTACTAAATTACTCTTTTCAGCTTGTTAAACAGTTTACGTTAACCCAGGACTGCCCCCGGTATTCCCTGTGAAGGGCTCTCAAGGGGCACTAGGAACTGTGTTGGGATTACGCCCAGCGTTCCCTTTCGCAAGGTACTTATTTTATTATTGGTTGATTCCCTTACCCATTATTTTCTCATGTTTCGATACGCTAATCCTAGGGTGATTTGACTCCAACTCTCCTTGGGTAGGACGATCTTTCGTCGGACCCGAACGCCTTTAAACCCTAGACAAACCACACCCTACTCACTCATCTTCCAAAAATGCAGCCCATTCCACTTGTCCTTACAGCAAACCATCAAGACCCATCATACGTGCCCTAATTCATATCCAAATGAAATCCTGCAGTTTTGCTATATGCAGACCACTTAAGCTACGTGACCCGTAAAAAGGGAAGTACATGAAATACTCATCCAGTACCCTTATGATAATTATTAGAGGTCTTTTATGATAAATATAGACTAAATTCAGAAAATCATATTTTTCCCAATTAATCTACTATTTATTGAATTTTCCTCAAAAACTAGGCCATAGTCAATTTGAACATGAACCATAAGATTTTCTCAGGTAATGGCCTCCTAAAATTTGTATTCACTAAATAACAGGGAAATATTATTGGTTGCCAACTTTCATAATTTTCCAGATAGTTCTTGACCTCTAAAGGATTTATTTAAGTAATTCTTAAAATCAAATATAATGAAGGAAGTGCCACAAATATGTATCCAATAATTATGTAAAAATTACTAGGGCTTCATAAGGAACTAGAAACATCATGATGAAGGAATTAAAATTTTTCAGACAATCTAAATGTCATTAATAAAATTTCCAAAGTTTCATAGAATTAAATAGTTAAAGAAGCAGCTACCAAATATCATTCTTCAACAATTCCATAAAAATTTACAGAGATGGGTATCATGACTATAAGCCCCTTTGCTAAGTTTCATCAGGTGTAATCAAGTTTAATTTTCTGCAAAAATTCCTAAGTGAAAATTGTAAAATATGACTTTGTGAATAAAGTACCAAAAATATTCATCCAAAATTTATTATAAAATTTCCAGAGATATGTATACCCTAAGCAACTACCCATTCAAAAACTCAGGCCTTTTTAGAAAGTTTTGGTATTAGATCTTATGGTTTCAAAGCTAGTGCCCTAAACTAGGGTTATGGATTTAAGGGGTCTTAAGTCTTCCAAAAGCCCTAAAATTTTAACCACAGGACCATAGCAACCCTATGGACATCATTCCCAAGTTTCAAGTCCACCCAAGGTCTTTTGACCTCAGTTTTCTTCAAACCCTAGAGATTTACCCTAAAGGGCCTACCCTAACATTCTAGGGCTACCCTAGTCCAATCCACTCCAAACTCCATAAGTGAGTGTAAAAAGTCAAATAATATCAGTGGCCAAAATTTCAGCCTCTGTTGAGGTGATTTGGTCACTCAAAACCAAAAGTGCCACTTTTGACCAAAATGCCCTTCATAGGGTATAAATAGGGTTGGGTCAAAACCTATTCAACACACATCCAAATCAAATGAAATTTTATACAGGAACCTAATTTGAGCCCAGGGACCACTCACCAAAATTTGGGAGGGTTTGGATGTGTTTAGGGCACCTATTTAATTTATCTAATAATTATTAAATATTTACCAAAACTATAGAAATATTTTCCCCAAAAATTCCCATTTTTGGGCAGGCCCTAGGTATGCCTAGGATAGACTCCCTGCCAAAATTTCAGCCAATTTGGGCTTGGGGTGAAGAGTGGGCACTCAATTTAGTGACTGCCTAGCCCTAAGGGTATGTCCCACCAAAATGGGTGCCCTGGTCTAACCAGTGACCCAAAAGGGTCCAAACAATTTTTGCTGCAAACTAGACCCCTAAGCTACAATGTTCATGTTGGGCAAATTTCCAATCAGGGTCCCTAAGTATTTTTAAAAATTAAATACATTAAATACATCCAGTGTGACAGAAATGAAATGATTCTTATTTAATTCCCATAGTATTTGATCTGATGCCGCGCGAATCTTGGCGCAGATCGACGGCATCTGGTCATCGTCCCCACTGAGCCAACGGCTGAGATTTGTTCTGCCTGGAGCGACTTCCAAGCCCTGCCGCCGGCGATCCAGCCCCTTCCCCGGCCGGCCACCGCCACCAACACCTCCGTTGAGGTGGTGGCTATCATCAGGCGGCGGCTCCGCCGCCGGAGAGGCGTTTTCCGGCGGAATAAGCAAGAAATTTTCTTGCCGAAACCAGGAGAAATCCCGGATTCAATCGGGGTCAATTGAGCCTGAAACTCAAGCCTAACGATTCCTAGGATCTACCCGCGAGTTAAGGAGAGGAGGAGGACCTTCCTGGCGGCCTGGATGCGAGAGGAGCGGCGGGATGCCATTGGCGACGGCAGCGGTGCTTGGCTTCTGCAACTGCACAGTGGAATGGCTCGTCTCCTCCAGGTAAGTGCTCCAAAATGATCCCCTCGGCTCCCTGAAGGTGTTTAAATGGCAATTGGGGGAGGGGAGAGGCTGGTTCTTCAATGGCCATTATCACCATTAATGGAGTGGCTCGGGTTGTGTGGAGGGGGGCTGAACCCACCCCTTGGTGGCCGGGAAATGGCTGGAATCAACTCCTCTCCCCTAGAGGAGTTGATTACAGCCATCACTGGTGGCTGTTGGCCTTCCTTGGCCGGCTTCTCTCTTCCCTTTCCTCTTCCCCATTTTCTCTCTCCTCCATTATCATGGAGAGGAGCTCTTTTCTCTCTCCTAGTCACCTCTGGTTGACTAGTCAACCCCACAAGCTAAAGGCAGCACACTGGATTATGATGATCATGGGAATGGGTTTGGCCTAAGGGAGAAGTGGCTTGAGCTTGGGTTAGCCCTTTTTGGGCTAAGTTGACTTGACCCTCAATGAGGGTTGACTTGGTCAGTTTGACCATCTAGGCTGACCCCATTGGGTCCTGGGTGATTCATTGGCCTCCCCTAAGGTCTATGTAGGGTTGGGTAGGGTTGACTTGGCACCTTAAAGGTCAATTGACCCTTGGTAAGGTCACTTTGACCATTTTAGAGCTAGAGTTGACTTTGGTCAACATGACCATTAGGGTCCATCCCTATGGATCCTTGGTGACCCATTGACTTCCCTTAGGGTCTAGGTAGGGTTATGTGGGGTTACCCTGCACTTTGGAGGTCACATACCCTTAGTAAGGGTACTTTGACCAGATTAGGGCTTGAGTTGACTTGGGTCAACCTGGCCTCTAGGGCTGACCCCAATGTGTCCTTAGTGACCCATTGACCTCACTTTAGGGTTAGGAGGGCATAGGTGGGGTCCTCTAGACTAGGAGTGGGTCTATTGGCCCTAAGTGGGCTAGGTTGACCTATTCAGGGCTAGGGTTGACCTTGGTCAACTGGGCCTCTTGGGTTGGCCCTAATGGGTCCTTTTGGCTCTAATGGGTCTCCCAAAATGTTTGGGAGTGTTGTGGTAGGGTCTTGGGGTCATGGTGAAGCCCCATTGTCATCCTAAACTATTGTTCAGAATTCTACTATCTGCAGACCATGGTGATCACTACCTTGGCCTCCTATCTCTTGGCCCATTTCTGGCTCCCCAGGGTTTTGTCATGACCTAGTCATGGCCAAAACCACTCTTAGGGGTCTAGTTGGAAATGGGATGTTACAAATCCCAATAAACAAAACAAAGATTTCGTCCCCGAAATCAAGGTTGGACCTACGGGTCTTATTACCGAAGGAAAGAGTCTTGTAACATCCCATTATGACGCCTTGTTTGTTAAATTTGATTTATGGGAAAAACTTAGATCTAAGACCCCTTTCGCCCAAACGGCGAACCAAAATCCCAATAAACAAGGTTAAGCCCCCAATAAACAAAAGATAAGCCCCTATCTACCTAAAGCAGCCCTTAGTATACTTAAAGCAGGAAAAATAAATTAACATCTTGAGGGGTCTGAGAGGTATACCTGACTGAATAGCTCGGGGTATCTCTGTCGCATCAGGTCCTGTGGCTCCCAGGTATGCTCCTCCTGGCCGTGGTTCCTCCACAGGACCTTGACTAGTGGGACCTTCTTGCGTCGCAAGACCCGCACCCCTCGGTCGTCGATCCTCACAGGCTCCAAATGGACCGACCGGTCTGAAGCTACCGGCCCTTCGGTAGTCAGAATCTGCTGCTCCGGGCGTAGCAGAGCCCTCCTCAAAGAAGAAATGTGGAAGACGTCGTGCAGCGCTTCCAGCTCTGGTGGTAACTCCAGCCGGTAGGCTAGGGGTCCGATCCGCTCCAGGATCCTGTAAGGACCCATGTACCTAGGGCTGAGCTTCTTTCTCCGACCACGCACCCGTGAAACTCCATGCATGGGCCGGATCTTCAGAAACACCCGGTCCCCCACATAGAACTCCACCTGCCGATGCCGGGCGTCATAATACTTAGCCTGTCTACTCTGCGCCTCAAGCATCCTGTCTCTGATCAGCCTCACTTGTGCCTCGGTGTCTTCAACAAACTCTGACCCCAATACCTTCGGATCTTCGTTCTGCACCCATGAGAGTGGGGTCCGGCATCTCCTCCCGTACAAGGCTTCGTAAGGCGCCATCCTGATGCTGGACTGGTGGCTGTTGTTATAGGAGAACTCGACAAGGGGTAAGAGTTTCTCCCACGGTTCCCCGCGGTCCAAGATGCATAGCCTCAAAAGGTCCTCCAGCGTCCGGTTGGTGCGTTCTGTCTGCCCGTCTGTCTGGGGGTGGAATGCAGTGCTGAAAGTCAATTGCGTGCCTAAGTAAGCTTGCACGGATCTCCACTCCCTGGAGGTGAACCTGCCATCCCGATCCGACACTATCGTCCTGGGCACACCATGATAACGAATGAACTGCTCCACAAACTTCCGCACCAGTACTCCTACTGAATCATCCTTCCTGATCGGTATAAATCGAGCCACCTTGGTCAACCGATCGACGATTACCCAGATCGAGTCATTCCCTGTCCGAGACCGGGGAAGCCCATGTATGAAGTTCATGGCTATGTCATCAAACTTCCACTCCGGCACCGGGAGTGGCTGCAATAATCCTGCGGGGTTCCTGTACTCCGCCTTCACTAGCTGACATGCCTCACAATGGGTCACGAAGTGTGAGACATCCTTCTTCATGCCCGGCCAGTACATCGTCTTCTTCAAATCAGCCGTCATCTTTGTGATCCCCGGGTGTACAGAGTACCGGCTGCAGTGCGCCTCCATCATAATATCCTCCCGGATCTGGCCTCCCTCCGGTATATACACCCGTCCTCTGAAGCACACCAGGTCGTCCCTCAGTGTGTAGTCTCCTGCAGTGCCTGCCTCCAGAACTTGGAAGATGGGCTCTAACTTGGCATCCTGCCTCTGCCCTTCTCTGACTCGGTCTCTGATGTCATCGGTAACGCCTATCGCGGCCAAGTACTCCTCATAGAGCTCAGGATCATCGGACGATACTAGGGTAATGTGCATGTCCTCTAGTCTCTGCAACAGCTCCATAGACATCAACTGAGGCTCTGCTCCTGCTGTGGCAGCTCTCCTACTCAGTGCATCCGCTACCACGTTCGCCTTTCCCGGGTGGTAATGCATCTCATACTGGTAGTCAGAAAGGAATTCCACCCACCGCCTCTGCCTGATGTTTAGTTCCTTCTGCGTGTCCACGTACTTAAGGTTCTTATGATCAGAGTATATGTCACAGTGGACTCCATATAGGTAGTGCCGCCATATCTTTAGTGCGAATACGACTGCTCCCATCTCCAGGTCGTGCACTGGGTAGTTCTTCTCATGGGTCTTCAGCTGGCGGGAAGCATAAGCTATGACGTGTCCATTCTGCATCAGTACCGCTCCCATCCCCTGATATGATGCGTCGGTGTAGAACTGGAATCCCTCCCTCCCCAAGGGAAGAGTAAGAATGGGAGCCGAGGTCAGCCGATCCTTCAGCTCCTGGAAAGCTGTCTGGCACTGCGGGGTCCATACGAACGGTACCTCCTTCTTTGTCAAGGATGTGAGCGGGAGGGAGATTCGAGAGAATCCCTCCACGAACTTCCGATAGTAACCGGCAAGTCCTAGAAAACTCCGTACGTCAGTGGCTGTTTTCAGCTGCGGCCACTCCGAAATAGCTCGAATCTTTGCCGGATCCACTGCCAGCCCGGCTCCGCTGATAATGTGACCTAAGAAGGCCACCTCCTTCAGCCAGAACTGGCACTTACTGAACTTCGCATAAAGATGGTGCTCCCGCAGTCTCTCCAGGGTCAATGCTAGATGTCGCGTGTGCTCCTCCTCCGTCTTAGAATAGATAAGGATGTCGTCTATGAACACTATGACGAACACATCCAAATAAGCCTCGAAGACCCGGTTCATGAGGCTCATAAACGCTGACGGAGCATTCGTGAGCCCGAAGGGCATCACGATGAACTCATACAATCCATACCGGCTACTAAAGGCCGTTTTCGGGATATCCTCCTCCTGGATCCGCAGCTGGTAATAGCCTGATCTCAAGTCCAGCTTCGAAAAGTAATGAGCTCCCTCCAGCTGATCGAACAACTCGTCTATCCTGGGGAGCGGATAGGTATTTCGGATGGTCAGCCTGTTTAGTGCTCGATAGTCGATGCACAGGCGTAAGGTGCCGTCCTTCTTCTTTACGAATAGGACAGGGGCTCCCCATGATGAGGAACTCGGCCTAACAAATCCTGCTTCCACCAGCTCCTGCAACTGTGTCTGAAACTCCGCCAACTCCTTCGGGGCCATCCGATAAGGGGCCTTGGATACCGGCTTAGCCCCTGGTACCAACTGAATCTGGAAGTCCTTTTCCCTATGCGGAGGTAGTCCTGGCAGCTTATCCGGAAAAATGTCGGCGTAGTCACGAACCACCGGAATGTCTGCAATCAGGTCCTTCTCCTCAGTCATCTCGAACAATACTTGGTATACCTCGTCCCCTTGCATATGAGCCTTAATGGCCTGAATAGATGAAAGCAAGCGACGGGAGACCGGTGTAGTACCTTCGAACGTTGCATAAGTATCGCCGTGGCTGAGCACGACCCTCCCTGCCGGGAAATCAATCTGGGCATGGTTCCAGACAAGCCATGTCATGCCCAAGACGAGGTCGAAGTCCGGCATCCTCAGGATCGTCGTCGGGGCCTCGAGTGTCAACCCGTCTATGGTAACCTCCAGGAGGCACTTTTCTGTGGACTGGATCTCCATCCCATTGGGGAGGCGCACCCTCCTGGGTAGTCCCGTATAATAACGAATCTGATCCAGGTCCTTGACGAAATCCTCCGACACAAAGTTGTGCGATGCCCCCGTGTCGAACAGGGTGTGGGCAGGCTTGCCGCACACCATCACCATTCCTAAATCAGTTTGAAAGAAATTCTGGTGTAAGGTTTTCTAACCTAGGTTGTGTAGTAGTTCTATCAACACTTAATACGAGCAAAGAATAATTCCAAAATTAAGATTACTCTCATACCTGCAATAACCCTGTCCGGGTTCCGGGGCTGTGCTAAGTCCAAAGCGTAAATCTGCTCCCCATTCTGCCTGCGGTCGCCTCCCTGGTAACCACATCCTCGGCCGCGTCCTCGGCCTCCGAAATGCTGGGCCGGTGGGCCACCCCGTGGTGCTGGAGGTGGTGCCCCCCTCATAGGGCAGTCTCTCCGGAGGTGTCCCACCTGGTGACAGTGGAAGCACTCCGGCGGGGGATACGCCATACCCCGGGGTCTCTGCATCTCCTGGACCTGGAGAGGTTGAGGGGCCAAGACCACCTGCTCTCTCGGCTCCTGCCTCAACTCCTGACGAGGCTGCTCCTCTGCCCTTCTTCCATCTGGTACGATGCCTCGCCGCTGATCATTTCGGGCCCTCCGGCCCTGGTCCTCCGCTTGCCGTTTCCGGCCCCGAGTGGTGTGCCAGTCGGCCTCAATCCTCTTCGCCATCTCCAAAATCCGGGAGATGGGCCCGTCAGAGACAAAAAGCAGGGCCTCCCTCAACTCCTCTTTTAGGCCCTTATAAAACCTCTTGACGTAACCTGCTTCATCCAGCTGATAGGAGCCCGCATATCGGGCCAAATGATCGAACTCTCGGTGGTACTCCACCACTGTCCTGGTGCCCTGCCTCAGCTGCAAGAAGCGCTCCTCCAACTCGTCCCTGGCCGACTGAGGAACAAAGTGCTCCAGCAGCGTGGCCCTGAACTCTTCCCAAGTGATTTCTGCAATCTCTCTATCCGCAAAAGTCGTGTCCAACAGCGTCTTCCACCACCGCTTGGCATGTGACTCCAAGCAAGATACCACTAGGGCCACCCTCTCCTCCCAAGGGCATCGTATCCCAGTCAACATCTCGTACATCACATCCAGCCACTCCTCTGTCCGTACTGCCGACTCTGTCCCCAAGTAAGATGGGGGAGAGAGTCCTCGGAAGGTGCTCATCCAGTTGGCCCCTGGGTTTGGCTGCTGGGCTGGGGCTTGCTGAGCTCGGAAGGCCTCAAGGATGGCTGTAAGGGTCTGCCCCATGTCTGACTGGAGGAAAGGTGTGGGGACCAAGGGAGGTGGTGCAATGTCTGGAGTCTGCTGAGCTCCACCTTGTGGGGTGGGCTGAGCTGAGGGCTGCAAAACGAACTACATTAGTAGATAATCGACTCAATGCCTAAAGAAAGTGGACAACTTACATGTGATTTCCCCTGTATGGGCACACCACTGCTTCCGCTGCTTAGTTTGTCCCCAAACTAAACCTGCGTGGGGGTGACCCAGGGTTGTGGACGGCTACTTTTCGATCGAGGTTTGCTTTGATACCACTTGTAAGACCCCCCCCCTTTTTTTTTTCTTTTTCGACTCCGGGGTCTTAGGCCCAGAACCGCCGTTTTGCGGTGACCCCTTCACGCCCTGAAGGGTCATCACCACAAAGCGCCGATTCTGCCGGCCGATTTCGATCACAGAAAAGTAGTAAAATAATGAAGTAAATGTAAACTATCTGTCCACAGTGAATCACATGACATAATAAATATAACTCCATGAAGGGAGTGTCCACAGAAAATAACATCAGAGTAGCAAAACGGGCTTATGCCCGGTACATCAAATCCTCACTACAAGATCTCTCATGCAGAAACAAAAGTAGAAAACTGCTCAGGGTCGAGACTCACGGTCCCGGCTGTGTGTACTCCGGAGCTAGACTGCCCCACCTCCAAGCGCACCGGTCTCTGGGGCTGCTCCTCCATGCTGGTCTCCGCGATCCCCTAAATGATGCGGTTCGAAAACCGTTAGTATAAAAGACTAAGTCCTATCATCCCCCACCCCTTCCCCCACGGCTCCTAGGCACCGAGCGGAGAGGAAGAAAGGGGAGGACTGGAGGGTGGAGAATATCAAAAGCAGATGGCAGCGGTCCTATTCTAGCAAGTTCTATGGTATATAAAGACGATAAGCTGTAATTTGAAATGTAACCTTCACTTATGTGGAAAAAACACATAAGCCAAGGGGTCTTTTGCAAGGCTCCCATCGTATAAAAAGTCCCATACCGATTTATACGCTGGGGTGTCGGTGGTCAAACAGCAGTAACTAAATATATCAAAATTAACCTTAATTTATAAACTTGCCCACACAAGCTTATAGACTAAGGGGTCGTTTTGCAGGTCCTAAAGTATAAGCGTCCCATTCCACTTATACTTTAGGTGTCAAGGTTTAAGGTAACGATTATGCTATGACATGCAAGTGGGTATGATGGATCATGCAAGTGCAACACACACACCCGACTCTATGCACACAGACCTTTAGTTCCCCCTTTCTGGAGCCGTAACCTCCCAGGATACCTCCGTAGTGGCAGACGGAAGCGGTGGGTTGGGCCTCGCCCACCTCTAAACCAGTAAAGCACTACCGGTCAGACCTATCGTATGCCTCAACGCTTGGTGCACGAAGCGGACTCCTGCGTACTCTTGCTGGCTGGCGCACCGGACTTCTGTTGGCGAAGTGCTAACCACACTTGCCGAGTCAACGTATTGGCGTCGGTGCATCGACCCTCCAATACCGAAGACCCACCACCTTAATTTACTTTCCTTTTATGCACATGCAAATTCAGCGTGATCAAACCCGAGCCGAAGCTCCCCGGACCAACACGTCCGTCACAAACAATCGAGCCGAAGCTCCCCGGACCCAAAGTCCATCTTTAACCATCCGAGCCGAAGCTCCCAGCTAACATCCCGTGCCATCAGTGTCTGTGAAATGTGCAACCCTAATTACTAAATTACTCTTTTCAGCTTGTTAAACAGTTTACGTTAACCCAGGACTGCCCCCGGTATTCCCTGTGAAGGGCTCTCAAGGGGCACTAGGAACTGTGTTGGGATTACGCCCAGCGTTCCCTTTCGCAAGGTACTTATTTTATTATTGGTTGATTCCCTTACCCATTATTTTCTCATGTTTCGATACGCTAATCCTAGGGTGATTTGACTCCAACTCTCCTTGGGTAGGACGATCTTTCGTCGGACCCGAACGCCTTTAAACCCTAGACAAACCACACCCTACTCACTCATCTTCCAAAAATGCAGCCCATTCCACTTGTCCTTACAGCAAACCATCAAGACCCATCATACGTGCCCTAATTCATATCCAAATGAAATCCTGCAGTTTTGCTATATGCAGACCACTTAAGCTACGTGACCCGTAAAAAGGGAAGTACATGAAATACTCATCCAGTACCCTTATGATAATTATTAGAGGTCTTTTATGATAAATATAGACTAAATTCAGAAAATCATATTTTTCCCAATTAATCTACTATTTATTGAATTTTCCTCAAAAACTAGGCCATAGTCAATTTGAACATGAACCATAAGATTTTCTCAGGTAATGGCCTCCTAAAATTTGTATTCACTAAATAACAGGGAAATATTATTGGTTGCCAACTTTCATAATTTTCCAGATAGTTCTTGACCTCTAAAGGATTTATTTAAGTAATTCCTAAAATCAAATATAATGAAGGAAGTGCCACAAATATGTCTCCAATAATTATGTAAAAATTACTAGGGCTTCATAAGGAACTAGAAACATCATGATGAAGGAATTAAAATTTTTCAGACAATCTAAATGTCATTAATAAAATTTCCAAAGTTTCATAGAATTAAATAGTTAAAGAAGCAGCTACCAAATATCATTCTTCAACAATTCCATAAAAATTTACAGAGATGGGTATCATGACTATAAGCCCCTTTGCTAAGTTTCATCAGGTGTAATCAAGTATAATTTTCTGCAAAAATTCCTAAGTGAAAATTGTAAAATATGACTTTGTGAATAAAGTACCAAAAATATTCATCCAAAATTTATTATAAAATTTCCAGAGATATGTATACCCTAAGCAACTACCCATTCAAAAACTCAGGCCTTTTTAGAAAGTTTTGGTATTAGATCTTATGGTTTCAAAGCTAGTGCCCTAAACTAGGGTTATGGATTTAAGGGGTCTTAAGTCTTCCAAAAGCCCTAAAATTTTAACCACAGGACCATAGAAACCCTATGGACATCATTGCCAAGTTTCAAGTCCACCCAAGGTCTTTTGACCCCAGTTTTCTTCAAACCCTAGAGATTTACCCTAAAGGGCCTACCCTAACATTCTAGGGCTACCCTAGTCCAATCCACTCCAAACTCCATAAGTGAGTGTAAAAAGTCAAATTATATCAGTGGCCAAAATTTCAGCCTCTGTTGAGGTGATTTGGTCACTCAAAACCAAAAGTGCCACTTTTGACCAAAATGCCCTTCATAGGGTATAAATAGGGTTGGGTCAAAACCTATTCAACACACATCCAAATCAAATGAAATTTTATACAGGAACCTAATTGGAGCCCAGGGACCACTCACCAAAATTTGGGAGGGTTTGGATGTGTTTAGGGCACCTATTTAATTTATCTAATAATTATTAAATATTTACCAAAACTATAGAAATATTTTCCCCAAAAATTCCCATTTTTGGGCAAGCCCTAGGTATGTCTAGGATAGACTCCCTGCCAAAATTTCAGCCAATTTGGGCTTGGGGTGAAGAGTGGGCACTCAATTTAGTGACTGCCTAGCCCTAAGGGTATGTCCCACCAAAATGGGTGCCCTGGTCTAACCAGTGACCCAAAAGGGTCCAAACAATTTTTGCTGCAAACTAGACCCCTAAGCTACAATGTTCATGTTGGGCAAATTTCCAATCAGGGTCCCTAAGTATTTTTAAAAATTAAATACATTAAATACATCCAGTGTGACAGAAATGAAATGATTCTTATTTAATTCCCATAGTATTTGATCTGATGCCGCGCGAATCTTGGCGCAGATCGACGGCATCTGGTCATCGTCCCCACTGAGCCAACGGCTGAGATTTGTTCTGCCTGGAGCGACTTCCAAGCCCTGCCGCCGGCGATCCAGCCCCTTCCCCGGCCGGCCACCGCCACCAACACCTCCGTTGAGGTGGTGGCTATCGTCAGGCGGCGGCTCCGCCGCCGGAGAGGCGTTTTCCGGCGGATTAAGCAAGAAATTTTCTTGCCGAAACCAGGAGAAATCCCGGATTCAATCGGGATCAATTGAGCCCGAAACTCAAGCCTAACGATTCCTAGGATCTACCCGCGAGTTAAGGAGAGGAGGAGGACCTTCCTGGCGGCCTGGATGCGAGAGGAGCGGCGGGATGCCATTGGCGACGGCGGCGGCGCTCGGCTTCTGCAACTGCACAGTGGAATGGCTCGTCTCCTCCAGGTAAGTGCTCCAAAATGATCCCCTCGGCTCCCTGAAGGTGTTTAAATGGCAATTGGGGGAGGGGAGAGGCTGGTTCTTCAATGGCCATTATCACCATTAATGGAGTGGCTCGGGTTGTGTGGAGGGGGGCTGAACCCACCCCTTGGTGGCCGGGAAATGGCTGGAATCAACTCCTCTCCCCTAGAGGAGTTGATTACAGCCATCACTGGTGGCTGTTGGCCTTCCTTGGCCGGCTTCTCTCTTCCCTTTCCTCTTCCCCATTTTCTCTCTCCTCCATTATCATGGAGAGGAGCTCTTTTCTCTCTCCTAGTCACCTCTGGTTGACTAGTCAACCCCACAAGCTAAAGGCAGCCCACTGGATTATGATGATCATGGGAATGGGTTTGGCCTAAGGGAGAAGTGGCTTGAGCTTGGGTTAGCCCTTTTTGGGCTAAGTTGACTTGACCCTCAATGAGGGTTGACTTGGTCAGTTTGACCATCTAGGCTGACCCCATTGGGTCCTGGGTGATTCATTGGCCTCCCCTAAGGTCTATGTAGGGTTGGGTAGGGTTGACTTGGCACCTTAAAGGTCAATTGACCCTTGGTAAGGTCACTTTGATCATTTTAGAGCTAGAGTTGACTTGGGTCAACATGACCATTAGGGTCCATCCCTATGGATCCTTGGTGACCCATTGACTTCCCTTAGGGTCTAGGTAGGGTTATGTGGGGTTACCCTGCACTTTGGAGGTCACATACCCTTAGTAAGGGTACTTTGACCAGATTAGGGCTTGAGTTGACTTGGGTCAACCTGGCCTCTAGGGCTGACCCCAATGTGTCCTTAGTGACCCATTGACCTCACTTTAGGGTTAGGAGGGCATAGGTGGGGTCCTCTAGACTAGGAGTGGGTCTATTGGCCCTAAGTGGGCTAGGTTGACCTATTCAGGGCTAGGGTTGACCTTGGTCAACTGGGCCTCTTGGGTTGGCCCTAATGGGTCCTTTTGGCTCTAATGGGTCTCCCAAAATGTTTGGGAGTGTTGTGGTAGGGTCTTGGGGTCATGGTGAAGCCCCATTGTCATCCTAAACTATTGTTCAGAATTCTACTATCTGTAGACCATGGTGATCCCTACCTTGGCCTCCTATCTCTTGGCCCATTTCTGGCTCCCCAGGGTTTTGTCATGACCTAGTCATGGACAAAACCACTCTTAGGGGTCTAGTTGGAAATGGGATGTTACACTTATAGTCCGTAAAGATATCCACTTTACACCATATAGATAATGCCACCATAATTTAAGCCCAAAGATCACCTCCGCCAACTCCAAGTCATGGACGGGATAATTTCGCTCATGCACTTTCAACTCGCGTGAGCCATAAGCAATCTCCTTTCCAAACTGCAGAAGAACGCAGCCTAAGCCGCTTCCGGATACAAGAGTACTATAGATCTCATAGTCATCTGTACCACATGGCGATGTCAACACAGGCGTCGTGGTCAAATGACATTTTTGTTCTTTAAATGCTCGCGTGCACTCTGGCGTCCAAACGAACTTCTGATCCATCCTCGTCAATGTGGTCAGAGGCAAAGCGATC
The DNA here is from genome assembly GCA_039583875.1 of Platanthera guangdongensis. NCBI lineage: Eukaryota > Viridiplantae > Streptophyta > Magnoliopsida > Asparagales > Orchidaceae > Platanthera > Platanthera guangdongensis. The sequence continues at coordinate 84,682,123 of CM077152.1, read as the reverse complement.
TGTGAGAAGTTTTATACAAAATGTCTGTAGTACCCTGCCAGTCCAAGGAAACTGCTGACCTAGGCCACCGAATACAACACTTGCCACTCCTGGATGGCTATTATATTTGCCCGATCCACCTCAATTCCCTCTCCACTCACCACATGCCCATGAAAAGCCACTGACAAGAGCCAAAACTCGCACATTGAGAACTTGGCGTAGAGCTTATTCCTCCGCAAGGTATGTAACACCAATCACAAATGGTTTTCATGACCAGCTTCAGATTGAGAGTACACCAAGATATCATCAATGAATACAATCAAAAACAAGTCCATATACTCTCGGAACATTCGGTGCATTAGCTCCATGAACACCGATGACGCATTACATAGCCCAAACGGTATTACAGTGAACTCAAAATGACAGTAGCGTGTTCCAAATGCTCTCTTGGGAATGTCACCTTCCAGAATCCTCAATTTGTAATATCCAAATTTCAAATTCAATTTAGAATAGACGGTTGATCCCACTAGCTGATCGAACAATTCATCTATCCATGGAATCAGATACTTGTTCTTCTCTGTCAGCTTATTCAATTCATGATAGTGGATACATAACCGCAAACTACCATCCTTCCTTTTCACAAAAAGAACATATTCACTCCAAGGTGACATACTTGGGCTTATGTAGCCCTGTTCCAGCAACTCTTGCAATTGGACTTTCAATTCAGCCATTTCCTTTGGCGAGATGCGATATGGCGAGCGGGCCACATGTTTCGCACCTAGCACCAACTCAATAGTGAATTCGATCTCCCGTTGGGGTGGTAGCCAAGGAAGATCCTAAGAAAACACATCAGCCAACTCTGATACAATCGCAACATCACTCACTATGGCCTTTGGATCAACAACTTGAATCAGTGTGAAGAATAACTCCGCGCCCTTTCGAACAACATTGACGACTTGGAGTGCAGACATCAGGGTCTCGCTCACCCATCGCATACCAGCGAACTTAGTCTCAAGCTCGATATTCTGGCATAGTGTGATCTCTTTCGACTTGCAATAAATAAAGGCACGCTGCTCCGAAAGCCAGTCTATGCCAAAGATAACATCAAATTCTGATATCGGCAGCACATATGTGTTCAAACAGAAATCCCGACTTCCTATTTGCACTTCCACATCGCAAGCCCTATCTGCAAGCATCAAACATCCATTGGGTAATAACAACTTTACGGTATCTGTCGTCACATGACTCGGTACTCCAATTCGAGCTACGAAGTCCTCAGATAAAAATGAATGTGAAGCACCCGAATTAAATAGTGCTCTCGCCAGCGTGTTCCGAATCGTAACAAAGCCTGTGGCAAACACATCACACAGAAGCTACATACAAGGCATGCAATAGGAAAAGCAATCAATAACTTAAATCGTACCTGTGACGACGTCACTTTGCTTTATAGACTCGGGGCTACGTCCGTGATGCAGAGGACTCCACCACTGTCTTTCCCTTCTCAGCATAAGATGCTCCCGTCTTCTTTTCACCCTTTGGTGGACCACCCCGATAGTCACCGGCTATATGCCCCACTTTGCCACATGTAATGCAGGTACGAGTCTCTGGCCTCGACGTTGCCCCCGACAGAACTATTGATGTAGCTTGCCCAGAAGGCTTGGACCTCTTGCCCCATTTGTTTTTATAGTACGACTTTCCAAGACGGGGTGCTTTGAACTCTGGCTTTGTCACAGCCAAGGCCCTTTTTCCCTACACCCGCTTCATACATTTCTCCAGTGCACAAGCAGTATCAACCAACGCCTGAAAGCCTTGGTTTATCGAACTCGAGAGCAGGAATCGCAACTCATCCAACAATCCTTTGTAGAACTTATTGGTTTTCCGTTGCTCATCAGCGAAGATAGAGCCCGCATAACATCCCAACCTTGTGAACTCAAGCAGGTAAGTCTAAACAATACTTTTTGCTTGTGTTTGCCATTGGAACTCGTTTTCCATGGAAATGAGTTGTGCCGCTGGTAGGTGCTTTGCCAGGAAAAGTTACGAGAACTCCTCAATCGAGACTTGTGTTAACTGCCTGCCCGCTAGGTGGTGTAACTCTGTCTCGTCCAACCATATCCGAGCCTCTCCTTCCAATAAGAAGGTGGACAAGGTGACCTTCTGATCTTCCTCCGTCCTGCTCGCCGTCAATATACGCTTGACGCGCGACAACTAATCCTCTGCCTGCGTTGGGGGTCTCACACCCGTAAACATAGGAGGATTGAAGCTCATGAACTGCTTCAACTTTCGTTCAGCTGCTTGAGGATCCACAGCCACAACAGGTTCTGGCCTTGCCCTAACATATTCGAACACCACTGCCGGCAACTCTTGCCTACCAGGCTATGCTTGAAACATTGCAAACAGTGCCTCAGTAACTAAGCGGATGGTTTCCACAGTAAGGGGAGGTGTAGGCACCTCAGCTGGTGTCGTACTCTCATCAGAACGCTGGGGCTCAGACTGCCCAGCACCACTACGAGTCACCTATAGGTGAACAAGACACACATTAGCGACCTTACGTAAGGAATAATAATAATTTAGGAACGCGCAGCGGAAGCATGGTGGGCCCATAACCCACAGGTCCCAAGATCGAAACCTGGCTCAGATACCAAAATTTAACGACTCCATCCGTTCATATAGCATATAATAGAACGTCCGGCCGGGGCCCTACACCATATGCTACAAAACAGGCGGCGAGGTTACGGGTTAATACCAATACACAATCACACCCTAACTCAGAGCATTCTAGAGGAAGCTTTTAACAATACTACTAAACCCCAACCATGAATGTCCACTATATATAAACAACCACATTTATATATAAACTCTCGAAGGTATGTACAACAAATACAATATAGTTTGGCCACATGGCCTTATAATTACTCTTTACATGTGTGGATTTCAAGCGTCGGCGCGCAGGCCGGCCACACATGAACAAAACACAACATTCTTTGCTTAGCCTTCAAGGGCTAGCAGCAGTAGCAATAGCAGGGACTTCCGCCCTTATATGTCCCGCTCGACTCTCCATTACCAGCACAAGGACAGCCCACCAAGCGGTGGCAAACAAGGCAACGGTCAGCATTCAGCTGACCAATTTATAATGACCCTACCTCTTTCCTAAGGCTGTGGTATTCCTTCCCTATAGGCATAACAATTCATAGGCAATTATATATCACACATTGTTCCCTCCCGCACAAATAATACATCACAACTGTCGGCCACGCGGCCCGACAATCCATGCACACATGGCAGATTTTTGATGCGCCGGAAAACCAGGGCCTACTTGAAAGAATTGGTTTCAAGATGTTCTAAACACCTAGAGGGGCGGGGGGTAAATAGGTTCAATACTTTTTCTAACTTAGGCATATAAATCTATATAGTTTAGCAATTTATTCAGCATAAAACACAGCACACCATTCACATACACACAACATTCCACAGATTGCACACCAGATTTATAGTGGTTCCCCAAATGATGGGTACATCCACTATCCCCCTTCGCCTATCTTGCAGTATACTAGATTCGGCCTAACTTCATTCCTTCTTCTCAGATCCCCAGATCTTACAGCTAAGAACCAAGACTAGTTCCTACAACTCAGAGTGAATCCACACTCTTATAACTCAGGCACAAGCCCTACCTCAGCCTTTTCCACAGGCCTACAACTCAGCGAACAGATTCCCCTACCTCAGGCACTCAGCCATACCTCAGCCTTTATAATTTAGGCTTACAACTCAGAGAAGTAAATCTCCTACACTCGGATCTATTACAGATCCTACAAAAGTTATTTGATGAAAAAGATAATAATATCTTCAACCAGATGAAGAGAGAATTGGTTGAAGGCTTCTTGATCAGTTCTTGATAGAACTGATTACTTAAGGATCAACCTGTCTTATCTTCTTCAAAGCTACTTGAATCTGAACAAAGTAGGGTTGATCTTCTTGGTGTTGGAGTTGATCTTCAATCAGCTTCCTTCAGAAATTAATCTCAATTCTTCTTCAGACTTGATCTGAATTCTTCTGCCAGACTGTTCAGGATCTTCCTTCACTGGATGAGAACTTCTCTCATTCTTGTTTTTCTCTCTCTACAATCTGTTGATTGTTTCTTCTTTCTCCTTCTGGATCCTCAATCCTTCAGAGATTATACACTGATCGTGTTCACGATCACTTCTTCTCAATTGATAATTGATTAGCTATATGTTCTCTATCTCCATCTCTATCAATTGTTGAGAGAGCATATCCATATATAGGCTTCATCCATGGTTACCGGCTGTTTCGATTTCAAACGATCTTCTGACACCTCTGACAGATGTGACAGCAATGTCAGTAATGACAGCTGTCAAGTATCCAGTTGTATTACTTCAACCTTCATTGGACTTTGACTCAGCAGCAGAGAATGTCGAGTGAATACTTCACATGTGCCGACACATATAGTCCATGTGTTGACACAAGTCTTGATGATGCCGACATAACTTCTGTGGAATGTGTCAACACAAGTCCTGTGTGTCGACACAAACACTCCTTGCCTTGACAAAGTTGGTGTCGATAGAATTCTGGTGTGTGTCGACACAAGTTCTGTGTGTCGACACAGTCGTTGTCGACAGAATTCTGGAATGTGTCGACAGCTTCTCTATGTGTCGACACAAATCCTGATGATGTCGACACAATCTGGCCCTTAGTGTCGACACAGCGTTGTCGGCAGATTTTCTGTGTGTCGACACAAATTCTGGGTGTCGACACAATCTGGACCTTAGTGTCGACACAACCATTCCCAAGTGACGACACTTGTACTTAGAAAATTTTCCTTCCATTTACTTAACCTGCACATGATAACTCAACACAACATCAAATATAACTTGATGCATATCATTGAGTTAGCTGAGGCTTCTCCAAATCTGATACATATTTTCCAATGTACCCATCAATCTCCCCTTATTTGGAGAAGTCATAACTCTTAATCAATGATATACATCACTTATATTAAAATATAAAATATGATGTATAAAAGCATTTAATGACATGGAAAGATATAAACAAAACAAGTATATTATATCATCACAGAATATGATACAAACATAATAAGCATGAATTATTGTTTTGTTTAAACATCAAAAAAAGTTTGTTAACATCAGATTACATAGATTTTAAAACTGAAGATTACAATATTCTAAAATCTAGTCAATCTATCCTAAGGCTAATCAGGCTCCTTGATCACTATGCCTTTGCCAGACTGGACTCTTGCTTGTACTGGAGGTTCAGTATCTACAGCTGGCTTCTTGCCTTTGAGATTCTTCTTCTTAAGTTCTTCAGCCTTAAATTTTTGCCTTTCAAAATAGTGATAAGGCTTGGGAATGTATTTACTGGGCTCCACTGCTGTAGCAGGTATTTTCCCAGCCTTGTGACCCCTTCTGAACTGATGTATCACATCTTGTCTCTGCAAATATTTGTCCCACTCAACTTCAGAATACCACTTGCCTCTATCATGCATTTTGTCTTTGACATCTTGCCAGGCATTGAGTATTATATTTCTGGAGGTGGGACTCTATCTTTCAAAATCTGGCTTGGATTCAGCCTTCTCTCTAAACCTTTTCTTTGAGAGTTGAGCTTCTTACTCTATATTCAGTGCTACCTCTGACATTTCCACTTTCTCCATTATAACATTCTTAGTAGCCTCTAGAGGGCTATACATCTAGTGAACCAGTTGTTGAATTCCATCAAAGTTAGAAGGGGGGTATATGATTTGAGCTACCTCATGCTGACCCCCTTCAATTCCTACAGCTTGAATTCCCGACTCAGCCATATTATCATCATCACAAAAGGGACGATATCCAAGAGTTGCTCTAACAACATTTGTTATCCATTTAGCATGCTCTGAGCTAGCAATGACTAACAACCTCTACTCCTTTATGTCTTCTCTCTCAATATGATCCCTGAGATCATCCTTTTGGAACCTTATCTGATTAATTATATAATTGGTTCCTTTTGTATAACAAGCTTTAAACTTCTGTAGCTGAGCAGATATGATCTTCTGAGAGGATTGAATGGCAGATTGGAAAGTGGCTAAATCTTCTTGAAGTTTCTTATCAAACTCTGACTTCTCATTAGCCCATTCCTCAGTTAATGTTGTTGCATTATTCTTTAACTCAGTAACAATCACATTATGTGATTCAGTAAGATTATCATTCATCCTTAGATGATTTTCCAGAACATATCCTTACTTTACCACTATATCATCAATCTGTGTTCTTGCCTCTTATTGCTGCTTGGGCAGATAAACTATAGCATTACCTCCTTTATGGAAGCAATCTGTCATCTCCTTCATATTCTAGTTTACTTCAAATCTGATTGATTTTATATCTTGAGCCAAAGTAAACTGAAGTTCCTTATGGATTTCATCCGCATATTTTTCAAGAGCTTGTCTTTGCTCATCCATTTTAACTTACAGAGCAACCAACAGTGAACTGAAGTCAACTGCTAGAGCTCTGGGTTGTGAGGCAGTCTGTAAAGCTTTCTTATAGCTTGAGCTTTTCTTCCTGTAAACCATCAGTTTTCTCTTCTTTTCTCTCAGGGCTTCTCCATCAGATTCAGAAGAACTTTAAAGGTTCACTGTGTCCTTTGGACTAGAGGGAAGCTCCTTGTCAGTTCTTGGCAACTCCCCCTTAGTCCATGGTTCATCCCCCTCAGTCCTTGGCACGACTTCCTCAGTCCTTACTTCTGGTAAATCAGGAAACAATTCCTCAAGAGTGAATTCTTGTTGTAGTTGAACTGGAGGAACATCTGTCTCTTGTACAATTAATGGAGCATTATCTAATGCATATGTATCATCCATTGATATATCCTGTGCAGGGATGTTGTCATTATGTGTATGTTCAACATCAGTTAGAAGCACAGTTAGTGTTTCTTGCTCAGTAGCTAGTGTAGTTTGATTAATATCATTTATTACCTCAAGAATACTTTGTGTGGCTGTTTCACTCTCTAATGCAGCTTGCTCTTTCTCAGGAGCAACTTCTGGAGGCAAGGCCTCTTGTTGAGCTGGTGAAAGCTCATTGGCTCGCCCTAGAGGAAGCACATCCTGAACTTGATCCAATTGAATGGTGCTTTCTGGAATATGCTCTCCATGCATCTGACTATCATCTACATTCTTAGGGGTAGATGATGTCCTTATAGATTCTTATTGTTCTTCATCTGAACTGAAGATTACTTGTTCTTCTGAATCACTAGAATATTCAGGTTTCCTGAGGGTTGTCTTTTTCTTTTTCAGTTGTAGTTGTTTCTGTGGTGTACAACCATCTTTTGTCAAAACTCTTTCCCACTGGATAGTATTTTCATATCCATCCTTCTCATGTGATTTATTTTAGATCCAGTTGTGTGTTTCAGCACTTCAGGAATATTCATTGCCAGATACAGACTCATTATTCTACCTAAATTAGGTTTCTTCAAACTTTCCTTGATCTTGTCAAAAATTATAGCAGACCAGTTAGTTTTTATTCTGAAAATAACTCTGGTCATCAAGCTGAACATATAGGCTGAGATCCTATCATGTCCTCCTGGTTTGCAGAGAATTACTTTTCCCATAATCTCTGAAAGAAACTTTCCTTGGGAGTTCATCTCCTTCCTCTGCATTAATGATTCAATCTTAGTGGTGGGATCCAGTCCACACCATTGAAGAGCATCTTTTGTCATTGAAGATGTGACTTCATCATCTTCCTGAGTCCTGGGCGACTTTAGTGTCTTCCTCAGACGCTTCTGGGTAAGTTTTACCTTGCTTCCTTGAATTGATGACCTAATCTTCAATCCAGTTGAATCCAGGGTTGCTTTTGTATAGAATTGAAGAACCTCCATCTTTCAGATCTTGGTAGGTTCTGAAACTAGATATTCCAAACCACTTTCTTTGATTAGGGTTATCACATCTTTGATCTCAGTCGCAGCACTCTCAAAAGCATTGTGAACCAATTCATAGCCTTCGTTGATGTTGTTCTCCAATTTTGGCGCCATTGGTGACAAGAAATTTGAGGAGAAGAGAGATGAAGGTTTGTCGACTCAAAGATTTGGTCTCGAAAATGTTGAGAGCGTAGTCGACAAAGTTGTTCTGTGAACTATTTATATGTTTGTCAACACAGAAGGTCAAAAGGCAGGGTAATAGATATTTAATGTGTCGACGCTGTAGAGATTGTGTCGACACAGACTTCTAATGTCTTGACAGAGTCAGACAACACTATGTGTCGACACAGTTTGAGATTTGTCGACATAGACTTCTTAATAGTCGACTCTAATATCTGCGTGTCGACGCAGACTTCTGTATGTGTCGACACTACAATCTAAATGATAGAACTTCTATGTGTAGACACCAAACTCTGAGTGTCGACACCACTATCTCACCACTATTTTGTTATGTCGACACAATTTTCCTTATGTGTCGACACAAACTACTATATGTCGACACGGATTTCCTTTTGTGTCGATATTAACTACTATATGTCGACATTGAATATACTTATTCAGATTTACCAAGTTACTCTAGGTTTAATATGCCTAATTCAATTTTGAAATAATTCAATTTAGTTTCATCTAGTGGTTTAGTAAACATGTCAGCAATTTGATTATTTGTGGTGACAAATTCCAAACAAATATCTTATTTTTCAACATGCTCTCTAATGAAGTGAAATCTAATTTCTATATGCTTTGTTCTACTATGTGATATAGGATTTTTAGCAATAGAAATAGCACTTATAGAATCACAAAATAGTGGAGTTCTACTTACCTTGAGACCATAGTCTTCAAGATGATGTTGAATCCATAAAAGCTGAGCACAGCAGCTGCCTACAGCAATATACTCAGACTCTGCAGTGGAAATTGCCACACTTGTCTGCTTCTTACTGCTCCATGACACCAGTCTACCACCTAGAAACTGACATGTGCCAGTGGTGCTCTTTCTATCTTCTTTGCAACCTGCAAAGTCTGCTTCTGAAAAACCAGTCAGTAGAAAATCTTTATTCTTAGTGTACCAAAGACCAAGATTAGGTGTGCCCTTAAGATATCTCAAAATTCTTTTAACTGCAGTATAATGAGATTCTTTAGAGCTAGCTTGGTACCTAGCACAGACACATGTAGCACACATAATGTCTGGTCTACTGGCAGTTAAGTATAGAAAGGAGCCAATTATGGCTCTATACAAAGACTCATCTACAAGTTTTACTGCATCATCTTTGCCTAAAGGCATACTTGTCCCCATTGGAGTTCTCATGATGGTGGATGACTCCATACTGTTGAAATTTGTGAAGTGGAAGTGGTTGACGGGACAGGCCGGGCGGCCTGGGCGGACAGCATTGGCGGAGTAGGCAGACTGGGCGGACATTGATGTGCGGACTGGTGGAAGGTCTAGTGAAAAGCTGGCTGTCTGCTGAGCGGGTTATTGCATGGAGTCTGCGGACTAAGCGGCCTGAGCGGATGGAGGCTTGCGGACTAGTGCATTGCTCAGTGGCCTTGGGTGCAAGCTTGTGCTGATAGGTGGGTTGGCTCATGTTCGCGGGAAGCTTGCGGACTGGTATGTCTGCGGTGTAGGCTGTTGCGGACTGAGCTTAGAGCTTGGCTGAGGCCTTATCGAGCTCTGGTGGCACAGCAGGTGCTTTGCTGTGGAGGTCTTTGGCGGACTGGCTTTTGGAGTCCGGGAGTTGGCTGCTACGATGGGGCAATAGTACGAGGAGCCTGCGGACTGCTGGCGGTCTGTGCTTCGGTGTTTGGCGGACGGGGATTTGCGTCCTCCATGCTCGCATTGGCCTTTGATGGTTTTGGACTTGGTCACACTTTGTGCCAAGTTCATGGTGTCCGTAGCATCCGCCATGTCCGCTGTGACCGGGCGGACTGTTGCTATCTGCCTTTGGTCATGGTCTTGTGGCGGATTGAGGTATGAGTCTTGCGGACTGCCTCGGATTGGTGCGGACAGCCATTGAAGGGGGATTGTTGTCCTGCAGTGGTTGGAGCTTTGCGGGCTGATGCCTTGTCCGCATAGCTTGGGCGGACTGGAGATGGTTCGCTAATGTTTGCCTTGATCCTGTCGGTTTTCCTTGGTATCCGGCTAAGTCCTTGCGGACTCGGCGGACGGTGTTTTGCTATCGCGCGGGCTGGGGCGGTGTCGCTATCTCTTGGGCGGTGACCACACTCCTCACCTCGCCTATAAATAGGACCCCCCTGGCAGGTCTACAGTAACATGAGTAACTTGAGTGAACAGTAAGTTGGGTTGAGCGAAGTGCTGCGGTCTCAGTTTGTCAGTCCGCGCGGATTGTTTCAGTGCTGACGTTTGCTGTGTGCAGGTCGCGCGGGTAGCTTCAAGGAGCCAGGAGTTTGGCTGTGACTTCAGTCAAGTACTTGGAAGTGTGCGGTCTCTGTGGACTCAGCAGGAGGTCGCTCTGCGGCTTGTCAGTTCTGTTTCATCTTTGCCAGCTTCAATAACCTGTCCGCCGGCTTCAGGCAGGTAGGGGTGTTCCTCAGTTCAGGTTTAGCAGGAGACGAAAAACGGTGTGTCCGCGCGGCCTCGTGGCTTCGGCGGACTCCGTGGCTATTCGGCGGTATTGCAGCTTAGCTTGGGCGATCTCAATGGACTCGGCGACCTCGGCGACCTCGCGGTCTCGGCGGACTCCGGTGCTGTCCGCCCGGCTTGTGTTTTGGTGCTTTCTGTTTACAGCTGTTATACTAGCGAAATCATGTCTCGCTATGTATGCCTCGTGTTGTAAAGAAGTGAATGAATAAAAGACCTGCTTGTGCTTCCATTGTTTGTTGGGATTAACCTTTGTTCCTCGGTTTTCCGCTGGTTCAATTTGAGAACTGGGTAGTTCCGAAGATATTAATTTGGCGTTTGGGCTATCTTGCTGACCACGTTGAGAAAATTTAATATGGTATCAAAGCGAGGTTCAGTTGTGTGAGCGGAAGTCAGCCAGTGTTGTTACTTAGTGATTGAGTGGTGATCAACCTGTGTTGTTTCTCGGAGCTTCTGAAAGGGTGCCAACAGGTGTTGCAATGGAAGGGAGTTTTGCAAGAGGTCTGGGCTTTGAACTCTTAACGCCGACTAACTTCAAGAAGTGGAAGTCGTGCATGAAGAGTTATCTTCTTGGCGAGGAGCTGTGGGAAGTCGTCGGTGGTGACGACAGGCAGGAAGTCACTGCTGCTTTCGGTACGGCTGAGTAGGTTAGGCTCTGGAGAAGCACAAATGCTAAGGCAGAGTTCATTCTGAAGAGAGCCGTGTCTTCGGAACTGTTTGATCACATTGTTGGATGTGAGTCGGCTGCTGATATTTGGACAACCATTGATGATTTGTTCAATAGGAAGAATGTGGCGCGGCTTCAGTTCCTGGAGAATGAGTTGGCCAGGGCAACTCAGGGAGACCTTTCCATCTCAAAGTACTTCTTAAAGATGAAGAGCTTGTGTGCTGAGCTGTCGGCACTGGATCCTGATGAGCCTATCTTTGAGGCGAAGATGAAAAGGCACATTATCCGCGGCTTGCGGAAGGAGTATGTGGCCTTTGTCACATCTGTTCAAGGGTGGGCTGCTCAGCCGTCGTTGCTGGAGCTGGAGAATCTACTTGCCTCGCAGGAGAGCTTAGCAAGGCAGATGGCTGGAGTGAACCTGAATCAGGAAGGCAGCAAAGCTCTCTTCTCAGGCAAGAAGAAAGGATGGGAAGGGAAGAAGAAGAAGAAGGTGCAGGTTGTTGGTGAGAAGGAGACTTCAACTTCATATCCGCCGGAGAGGAGCAATGCTCCTAAGGACTGGAAGAAGAACTTGAAGTGCTACCGGTGTCATCAGCGAGGGCACTTCAAGCGGGACTGTAAGGTCAAACTACAGCCTGTGCATGTTGTGGGAAAGGAGGAAGCTTGCTCGAGAAGTGAAGAAGCAGGATGGGGCAGAGATTTTATGACGGGCACTTGTGTCCGGGCCTTGTCTGCTGAGGACTTCAACGGTGAGTGGATCCTGGACTCCGGGTGTGGTCATCACCTCACCGGAGACAAATCAAAGTTCACCTCCATGCAGGCTTACTCAGGTAATGAAGCTATTATCACTGCTGATAATATTGTTTATGCAGTAGAGAAAGAGGGGGTCGTGTCTTTGGGTAGTGATCAGGGGCCACTCACATTAAGGAGTGTGTATCACGTGCCGGGCATGAAAAAGAACCTCTTCTCGGTGACCAATGCGGTGGACGCTGGGTATCACGTTCTGTTTGGGCCAACAGACGTGAGGTTCCTTCGCAATATATCAGCGGAGAAGGCTGATGTTGCTCATGTTGGGAGGAGGGTGAAGAACTTGTTTGTTCTTTCCACCAATGCGTATGTTGATAGAATGAGATCCAATGATAGTGCTGCTATCTGGCATGAGAGGCTGGGGCATGTTGGCATGGACAAGCTGAAGGCGATGGATAGTAGAAGTTTGGTGAGGGGGTTGCCTAAGTTGTCCTCCTTTGGTGACGGGCATGTTTGCGTTGGCTGTCAATACGGTAAGGCACATCGCCTTCCCGTTTGATAAATCACAAACAAGGAGCAAGAAAACATTGGAGTGCATTCATGGCGACCTGATGGGACCGACGGTTACTGCCAGCCTTGGTGGAAGCAGATACATGCTTGTCTTGGTTGATGACTACTCAAGGTATACTTGGGTGTACTTCTTAAAGGAGAAGTCGGAAGCCTTCTGTTTGTTTGTGGAGTTTAAGGAGTTGGTAGAAGGCCGGCTTGGCTTGCGGATTAAGAAGCTTAGAACTGATAACGGGGGTGAATTTGTCTCCTCTGAGTTTTCTACTTCTATAGGAAGCACGGGATCCAACGGGAGCTTACTTGTGCTCACAATCCACAACAAAATGGGGTAGCGGAGCGGAAGATCCGTCATCTGATGGAGACCTGCAAATGCTGGCTTCATGCGAAAGATATCCCAAGGTCCTTTTGGGCGGAGGGGATGTCTTGTGCTGCGTATGTTATCAACCGGATGCCACTCAGCCCTATCAACATGAAGACTCCAGTTGAGCTGTTGCTGAAGGAGAAGCCGAGTGTTGGACACCTTAGGGTGTTCGGTTCAACTTACTACGTGCATGTCCCGGATGCTTCACGGACAAAAGCTGGATGCGAACGCAAGAAAACTTGTCTTTGTTGGCTATGATGAGCGGAAGAAGGGATGAAAATGCATGGACCTTGTGACGAAGAAGTTCGTGGTGTCAAGAGACGTTGTATTTGACGAGCTGACGTCATATGGAGGTGGCTCGGTGGAGCTAACCGGAAGTAGCAAGGTTGATGAAGCACCGGTGGTGGCTGCTGAAGGCTTGGAAGAGGAGCTTATTGTTTCACCAGTAGCTCCTGTTGCTTCAAACTCCGAGGCTGAGCCTTTTAGCTCAGGAAGCAGGGGAAGCACTGCTCAATGCTTGCCCCAGGTATGAGTGGAGCTCGAAGAAGTAACGGAAGCCGTGAGCAAGGAGCCGTGTCTTCGGAGATCGAAGAGGGTGGTTAAGCCACCGGCTCGGTACTGTGATGGGAATGCAGTGAGCTTTGTCTCCTGCTTCTTTGCAGGTCCTCTGGATGAGAAAGAGCCTGCAAACTTCAACGAGGCCACTGGAGTGAAGGAGTGGGAAGGTGCCATGAAAGAAGAGATTGATGCTCTGAAAAAGATTGAAACCTGGGACCTTGTGCCCAAGGTTGATGGCATTACTCCGGTTACTTGCAAGTGGGTGTACAAGTTGAAGAAGAAGGCTGATGGGAGCATTGATCGGTTCAAGGCTCGCCTGGTCGCTAGAGGATTCTCACAGCAGTATGGAGAAGACTATGAGGAGACATTCAGTCCAGTTGCGAAGATGACTTCTGTAAGAGTGGTGATCGCCTTGGCTGCTAGCAAGGGATGGAGGTTGTGGCAACTCGATGTGAAGAATGCCTTTCTTTACGGAGAGATTGACAAGGATATCTTCATGGATCAGCCGCTTGGTTTTGTCTCTGAAAAGCATCCGGACTATGTCTGCAAACTCAGGAAGGCTCTCTATGGGTTGAAGCAAGCTCCTAGAGCATGGTATGGGATGATTGCAGAGTACTTGCAATTCTGTGGATACTTTGCTTCCAACTCGGATTCAAGCTTGTTCATCAAGAATAAGGGGGAGCTACGAGTCTTGGTCCTGCTGTATGTGGATGACATGATCATCACAGGGAATTCAGAGGGGGAAGTAGCAAGGCTCAGGGCTAAGCTTGTTATACGCTTCGAGATGAAAGACTTGGGAGAGTTGCATCACTTTCTCGGTCTTGAAGTGGATAGGAAGGAGTGCGGGGTTCTCATTAGCCAGAAAGGGTATGCTAATCGCATTGTGAAGCGGTTCGGCATGGGCGAAGGGAAGAAGTGCTCTACTCCACTAGAATCTGGGCTGAAGCTTCGACGAGATGAGGGAAGGGTTCTTCATGATCCGTTGGTGTTCAGGGCTCTTGTTGGGAGCTTGATTTACATGACGATTACAAGGCCAGACATTGCTTATGCTGTTGGCCGAGTAAGTCGGTATATGGCTGAACCAAGGCAATCTCATCTAGTGGCGGCGAAGGGAATTCTGAAGTATGTCAAGCCTTCTTCTGACATGGGACTCCTCTATAGAAGGGTCTCGGAGTTTGCGTTGCTCGGGTACATGGATACTGACTATGGCGGTGATTCGGATGATCGGAGGTCTACTTCAGGTTATGTGTTCACTTGCGGTTCAGCTAGCATCTCGTGATGTAGCAAGAAGCAGGACTCGGTGTCGGTTTCAACCATGGAGGCGGAGTATAAGGCTTCGGCCTTGGCTGCTCGGGAATCCGTTTGGTTGAGGAGGCTTATAGAGGATGTTCATGAAGAAGTGCAAGGGCCTACTTTACTCCGGGGTGACAATGAGAGTGCTCTCAAACTGGTTAACAATCCAGTGTGTCACGCCAGGACCAAGCATATAGAGATTGATCACCATTTCATCAGGGAGAAGGTGTTGGAAGGATCTCTGCTGGTCGGGCATGTTCGGAGTGAAGATAATCTTGCTGACATCTTCACGAAGCCACTGTCGAAGGGGCCCTTTGAACGCTTGTGCAGCTTGCTGGGCTTGGTCACCACTTCCCACTTCAAGGGGGAGTGTTGAAATTTGTGAAGTGGAAGTGGTTGACGGGACAGGCCGGGCGGCCTGGGCAAATAGCATTGGCGGACTAGGCGGACTGGGCAGACTGTGATGTGCGGCCTGGTGGAAGGTCTGGTGAAAAGCCGGCTGTCTGCTGAGAGGGTTGTTGCATGGAGTCCGCGAACTAAGCGGCCTGAGCAGATGGAGGCTTGCGGACTGGTGCATTGCTCAGTGGCCGTGGGTGCAAACTTGTGCTGATAGCCGGGTTGGCTCATGTTCGCGGGAAGCTTGCGGATTGGTATGTCCGCGGTGTGGGCTGTTGCGGACTGAGCTTAGAGCTTGGTTGAGGCCTTGTCGAGCTCTGGTGGCACAGTAGGTGCTTTGCTGTGGAGGTCTTTGGCGGACTGGCTTTTGGAGTCCGGGAGTTGGCTGCTGCGATGGGGCAAGAGTGTGAGGAGCCTGCAGACTGCTGGCGGTCTGTGCTTCGGTGTTTGGCGGATGGGGATTTGCGTCTGCCATGCTCGCATTGGCCTTTGGTGGTTTTGGACTTGGTCACACTTTGTGCCAAGTTCATGTTTTCCGCAGCATCCGCCAAGTCCGCTGTGACCGGGCGGACTGTTGCTATCTTCCTTTGGTCGTGGTCTTGTGGCGGATTGATGTGTGAGTCTTGCGGACTGCCTCGGATTGGTGCGGACAGCCATTGAAGGGCGATTGCTGTCCTGTAGTGGTTGGAGCTTTGCGGGCTGATGCCTTGTCCGCATAGCTTGGGCGGACTGGAGAGGGTTCGCTAATGTTTGCCTTGCTCCTCGCGGTTTTCCTTGGTATCCGGCTAAGTTCTTGCGGACTCGGCGGACGGTGTTTTGTTATCGCGCGGGTTGGGGCGGTGTCGCTATCTCTTGGGCGATGACCACACTCCTCACCTCGCCTATAAATAGGACCCCCCTGGCAGGTCTATAGTAACCTGAGTAACTTGAGTGAACAGTAAGTTGGGTTGAGCGAAGTGTTGCGGTCTCAGTTTGTCAGTCCGCGCGGATTGTTTCAGTGCTGACGTTTGCTGTGTGCAGGTCGCGCGAGTAGCTTCAAGGAGCCATGAGTTTGGCTGTGACTTCGGTCAAGTACTTGGAAGTGTGCGGTCTCTGCGGACTCAGCAGGAGGTCACTCTGCGGCTTGTCAGTTCTGTTTCATCTTTGCCAGCTTAAATAACCTGTCCGCCGGCTTCAGGCGGGTAGGGGTGTTCCGCAGTTCACGTTCAGCAGGAGACGAATAACAGTGTGTCTGCGCGGCCTCGCGGCTTCGGCGGACTCTGTGGCTATTCGGCGGATTGCAGCTTAGCTTGGGCGATCTCAGTGGACTCGGCGACCTCGGTGACCTCGCGGTCTCGGCGGACTCCGGTGCTGTCCGCCCGGCTTGTGTTTTGGTGCTTTCTGTTTACAGCTGTTATACTAGCGAAATCATGTCTCGCTATGTATGCCTCGTGTTGTAAAGAAGTGAATGAATAAAAGACCTGCTTGTGCTTCCATTGTTTGTTGGGATTAACCTTTGTTCCTCGGTTTTCCGCTAGTTCAACGTGAGAACTGGGTAGTTCCGAAGATATTAATTTGGCGTTTGGGCTATCTTGCTGACCACGTTGAGAAAATTTAACACATATCATATTTCTTAATTAACTCCTTGGTGAACTTAGACTGTGATATAGACAAGCCATCATCAGTCTGTCTTACTTGGAGTCCCAAGAAGAATTTGAGCTCACCCATACTGCTCATCTCAAACTTCCCTTGCATAAGTTTTGCAAACTTCCTACAAAGGTTGTTTTGTGTAGATCCAAAGATTATGTCATCAACATAAATCTGTACTGGGATCATCTTGCCCTTTGACTCCCTAAGGAATAGATTCTTGTCTATTTTCCCCCTTGAAAATATTTTTTCGATGAGGAAGGTAGACAATATTTCATACCAAGCCCTAGGGGCTTGTTTCAAACCATATAAGGCTTTCTTAAGTCTATAAACATAATTAGGATAAAGTGGATCAACAAAACCTTAGGGCTGTCCAACATATACTTATTCTTTCAAATTTCCATTTAAGAATGCTGACTTTACATCCATTTGGTATACTTTGAACCCTTGGAAAGCAGCAAAGGCAAGGAATAGCCTTATTGCTTCCAACCATGCCACTGGGGCAAAAGTCTGATCAAAGTCAATGCCCTCTTCCTGTCTATAATCTTTGGCAACCAGTCTTGCTTTGTTCTTCACTATGATGCCATTTTCATCTAGTTTGTTCATGTAGATCCACTTAGTCTCAATAATATTATGATCCTTTGGTTTTGGAACTAGCTCCCGTACTTTACACCTTCTGAATTGATTCAGCTCCTCATGTATTGCATCAATCCAGTTGGATTCTTGTATGTCTTCTTCAAATCTCTTTGGTTCCATCTGTTACAGGAAACTTGAGCAAAGCACTGTGTTCATGTGTTTGCTTCTGGTTTGCACACCATTTCTGTGATCACCAATAATTTGGTGTGCTGGATGATCCTTTAGATTCCTTATTGCTGGAGGCATTCTATCAGCAATTTGAACTTCTTCAATTTCTTCACCATGCTGAACGTCATTGTCTTCAATGTCAGCTTGTGGACCTTGTACTCCCCCTGGAAAATAACCATCATTTTCTAGATCCTGCCTTGTAGTTTGGTCTTCATTAATGGTCAGCATGTCCAACTTTTCTTTTTAACCTGTTGAGCTACAAGAATTGCTAGATAACTCACAGTTAATTAGCTCAGATTCATCAAACAATACATGAACAGATTCATCTACAACTTGTGTAGTCAAGTTGTAGACCCTATATGTCTTACTGTTATTGTTGTACCCAATAAATATCCCATCTTGGGATTTGGCAGAAAACTTAGTTAGGTGAGACTTGTCAGTGTTAAGCAAAAAACACCTGCTACCAAAGATCGTAAAGTAGGATATGTTTGGTTTTCTGCCCTTCATAATGTCATAGGGTGTCTTTTTGTTGTTCTTAGTTATGGATGCTCTATTGAGAACATTACAAGCAATATTTACTGCCTCAGCCCAGAAACATTCTGGGAGAGAAGTGTCAATTAGTAGAGTTCTACCTGTCTCAATAAGAGTCCTATTCTTTCTTTCAGCAATTCCGTTTTGCTGAGGTGTTCTAGGTGAGGAGAATTCCGTATGAATCCCTAATTCTTCACAAAACCTTGTCATACACTCAGACTGAAATTCAGTTCCATGGTCACTTCTGATTTTGACCACTGAATTGTTAAGTTCATTCTGAATTTGTTTAACAAAGTTATGAATGACAGTAGGGGTTTCAGATTTCTGGCTAAAAAAAACCCACATAAATCTAGAATAGTCATCTACTAGCACAAAAGTATAGACTTTCCTACCTAGACTATGAACTGGCATAGGACCAAATAGATCCATATGCAAGAGGTACAAACACCTCACAGAGTCTTTGGTATCAAGACTATGAGAAGAGGATTTGGTCTGCTTGCCTTTCTGACAAGCTGAACATATACCATCTTTTATGCATTTAAACTGAGGATCATTCCTCACTCACTCTAAACTATAGAGTTGGCCTATAGTCTTATAGTTCAGATGAGCAAGCTTTTTGTGTCATTGACCACACTGAGATGCTTTCTCATCTGCAACTAAACATACATGAGAGTTCATTTATTCATAATCAAAATTTAAACAATAAACATTCCCTTTCTTATAAACATACAAGATCACCTTGTGATCACTTGTCCTTTTAATCTGACAACCATTCTTAATAAATGAAGTGTCATACCCAAGATCACTCAGCTGACTTATGCTTATCAAGTTATGTTTCAAACCTTTTACATAAGCCACTTGAGTGATTGTTATAGAACTAGTAGAAATGTTACCAAACCCTTTTATGACCGCTTTTTCTGATCCATCAAAGATCACTTTGGGTCCACTCTCTATGAGAGTATAGTCCTTTTAACATTCTTCTTGTTCCAGTCATGTGCCTGGAACATCCACTATCCAAGTACCATATAGGGGTATGGCAACTTGGACCCACCTGCAATAAATAAAATTAATTTACCTTAGAACCCCAATGTTTATTGGGTTCTAGGTTGAAGTTAGATTGAAACTTGATATTCTTACCAGCAGCCTTCCTCACAGGTAAGCTGGCATTCTTCCTGACACTGGTGTTGTGCCAGCAATCCATGGTATAATGCCCTATCTTACCACAACACCAGCACTCATATTTATTATACCTCTTTTTAGGTACAGTTTTAACAGCATTGCTATCAGTTGTTCTTAACACTATTGGTACAGTGGTTCTTTGCTTGAGTGCTGGAGCTACACCCTTGTCATTCAGAATATCAGGCTTACCATAACCATGTATGATATCATGATCATATCTATTAGTTGGCTGCCATACTTTTCTGAAGGAAATGGGGGGTTTGAAGGCTAGAGGTTGTACTGGGGCTTTGCCTTTTCTTTTGGAATTAGTAGCCCTTGCATTTCCCTTAAAGCCCAATCCTGTCTTACCTTTTTTGGGAATAAAGTCATCAATTAAAGATAAGACTGATTTTGTCTTAGAGAATTTAGCCACCAGATCCTTTTCCTTCTGAAGTTTGACTTCCATACTTTTGATTTGATCATTCTTGAATGTAATAGTACCCATCTGAATAACAGTTATGTTTTTCAGTTTGGCTAGTTCATTTATCTTTAGATCCAACATTTTTTCTTAATCTAATGCAGCCAGCTTAAGAGCAGTAATTTGCTTGGCCTGTGCTTTGTTAAGGATTCTACTTTTCTTAAGTGCTTGCAGCAGATCGCCATATTTATCAATAAGTTGATGAACATCCCATTCAGATACAGATTCATCCACATCTCTTGATGCAGATGCTTCTGATTCTGAACCAGTATAGTATTCAAAAACTATTGAAGAATTATTTACCTTACTAGGACCTGGCTGATCCTTGCACTGATCTTCTTCTGTCAAGGCCATCAGCCCTTTACAACAATGTTCTTCAATTCCATTTACTGAGTCCAGCAATTTCAAGAACTCAGCCTCTTCTGCATCCTCTTCAGTGGCCAACAGTCCTATGTATGCTTCAGCTTCAGCCTCAGAATCTGACGATGAAGAATCTGACCAGCTTTTTTGCTTCTTTGCAACAAAGGATTTCTCCTTCTTGCCCTTATTTTTTAGTTTCTTCTTGTCATTAGATTCTTTCCTTTTGTCAGGACAATCAGCTACCACATGTCCAGGCCTGTTTCAACAATAGCAAACAATCTTAGTTGAAGATAATTTACTAGGTTTAGAGTCATACCAGTCCTTCCTAGAGGATTTCTTTTTTTGATAGTAATCATCCTTGGATTGTGAAGAGGATGTCTTGGATCTCCACTGTTTCTTCTTCAAAAACCTTTGAAATTGTTTTGAGAAAGCAGCTAAGTCTTCATCAAAATTTGGACTATCTGATGTGTGACTGTCAGAACTTTCTGAAACTACTTCTGCAACTTTCCTAGGAGGAGATGGAGACATTCTCCTGTCCTTTCTTATGGCTTCAGTCTTGCAAGCCACTGACTTATCTCTGTAATCAACTTTATTACTTTTCTCCTCCTACTTTCTGACCATCAGCCGCATCTCATATGAAAGTAGTTTGCCAAATAATGTTGGAGGTGAGATTTCTGCTAGTCTGGCCACTTCCCCAATGGCACATATCTTGGTGTCCTAGTTCTTAGTTAATTATCTCAGAAACTTATCATTTAACTCATATGTACTGAATACTCTTCCATTTGACATCAATTCATTAACTATTCTGAAGGACTTCTTGTAACATTCAGTTATGTTGACTGTTTTAGATTGTCTAAAACTTTCATACTCCTGATTCAGCATAGACTTTCTGTCTTCTCTCACTTCTTCTGAACCCTCCATGTAGATAATAAGGGTGTCCCACATTTCTTTGGAGGTCTTGCAGTGAATCAAATTTTGGAATGTTGAGTCATCTATAGTACTGACTATTATATTCTGTTCTCTCTTATCCATAGTAGACAAGATGATCTCATCCTTTGTCATTTCAGAATACTCCTTTGGTGTCCTGAGATTTGAATGAAGAACTGAGACTTTCATTGGGATGAATGGACCTTCTTTGACTGTCATATAGATTCTTGGATCTGAAGATTCCATAAATAGTCTAACTCATTCTTTCCATATGCCAAAAATCTCTTTCCTGCATATAGGTAACTTCATGGAACCAAACTCCTTATGATTCTCAATGGCACCTATTTTGCCTAATAGATTTCTGCCTTAGAGATCTACTCACACTGTTAAGTCTATTCTTTGAGTAACCTCGCTTTGATACAACTTTAAAGAATTGGTTTCAAGATGTTCTAAACACCTAGAGGGGGGGGGTGAATAGGTTCAATTCTTTTTCTAACTTAGGCAGACAAATCTATCTAGTTTAGCAATTTATTCAGCAGAAAACACAACACAACATTCATATACACACAGCATTCCACAGATTACACACCAGATTTATAGTGGTTCCCCAATTGATGGGTACATCCACTTTCCCCCTTCTCATATCTTGTAGTGTACTAGATTCGACCTAACATCCTTAATTCTTCTCAGATCTTCAGATCTTACAGCTCAAAAATAAGACTGGTTCCTACAACTCAGAGTGAATCCACACTCCTACAACTCAGGCACAAGCCCTACCTCAGCCTCTTCCACAGGCCTACAACTCAGAGTGACACCCCACTCCTACAACCCAGGTAAAAGCCCTACCTCAGCCTCTTTCACAGGCCTACAACTCAGGGAACAGATTCCCCTACCTCAGGCACTCATCCCTACCTCAGCCTTTATAATCTAGGCTTACAACTCAGAGAAGCAAATCTCCTACACTAAGATCTATTATAGATCCTACAAAAGTTATTTGATGAAAAAGATAATAATATCTTCAACCAAGTGGAGAGAGATTGGTTGAACGCTTCTTGATCAGTTCTTGATAGAACTGATTACTTAAGGATCAACCTGTCTTAGCTTCTTCAAATCTTCTTGAATCTGAACAAAGTAGGGTTGATCTTCTTGGTGTTTGAGTTGATCTTCAATCAACTTCCATCAGAAATTAATCTGATTTTTTCTTCAGACTTGATCTGAATTCTTCTGGCAGACTATTCAGGATCTGCCTTCACTGGATCAGAACTTCTCTCCTTCTTGTTTTTCTCTCTCTACAATCTGTTGACTGTTTCTTCTTTCTCCTTCTGGATTCTCAATCCTTCAGAGATTATATACTGATCGTGTTCACGATCACTTCTTCACAATTGATAATTGATTAGCTATCTGTTCTCTATCTCTATCTCTATCAACTGTTGAGAGAACATATCTATATATAGGCTTCATCCATGGTTACCGGCTGTTCCGGTTTCAAACGATCTTCTGACACCTCTGACAGATATGACAGCAATGTCAGTAATGATAGCTGTCAAGTCTCCAGTTATATTACTTCAACCTTCATTAAACTTTGACTCAGCAGCAGAGAATGTTGAGTGAATACTTCACATGTGTCGACACACATAGTCCATGTGTTGACATAAGTCATGATGATGTCGACACCGCTTTTGTGGAATGTGTTGACACAAGTCTTGTGTGTCGACACAAGCACTCCCTGTCTTGACAAAGTTAGTGTCGACAGAATTCTGGTGTGTGTCGACACAAGTTCTGTGTGTCGACACAGTCATTGTCGATAGAATTCTGGAATGTGTCGGCAGCTTCTCTGTGTGTCGACACAAATCCTGATGATGTCGACACAATCTGGCCCTTAGTGTCGACACAGCGTTGTCGATAGATTTTCTGTATGTTGACACAAATTCTGGGTGTCGACACAATCTGGCCCTTAGTGTCGACACAGCCATTCCCAAGTGACGACGCTTGTACTTAGAAATTTTTCCTTCCATTTACTTCACCTGCACATGATAACTCAACACAACATCAAATACAACTTGATGCATATCATTGAGTTAGGCGAGGCTTCTCCAAATCTGGTACACATTTTTCAATGTACCCAACACTAGTCCACCGTTCACGGTCCGAAACCCAACGGTATTGAGCATTTAGTCTTAATGGCATACAGGCCAAAGACTCTCATTATGCGCTCCAACTGACCACAATTTCAGGTCTCCAAGTCGGACGGACATAACAAAGGAACGGATCAGCGACCCCCCGTTGCTCAAGTCACCTTACCATCACGAATACCAATGTACTCGAGGTCAAATCTAAGGTGCGGGTCGGTTTCACCTTTCCTGTTCTGCACAAAGCCTTTTTAAGTGCTCACAACTCACAATAGCCATACTGTCCACCAAGTACTGGCTTTACCATAGCCATAATGTCCACCAAGGACTGGCTTCACAAAAGCCACAATGTCCACCAAGGACTGGCTTCATAATAAACAAGGGGAGTTCATGCTAGCGTCTTTCACGATCGCTTAGCGGGTTCAGCATAAACTCTCTTTCTGTACCCAACTCCGCCCAAACCCTGCAGCATCCTGCAGTGCCAGAAAACTGGTCTTTCCATGGCACACAACACAAGCATCACAAGGGTATTTTCCTGGACTGCTACTTCCCTTCACAGGTCCAACCCATCGACCCCCACAAACTACACATTTAACCACAGAGTCTTCTCCAGTGTGCAAATGAAACATCACCAATCCAAACCAACCTGTCCAGATGAGTTTCACACAACATGCCTATTTCGTACTACATATTTCCGGATCTATATACAAGACTACTGGGGATTCCAAGAATCAACCCAAGGGAAATCCCTCCACGATCCACCCTCAAGTGGAGGGGGTGATCCATGCACATACAAAAAAGAAGGATTTCACATGTCCAAGAAGGAAGATCATTACCATTGATGACCTTTTTAGAGCCATGGAATATATCCAGCTGGAAAGCACCACAACGTCCTTGCCTCCAAAAATATGGCCTCGGATCTCAATTCGGAACTCGAAAGCTCCACCATTGGTTGGATACCTTTCTCCACTTCCTCCTTGCTCTCCCTTCTCTCTAGCTCCTTTAGAAATATAATGGCCAAGACTAAATGTGAGTTAATCTCTCATATCCCGGCCTTAAAGCAGCAGGGGAAAACCTGGATTATTAGATCCTGTTTGGGGGGAATGAACGCCCACAAATCTCCCTCAAAAACATCTTTTTGGGGCTGACACGGCCTATGACATGCCAGTGTCACAGGCCGTGTACCTTAAGCGGCACACAACCGACTTAACCCGAACAGGATACAGCCATGTGACATGCTCGTGTCACAGGCCGTGTGCCCTGACACGGCTTCAGAGACCCTCGTATCTAGCCCGTGTTCACCAAGCCCCATTGCCTTTGCCAAATCCAGAGAAGGACAAGGTCATATGATAGGCCCGTGTCACAGGTCATGTGCCCAACTCGAGTGCATTTCGTCGAGTGCATTTCGTCGAGTGGAATTCGTCGAACCATAGGAGGAAATGGCCTCGGACAAGCCCGTGTCACAGGCCATGTTCCCTCTCGAAAACTGTCGAGTGCGTTTCGTCGTGCACTCGACAGGCTGCTAAACCATACAGAGCAGGACACGGCCTGGGACATGCCCGTGTCCCACGCCGTGTTCCCCAGCCTGAACCCAATCTAGGGATTTTGGGTGTTACAACTGGATGGCATGGGTGTTTTCTTTGCTGAGGCATCTGTCATCCCTAATCTTTTGAGTACCTCTTTAACATATTTTGACTGGCATATAAAGATACCATCAGGAGTTTGCTTCACTTGGAGAACAAGGAAGTAGAATACTTCACCCATGCTACTCATTTCAAACTTTGAGTGCATCAGGTCAAAAAACTTTTTGCAAAATTTGGAATCAGTAGAGCCAAAAAATTTTGATTTATGATATCTAATGAATAAGGTCCTATATACAATGCCTATAATAAACTTATACTATAAGAGAAAGATAACTAAGGTTTCATACCAAGCTCTTGGAGCTTGCTTTAAACCATAAAGAGCTTTATGCAACTTAAAAACATAAGATGGATGAGTTGAGGAGATAAAACCTAGAGGTTGTTTAACATAAACTTCCTTTTTTATTTCTCCATTGAGGAATGCACTCTTGACATTCATTTGATAGACCTTGAATTTCTGATAGGCAGCATTTGCACGAAATAGTCTGATGGTTTCCAATCTTTCAATAGGGGCAAAGGTCTGGTCATAGTCAATGCCTTCTTCCTATGAATATCCTTGGGCTAACAATCTTGCTTTATACTTTATAATTGATCCTTGTGCATCCAATTTGTTCCCGAAGTCCCATTTAGTTCCAATGACTAGGTAGTCTTTGGGTATAGGAATTAAATCCCAAACTCTGCACCTCTCAAATTGGTTGAGCTCCTCTTGCATTGCAATAATCCAATGGGGATCTTGCTCTGCATCTTTTATGGAATGAGGCTCAAGTTGAGAAATAAAGCAAGCATACATTAAATATTGGTAGAGTTGATGCCTTGTTTGCACACCATCTGTTATGTCTCCAATCACTTGAGATATGGGATGATCTCTAAGTGTGATAAGATCAGCAGGAGGAGTTGGTTGATCAACAGCTTGTGGAATTAATTCCTTTTGTGGAATAATAGTTGATGTTGTTGGTTAAACTGCTTCATCCTTTTCTTCTTCACATTTCTTCATCAATTTGTGGAGATGGATGAGATGTAACCTCTTAGGTAAGGTTTAAATCATCCCACTTCTCACACAGATAGGGTACATACAAAGTGTCTTTGGTAGAACAATCCTTCTCCTTGTAAAACATGTTAGCTTCATCAAAAGATATATGTATAGATTTTTCTATTTTTAATGTTGACTTATTAAATACCCTATAAGCTTTGCTAATTTGGGAATATCCAAGGAAAATTCCATCTACAGCATGGGCTTCAAACTTTCTAAGGTGTTTCTTGTAATTATTGTGAATGTAACACTTGCATCCAAATACCTTAAAATAATCTACTTTAGGTTCCTTCAATTTAAGTAATTCATAAGGGTTCTTACCCTTTAGTTTATGAAATAAACTTCTGTTAAGAACATAATTTGTTGTGCTTACAGCCTTTGCCAAAAAGGATACGAGCAAATAAGCATATGCAAGCAATGTCCCAGTAGATTCAATAAGGGTTCTATTTTTCCTTTCTGCTACCCCATTTTGTTGTGGAGTTCTAGAAACAGAAAAATAATGCCTGATACCTTCCTTCTCATGGAATTCTTGCATGAGAAGAGATTCAACTCGATGCCATCATCACTTCTAATCAATGCAACCTGAGTAGAGTACTCAATCTGTATGATATTTAGAAAATCTGTAAGAAGTTTAAAGTTATCTGACTTGTTTCTTCGAAAGAACACTCAAGTGAATATAGAGAAGTCATCAACAATAACTAAAGTGTATGACTTTCCTCCCAAACTTTGTATAGGAATAGGGCCAAAAAGTTCTATATGTAGCAGGTAAAAAATCCTGTGTGAATCACTTTTCCCAAATCCCGAATGAATCCTTCTTCTTGTAAAATATGTTAGCTTCATCAAAAGATATATGTACAGATTCTTCTATTTTTAATGTTGCCTTTTTAAAAACCCTATAAGCTTTACTGATTTGGGAATATCCAAGGAAAATTACCTCTCCAGCCTTGACTTCAAACTTTTTAAGCGGTTTCTTGTTATTATTGTGAATGTAACACTTGCATCCAAATACCTTAAAATAATCTGCTTTAGGTTGCTTCCCTTTAAGTAATTCATAGGGTGTCTTACCCTTTAGTTTATGAATTAAACTTATGTTAAGAACAAAATTTGTTGTGGTGCTTACAGCCTCTGCCCAAAAGGATAGGGGCAAATAAGAATCTGCAAGCAATGTCCCAACAAATTCAATAAGGGTTATATTTTTCCTTTCTGCTACCCGATTTTGTTGAGGAGTTCTAGAAGCAGAAAAACAATGCATGATATCTTCCTTCTAACAGAATTCTTACATGAGAAGAGATTCAAAATTAGTACTATGATCACTTCTGATCAACGAAACCTGAGTAGAGTACTCCATTTGTATGCTTTTAAGAAAAATTTTAAGAAGTTTAAAGTAATCTGGCCTATTACTCAGAAAGAACACCCAAGTGAATCTAGAGAAGTCATCAACAATAACTAAAGTGTATGACTTTCCTCCCAAACTTTGTACAACAATAAGGACAGAAAGGTCTATATGTAGCAGGTACAAAATCCTGGGTGAATCACTTTTGTTAATGGATTTGAAACTATTTTTGGTTTGTTTGCTTAATTGACAAGCCCTATAGAGTCTGTCCTTCACGTAAGAACCAGAAGGCACTCCTCTAACAAGGTTGTCCCAGATAGTTTATCAATATTCCTAAAGTTTGCATGGCCTAGTGTCTTATGTCATAAATCATTAGTTTAGCTAATTTGGCTAAATAAATAGATTTCTGTACTAGAAAATTTGAAATTTACTACATAAATGTTTCCATGTCTAATTCCATTTAAAATAGTTTTGTTGTTATCATAAGTAATAATTCAAGATGAATGATTAAATAATACCTGATAAGCTTCATCACATAACTGGCTTATGGATATAAGGTTATGCTTGAGACCCTTTACATATGCTACCTTCCTAAAGGTAACTGCTCCAACCTTGATATTTCCATATCCTTCTCTCTGTCCATAGTTGGAGTCACCAAAAATTACATTTGGTATAAGCTTAGCTTTGAAATCAGTCAGGTTGCCTTTATATCCTGTCATATATTTTGAACAGCCACTATCCAGATACCACTGTTGCTCTCTGGTAGGATAGTCCTTCACTTGTACAAAACAAGATTAGTTGTTCTCGACCGAGGTGACTTTGGGTCCTTGATTTCTTTCAAATTTGTAACTAGAAATATAAGAACAATCAGGTTGATCCTTATAGCCTAATGGATGATATCTCCTAGGAGAAATAATCCATTGCGTAAAAGGATTAATAAATGTTTAGTTTTACTAAAATTCTAAAAAGAATTCAATTTTTTGTTATAATAAACTGGGTTCGACGAATTATAATTGGTTTGTCGATCTGAGTTCGATGAATAAGGATGAGTTCGTCGAACTCCGCTTGCAGAATGAAAGTGTTCATTCTCAGAGCCCTTCGTTCATCGATCGCGGTTTGACGAATCATATTAAGTTTGCCGAGTGCAGCTAGACTATATTTTAATTCACAACGATTGAATCGAGTGATTATAAATGAGCGGCTTGGATTTATAATAAAACTTTATTCAATCAATGTAAGTCTAATGAGTTATCCTGAAAGGTGCAAGAAAACTAACTCTCGGACTCGTATAAATTGGCAAACCTTAATACGGTGAAATATAAAGAAATCACCATGTAATTGTTAGAACTTGGCTCCTTTGAGTGGAGAAGCCTCTCATGAACAAAGTGAAGAAGTAAACTTGTCTCCTATGAATGAAGAAGTCTCCTATGAACGGAGAAGCCTCCTATAAATGGAGTGAAAAACTGAACTTGGCTTCTATGAATGGAGAAGACTACTTTGAACGGAGTGAAGAACTGAATTTGCCTCCTATGAACAGAGAAGCCTCCTATGAATGATGAAGCCTCCTATGAATGGAGTAAAGAACTAAAATTCGTCTCTTTCAAAGGAAATGGAACTGCAGAACATAACTATTTCTTATATTGATCTTTTATTCAATATTTCAATTAGTGCACTTCATTTTCGTACAACCCTTTTTTCAATTATGTACTTTATTTACTACAATTATTTTCAGTATTTCAATTTTTGTACTTTATTTACAGCAGTGATTCCTTTGTCGCACTTTCTTACTGCAATTTACTAATGCTTCATTTCTGCACTTTTATGCTGGGTCCCACTTAGATAAGCAGTTTATATTAGTTAAGTTTTAATTATGGCTAACTTGGATAAGAGTTATTCCTCTATGTCTAGCCCTAAATAATGGTCTCCTTTGATCGCTACACTTGACCAAGTTGTATATTGGGAACTAGGTACTGGTGTGCATCAGGGCATTCACCGACAAGGTCAACCAATGATGGGACCCAGCGGGGCTTATAAAACAAGGTCGAGCTCTCGGGGTGTACTGCTTCTTATTGCCTAGAGTCGTCAACCATCTAGCAGTGGTTTGTATGGTCTAAAGGCATGACCGACCCACCACTTTTCACCTCAATCAATTCACAATAATTTCAACAAAGTGAACATCAAACACACCCATAAGTGGCAAAATTGGCCACTATCACCGACAACCATATCGATGAGGTGTGTGGGCTTCACTATCGTGCTAGAAAAGAAGTGGTAAAACTATATCAATATAGGGTGTGGTTGTAGGTTGTGAGCACCTACGTGATTGTGTGCTTTATAGTAGAGCCCGTTTGAAAACATATGTATATTTGGTTTCTTTCCATTTATTTATTATCAGGTTCACTTCAACTTATGCTCCTAGCTTTAATACATGTTCATTTGTATATATAATTTTGCTAGCTCTTTATGCTTCGACTATTATTGTTTTGTTAAAGGCTCACTCTCATCCTCAAACCTTATGGATCGTATGGAAGAGGTGTGAATCCACTTAGTATTTTGTCTAACGCATTGTTGTGCATCATTCTTATGAGATGGAGCACGCGAGATCAAAAGATTGTATAAGTGTGTACCTGCTATAGAGCATGCACAAACCGACACACCAGACTTGTCATCTGACCTTAGATATGTGAGCCCTTATTACTTGAGAGCAGCAAGATTGTTGTAGTTTTATTTAGCCTGATGGGGCCACATATATCAATTTATACATATGGCTTTTGATATATATATATATATATATATATATATATATATATATATATATATATATATATATATATATATATATATATATATATATATATATATATATATATATATATATATATATATATATATATATAACACCTATACACACACACACACACGCACATATATACATATATATTGGTTATAAAAATATCTTTCATTTGTTAATTTGATGTGATGTGATGATTTTCACAAAGACTAATAAGGAGATCATTTAATGCTTAGTCAATTGGTTATTGCCACTTGGAGAGCTTAGGATGAACTGCTTGGGCAGTAAGGAACATCTTCCACTCGACCCGGTCTAGGTTGGGGGGAGGGTCATACACTGGTATCAGAGCATTCACGATTTGTTCATGTGGTAAGCCTCAAAATCCTCCCATCACATTTTCTATTCCATAGTTTGGGATGAACCATGCAGCAAAAGCCTGGTTGTTGAAACCGGAAACCGGCCTCTTGTGGAGTTCGACCCTTGGGAAAGGGGTGGTCTCGCGCCTACTTCGCACCTGCAAGAAAAACAACGAGAGAGACAAGGAAAGACAGACCCAAGGGCTCGGCAGGGAGGTCCCACCACAAACCCGGAAGATCTCTGAGCGCTTCCCCTCCTTGGACAAGAGCCGAGCTAAGGTACTCTCAGAGAACACTTGAAAATGAGAGCAAGGAGGCACTGAAAGCGTGTCCTCTGAGGTACCCCTTGGGTCTTATTTATAGATTTTCAGAATCTGAACTGCCAATAACCAAAAGGACTGACCTGGAAGTACCAAAAGACCCCTGGATGGGTCTGCCAACAGCCAAACTCCGCTGTTCTGAACAGCTATGCGCAGTCCAACCTGGCCTGCCAACAGCGAGGCTCCGCTGTTCTGAGTAGCTATTCGCACCCCCGGGCGGTCAGCTCGCCTTCAGTTCTCCCGCAGGAGGCGGGCGCGACCCGGCTCTGGGGCTCGCCTACCCTCACTGGGCGAGTGCGAGCCGATATGGGCGAGCCGCCTGCCTTTTGCCGGGCGGATCGGCGGTCAGGTCGCGCTCGGGGTCCGGATCGCTTGCGGCGGGTCGCCAATCGCGGGTCCGGCTCGCTTGCGGCGGGTCGCCAGCTCGGGTCCGGCTCGCTTGCTGCGGGTCGCCAGCTCGGGTCCGGCTCGCTTGCTGCGGGTTGCCAGCTCGCTCGCCTGAGATGGGCAGGAGCGGGCCAGCCCTTTAGTCGTTCAGCCCGTCCTGCCGCTTGGGTGCGAGTCGCGGGGGCAGGCATGTTCAACCTCCCTGGTGGGACCCGCTCGCCGGACACAGGGTTGTACACAATCCCCGCTCTTTTTGAGCTTGAACCAAGCTCGGAAAGAACCATCCAACCCGCGTGTTCGGCGAGCCCCTGTGCTGAGCTGGCAGGGAATCTTCTGGTGGGGGCCCACTGTTCTGCTATAAATACATATCGCTGACCCCTGTAGGAGGCCCCCCAAATCCCTTTATTTTCTCTGAGCAGACTTTTGTTCCTCGATGCCGGTTAGCGAAGAAGTGCGAGCTCGCCTGGCGGCAGCGGTCCTGCAGACTCAGGAGGAGGCCCTTGAGGCCGCCCCATGGCTAGTTCGCGGATCCTCCGGCCCCCTCTTCAGGCCGGCGAAGGGAAAGATCGTTAAGCGTTCTCTGGCGGGCGACTGCCCGGCCTCCAGCTCGGCGGCGGGTGCTGAGGTAGTCCCCGGGGTGCGTGGCCTTCCGCCGATTATCGCTACTCGTCTGACTCCCTGTTTTGCAGGTAATTCCCTGTGAGGAGGTGGAGAACCGGGGAGAGGATCGTCCTCCGCCTCCATCGCCTGAGAAGATCGCGAGTTCCCCAGGTCCGGATCGCCCACCTCCGGAAACTCCCCGTCCAGCGGTCTCCCATGGGCTGGGGAAATCTCTTGAGACCCTCGAGGGAGGGGACTTTCGGGATCGGCCGGGCTCTTCCCGCCCATCTGTCGGTGCGGGCGATGTGCCCACCCCTGGTGAGCTGGTTTTTATCGTTGACTTTGCCTCTTGCTCGCTCATTCTGACCCCTCCCCGCTCGCAGGCTTTCGCAGGGCCTCGCCTGAGACCGAGATGAGCGAAGGGTACTCGCCCCCGCCTGACGTGGACAGTGTATCTGACTATCTGGGCGACCCGAACGATGCGGCGGGGATGAAGAGGCAGGTGACGCGGCTATTCCAGAAACACACAATGCTGCTGCAGGAGGCCATAAGGAGGATTGAAGGCGACAAGGCCGAGACCGATGCCCGGCTCGCGGCCTTGGAGGGCCCTCGGCGTGAAGCGGAAGACGACGACGTCACCTCGCCGGGCGTGCATATAACGCGAGCCGAGGGGCATCTTAAGAGCGCCATGGAGCAGGTCGGCCGGGCTCAGCGGGAGCTGGTGGCGGTTCGCGATTACCACGATCCCCGCGTGCCGCCTCGGGCGGGAACGAAGAGGCGGCACAGGTGGAAGTGGGTCGAGTACTGACCCAGTTGTTTGCCCCTCGCTCGCGTGATACCGCGGGGTTACCGTCATCTCGAATTTATCTTGTATTTGTATTCGTAATTGCTTGCGACTCTTTTAGCCTGCCTATGGGCCTAACTATTTTGTTGCTGAGATGTATTGAAATTGTTGCGCTGCTCTTCTTTGGTCTTCTGTGTGCGGGTTAGGGGGAAAGGTCCATTCTTCTCTTCGCGCTGATCGGGGCGGGGGCGAGCCGAGGAGCTCGCTAGACGGGGAATCTCCCGTCTCGCGCGGCACGCCGTGCGGGTGCGGGTTGGGGTTGGTTCGCCCGCACCGGTCTCCCGCGGCTGCAGCCGGGCGAGAACCGTGCCGGCTCGACCTTTGAGGTGTGCTCGCGCGCGGGAAGTCGAACCGTCGGATTAATTTTTGCTATCCGCACCCCATCTTTTGGCGGGAAGTTTCCCGCCCCTTCTCTTTTCCTATAAATAGGTCCTGCCGGCCCTTATTTCTTCACCGACTCCAAAACGTCTTCTCGCTTCCCCTTTTCTCGCGAAGTGCGATTCTAGCTCGCCTCCCGGCTTTTTGTCTCGCGTTCGGCGGCGAATCAACGGGGATGGACGGAGGCGGCGACGACGCGGACGGCCGAAGCAAATGCGCTTGGACCTTCTCCGAGCACGATTTCCCTCGCGCCGTCATCACAGAGCGCGAATACTTGGAAGCTCTAGGCGACCACATCCCGGCCGGGTTTTCTGCGAGGCGACCTGATGAGAGGGAGAAGATCAACGACCTATTTGGGGATGAGCTCGCCATCCCCTCGCTCACTTCGAGGTGGGCCTGCGACTTCCCCTGTGGCCCGAGGTGCGCCAGGTGCTCAAATACTTCGGGGTCGTCCTGGGCCAGATGACCCCGAACTCCATCGCCGTCATGATGGGGTTCGCCTGCTTCTTGCAAGAGGAGCGGGTGGAGTTCAGCCTCGCAGTATTCCGGAAGCTGTTCTCTTTCAGGGCGAACCGAGACGGGACGGCCTACTTCTCCAGCGCCCACCTCAAGGTGCGGGAGACTGTCAACAAGAGCCACAACTGGCTGAAGAAGTTCCTGTTCGTCAAGGGGGACTTCGGCAACGTGCCCTTCTCGCCGGTGCAGCTCAGCGAGGCGAGCTACCGGCCACCCAACCTAGGCGGCCATGAAGCCGACCTGTTCGCGTTCTTCGTCGGGAAGAACTTCGAGGTCGCGTTCCTGCGCCGCCACCTTGACGATCTCGCGGTTGTCCCGCCGGGGGGAGGTTTGCTACTCGTCTCCATTAGTCCTTACTTTCCCACTCTTCTTTCATCTCACCTTCCCTTCTTCGCAGGCGAACGCGACATTCCCCTTCATCCTCCTTACGAAAGCGCCCGGATCCCCCCCGGGGTTCTCGCCCGCGCCCAGGCCGCGGATGCCGCTCAGCGCGACATCTCATCGGTCCCGGCCAAGAAGCGACCGGGCGGCGGGCAGTCAGCGCCTCCGCCGAAGTCGGCGAAGACTGCGGATCAGCAACCATCCGCAGGCCAAAGAAAGGGCAAGGCCCCCGCGGTCTTGCCGACTGAGGCCCCCTCGCCCCCGCTGGTTGTTTCGACCAGCGATTCCCCGGTCGGGGCGGCGGGCACCTCCGCGCCGCCGGGCGGGTCTGGAGCCGCTGCGGAGCCGGTGCCGAGAGGGCATCGGAACTTCGGCTACGGCGAGAGGTACTTGGACGAGCTCGGCGTCCCGCTCCTGGCTTGGGACAAGGAGTCGAATCGCGCAACGATCTCGACCCTGCTGCCGAGCTGGATGGAACAGGACACAATCGGCGGGGAGGCGTACAGCTTCTCCTTTGGGTTGTACTCGCGCGAAGACGCCGCCATATTCGACAAGGAGGAGACACGGGTGCTGATCCATGAGAGCGCGCGGGCCCAGCTGCGCGGCCTGGAGCTGGCGCACATGGTGGGGCGACGCTGTACCCAGGTGGAGCGGAACGCCGCGTCCATCCAAAAGATGGCGGAGGAGAAGGAAGAGGCCCGGAAGCTCGCTCGGGAGGACGCGGATCTTCAGAGAGGGCGAGCCGCCGCCGCCGAGGAGACCCTCGCGCAATATCTGGGCGGGGTGGTACGCTCTCAACCGGAGCTAATCTCTTCTTCTTGCAAACGCAGCTTATGATGATTCCTATTCCGTTTTTCAGGACGCGGCGACGGCGAGCCGGATGGGCGCCGAGATTGCCACCCTTCGCCAGGAGAAGGCGGCGCTGGAGGCCCGGGTACGCGAGCTGGAGGCCGCTGCCGCTGTCCGTCCTCCGGCCAGCGGGGTCTGCCCGCGCGAGCACCTCTCCGACTATGACCTGGAAGTGCTAATGCAGAAGAACGCGGCCAGCGCAGCGAGATACACGATGCAGACGCTGAGGCGCGCGGATCTGCTTACGAGCGAGGCAGCGGGACTCTCGGCCAAAGACGTGGTGCCGGCGCTGTTCCTCCCCGTGCCGGAGCCCGGCGACAGAAGCTTCCAGCCGCTTTAGGGTTTCTAGGTCTCGTGTTTTTTGTAATCTGCCTTGTAGATGAACATTATGTGTAAAAATCTGGTCTGTGTTGTATGCGCGAGTTGCGCTTATACTCTATATTTCTGTCTATTGTTCCTTTTACACACTGTTCTTTTTACACTTCTCGCCTGTCTTGTTTTCTAACGATGTCATTGCCGGACGGCGCGACCCGTCCCAGCGGCCCGGCTCTGACGAGGCGATCTGGCTCGTCCGCCGAGCGAGGCGAGCTGGTTCGTCCGCCGAGCGAGGCGAGCTTGCTCGTCTGCCGAGCGAGGCGAGCTTGCTCGTCTGCCGAGCGAGGTGAGCTGGCTCGCCCCTCGGCCGCATGCTTAAATCTCTGTGGACTCTCGCCCAGGCCTTTGTGTTTACTCGACCACCTTTCCCGGGGCTTGAGGGTGGGGCTATGCTAGACCCTTTCCTTCTTTTCTGGCTAACTCTTGCGATTCCGTCCTGCTGCGCACGCTTTTCGGGCAGTTTCCGGCCTTGCCGGCTAGGTGGGAGTCTGACAACGCAATTTGCTCTAGGTCGCAGGCCATTGCTTTCTGGATCAATCCATCGAGTGATTTCCGGCCCTGCCAGCTAGGTGGGAGCCTGGCAGCGGGATCTTCTCGGGGTCCAAGTTCATTCCATCGAGTGACTTCCGGCCCTGCCAGCTAGGTGGGAGCCTGGCAGCGGGATCTTCTCGAGGCTAGGGATGACACCGAGTGACTTCCGGCCCTGCCAGCTAGGTGGGAGCCTGGCAGCGGGATCTTCTCGGGGTCCAAGTTCATTCCATCGAGTGACTTCCGGCCCTGCCAGCTAGGTGGGAGCCTGGCAGCGGGATCTTCTCGAGGCTAGGGATGACACCGAGTGACTTCCGGCCCTGCCAGCTAGGTGGGAGCCTGGCAGCGGGATCTTCTCGGGGTCCAAGTTCATTCCATCGAGTGACTTCCGGCCCTGCCAGCTAGGTGGGAGCCTGGCAGCGGGATCTTCTCGAGGCTAGGGATGACACCGAGTGACTTCCGGCCCTGCCAGCTAGGTGGGAGCCTGGCAGCGGGGTCTTCTCGGGGTCCAGATCCATTCCATCGAGTGACTTCCGGCCCTGCCAGCTAGGTGGGAGCCTGGCAGCGGGATCTTCTCGAGGCTAGGGATGACACCGAGTGACTTCCGGCCCTGCCAGCTAGGTGGGAGCCTGGCAGCGGGATCTTCTCGGGGTCCAAGTTCATTCCATCGAGTGACTTCCGGCCCTGCCAGCTAGGTGGGAGCCTGGCAGCGGGATCTTCTCGAGGCTAGGGATGACACCGAGTGACTTCCGGCCCTGCCAGCTAGGTGGGAGCCTGGCAGCGGGATCTTCTCGGGGTCCAAGTTCATTCCATCGAGTGACTTCCGGCCCTGCCAGCTAGGTGGGAGCCTGGCAGCGGGATCTTCTCGAGGCTAGGGATGACACCGAGTGACTTCCGGCCCTGCCAGCTAGGTGGGAGCCTGGCAGCGGGATCTTCTCGGGGTCCAAGTTCATTCCAACTCTCTGAGCAAGCATAGATATGACATTCCTGGGGGGGGGGGAGAAGAAAAGCTTCATTATGAGAAATCAGGTTGTTTACAGAAAATTAGGGAAAAAATCTCTTCAAGTCGTCTCCACTCCAGGTGAGACTCAGGGCCTCGACCTCTACATTTTGGAGCCGATAGCCCCCCGACTTCAAAACTTCCTTCACAATGAATGGCCCCTCCCAGCTGGGGTTGAGTTTCCCTACAGGCGCTGACCGCCCTGCCGCGTCCACCTTCTTCAGTACCAGGTCCCCTTCCGTGAACTGCTTGACCCTGACATGCTTGTCAAAGTATTTCGCCATCCTCCTTTTGACCTCCTCCTGTCGGACGGCCGAAAGATCCCTCAACTCTTCTACCATATCGAGGGAGAGTCTCAGCTCCTCCCCATTCTCGGCTTGCCATTCCTCTCGGCCTTCCCTGGCCGTTCCGACCCGCGGCGTTTGAACTTCAAATTCTATGGGGAGCACTGCCTCGCACCCATGGGAGAGCTTGAAGGGGGTCTCCCCCGTGGCCGTGTTCGGGGTGGTTCTAAGGGCCCAAAGGACGGCGGGGAGCTGCTCCACCCAGTTCCCCCTCAGGTTTTCCACCTTCTTTTTGAGGAGATTGACGATGATTTTGTTCGCCGCCTCCACCTGCCCGTTGCTCCTGGGGTGGTGGACCGAGGCGAATCTGAGGTCGATCCCTAGCTGCTCGCAAAAACTGGTGAACTCGGCGCTGGCGAACTGAGGCCCGTTGTCTGTGACGATGGCCTGGGGCAGCCCATGGCGACAGATGATCTCTCCCCAAACGAAGTTCCTGATTACCTGGGAGGTCACCTTTGCCAACGCCTTCACCTCCATCCACTTTGAGAAGTAGTCGATCATTACCAGGAGGAACCTTCTCTGGCCGCTAGCCTGGGGGAACGG
The DNA here is from genome assembly GCA_039583875.1 of Platanthera guangdongensis. NCBI lineage: Eukaryota > Viridiplantae > Streptophyta > Magnoliopsida > Asparagales > Orchidaceae > Platanthera > Platanthera guangdongensis. The sequence continues at coordinate 84,644,766 of CM077152.1, read as the reverse complement.
CCCGACCAAATCCATTCCCCAGATTGCAAAGGGCCAGGGGGCCGTGATGCTCTTGAGTTGCTGGGCCGGCTGTAGCTGGAGGGGGGCAAATAGCTGGCACTTATGACATCTTCTTGCGAACTCCGCGGCGTCCCGGCCCAGGGTGGGCCAGAAATACCCCTGCCGGACTATCCTCCCCTCCAGGGTCCGACTCCCGGAATGACTCCCGCACTCCCCGGAGTGGACTTCTTCCAAGATCCTCTGCGCCTCGCCCTCGGACACGCAGCGAGCCAGCATCCCGGAAAGGGTCTTTCTGTATAGTTGCCCATCTTTGAGGAGGTAGTAGGCGGACTTGTGCCTCAACTTCTTCTTGTCTACTCCCTCCGGATACTCTCCCGCGGAGAGGAAAGCTATTACCGGGTCCATCCACGAGGGCTGCTGATCGATCTCCATGAGCTCCCCCTCTTCGATGGAGGGGCGGAACAGGTCGGTGATGGTGCCCCCCATCCGGGGGCCATGCTTCGCCAGTTGGTCGGCCTGTTCATTCTTTTCCCTTGGCACGTGTTGGATGGAGAAGGTCTGGAAGGTCCCTATGACCCCCTTCACTTTGGCCAAGTATAACTTCAAAGCGGGCTCCCTTGCTTCGAACTCCCCGTTGATCTGGGAAGCCACCACCATGGAGTCGGTCAGAACTTCCACATCCAGCACCCCCAACTCTCTGGCCAGGCGTAGTCCCGCTATCACTGCTTCGTACTCGGCCTGGTTGTTAGTAATGGGGAAATGTACCACCACCGTCTGCTCAATCTGAGTCCCTTGGGGGCTCTCCAGGACCACTCCTATCCCGAGTGAATGCCTTCCTGAGGCTCCATCCACCCTCACCTTCCAAGGAGCCGGGCAAGTGAGCTCCTCCTCTGCTACTTCTACCACGTAGTCGGCCAGGAAGTCGGCCATCGCCTGAGCTTTGATCGAGAGCCGTGGCACGAAGGAGACATCGAACTCGCTTAGCTCCACCGACCACTTGGCCAGCCGGCCCGAGTGCTCCACCCCCTCGAAGATATTGCGGAGAGGATGGTCTGTCACCACTCGGATCGAGTGCGCCTGGAAGTAAGGCCGTAGCCTCCGGGCCGAGATGATTAATGCGAACGCGAGCTTCTCCAGGATCGGATACCGGAGTTCGGCCTTCCTCAGGACCCGGCTGACGTAATAGACAGGGAGCTGTCTCTTCCCCTCTTCTCGAACCAAGACGGAGCTCAGGGCCTCTGCCCCGACCCCGAGATATAGGAACAAGTCTTCACCCTCCTTTGGCCCCTGGAGCAGCGGGGCCTGTGTTAGCTGCGCCTTGAGGGCCTGGAACGCCTCCTCGCATTCCTTAGTCCATTCGAACCTCTGGCCCCCCCTCAGCGTTTTGAAGAAGGGGGAGCACTTCTCCCCTGCCCGAGAGAGGAAGCGGCTCAGTCCTGCTAGCTTCCCTGTCAACCGTTGGACCTCCTTCGCATTCCGCGGGGACCCCAACTCCAAGATTGCCTTGACCTTATCGGGATTCGGCTCGACCCCCGCGTGGGTGAGGAGATGCCCCAAGAACTTCCCCCGGCTAGCCCCGAAAACACACTTAAGGGGGTTCAGCCGCATCTTGTATCGGCGCAGGGTGGTGAACGTCTCCTCCAGGTCCCGGAGGTGGGAGTCCACGTCTCGGCTCTTGATCATGAGGTCGTCCACGTAGACCTCCAAGTTTCTCCCCCTTTGCTCCTTGAAGACCCTGTCCATCATTTTTTGATAGGTGGCACCAGCGTTCTTCAACCCGAACGGCATCATCTTGTAGCAATAGCAGCCGTCCCCTGTGATGAATGAGACATCCTTTATGTCCGGGGGGTGCATCCTGATCTGATGGTAACCTGAAAATGCATCTAAAAAACTCATTACAGAAAAACCGACGGCTGAGTCAACCAGCGCATCGATCCGAGGCAAGGGGTAACAATCCTTAGGACAAGCTTTATTAAGAAGGGAAAAATCGATACACAGGCGCCAGCGGCCGTCTCCCTTTTGGACCATCACAACGTTCGAGACCCAGCCGGGGTATTGAATTTCGGACACGAAGCCCGCTTTGAGAAGTTTTGCCACCTCCTCCCTGATGGGCTCCGCTAGCTTGTCCGCCGTGGATCTCTTCTTCTGCTGGACGGGGCGTGTTCCCGGGTCCAGGTTGAGGCGGTGGCAAGCCACATCCGTGTCAACCCCCGGCATCTCCGCGGCGCTCCAGGCGAAGATGTCCACGTTCTTCTGGATGCACTCCAGCATCCTGCCCTGGTCCTCCGGGGTCAGCCCCCCGCTGACGCGGATCTTCTCCACCCTGCCTCCGCGGGTGAGCACTTCCAGCTCCACCACCTCCTCTGCGGCCTCCAGTCTGGACTGCTCCCCCCATCCCTCGGCATCCCCTTCCTCCTGAGCGGGGACCTCTACCTCCATCTCCCCTGCCACGGCCCTTACTTCGACCACTTCCTCCAAACCTCCTCCTCCCGCCTTTCCTGCGCAGCCCTTCACCTCCAGCTCCTCCTCTCCGGCTCCCTGCTCGTTTGCCTCCATCCTCCGCCCCATCTCCTCGGCCCCTTCCTGCCAAGAGATGGTGTTCACCGCGGTGACGTAGCATTCCCGTGCCACCTTAGGGTCTCCCCTAACCCTGACCTGCGCCCCCTCAGCGTTGAACTTCAAGCACTGATGGAAAGATGAGGGGACGCAACGGAAGGCACTGATCAGGGGCCTCCCGAAGATTGCGCTGTAGCTGCTGGGGGCATCCACAATGACGAACTTGCAGTTTCGGGACTGCCCCCCCCAGGGTTACGTGGAGGCCGACTCCTCCCTCTACCTCCTTCCTCTCTCCCGAGAACCCGAACAAGGGCCCGTCCGAGGCCAGCACCCTCTTAGCTTCCACCTGCATCGCGTCAAACGCCTTCTTGAAGACGACGTTCACGGAACTCCCATTGTCCACTAGGATCCGAGAGACAGTGAAGTTCTCGATGGCGGCCTTGATGACCAACGCATCACAGAATGGATCCTCGTGGTCCGGCATATCACTTCTAGAGAAAGTGATCCTCTCCTCTGGCGGCGGGGTTTGGGACGTAGAGGCGACGCTCCGCCGATACATGGTGTGGAGACTTGCCTTGCGGGAAGCCTCGACCCCTACTCCCCCGTGGATCACTCCGATCATTCCTCGGGTCCCCACATCCACCCGGTCTTCACAGCGATCCTCCTCCGTCCGAGGCAGGACCTCCTCGATCCTCACTTCCTGCCGCACCTCCTCCTGCTGCTGCTGCCGCCCCCTGTTCTCTCTCATCTCCAAGAATTCCGGGCACGTGGCCGTTGCGTGCCCCTCTTCCTGATGGAAGTCGCAGTAGGGCAGTTCCACCCTGAACTCCCTTCTCCTCCTCCTCATGACCCCTCTCCTTGCTCCTAGAGCTATGGCCATGGCCTCCTCCTGATCGGGGAGCCGCGGCCTCTGAACCTGCCTCCAGCCTGGGGGGTGGAACTGGTCCTGCCTCCCCTGATAGTGGCCTCTCCCGTAGTATCCCCTCTGTGGCCCCTGCCCCTGCCACTCTGGTCTCCAGCCCAGCCTACGGTCGGGCTCCTGACGCCCCCATCCCGGTTGCTGTCCTTGGAGCTGCCTCTGCTCCCTCTGCCTGGGCTCCTCCCTCCTCTCTTCCTGTCTTCTTCCTCCCCTCGACTCCTTCTCCTCCTCAGTCGCCCACCTGGCCAACTTCCTCGCAAATTCTGGGTTCGACGCTTCCCCGTCGACCTCTCTCGCCGCCCTCTCCATCAGCTCCTCGTAGGAGAGGGGGGGAATCCTCTTCAGCTCCATGCGGAAGAAACCCTGCTGCAGGCCCAGTGTGAAGGCCATCATCAGACTGTGGCCCGGCAACTCCTGAACTTGGGTAACCTCCTCCTGGAACCGATCGACGTAGCTCCCCAACGTCTCGTTTACCCCCTGCTTTATGTGGAACAGGGACTCAGACTCCTTCTTCCTCTTCTTTGCGGTTGTGAACCTCAACATGAACCCTCGGCGTAGGTCCTCGAAGCAATAGATGGAACTGGCCGGCAGCTGGTGGAACCACTCCCTCGCCTTATCCCGGAGGGTGATGGCGAAGAGACGACACTTGAATCCGTCCGACATCTGACGGATGGAGACCACGTCTTCGAACCACTGGACGTGCTGAACCGGGTCTCCCTTCCCGGTGTAGTAGGTCATCTCGGGCTCTCTGAACCCGTCTGGTACTGGAGCTGAGGAGACCAGCTCGCTAAAAGGGCTGCCTCCCCCCACCTGGCGGGCCGGCGAGTCACGCGGACCCAGCTCGCCGAATCGGCCTCGGCCTGCCGAGCCGGGGAAGAGCTCGCGCCCCGAGAGCTCGCTCCCCCGACCTTCCTCAGCCACTTCCTTCCCGGCTCGCCTGCCAGGAGCGTCCTCGCCCAGAGAGGGGGCGGCGGCGATCTGGGCTGCCGGAGTCGAACACTCGGCCCGCACGCCGAGTGCGATCTTGACGAGATCCAGCACCTCGTTCCTGAAGTCTTCAAACATCCCCACTGTCGCGAGAGGTGGGTTGGGCGGCGAGTTCTGCCTGTCAGATCCTTGACCTCCCGTCATTGAGCTCGCCGAAGCTTTTCTGCACTGACCACTTTCCACGCTCACCGCACCAAAATGTTGAAACCGGAAACCGGCCTCTTGTGGAGTTCGACCCTTGGGAAAGGGGTGGTCTCGCGCCTACTTCGCACCTGCAAGAAAAACAACGAGAGAGACAAGGAAAGACAGACCCAAGGGCTCGGCAGGGAGGTCCCACCACAAACCCGGAAGATCTCTGAGCGCTTCCCCTCCTTGGCCAAGAGCCGAGCTAAGGTACTCTCAGAGAACACTTGAAAATGAGAGCAAGGAGGCACTGAAAGCGTGTCCTCTGAGGTACCCCTTGTGTCTTATTTATAGATTTTCAGAATCTGAACTGCCAATAACCAAAAGGACTGACCTGGAAGTACCAAAAGACCCCTGGATGGGTCTGCCAACAGCCAAACTCCGCTGTTCTGAACAGCTATGCGCAGTCCAACCTGGCCTGCCAACAGCGAGGCTCCGCTGTTCTGAGTAGCTATTCGCACCCCCGGGCGGTCAGCTCGCCTTCAGTTCTCCCGCAGGAGGCGGGCGCGACCCGGCTCTGGGGCTCGCCTACCCTCACTGGGCGAGTGCGAGCCGATATGGGCGAGCCGCCTGCCTTTTGCCGGGCGGATCGGCGGTCAGGTCGCGCTCGGGGTCCGGATCGCTTGCGGCGGGTCGCCAATCGCGGGTCCGGCTCGCTTGCGGCGGGTCGCCAGCTCGGGTCCGGCTCGCTTGCTGCGGGTCGCCAGCTCGGGTCCGGCTCGCTTGCTGCGGGTTGCCAGCTCGCTCGCCTGAGATGGGCAGGAGCGGGCCAGCCCTTTAGTCGTTCAGCCCGTCCTGCCGCTTGGGTGCGAGTCGCGGGGGCAGGCCTGTTCAACCTCCCTGGTGGGACCCGCTCGCCGGACACAGGGTTGTACACTGGTGAACCCTTTAGAATCGAGATTTATGAATTTTAGGATACATGTTTACAAACCCGCACTCACTCGTTTTTTGCTTTAGTAATTTTTTGCAAATTCCCTTACTTTGTAAATTTTGACCACTTTCTTATAACTTATCCAGATATCGGATTAGAGTAAGAGAAGATCTTCCTCGAGAGATCATAACCACCCTCCGACTCAACCACATGTTCCTGCAGTCCCCTTTGTTGAAATAGAGCTAGAACAGGCCTTCATAGCCTTATTAGGAACGTTTTAGACTACTATTGCCCAACAACATACAACAACAGGTTGTTCACAGGTCTGACATGTTAACAACATTCTGATGGTTGAGACCTCCTACTTACTAATGTACCGACTTAGATATGAAGACTAAAGGATAGATAGAGTTGAGGAATTGATAGTAGGGTTGAGATGCCCAGATGTCTTTATTGTATCCTTGGTGGAGACCCTACTTGAAGGGTATATCCACAACTGGTGGAGTGAAGTTATTTGCTCCACTTTCGTAGGATGCCAACTCTGCACAATTCCATTGGGTGAATTTTCGGAAGTAATTTTGAAACACTTCATACCTGAAGCTAATTGAGCAGAGTTGCGGGAAAGCTTCATGCAAATTTGTGCCACCCGAATACCAAAGAGAAATCATCCACTTAGCCCATTTTGTTAGAGTACTTTCACGAATGGATAGAGGTAAGGCCACTAAGCTTTATCGAGGGTTATGGAATGACCTTCACCGGGCTTTGATTATGATTTCCTAGGCCTCTTTTCACAATATTACCAGCCACACCGCCTCTTTGGAAAAGGACTAGTTGGTGGTGGAACAGTAGCAAAAGAGATATATAGAGTCCCCTTGAGGACGTGAGTGGGAGATGGTCCCATTATGATAGATTCAAGATCAGAGAGAGCATCATCGCCACTAACCATATCAATCAGCATGTTAGAACCGACAATAGTCAGTGCAAGCACCACCACCTACACTAGTACCACAACAGGCACCACAAATAGCTCCACAGCCAGCACCAGTGTTCCAATGAGAAGTTCCCCTTGTAGGGAATTGTTTCCTATGTTATAATCCGGAGCACATTCGAGCTTTATATCCAGAGTTATTGGGAAGACTAGGACTATGAGCGATGGGAGGAGCCGTGGATGCAAATAGAGAATGTGGACAAGAAGGCAGTAGAAGTCGGCCAGGAACAAGAAACCAATTGAGAAATGGCAGAGCCACACTACTAGAGGCATATATCATATATTTGCATCAATAACCATCCCCTAGTCATTTTTGTTGTTTTATTACCCGTTTGGTGACGTTATAAACCTCGATATAGTTATAATATATAGACCTTTTCATGATTACTCATAGTAGAAGGTCAACTCGTGAATACTCTATTTGATACAAGAGCCAACAACTCCTTTATATCTCAGGACTTCATCTCGTCCATAGCGAATGTCATCGATCTTCTGGGATGTTGATTCGAATACGATTACCAGACAAATCAGATATGACCACTATGGAGAAGTGTTCATTCCAATCTCTACTAGGAGACATCGAGTTTGAAATCTACGTAACTATATCGACAATAACAAGTTTTGACACCATTCGAGAGATGGACTGGTTGGTTAAGCACAATGCCCAAATAAATTTCTCGACCAATGATATCAACCTCAAAAGCTCGAATGGACAGTCCATTACACTGAAAGGATTTCCATCTATTACAAGGATAATCTTAACTATTGCACAGGCTGCCAAGTAAACCAGTCAAAAGGATGAGGTATTCCTGGTTTACTTTGTAATGTAAGATAAGACCCAGGTACACACTAAATTGTCAGTCATTCGGGACTTCCAGACATTTTCCCTGAGTCCCTCTCAGGGTTGCCTCCGTAATGAGAGGTGGACTTCCAAGTCAAGCTCATGTGTGGAGCTCAACTGATGTCCGAAGCACCTTACTGGATAGATCCAAATAAATTAGCAGAGCTCAAGATATAGCTTCAAGAGCTGATCAATGCAGGATTTGATCGCATGAATTCAGTACCATGAGGAGCCCTAGTATTATTTGTCAAGAAGAAGGATGCATCGCTATGATTATGCATCCACGTTAGGGATCTCAATAGTCTCATTGAATAGAATACCTATCCACTTCATAAATTTGATGAATTGTTCAACAAATTGCAATATGCATCAGTCTTCTACAAGTTGGATCTACGATCAGGAAATTACAAACTTCGGATCTAGGAGGAGGATATACCTGAAACTGCATTTAGCTCCTTGTATGGGCATTATGAATTTATGATTGTGGCTTTTGGAATAACTAATACACTTTTCATATTTATGGATTCGATGAATAGGGTATTTGAACCCTACTTAGATCACTTCGTTGTCGTCTTCATTGATGATATTCTTATCTATTCCAAGACCATGGCAGACCACGCGAGGCACCTCTAAATGGTAGCACTGAAACTGCGAGAGCACTCCCTTTTTGCAAAATTTAGCATGTGCGAGTTTTTGATCGAGGAGGTTGGATTTTTAGGGCACACCATTAGAAAAATGGAGTGGTCATAAACTAGGTGAAGGTGTTAGTAGTCCGTAATTGGCCGCCACTCAAGTCGATAACAGACATCAGAAGCTTCCTCAGACTCGTGGGTTATTATAGGAAGATCATGGATGGATTCTCCAAGATTACCTTACCCCTCATTGTTCTCACAAATAAATACTCTGTGTTCTGTTGGACTCCCGAGAGTGAGGCAACATTCATTGAACTGAAGAATCGCTTGACCTCTGCTCGAACCCTTACGATCCCATCCGGAACTAAAGGGTTCCAAATCTACATTAATGCATCCTTGAAAAGATTGGGAGTTGTGTTGATGCAGTATAACAAAGTAGCTGCATATGTGTCTGTTGGGTGCATTGATCACAATATCCTAGATTAGAAGAATTCCCACGGGTCAATTGTATACAAATGATTGTACTTGATGCATGATCCAAGCTAATTATGTGAAGGTTGTATACTGCACTTTTATTAGACATGTTGTCAGAGTCACAATGGTAGTTGGACTCAAGATAGATTGTTGGATAAGAAGAATTCTACTAAGTCTAGAGTCATTGACTAAACTCACTTCACCCAATGCCAGATGGTTAAAAGCATTGAGAGAACATCAAGCTGTCAAAGCCTCAGTGTTGTTAAAGAGAATCTGGATAAGTCCAGAAGCGTTGAGTGTAGGCAGTTCACACAATGCCTACTCAGAAGGATATCAGCCTAAGTACAGAAATGTTTAGTGGAGATGGATCACTCAACGCCTCAGCTGCAAGTTAGCAAAAATTCAAAAGCGTTTAGTGTAGATGCCTCACTCAACGCCTTCAACCAACAAATTTCTACCAAGTAAAAATGCATTGAGTGATGAAGGTTCACTCAAAGCCTTATCAGTTAGACAGTAAAAGTCAAATATGTTGAGTGATGAAGTTTCACACAACGCCTTAAGATGTTGAATTTCTGTTAAGTTTTTTTGCGGTAAGTTACTTAATTGCACTCAGTGCCTATGAATGTTGACTAAATTTCTCTCTACGTCCACAGGCAGTGGACCATGCTGACATCATCAACAATACAACTATTGCACAAATTGTTCACTACATGAAAAATGTAGTCGTATACCATTAGTAAAGCAATTAATGGAAAAGGCATGTTGCAGATACCTAATTCGGCTGGCCCATACAGCTCATAATGTCGTTGGACAGCGGGCTACAAAATGATAGTACCGAAAAAGAAGACTATGTTTTTTCCTTGTTATCTTCTTCCTCACAAAAAGAAAGCTGCGAGTAAATTTTTTCTCAAGGATTTACAGAAGGTCTGAAATACTCCTACAGAGGTGGTTGTTTAACATATACTAAATTGAAGAATTAATTCATCCTCAACATCAAGATCAGAAATTTTGTTTTCTAAACAAGAAGAAGTTGCAAAGCGGTGTAATATTGTTATCCATCCTCAAGTCCACTACAATCAACTGTTACATCAAAGACTTGGAGGAACAGTGCTTTGTAGAGTCTTCTCAGCATAAATAATAATTCTTAAGATCTAAATACTTGTTGTTGTGAAGAAGAGAAAATTGAGGTTTCTCAGTTTAGGAAGGAGAAGACTCAAAGAATCTTTTAAGTAAAGTTATTAATCAACAAAACTTAACTCTTTCTGTAGGATCATATTAGATCTGAGTTGTAAGCATAAAAATATAAAGGCTGAGTTGTTGGATTTTGGTGAGGATCCGATTTAGGGTTGTGGGCCTGAGGTTGGATATGAGGTAGGGTAGTGGGCCTGAGGTAGGATCTTGGTCAAGATCTGAGGTAGGAGACTTAGTTTCTCAGAGTATAGGGCTACCCTCCTAGCCTGCGATGTAGGTCTTCTTGATTAGCCTGAGGTATGTGATATAGTGGGTAACTGAGCTGCAGGAGTAAAGACTACACTGAGTGTGTATGGCTTTGGCCTTAAGTAGTGCTTCGAGGAAGCATGAGAGATCCTGAGGGATATGTGTTGTAAGCTCTTTGAGCTGAGTTTTGGAGAAGATTACCGTGTCTAACACACTGCTAGAAAGGTGGGAGGGAAATTGGATGTACCCATACCTTGTGGAACCACTATAAATACTGGATTGCTGATTAGTGTTCTTGAAATCTAACTCAATAATCTAACTCTCAACACACCAAATTTAAAAGTAGTCATAAAGACTTGAAAACCTATTCGCCGCCCCCACCCCTCTAGGTGTATATATACTCTTGAAATAAAGAATTTTAAGTGCTATCAGAGAGAGGTTGTTCAAAAGAACTTGACAGTCTAAATAGATCTCCGAGAGTAGTGAAGGATTAACTCCATGGTTTCTGCTGAGAACCAAAAGGATTTGAGCTCCTTGAAGCTTCCCATTAATAGAAAAGTGGACTTTGGTATTTGGAAAGAAAGGGTTAGGCTGTTCATGCGAGCCGCTGACCCTAGGATATTCATTTCAGTTCAAGAAGAGCCCTTCATTCTCATAAAAGTCTGTGTCTTAGATGTCAGTGTCCAGACTCCAATGAAGTATACCGAAATGACCAAGTATGAAGTCATCTTGGCAACAATGGATAAAAGGTCTCAGAACATCATTTTTAGTTCCATAGATGACTCCACCTTCCAGAACCTGGTGTACTATAAAATAGGTAAAGAGATGTGGGATTCTCTTATTGTTTATATGTAAGGAACATAGGAGGTGAGGGATGACAGGAAATCTCTGTTGAATCAACAATATGAATCCTTCAAATAAGGCAAGAAAGATTCCATAGTTGAATGCTATGAAACCTTTTCTTGATAGTGAACAGTCTGATCGTCTATGACAGACAATTCACCAACTATGAACACAATGACAAGTTCTTAAGATCCTTAAACAAAGAATGTGATATCAAGATATGTGCCATCAGATAAGTTGGAAATTTGGCCAACACTCTACATAAGAATTTGTTTGAAAAGTTGTTGTCCTATTAGATGCTGTTGAATTTCAGAAATGCATAAGACGATAATGCCAGATCTTTAAGCTAGGAGAAGGTTGTGGCCTTCAAAGCTAAGGCCACAAGAAGGAATGAGGAAAGGACTCCTTCTACATAAAGGAGAGTTGCTGAGTTACGGAGTTCTGATCCCAGATCCTCAGGAAGTGAACTTTCTGATGGAGAATTATCATTGTTCTCCAAACAGTTCAAAAAATTGTTAAGCAGAAGATGATAGTGGATGAATAAGGGCTCGTCAGGCTCTTCATCAAGAAATCCCTACTAAAGCAAAGACAAGTCCATAAATGACCCAGCTATGGAAAGGTATGACTCCAAACAGAACAAACATGCTAAGAATAATGTTGTTTGCTACTATCCAGTTAAGAGCCCCATTGTCCTCGGTTAAGAAGAAGGAGTGGACATGTCATTGCTGATTATCCAGTTAATAGGAAGGAGCACATGAAGTATGAAGGCAAAATGAAGTACAAGGAAAAGAAGGTTGAAATGTGCTTCTTGGCCAAGAAGAAAATTACCCAATCAGACAATGATTCTGGGTCTTTAGCATCAGATGAAGAAGAGGCCTACATTGGTCTCATGTATATTGAGGAAGAGGCTGATCATCCAATTGCCTTGTGCGAACAGAAAAAGGAAGTCCGGAAAATGGACAAACAGAAATTTTTGTATTCCAAAAAAGGTATCAATTACATGGTATAACCTCCCTTTTATAGAATGGAGGAGATGAGAGAGATTACAAATAAATAATGTGGGACTAAAAAAATATCATGTACAAGCGGTTTAACATAAATACAAGTCGCCAAAAAGTTCGGGTTGAAGAATTGGCAAACTTCCCTACAACCACAAGAGAAAGACACCAAGTCTCCACACTAGACCGCCAGGTCGCCCGGTCTCCAAGTCGCCAGGGTAAGAATGAAAAACTGCCAGAGCACAAATAGCAACAACACGATAACCAAACCGTAGGGGAGAAACAGACAGACCACCCGAACTACAACCTGCCAGAGTCAGACCTCCCAGTCTCTAATCTGCAACACTCCGCCTCAAGCTAGAGCATATATATCGATCATGCCCAGCTTGTCGCAAATGTGATGAAAAGAGGCGGATACTGTCTTGGTGAAAATATCAGCCAACTCTTTATCAGAGGTTACGAACAGAGTACAAATTTGTTCGCTCAGAATCTCCTCTCGAATGATATGGCAGTCAACTTCTATGTGCTTGGTTATCTAATGGAAGATCAGATTTTTAGAGATGTATATGACGGCTTTGTTGTTACAAAACATAGGTAGAGGATGGTCGTAGACCTATCCTAAGTCAAGCATAAGAGTCCGTAACAACTTCAACTCACACGTGGTCGATGTCATACTTCGATATTCTGCTTCTACACTGGACTTGGAGACTACTAACTGTTTCTTGCTTTTCCAGCTCACAAGGTCCCCCCCCATAAAGGTGCAAAAACCTGAAGTAGACGTGCGGTATACTTTATCATCGACATAGCTTGAATCGGAGTATTCTTCAACCCTTAAATGACCATTCGTCTGAAAGAGAAGTCCTTTCCCGGGAGCGGATTTAATATACTCCAATATATTCTGGGTCGACTGTAAATGGCACTCCCTAGGAGCTTGCATGACTTGGATAACCTTACCAACAACATAGGCAATGACAGGTCTAGTGAATGTGAGATATATGAGTTTACCAACCAGACGTATGTACCTCGTAACATCAGAAAGAAGAGGAGAGTCATTTGTCCATGTTTTATCTTCCCTAGTCGTCATGGGACATCGGGCAGGTATAGCCCTAGTCAACCAAGCTTATTTTAACAAGTCAAGAGCATACTTCCGTTGGGATAGGACAAGAGAATCCGGTTTTCGAGAAATTTCTATCCCTAGAAAGTATTTTGGAGAGCCCATATCTTTTGTAACCAGGTGTTGCCGAAGATGCTTCATGGTCAAGATTGTCCCAGCTTGGTCATCTCCAGTGAGAAGAATATCATCCACATATACTTCAAGCAACACTAGGCCCAGATAAGTTTTACGAGTAAATATGGAGTGATCAGCATAACTCCTCGTAAAACCAATAGCTGCCACAATCCCGCTAAACAGGTCAAACCAGGCGTGAGGACTTTGTTTTAGACCATAGATAGCCTTCTTGAGCCGGCAAACCTGTCTCTCCCCCGAGGCAACATACCCTGGAGGTTGCTCTATGTAGACATCCTCCTGAAGATCCCCATAAAGAAAGGAATTCTTCACATCTAGTTGTGAAATGGGCCAATCTCAGTTGACAGCCATAGAGAGAAGGAACTAAATAGTGCTGAGACGAGCAACTAGAGAGAAGGTGTCAAAGTAATCAACACCATATATTTGGGTAAAGCCCTTGGTAACAAGTCGATCCTTATAACGATCCACACTGCCATCGGGGAGGAATTTCACCATAAAAACCCAGTGACAATCAACAACATCTGTGCTAATAGGAGGAGGAACTAGGGTCCAGGTACCCCGTTCAGTGAGAGTAGCAATCTCTTCATCCATGGCAGCCTTCCAATGTGGAATGATAAGGGCCTCCTGATAGGAACGGGGGTGGAAGTGGAAGAGATAGCCAGTGCAAAGTCCCTACGAGCAGGCATCATACGATCATAGGAAACAACTACAGCAAGCAGATGCTGGGTACAATACCGAACTCCTTTGCGAAGGGTAATGGGGAGGTCCGGGTCAGCAGGTGCCTCAATATCCGGAGCATCCGTATTGGATAGAGCTGGCCCGAGAAGAGTGAGCGACGGCGGCGTAGAGGACGGGGATGGCGGAGGTGGAGAGGGAGGAGGAGAGGATGGAGATGGTAGAGGAGGAAAGACCTCAGTAGGAGGGGATGGGTTGGAGGGAAGAGGAGGAGAAGGACTATATGCCACAGGAATAGGAGAGGAGTCGTTAGAGAAATAGTGATCATTCTCGAAAAAGGTAACATCCGCGGAGATGAACTATTTGCGAAGGATGGGGTCAAACAACAATATCCTTTCTGAGTGGTAGAGTAGCCCAAAAAGACACGTTTGGTAGAGCAAGGGGGGAGTTTGTCGCGGGTGGCTAAGGGAGCATTCACAAATGCCGTGCAGCCAAAAATACGTAGAGGAAGAGGAAAGGGATCGTTTCCTGGATAGAGAATGGAGAAGGGCATTTTACCGCGGAGAATACTGCAGGGAATGCGATTAATGAGGTAGCAAGAAATGAGAACAACATAGCCCCAGTAGGAACGGGGGAGATGCATTTGCGTATGTATGGCATGAGCAACATCAAGGAGGTGAACGTTTTTGCGTTCCACCACCCCATTTTGTTGGCAGGTATAAACGCAACTTGTTTGATGAAGAATTCCATGTTGCATATGAAATGAGGAAAAAGCTTGACTAACGTATTCTTTGGCATTATCAGAGCGTAATACTTTAATAGAAACATCTAACTGATTTTGATTAAATGATAAAAAGATTTTCATACATCAAATAGTTCAGAGCGTTCTCGTAAGAGATACACCGAAGTACAACGTGAGAAATCATCAATGGAAGTAAGAAAATAAGAGCTACCCCGACCAACGGTGAGGGTAGGAGCAGGGTCCCAGATGTAGGAGTGAACAAGATCAAACGGACGGGTAGAACCACGACCATGCTTTGGCAGGAAGGAGGAACAGTGATGCTTGCCAAGCTGACAGGCATTGCAGTTGAGAGGAGAGCTGAGCGGAGGGAGGTGAGGTAGCAGCTGATGAAGAAGCCGTGCAGGAGGATGCCCAAGGCAGAGATGCCATTGAAGGAGATCTGTAGAAGAGGAAGAGAAGGAGGAGAGAGCAGAAACATTATCGAGGATGTAGAGGCCGCCGCTCTCAGTCCCAGTAGCAATCGTCCGTTGGGAGCTCGGATCCTGAAAAGGGCAAGAAGTGGGGGTGAATGTGACGAAGCATTGAAGCTGCTTGCATAAAGATGTAACTGATAACAAATTGTAGGGAAACTTGGGCACATAGAGAGTGTCGACCAAGTGAAGAGATGGAGTGACATGAACCACTCATGTGTCATGAACCGGGGAGGGAGAGCCATCTGCAACAAGGACTGGAGGCAACCAATCATGCATTTCAAGAAAAGAAAAGCATTGCGGATTACCCATCATATGATTAGTTGCAACAGAGTTGATGAGTCATTGACCTTGAGTAACCTCGTGAGCAATACCTGAGGAAGTTCCCACCGAAGCGGATTGCTTGGAAGAGGAGGTGATTAGTAACACTTGCATCCAAATACCTTAAAATAATCTACTTTAGGTTGCTTCCCTTTAAATAATTCATAGGGGGTCTTACCCTTTAGTTTATGAACTAAACTTCTGTTAAGAACAAAATTTGTTGTGGTGCTTACAGCCTCTACCCAAAAGGATAGGGGTAAATAAGAATCTGCAAGCAATGTCCCAACAGATTAAATAAGGGTTCTATTTTTCCTTTTTGCTACCCGATTTTGTTGAGGAGTTCTTGAAGCAGAAAAATAATGCATGATACCTTCCTTCTCATAGAATTCTTACATGAGAAAAGATTCAAAATCGGTACCATGATCACTTCTAATCAACGTAACCTGAGAAGAGTACTCAATTTGTATGCTTTTAAGAAAATTTGTAAGAAGTTTAAAGTAATCTGACCTATTACTCAGAAAGAACACCCAAGTCAATCTAGAGAAGTCATCAACAATAACTAAAGTTTATAACTTTCCTCCCAAACTTTGTACAACAATAATGCCAAAAAGGTCTATATGTAGCAGGTATAAAATCCTGGTTCAATCACTTTTGTTAATGGATTTGAAACTATTTTTGGTTTGTTTGCTTAATTGACAAGCCCTATAGAGTCTGTACTTCACATAAGAACCAGAAGGCACTCCTCTAACAAGGTTGTCCCTAGATAGTTTAGCAATATTCCTAAAGTTTGCAAGGCCCAGTCTCATATGCCATAAATCATTAGTTGAGCTAATTTGATTAAATAAATAGATTTCTGTACTAGCAAATTTGAAATTTACTACATAAATGTTTCCATGTATAATTCCATTTAAAACAGTTTTGTTGTTATCAGAAGTAATAATGCAAGATGATTGATTAAATAATACCTAATAACCTTCATCACATAACTGGCTTATGGATAAAAGGTTATGCTTGAGACCCTTTACATATGCTACCTTCCTGAAGGTAACGGCTCCAACCTTGACATTTCCATATCCTTCTCTCTATCCATAGTTGGAGTCACCAAAAATTACCTTTGGTACAAGCTTAGCTTTGAAATCAGTCAGGTTGCCTTTATATCCTGTCATATATTTTGAACAACCACTATCCAGATACCACTGTTGCTCTGTGGTAGGACAGTCCTTCACCTGTACAAAATAAGATTAGTTATTCTTGACCGAGGTGACCTTTGGGTCCTTGATTTGTTTCAAATTTATAACTAAAAATATAAGAACAATCAGGTTGATCCTTATAGCCTAATGGATGATATCTCCTAGGAGGAATAATCCATTGGATAAAAGGATTAATAAATGTTTAGTTTTATTAAAATTCTAAAAAGAATTCAATTTTCTGTTATAATAAACTGGGTTCGACGAATTATAATTGGTTTGTCGATCTGAGTTCGACGAATTAGGATGAGTTCGTCGAACTCCGCTCGCAGAATAAAAGTGTTCATTCTCATAGCCCTTTGTTCATTGATTGCAGTTTGACGAATCATATTAAGTTTGTCGAGCGCAGTTAGACTATATTTTAATTCACAACGATTGAATTGAGTGATTATTAATGAGCGGCTTGGATTTATAATAAAACTCTATTCAATCAATGTAAGTCTAATGAGTCATCCTAAAAGGTGCAACAAAACTAACTCTCGGACTCGTATAAATTGGCAAACCTTAATACGGTGAAATATAAAGAAATCACCATGTAATTGTTAGAACATGGCTCCTGTGAGTGGAGAAGCCTCTTATGAACAAAGTGAAGAAGTAAACTTGTCTCATATGAATGAAGAAGTCTCCTATGAATGGAGAAGCCTCCTATAAATGGAATGAATAACTGAACTTGGCTTCTATGAATGGAGAAGACTCCTTTGAACGGAGTGAAGAACTGAATTTGCCTCATATGAACGGAGAAGCCTCCTATGAATTATGAAGCCTCCTATTAATGGAGTAAAGAACTAAAATTCGTCTCCTTAAAATGAAATGGAACTGCAGAACATAACTATTTCTTATATTGCTCTTTTATTCCATATTTCAATTAGTGCACTTCATTTTCGTACAACCCTTATTTCAATTATGTACTTTATTTACTACAATTCATTTTAGTATTTCAATTTTTTTACTTTATTTACAGCAGTGTTTCCTTTGTCGCACTTTCTTACTGTAATTTACTAATTCTTCATTTCTACACTTTTATGATGGGTCCCACTCTGATAAGCAGTTTATATTAGTTAAGTATTAATTATGGCTAACTTGGATAAGAGTTATTCCTCTAAGTCTAGCCCTAAATTGTGGTCTCCTTCGATCACTACACTTGACCAAGTTGTACATTGGTAACTAGGTACTGGTGTGCATCAGAGCATTCACCAACAAGGTCAACCAATGATGGGACCCAGCGGGGCTTATAAAACAAGGTCGAGCTCTCGGGATGTACTGCTTCTTGTTGCCTAGAGTCGTCAACCTTCTAGCAGTGGTGTGTATGGTCTAAGGGCATGAACGACCCACCACTTTTCACCTCAATCAATTCACAATAATTTTAACAAAGTGAACATCAAACACACCCATAAGTGCCAAAATTGGACACTATCCCTGACAACCATATCGATGAGGTATGTGGGCTTCACTATCATGCTAGAAAAGAAGTGGTCAAACTATGTCAATATAGGGTGTGGTTGTAGGTTGTGAACACCTACGTGATTGTGTGCTTTATAGTAGAGCCCATTTGAAAACAGATGTATATATGGTTTCTTTCCATTTATTTATTGTCAGGTTCACTTCAACTTATGCTCCTAGCTTTAATACATGTTCATATGTATATATAATTTTGCTAGCTCTTTATGCTTCGACTTGTATTGTTTTGGTAAAGGCTCACTCTCATCCTCAAGCCTTATGGATCGTATGGAAGAGGTGTGAATCCACTTAGTATTTTGACTAACGCATTGTTGTGCATCATTCTTATGAGATGGAGAACGCGAGATGCAACGATTGTATAAGAGTGTACCTGCTATATAGCATGCACAAGCCGACACACCAGACTCGTCATCAGACCTTAGATGTGTGAGCCCTTATTACTTGAGAGCAGCAAGATTGTTGTAGTTTTATTTAGCCTGGTGGGGCCATATATATCAATTTATACATATGGCATTTGATATATATATATATATAACACCTATACACACACACACACACAAACACATATATACATATATATTGGTTATAAAAATATCTTTCATTTGTTAATTTGATGTGATGTGATGATTTTCACAAAGACTAATAAGGCGATCATTTAATGCTTACTTAATGGGTTATTGCCATTTGGAGAGCTTAGGATGAACTTCTTGGGTAGTAAGGCACATCTTCCACTTGACCCGGTCTAGGTTGGGGGGAGGGTCATACAATGGTATCAGAGCATTCACGATCTATTCATGTGGTAAGCCTCAAAATCGTCCCATCACATTTTCTGTTCCATAGTTTGGGATGAACCATGCAGCAAAAACCTGGTGAACCCTTTAGAATAGAGATTTAAGAATTCTAGGATAAATGTTTACAAACCCACACTCACTCGTTTTTGCTTTAGTCATTTTTGCAAATTCCCTTACTTTGTAAATTTTGACCCCTTTCTTGTAACTTATCCAGATATCGGAGTAGAGTAAGAGAAGATCTTCCTCGAGAGATCATAACCACCCTCTGACTCCACCACATGTTCCTGCAATCCCCATTGTTGAAATAGAGCTAGAACATGCCCTCATAGCCTTATTAGGAACGTTTTAGACTACTATTGCCCAACAACATACAACAACAGGTTGTTCACAGGTCTGACATGTTAACAACCTTCTGATGGTTGAGACCTCCTACTTAATAATGTACTGAGTTAGATATGAAGACTAAAGGATAGATAGAGTTGAGGAATTGATAGTAGGGATGAGATGCCCAGATGTCTTTGTTGTATCCTTGGTGGAGACCCTACTTGAGGGTTATTCCATAACTGGTGGCGTGAAGCTATTTGCTCCACTTTCGTAGGATGCCTACTCTGTACAATTCCATTGGGTGAATTTTCGGAAGTAATTTTGAAACACTTCATACCTGAAGCTAATTGTGCTGAGTTGAGGGAGCGCTTCATGCAAATTTATGCCACCCGAATACCAAAGAGAAATCATCCACTTAGCCCATTTTGTTAGAGTACTTTCACAAATGGATAGAGATAAGGCCACTAAGATTTATCGAGGGTTATGGAATGACCTTCGTCAGGCTTTGATTATGATTGCCTAGGCCTCTTTTCACAATATTACCACCCACACCGCCTCTTTGGAAATGGACTAGTTGGTGGTGGAACAGTAGCAAAAGAGATATATAGTCCCCTTGAGGACGTGAAAGGGAGATGGTCCCTTTACGATAGATTCAAGATCGGAGAGAGCATCATCACAACTAACCATATCAATCGGCATGCTAGCACTGACAACAGTCAGTGCAAGCACCACCACCTACACTACTACCACAACAGGCACCACAAATAGCTCCATAGCCAGCACCAGTGTTCCAATGAGAAGTTCCCTTTGCAGGTATTTGTTTCCTATGTTATCATCCAGGGCACATTCGAGCTTTATATCCACAGGTCTTGGGAAGACTAGGACTATGAGCGATGCAAGGAGCCGTGGATGCAAATAGAGAATGAGGACAAGAAGGCCGTAGAAGTCGGTGACGAACAAGAAACCAATTGAGAAATGGAAGAGCCGCACTACTAGAGGCATATATCATATATTTGCATCAATAACCATCCCATAGTCATTCTTGTTGTTTTATTACCCGTTTGGTGACGTTATATACCTCGATATAGTTATAATATATAGACCTTTTCATGATTACTCATAGTAGAAGGTCAACTCATGAATACTCTATTGATACAAGAGCCAACAACTCATTTATATCTCAGGACTTCATCTCGTCCAAAGCAAATGTCATCGATCGTCCGGGATGTTGATTCGAATACGACTACCAGACAAATCAGATATGACCACTTTGGAGAAGTGTTCATTCCAAGATCTACTAGGAGACATCGAGTTTGAAATCTATGTAACTATATCGACAATAACAAGTTTTGACACCATTCTAGAGATGGACTGGTTGGTTAAGCACAATGCCCAAATAAATTGCTCGACCAACGATATCAACCTCAAAAGCGCAATGGACAGTCCATTACACTGAAAGGATTTCCATCTATTAAAAGGATAATCTTAACTATTGCACAAGCTGCCAAGTAAGCAAGTCAAAAGGATAAGGTATTCCCGGTTTACTTTGTAATGTAAGATAAGACCCAGGTACACGCTAAATTGTCAGTCATTCGGGACTTCCAGACATTTTCACTGAGTCCCTCTCAGGGTTGCCTCCATTATAAGAGGTGGACTTCCAAATCAAGCTCATGTGTGGAGCTCAACCGATGTCCCAAGCACCTTACTAGATAGATCCAAAGGAATTAGCAGAGCTCAAGATATAGCTTCAAGAGCTGATCAATGCAGGATTTGATCGCACGAGTTTAGCACCATGAGGATCCCTAGTATTATTTGTCAAGAAAAAGGATGCATCGCTATGATTATGCATCCATATTAGGGATCTCAATATACTCTTTGAACAGAATACCTATCCACTTCTTAAATTTGATGAATTGTTCAACCAATTGCAATGTGCATCAGTCTTCTACAAGTTGGATCTACGATCAGGAAATTGCAAACTTCGGATCTGGGAGGAGGATATACCTGAAACTGCATTTAGCTCCTTGTATGGGCATTATGAAATTATGATTGTGGCTTTTGGAATAACTAATACACATTTCATATTTATGGATTCGATGAATAGGGTATTTGAACCCTACTTAGATCTCTTCGTTGTCATCTTCATTGATGATATTCTTATCTATTCCAAGACCATGGCAGACCACGCGAGGCACCTTTAAATGGTAGCACTGAAACTCCGAGAGCACTGCCTTTTTGCAAAATTTAGCATGTGCGAGTTTTTGATTGAGGAGGTTGGATTTTTAGGGCACACCATTAAAAAAATGGAGTGGTCATCAACTTGGTGAAGGTGTTAGTAGTGCGGAATTGGCCTCCACTCAAGTCGGTAACAGACATCAGAAGCATCCTCAGACTCGTGGGTTATTATAGGAAGATCGTGGAAGGATTCTCCAAGATTACCTTACCCCTCATTGTTCTCACAAATAAAGACACTGTGTTCTGTTGGACTCCCGAGAGTGAGGCAACATTCATTGAACTGAAGAATCGCTTGACCTCTGCTCGAACCCTTACAATCCCGTCCGGAACTAAAGGGTTCCAAATCTACACTAATGCATCCTTGAAAAGATTGGGAGTTCTATTGATGCAGCATAACAAAGTAGTTGCATATGCGTCTGTTGGGTCTATTGATCACAATATCCTAGATTTGAAGAATTCCCACGGGTCAATTGTATACAAATGATTGTACTTGATGGATGTTCCTAGTTAATTGTATGAAGGTTGTATATTGCACTTTGATTAGACATGTTGTCAGAGTCACAATGGTAGTTGGACTCAAGACAGATTGTTGGATAAGAAGAATTCTACTAATTCTAGAGTCATTGAGTGAACTCACTTCACTCAATGGCAGATGGTTAAAAGCATTGAGAGAACATCAAACTGTCAAAGCCTCAGTGTTGTTGAAGAGAATCTGGCTAAATCCAGAAGCGTTGTGTGTAGGAAGTTCACACAATGCCTACTCAAAAGGATATCAGCCTAAGTACAAAAACGTTGAGTGGATATGGATCACTCAACGCCTCAGCTGCCAGTCAGCAAAAATTCAAAAGCGTTTAGTGTAGATGCCTCACTCAATGCCTTCAACCAATAGATTTCTACCAAGTAAAAATGCATTGAGTGATGAAGGTTCACTCAACGCCTTATCAGTTAGACAGTAAAAGTCAAATGTGTTGTGTGATGAAGTTTCACACAATGCCTAAAGATGTTGAATTCTATTAAGTTTTTTTGCTGTAAGTTACTTAATTGCACTCATTGCCTATGAAGGTTGACTAAATTTCTCTCCACGTCCACAGGCGGTGGACCATGCTGACGTCATCAACAATTCAAATATTGCGAAAATTGTTCACTACATGAAAAATGTAGCTGTATATCATTAGTAAAGCAATTAATGGAAAAGGCATGTTGCAGATACCTAATTCTGCTGGCCCATACAACTCATAATGTCATTGGACAGCGGGCTACAAAATGATAGTCTCGAAAATGAAGACTAAATTTTTTCCTGGTTATCTTCTTCCTCACAAAAAAGAAAGCTGCGAGTAAATTATTTCTCAAGGATTTGCAAAAGGTCTGAAATACTCATACAGAGGTGGTTGTTGAACATATACTAAATTGAAGAATTAATTCATCCTCAACATCAAGATCAGAAATTTTGTTTTCTGAACAAGAAGTTGCAAAGCGGTGTAATATTGTTATCCATCCTCAAGTCCACTATAATCAACTGTTACATAAAAGACATGGAGGAACAGTGCTCTGTAGAGTATTCTCAGGACAAACAATAATATTAAGATCTAAATACTTGTTGTTGTGAAGAAAAGAAAATTGAGGTTACTCAGTTTAGGAAGGAGATGGCTCAGAGAATCTTTTAACTAGAGTTATTAATCAACAAAACTTAACACTTTTTGTAGGATCATATTGGATCTGAGTTGTAAGCATAAAAATATAAAGGCTGAGTTTTAGGATTTTGGTGAGGATCCGATGTAGGGTTGTGGGCCTGAGGTTGGATATGAGGTAGGGCTGTGGGCCAGAGGTAGGATCTTGGTCAAGATCTGAGGTAGGAGACTTAGTTTCTCTGATTATAGGGCTACCCTCCTAGCCTGCGTTGTAGGTCTTCTTGATTAGCCTAAGGTAGGTTATATAGTGGGTCACTGAGTTGCAGGAGTAAAGACTACTCTGAGTGTGTAGGGCTTTGGCCTTAAGTAGGGCTTCAAGGAAGCCTGAGAGATCCCGAGGGATCTGTGTTGTAAACTCTTTGAGCCGAGTTTTCGAGAAGATTATCTTTTCTAACACACTGTTAGAAAGGTGGGAGGGAAATAGGATGTACCCATACCTTGGGGAACCACTATAAATACTAGTTTGCTGATCAGTGTTTTTGAAAGCTAACTCAATAATCTAACTCTCATCATACCAAATTAAAAAGTAGTCATAAAGACTTGAAAACCTATTCACCCACCCTGTAGGTGTATAGATACTCTTGAAATAAAGAATTTTAAGTGGTATCAGAGGGAGGTTGTTCAAAAGAACTTGATAGTCTAAATAGATCTCCGAGAGTAGCGAAGGATTAACTCTATGGTTTTTGCTGAGAACCAAAAGATTTGAGCTCCATGAAGCTTGCCATTAATAGAAAAGTGGACTTTGGAATTTGGAAAGAAAGGATTAGGCTGTTCATGGGAGCCGCTGACCCTAGGATATTTATTTCAGTTCAAGAAAAGCCCTTCTTTCTCATAAAAGTCTGTGTCTTAGATATCAGTGTCCAGACTCCAATGAAGTATACCGAAATGACCAAGTATGAAGTCATCTTGGCAACAATGGATAAAAGGGCTCAGAACATCATTGTTAGTGTCATAGATGACTCCACCTTCCAAAACCTGGTGTACTGTAAAATAGGTAAAGAGATGTGGGATTCTCTTATTGTTTATATGTAAGGGATAGAGGAGGTGAGGGATGACAGGAAATCTCTGTTGAATAAACAATATAAGCCTTCAAATATGGCAAGAAAGATTCCATAGTTGAATGCTATGAAACTTTTTCTTGATAGTGAACAGTCTGATCACCTATGGCAGATAGTTCACCAACTATGAACACAATGATAAGTTCTTGAGATCCTTAAACAAAGAATGGGATATCAAGATCTATGCCATCAGATAAGTCGGAAATCTGGCCAACACTCTACATCAGAATTTGTTTGAAAAGTTGTTGTCCCATTAGATGTTGTTGAATTTCAAAAATGCATAAGACTATAATGCCAGATCTCTAAGCTAGGAGAAGGTTGTGGCCTTCAAAGCTAAGGCCACATGAAGGAACAAGGAAAGGACTCCTTCTACATCAAGGAGAGTTGCTGAGTTAGAGAGTTCTGATCCCAGATCCTCAGGAAGTGAGCTATCTGATGGAGAACTATCATTGTTCTCCAAACAGTTCAAAAAATTGTTGAGCAGAAGATGATAGTGGATGAATAAGGTCTCTTCAGGCTCTTCATCAAGAAATCCCTACTAAAGCAATGACAAGTCCATAAATGACCCAGCTATGGAAAGGTATGACTCCAAATAGAACAAACATGCTAAGACTAATATTGTTTGCTACTATCCAGTTAAGAGCCCCATTGTCCTCGGTTAAGAAGAAGGAGTGGACATGTCATTGCTGATTATCCAGTTAAGAGGAAGGAGCACATGAAGTATGAAGGCAAAATGAAGTACAAGGAAAAGAATGCTGAAATGTGCTTCTTGTCCAAGAAGAAAATTACCCAATCAGACAATGATTCTGAGTCTTTAGCATCAGATGAAGAAGAGACCTACATTGGTCTCATGTCTATTAAAGAACAGGCAAATAAACAATGTGGGACTAAAAAATGGAGGAGATGGGAGATGAATGGGAAAACCACCCTTTTATAGAATGGAGGAGATTACATTGGTATCAATTACATGGTATAACCTCCCTTTTATAGAATGGAGGAGATGGGAGAGATTATAAATAAATAATGTGGGACTAAAAAATAACATGTACAAGCGGTTTAACATAAATACAAGTCGCCAAGCAGTTTGGGTTGATGAATGGGCAAACCACCCGGCAACCATAAGAGAAAGACACCAAGCCTCCACACTAGACCGCCAGGTCGCCCGGTCTCCAAGTCGCCTGGGTAAGAATGACAAACTGCCAGAGCACAAATAGCAATAGGACAACAACCAAACCGCAGGGGAGAAATCAACAGACCGCCTGAACTGCAACCCGCCAGAGTCAGATCGCTCGGTCTCTAATCTGCAACACTCCCCCTCAAGTTGGAGCATATATATCGATCATGCCCAGCTTGTTGCAAATGTGATGAAAAGAGGCGGATACTGGCTTGGTGAAAATATCAGCCAACTCTTTATCGGAGGTGACGAACAGAGTACAAATTTGTTGCCTCAGAATCTCCTCTCGAATGAAATGGCAGTCAACTTCTATGTACTTGGTTATCTAATGGAAGATCGGATTTTTAGAGATGTATATGGCGACTTTGTTGTCACAAAACATATGTAGAGGATGGTCGTAGACCTCTCCTAAGTCAAGCATAAGAGTCCGTAACAACTTCAACTCACACGTTGTTGATGCCATACTTCGATATTCTGCTTCTGCACTAGACTTGGAGACTACTAACTGTTTCTTGCTTTTCCAGCTCACAAGGTTCCCCCCCCCCCACTTTAACGCCCCCGATTCTTCTGCGATTATTTAATTCTCGTTTGGCGTTACGTTGACGCATTTTCGGCATGTGTCATTTGTTAGAGCGTGGTCTTAGCTCTCTACATTTCTTGTGTGGTTGTTAGTAAACTTTTTGGAAAAATTCCCTAGCAAGCCGGGTCTGTTTTGGTGACCGGTGAGGCCTCTCGGGCGATGCTTATGTTTTGGATTCGGGTAGTGATAACCCGAGTTTTGTTCATCGAAATTTGATTTCGACTTCGTCGTTGCGTTCGTAGCATGGGTAATTAGCTACGGTGTGAATTTCGTCGGATTCCGAGGTGGTTCGGATTTCGCATCGTTTTGATTGTGTTAATAATAATGATGCAAATGATTAATTAATTTATAAAGTTTGAAATCAAGTGGTATTAGGTGGAAGTTTATGCTGAATAGGCGTGTCCCTGTATAAATATATATATTCTCAAGACAAAAAACGAGTCTTTTAATTGTCTCCTTCCTTGTAAGAGTAATCGCTGCTTGTTCGAGAGGAAGAAAACCGCGAACCATGCTACTCTTCAGACGCCGATTCTGGGAGTGTTAGTGGACGTAATTTGATTCCGAAAGCGGATTTGGAGTTCTCTCGCTTAGACCTTCATTCCTATTGTGCAGTTGCGCCTGGAGCCGAGAGAGAGGGAGGCAGGGCTGTGCTAGATAAATTCTGGAATTGAGGCAAGTGGTGCTTCTACCCTTGCCAAGTTTTCTTCTCCTTTTCATGGTCATATTTGCTATAATTTTCCCTGTTACCCGAGATTAATATTTTACTCTATTTTTTTTCCGTCAAAAGCATGTTAATCTTAAACCATAATGCCCCTTTATGTTTCTGTTTGCATTCTCTCAAGTTCTGAAACTCAAACCTTCGGCTGGAGTGTTGTGGTCTTCTTTGTTTTTCGACGATTTTGCAACATATAGTGGCAAGTTTTTCTTGTCTTTTGCCTTGTAGCCTCTGCAGGATTTGAGCAGGGCATGGTGTTGTTGCTTGGTACTTGGTATACTTTTGCTTCTTTGGGCAGTGTTTGTTTTCACTGTCATGTTTACTTACCCTCTTTGTTCCATTTTAATTTAATACCCTAATTCATACTTTCTTGATTTACTTGCTGAGGTGTTATTTTCTTTTCTGAATGCCTCAGGTTCTGACTAGTAGCCGAGTAGACGGCTAGATTTGATTTGGTATTGCTGGTGATCCCTTGAGTTGTAGGGATCGTTCTCTTGCTGTAGTGAGGTAGTTTTCTCGTTTGCTTACAAACATACATACTTGCTAGTGAGTTCGTGTCAGTTTGTTGGCTCCCACTGGTAGTTTTACCTTTTGATACTAGATATGTTTCTTTTACTGCTTCCTTTTCTGGAGATAGTCTACTTGCTATTGGAAAGTTTTATGCTAGCTTGCTAGTTACTTTAAAACCTAACAAACACTATTATGTATATATATCTCATGATCAGCATGTTTTATAAAGCTTATACATTACTTTCCAAGCAACATTAAAAGATCATTTTCCTACTTATAATATAATATAAATCTAGAGTCTTGCATAGTTTAAGTTGACCTCGGGGGTCACTTATGCACTCTCATAGGATGTCAAAAATAAATAAAGTATTTTCCGCTGCGTATAAGTATAGTTTTTAAACCGTGGACTAGATGATCCACCGAGCCGAGGGATACAACCCTTAAAAATTATATCCGATTTTCTAATCATTAAACTTAAGAAATTTTCAGTCTAGTTAGATGGTGTTCGTCTGAGCGTCGATAGTTATCCCATGCTCGATGTGGCATCACGATGCGTTTTTTTCTCATACTCTGATACTTCTTGAATTTGGAGAAAAATGCAGGTTGTGACAGTTGGTATCAGAGGGAGGTTGCTTGACAATTTGTCGGGCAACCTTTCCTTGTAGGTATTAGGTGTTTAGCATCATATCATGCACACACCGATATTTCATCAGCACATCTTGGCTGAAGTACGAACACTACACTCATAGCATAACATGAAGTATACGGGGCATATTATGTAGTATGGGATGCATAATATATGTCTATATATGGATCCACCATAGGGGCAACATGTGAGGGTTATGTAATATGTGATACATAACCTCACCACATGAATGCGACTAGCACGTTTCTTTTTCGTTGCATGGTAATATTATGTAGCATGGGATGCATAACATTTTCATGCGTATGCCGCTCATGACATGCATTAGGGACTTTTTAGAATACATAGCACAATCATGCATAGCATAACATTGCATAAGCAAAACGTGCCAAGCTAAAGATTTACAGGATGACATATGTTCACACATGGTTTCTAAATCAGAAAAAGAATATAAATTCATGCATTCTCGATCTAGGCACAAGAGTTAGATGATGGTGGTTAACCATCCTAGGTTAGGCATAACATCATTTTTGTTGAAATAAACTCCTAAAGCAAGTTTAGCAGTTTTAAGATCATATTTATGTATGTATTGTCTGTACTTGTAGTTAGTTCCAACTATTGTACCAGGATTTGACTAATGTTGATATGGTTTTAGGATGGCGAGACGTCCTTTGACGAGGTCGATACCCCTGTCTGAGTGTGAGACTTCTGGAGTGCAGAGTGATGCGGTGATCGAGAGCTTGCGGTGGAGCAACAATTACTTGACCAGGCAGTTGGTGGAGATGCAGGTCCAGATCCAGTCTATGGCGGCAGTTGTGGCAGGACAGACTCAGGGAGTGCAAAACCCTGCAGGGGGGTCAGCTGCCCCTCCCCCTCCTGCTCCCCTGAGACCTCTAGTGGTGGTGCCAGCGGAGATGGCCTTCATTTCTCAGTTTCAGAGACTTAGCCCTCCTACATATGATGCGAAGGCAGATTTTATGGTCATAGATGATTGGCTAATCTCCATAAAGGAGATGTTCTCGTACTCCGGTGTTGTAGATGATCAGAGAGTTATGATAGCCTCCTATCAGCTAAAGGGTTTGGCTAAGAGCTGGTGGCTTAGGGAAAAGGAGAGCTTGGTGGCTGGTTGCACTTGGGGATTGTTCAAGGAGATGCTGTTGAGGAAGTTCTTGCCTTCGGTCGAGCGTGACCGACTTATGAATGACTTCCTTCACCTGAAGAAGAGGCAACTCACGGTCAGTGAGTACGATATAGAGTTCAGCAAGTTGAGCCGGTTTGCCCCTGGGTTGGTGAGTGTTGAAGCAGATTGAGTCAAGCAGTTCATTGGTGGCTTAAGGAGCGAGGTTCAGCATTTAGCCAGTGCTTATGGATCAATGACTTATGCAGGGGTGGTGGAGGCTGCTCTGAAAGTGGAGGCAATTGAGACCGCAAAGAACAGAGGCCAGCAAATGAGTAAGGACAAGAGAAAGTATACTGAGGAGAAGAACCCCCAGGTACTCGATGCTGCTCCGGGAAAGAAGAGCAGGGTAGTGTGTAGCTTTTGTGGCCGGTCAGGCCACCCTGTTCAGAGGTGTTTCAAGAAGGCGGGAGCTTAGAAGAAGGAGCAAGTTTATGCCATTCAAGGTGCTCCTAGGAAGCATGTTCCCTGTTCTGTGTGCAAGCGACCCGAGCATGATGCTGCCCAGTGCTGGTCCAAGGATAGAGTCTGCTATCAGTGTGGCCAGAAGGGCCATATTAAGACTAGGTGTCCTCAGGTCCAGCCTTTTCTTCATGCAGTTCCACTTCAGGCTTTACCTCTGCCTCAGCGTGTGGACAAGAGCAAAGGAAAGCTGAAGGTGATCTCTTCCAAGGAGGCTCAGACCTCGACTCAGGTCATCTCAGGTTAGTTGTCTTCCAAGCTTGAAAGTTTTATTTGCTAGAATGATTATGGTTTTGTTTTGATGGTGCCTTAGTTGCTTATATATATACTCCTATAGGGAAATTTAAGGTGAAGAACCGCTGGGCGCGTGTTCTGTTCGACTCCGGCGCTACCCACTCGTTTGTGGCTATAGCTTTTGTAGAGCGTTATCAGTTGATTCTAGATCAAGTTCGTGATACCTTCCGCGTCAAGTTCCCTTATGGTGAATCTGTGTTGTCAGATTTGGGCATTTTGGATTGCCTTGTTTTGTTGGGGGACTTTCTTGTGAAGGCAGACCAGAAGATGATTGATCTAGAGGACTTCGATGTTATTCTGGGCATGGACTAGTTGTCTAAGTATGATGCGGTTATTCAGTGCAAAGGGAAGCGCTTGTACTTCATCAAGGACAACGGTCAGCCTGGAAGTGTATATGCTGATCTGTGCCAAGATTCTCCTATCCTTTCTGCTGTATGTGCTCAAAAGCTGGTTCATTATGATTGTTTTGCTTGTTTAGTCTCGGTGGTTGGGACTGCTGTTAGTGTACCGCGCTTGGAGGATATTCCTGTGGTTCGTGGTTTCTCAGATGTTTTTCCTAATGACCTTCCTGGTCTTCCCCCCGAGCGGGATGTTGAGTTTGTGATTGATTTGGAATCGGGTACGCGTCCTATTGCTAAGGCGCCATATCGGATGACCCCTCGCGAGTTGGAGGAGTTGCGAGTCCAGTTGGACGAGTTGTTGGCAAAAGGTTTTATCAGACCGAGTTCGTCACCTTGGGGTGCTCCTATTCTATTTGTTAAGAAGAATGATGGGTCGATGAGGCTGTGTATCGATTATAGGGAGCGGAACAAAGTCCCCATTAAGAACAGGTACCCTCTGCCGAGGATCGATGATTTATTTGATCAGTTGAGTGGTAGCACAGTGTTTTCCAAGATCGATCTTCATTCAGGCTATCATCAGCTCAGGATCTGTGAGTCGGACATTCCACAGACTGCTTTCAGGTCAAGGCATGGGCATTTTGAATTCCTGGTTATGTCGTTTATTTTGACCAACGCGCCATCAGCATTCATGGACATGATGAACTGGGTGTTCAAGAATTTTCTGGATAGGTTTGTGGTCGTATTTATAGACGACGTTCTAATTTATTGTCGCAGTGCTGAGGAGCATGAGCAGCATCTACGACTGGTTTTATCTGCTTTGAGAGACCAACAGTTATTCGCCAAGCTGAGTAAATGTGAATTATGGTTGTCCCAGGTTTCCTTCCTGGGTCATGTGGTGAACAAGGACGACATCTCGGTTGACCCGGAAAAGATTTCAGCAGTGATGGATTAGCATAGGTAGAGCACACCCAAGGAGATTAGGAGCTTCTTGGGGTTGGCCGGCTATTATAGAAGATTCATGGAGGGCTTTTATACCTTAGAAGCGCCCTTGACTAAGCTGACGCAGAAGAATGCGGCATTCATTTGGAGCGAGATATGTGAGGAGGCTTTTCTGGAGCTGAAGATCAGGTTGTGTTCTGCTCCTGTTTTGACATTACCTACGGAGGGCATGGACTATGATGTGTATGTGGATGCCTCGCATGTTGGGCTCGGAGGTGTGTTGATGCAAAAAGGGAAGGTGATTGCGTATGGGTCGAGGCAATTGAAGACTCATGAGAGGAACTAACCTACGCATGATCTTGAGATTGCAGCAGTGATCTTTGCCCTGAAGCTGTGGATACATTTACATTATGGTGCTCAGTGCAAGATCTCCACCGATCTTAAAAGCCTAAAGTACGTGTTCACACAGAAGGAGTTAAATCTGCGCCAATGGTGGTGGCTAGAGTATATGGCTGATTATGATGTGGATATACAGTATCATCCGGGCAAGGCCAATATGGTGGTCGACTCCCTGAGCCGAAAGACAGGGAAGATCTTTAATCTCACTGCCGATCGTTTAGTGGAAGAGTTCCTCCTTATGGATATTTTCGTGGGCGCTGTGACATGCACATCAGTTTGGCAGTGGCAGAGCCGTCTTGGATTTCACTCACCAGGTTGCACCAGAAGGATGATTCGGATCTTCTGCACTTATACCTCAGGACTGAGAGAGGCGAGTTGCCAAATATCTCTATCGATGATGCGGGTACTTTTATGTACCGCGGCAGATTTTGCATCCCAGTAGTTGGAGACATCAAGGGTATGATTTACGGAGAGTCTCATGGATCCATTGTTGCGTACCATCCAGGATCTACAAAGATGTATCATGAATTGAAGCAGATTGCCTGGTGGTATGGGATGAAGGGAGATATAGCACGATTTGTTGCTGAGTGCCACACTTTCAAGCTTGTGAAGTCCGATCATGGAAGGCCTGGTGGCAAGTTGACTCCGTTGGAGATCCTTACTTGGAAGTTGGAAAGTATTTCTATGGACTTCATTACGGGCTTGTCGAGATCTCCTAGAGGTTTTGATTCTATTTGTGTTATAGTGGACAGACTGACGAAGTGTGCTCACTTCGTGCCGTATAAGATTGATTATCCGATGAAAAAGATAGCAGAGCTATATCTGAGTGAAGTCATCAGATTACACGGTGTGCCAGTTAGCATCATTTCGGATCGAGACTCTCATTTTACATCTCGCTTCTGGAGGAGTCTGCAAGAGGGTTTGGGTACAAATTTGAGGTATTCTACAGCTTACCACCCGCAAACCAATGGTCAGTCCGAGCGAGTGAACCAGATAGTTGAGGATATGATCAGGTGCTACATCTTGGACAACGGTGGAGCGTGGGATGAGCATTTGCGGCTAATGGAATTTGCATACAATAACAGTTACCAGGAGAGGTTGCAAATGGCTCTGTTTGAAGCTTTGTATTGGAGGCGCTGCAAAACTCCCTTGTTTTGGACCGAGGTCGGTGAGAGGCCGGTGCTGGGTCCGGATGCGCTCGAGGAGATGGAAACTGCTGTGAAGCTTATTAGGGAAAAGCTTCGTATTGCTCAGGAGAGATACGAGAAGAACGCCAACCGGCGTATGTCTGACTTGGAGTTTTCTGTAGGGGACCTTGTGTTTCTGAAGGTTTCCCCGTTGGTTGGTGTTAAGAGGTTCGGTAAGAACCGGAAATTGGACCCGAGGTATGTGGGCCCGTTTAAGATTGTTGAACGGATTGGCGTGTCAGCATATAGATTGGATTTGCCAAAAAATTTCCCAGGTATTCATAATGTGTTTCATGTAAGCCAATTGCGGAAGTGTGTGCGAAGTAGTGGGCAAGTCTTGGATGTTGTGCCCCAGTTGGAGCCTAATCTTTCATATGTTGAGGTGTCGGTCCGCATCTTGGATACTCAAGATCGGGTGATGCGGACAAAGTCTATCCCGATGGTGAAAGTTCTATAGAGCAATAAGGATTTGGAAAACGCGACTTGGGAGCTAGAGTTGGCTATGAGGGAGGCTCACCCTCATCTGTTCCCTTGATTTGATTGGTACGTTTCCTTTCTAGTACTCTTGTTGGTTACCTTCTGTAACGCCCCTAGCCGATCCAACGTGACAGCATCACGGCTCCGCTCTAGGCGACGCTACCGGGCTGCAGCCCAAGCACCCCAACCCCTCTCCCTTTGTAACGCCCAATTGGTGATGAGAGTTGAAAGAACATCATAGTGATGAGAGTTGAATTGGTGATGAGAGTTGAAAGAACTTCATAGTTAAGCGTTGATGAGAGTTGAAAGAACTTCATAGTTAAGCGTGCTCGGGCTGGAGTAGTATTGGGATGGGTGACCTCCTGGGAAGTCCCCGTAGTGCGGGCTTGACTATCGAGTTTACCTCATCAAAGGGAGGCCGTGGCCACCAACAACCCGCCTGTGGATGGAGAGGGGTTGGGGTGCTTGGGCTGCAGCCCGGTAGGGTCGCCTAGAGCGGAGCCGTGACGCTGTCACGTTGGATCGGCTAGGGGCCTTACAATAAAAGTGCACTTTTATTGTAACGCCCCTAGCCGATCCAACGTGACAGCGTCACGGCTCCGCTCTAGGCGACGCTACCGGGCTGCAGCCCAAGCAACCCAACCCCTCTCCCTCCACAGGCGGGTTGTTGGTGGCCACGGCCTCCCTTACATGAGGTAAACTCGATAGTCAAGCCCGCACTACGGGGACTTCCCAGGAGGTCACCCATCCCAGTACTACTCCAGCCCGAGCACGCTTAACTATGGAGTTCTTTCAACTCTCATCACCAATTGAGCAGCTTAACTATGCAGCTCAATTGGTGATGAGAGTTGAAAGAACTCCATAGTTAAGCGTGCTCGGGCTGGAGTAGTACTGGGATGGGTGACCTCCTGGGAAGTCCCCGTAGTGCGGGCTTGACTATCGAGTTTACCTCATGAAAGGGAGGCCGTGGCCACCAACAACCCTCCTGTGGAGGGAGAGGGGTTGGGTTGCTTGGGCTGCAGCCCGGTAGCGTCGCCTAGAGCGGAGCCGTGACGCTGTCACGTTGGATCGGCTAGGGGCGTTACAATAGAGGAACATGTAAGGCCTTAAGGCCAGGGTGTGTGGATTGTATACATTCCTGGTGTTGTTATATATAAATGTGGTCTTTATATATATTGGTGGACATTCTGGTTTGAGTTCATGCTAACATAAAAATGCTGCGCTAGAATGGAATGAGTTAAGGATATGTATAGTTTTTGATTTCCACACGTAATTCCTTCGCTTGTCTACGATATATGGCGTGGGGGCCCGGCCGGACCCACCGTTATATGTCATGTGACAGGTGGGGGCATTACAAAGTGGTATCAGAGCCCAGGTTTAGATTGTTTGCGAGGAGAGAACATCTTTGAACTCATGAATGTCCACTAGGAATGTATGTCATGCACATGATGTGCGTGAGTGTGTAGTCAATGTAGCAGTATAGTTATGATTTGACGTATTAATGGTGTTCTGTACATTAATAGGTGGCGAGGGATGGAGCTGGGCCGTCTGAGCCCCAGCGGTCTGATGAGAGTGCAGCACCCCTGGAAGTGCCTATGCCTCCCTCGGTAGAAGCTATACGGGTGGTGACGGAGACAGTGCTTGTAGTGTTACAAGCACAACCTACTGGACAGGGAGGACATGGTGGATGGCAAGAGCATGTTGTAGTGGTGGTGGAAGCGCAAGCAAGTGACGACTCATTGACACGTTTTATGCACTTTCATCCACCTACGTTTGGTGGAGCGCTTTCACCAACGCAGGCAGAAGATTGGTTGGCAAGGGTAAAAAGGATCCTAACCGCAATCAGGACGGTCGAGGAGCAGAAAGTGACGTTGGCCACTTTTCTATTGGAAGGAGATGCGAGATTGTGGTGGGATGAAATTGAAGTGCATCACTTGGCAGGTCGAGGTTTAACTGAGGTTTCAATGGATGAATTCTCCCAAATAATTTTAGCCAAGTATGTGCCGGTGTCGCAGAGGATTGTGCTGGAAAATGAGTTTCTCCGTTTGGTGCAGGGTGAGCGAGATATTGATACCTACCTGCATGAGTTTACGAGATTAGGGAGATATGCAGGATCTACCTTCGCGGAGGAAGCGCGAAAGACAAATCGGTTTTATGAAGGATTGCGGGATGAATTGAGGTTGGCACTCCCGAGTTCAGTGAGCCAAGGCTTTCAAGCATTGGTCGATACAGCTCGTCCCTTGGAAAAAGATATGAAGCGAGTATACGAGAATAAGCGACTGGCAGCGGAAAAGGCAGAATCTAAAGTGCCGCAGTCGGATCAATCGGAGTTTAGACGACGAGAGAAGAAAAGATTTAGGCCTACGGAATCAACGTCGTTGACTGTTTCGTCGGGGGCTACTTATGGGCCAGGATGGATTGATACGCGTATATGCTATAACTGTGGGCAGCAAGGACATATAGCAAAATTATGTCGGAATGCCCCTCCAAGGAGTGAGAAAAAGACAGGTGCGTCATATGAAGAAAAGGGTAAAGCAGTGGCCGAATCATCTGCACCCCGGGCGCAACCTCGATTGCATGCGATGGAAGTGCAAGAGCCGCAAAGCTCAGTTGGGGAAATTCAGCCTCGGGTGTTTAATTTGTCTCTTAATCGTCAATTTCAAAATCGGGAGGCTGAGCGGAAGTGAAGTGTGATGTGAATCACTTCGATGTTATGATCGGAGGTGCTGTGTATGTAAACTATGCTTTTATATCTAGTTGTGATGAAGAAAAGATGGTGTACATCTCTATCAAAATTTGGTGCACTTGCAATCATGATTTCTTGTTTTGATGTCTTGTGTGGCTAAATGTGCACAAGTGGACGATAGGAATGTTTGTATGTGTTGTATGTTTGTTCGTATGGGCGATGGCTTGCGGTAATGTGCATAATAACTTGTTTTATGGTTGATTGGTTGATTTGGAGTCAAATTTCGAGGACGAAATTATTTGAAGGGGTGGAGGATTGTAACACCCCGAAGTCAATCAGATCAATTTGAGCAAATTTGGGTTCAGGCATGGGTGACACGGCCTGGGACACGGGCGTGTCCCAGGGCGTGTCAGGCCTGGGTTGTGTCGAGTCGTGAAGTCGACGAAATTTGGAGTCGACGGTCGTCGAACAGCGGACACGGCCTGCGACACGGGCGTGTCGAGGCCCTGTCGAGGATCGGCCTTGATGTCGACGAATTTTTCTCGACGATCGTCGAGTGTCGAGTGTCGAGTGAGGACACGGCCTGTGACACGGGCGTGTCACAGGGCGTGTCAGTAGCCATCGAACTCAACTCGACGTTTTGAGCTAGGGCGTGTTTGCGGGACACGGGTTTGTCCAGGTGCACACGGCCAGGAACACGGGCGTATGCCAGGCCGTGTGAAGTCTCGGGTTGTTTGGGGATTATTTTCGTTGAGGCACACGGCCTCAGACACGGGCGTGTCTGAGGGCGTGTCGGGGACACGGCATGGAACACGGGCGTGTCCAAGGGCCGTGTACTATTGGTTTTGAGTCGGTTGACTGCCGCTTAGAGGGACACGGCCTGTGACACGGGCGTGTCACAGGGCGTGTCAGGCCGTGTTTTAGCTTTTCTGGCCAAATCTGAGCCATTTGTTTCCCTCCTCCTGGATCCAATGGTTGGGCTCTGTCCAGGTGTGTTGAAGGCCGAGAAAAAAGGGATTTATCCCTCTTTTCTTCTTCTTCTTCTTCATTTTATTCCAAGAGAGGGAGGAAGAAAAGCCTAAGGCAAGAGGGAAGGGAGGAGTCTACCAGCTGCTGTAGGAGCTGCGGAGTGCGGAGCGAAGATCCGAGAGCGGATTCGTGAAGGCAGAGCCGAGGCGGTGATTTCCATCCGGCTACTTCATGGCACCGAAACGATCTTCAAGGGTAACGATATCCTTCTTGGACATCGAAGTCCTTCCTTTATGCATGTGCATGGAATCCTCCACCAAAAGGTGGATATCCGTGAAGTGATTCCTTGATTGAGTCTGCATTTAGAGCTTGAAATATGAAGTACGGCATAAGCATGCTGTGTGAAGCCCATCTGGACCGGTAGTCTGGATGGGTGATGTTCATGGGTAAATCGGAGAAGACTCCGTGGATTTGGTACGAGGTAAATGGATTTCTATTGTGATGAATGTATGTATGTGATGCTGAGTGTGAGGAGGCTTTGGTAAAGCTCCTGGTTATGATATGATCAATTGGTAGCACGCTTGGGGAGCTCGAGATAAACCCGGCCTGTTACACCACTAGGGTGGGTTGATCTAGTTAAGTAGGGATCGATTGGTGGCAATGCTTGGGGAGCCGAGTTAAACCCGGCTTGCTGCACCACATGGGTGGGTCGATCGGAATAGGAGGGGGGTCGATGGGTAGACATGCCTGGGGAGCTTGGATAAACCCGGCGTGCTACACCACATGGTGTGGGTCGATTTACTCTGGTTTTTTATTGGATGCTGTGAGGTTGTACCTCTGAGTGGTTTTGGAGGGATGTCGCCAGCTTGCGAGACTGGTGGACTAGGGCCGGTCAACCATCAAGTTAAAACCTCGAATCGGCGGTGTATGACTGGTGGATTCCAGTACGCCAAGAAGGTGCCCTGAGTGCACGGAACGTCTGGTGGATTCCAGCGTTTGTGATGTCATGTGTTTGCTAGCGGAATAAAGAGAATGAGACATGCTTGATGATACTTGATGATAGATGATAGCATTGTGTACAGGGAAGGAACTACTACCCCGGGCAGGGGGTAGGGTCGTTATAATGGGACAGCCAAATGCTGACCGTTACTTTGGTTTTGGTGTTGGTTTGGATGTCTACTTGCAGGTGTTGCGGCTTGCAAGACATAAGTGGAAAGAATGGCTAGCTTGCTGCTATAGGCCCTTGAAGGCCATACGATAGTTGTGTTTGGAGTTCATGTGTGGCCGGCCTGCGTGCCGATGTACGAAATTGGTGATGAGAGTTGAAGGAACTCCATAGTTAAGCGTGCTTGGGCGAGAGTAGTACTGGGATGGGTGACCTCCTGGGA
Source organism: Platanthera guangdongensis (assembly GCA_039583875.1). Classification (NCBI taxonomy): domain Eukaryota; kingdom Viridiplantae; phylum Streptophyta; class Magnoliopsida; order Asparagales; family Orchidaceae; genus Platanthera; species Platanthera guangdongensis. The sequence goes on along the minus strand of CM077152.1, from coordinate 84,606,841 downwards.
AGTCCCCGTAGTGCGGGCTTGACTATCGAGTTTACCTCATCAAAGGGAGGTTGTGGCCACCAACAACCCGCCAGTGGGCAGAGGCGCCGATTGAGGCAGTCCATGGAGAGGGGTTGGGGTGCTTGGGCTGCAGCCCGGTAACGGTCCGCCGGAGGCCTAGTGGTGTTGATCCACGGACGTCAAAGGGGACGTTACAATAAAAGTTCACTTTTATTGTAACGCCCCTAGCCGATCCAACGTGACAGCGTCACGGCTCCGCTCTAGGCGACGCTACCAGGTTGCGGCCCAAGCACCCCAACCCCTCTCCCTCCACAGACGGGTTGTTGGTGGCTACAGCCTCCCTTTGATGAGGTAAACTCGATAGTCAAGCCCGCACTACGGGGACTTCCCAGGAGGTCACCCATCCCAGTACTACTCCATCCCGAGCACGCTTAACTATGGAGTTCCTTCAACTCTCATCACCAATTTCGTACATTGGCACGCAGGCCGGCAACACATGAACTCCAAACACAACTCTCGCATGGCCTTCAAGGGCTTATAGCAGCAAGCTAGCCATTCTTTCCACTTATGCCTTGCAAGCCGCAACACCTGCAAGTAGACATCCAAACCAACACCAAAACCAAAGTAACGGTCAGCATTTGGCTGACCCATTATAACGACCCTACCCCCTGCCCGGGGTAGTGGTTCCTTCCCTGTATACAGTGCTATCATCTATCATCAAGTATCATCAAGCATATCTCATTCTCTTTATTCCGCTAGCAAACACATGACATCACAAACGCTGGAATCCACCAGACGTTCCGTGCACTCAGGGCACCTTCTTGGCGTATCGGAATCCACCAGTCATACACCGCCGATTCGAGGTTTTAACTTGATGGTTGACCGGCCCTAGTCCACCAGTATCGCAAGCTGGCGACATCCCGCCCAAACCACTCAGAGGTACAACCTCACAGCATCCAATAAACAACCAGAGTAGATCGACCCACACCATGTGGTGTAGCACGCCGGGTTTATCCAAGCTCCCCAGGCATGTCTACCCATCGACCCCCCTCCTATTCCGATCGACCCACCCTTGTGGTGCAGCAAGCCGGGTTTAACTCGGCTCCCCAAGCATTACCACCAATCGATCCCTACCTAACTAGATCAACCCACCCTAGTGGTGTAACAGGCCGGGTTTATCTCGAGCTCCCCAAGCGTGCTACCAATTGATCATATCATAACCAGGAGCTTTACCAAAGCCTCCTCACACACAACATCACATACATACATTCATCACAATAGAAATCCATTTACCTCGTACCAAATCCACGGAGTCTTCTCCGGTTTACCCATGAACATCACCCATCCAGACTACCGGTCCAAATGGGCTTCACACAGCATGCATATGCCGTACTTCATATTTTCGGCTGTAAATGCAGACTCAATTAAGGAATCACTTCACGGATATCCACCTTTTGGTGGAGGATTCCAAACACATGCATAAAGGAAGGACTTCGATGTCCAAGAAGGAGATCGTTATCCTTGAAGATCGCTTCGGTGCCATGAAGTAGCCGGATGGAAATCACCGCCTCGGCTCTGCCTTCACGAATCCGCTCTCAGATCTTCGCTCCGCACTCCGCAGCTCCTACAGCAGCTGGTAGACTCCTCCCTTGCCTCTTGCCTTAGGCTTTTCTTCCTCCCTCTCTTGGAATAAAATGAAGAAGAAGAAGAAGAAGAAAAGAGGGATAAATCCCTTTTTTCTCGGCCTTCAACACACCTGGACAGAGCCCAACCATTGGATCCAGGAAGAGGGAAACAAATGGCTCAGATTTGGCCAGAAAAGCTAAAACACGGCCTGACACGCCCTGTGACACGCCCGTATCACAGGCCGTGTCCCTCTAAGCGGCAGTCAACCGACTCAAAACCAACAGTACACGGCCCTGGGACACGCCCGTGTTCCATGCCGTGTCGCCGACACGCCCTCAGACACGCCCGTGTCTGAGGCCGTGTGCTTCAACGAAAATAATCCCAAAACAACCCGAGAATTCACACGGCCTGGCACACGCCCGTGTTCCTGGCCGTGTGCACCTGGACAAACCCGTGTCCCGCAAACACGCCCGAGCTCAAAACGTCGAGTTGAGTTCGACGGCTACTGACACGCCCTGTGACACGCCCGTGTCACAGTCCGTGTCCTAACTCGACGATCGTCGAGCAAAATTCGTCGACATCAAGGCCGATCGTCGACACGGCCTCGACACGCCCTGCGACACGCCCGTGTCGCAGGCCGTGTCCGCTGTTCGACGACCGTCGACTCCAAATTTCGTCGACTTCACGACTCGACACAACCCAGGCCTGACACGCCCTGGGACACGCCCGTGTCCCAGGCCGTGTCACCCATGCCTGAACCCAAATTTGCTCAAATTGATCTGATTGACTTCGGGGTGTTACACCTTCCTTCTATAGTAGAAGAAGTGTATGTAAAGTTTCGGGACGAAACTTTCTTTTAGGAGGAGTGATTGTAACGCCCCCGATTCTTCTGCGCATATTTAATTCTCGTTTGGCTTTACGTTGACGCGTTTCTGGCATGTGCCGTTTGTTAGAGCGTGGTCTTAGCTCTCTAGATTCCTTGCGTGGTTGTTAGTAGCCATTTTGGCAAGATTCCCTAGCAAGCCGGGTCTGTTTTGGTGACCGGTGAGGCCTCTCGGGATATGCTTGTGTTTTGGCTTCAGGTAGTGATAACCCGAGTTTTGTTCTTCGAAAGTTGATTTCGACTTCTCCGTTGCGTTCGTAGCGTTGGTAATTAGCTACAGTGTGAATTTCGTCGGATTCTGAGGTGGTTCGGTTTTCGCGTCGTTTTGATTGTGTTAATAATAATGATGCAAATGATTAATTAATTTATAAAGTTTGAAATCAAGTGGTATTAGGTGGCAGTTTAGGCTGAATAGGCGTGTCCCTGCATAAATATATATAGTCTCAAGACAAAAAACGAGTCTTTTCATTGTCTCCTTCCTTGTAAGTGTAACCGCTGCTTGTTCGAGAGGAAGAAAACCGCCAACCCTGCTACTCTTCAGACGCCGATTCTGGGAGTGTTAGTGGACAAAATTTGATTCTGAAAGCGGATTTGGAGTGCTCTCGCTTAGACCTTCATTCCTACGGTGTTGTTGCGGCTGGAGCCGAGAGAGAGGGGGGCAGGGATGTGCTAGATAAATTCTGGAATTGAGGCAAGTGGTGCTCCTACCCTTGCCAAGTTTTCTTCTCCTTTTCATGGTCATATTTAATGTAATTTTCCCTATTACCCGAGATTAATATTTTACTCTTTTTTTTCCGTCAAAAGCATGTTAATCTTAAACCATAATGCCCCTTTATGTTTCTGTTTGCATTCTCTTAAGTTCTGAAACTCAAACCTTCGGCTGGAGTGTTGTGGTCTTCTTTGTTTTTATCAAATTGTTCCTGTTAATCATTCAAATTGTTCCCTGTTAATCTCGGTTTGGGTAGAAATTAGCCTATCAGCCCTAGATCTAGTAGTAGTGGGTTTTCCTACTTAAATTACGAGTAATAGGATTGAATTAGGCTAAGGTGATTGGACGAAAATGAAGTAGGAGGTGCAGGATTTTTCTGTGCGTTAAATGCAGCCAGATCGATGGAAATCGTCAATCTGGGTTCCACGATTATCGTCGAGCTGAGCTCGACGATGCGCCTTAGTTTTGGGTCTGACGGAAATCATTGAACGGAGTTCGACGATTCTCCCATGGCCAGTGTTCGGCGTAAGGAAAAATGGTCGTACGACGTTCGACGATATTCCCCGTGGCCTGTATTAGGCATTTTCCTGTGGCCTGCGTTTAACGCAAAATCGTCGAACGGAGTTCGACGATTTCCTGTGGCCTGCGGTTAAGGAAAATTGTCAAACGGCATTCGATGACTTTTCCCGTGACCTGTGATCGACGAAAGGAAAATCGTCGAACGGAGTTCGACGATTTCCCGTGTCCTGTGATTCGACGAAAATCGTCGAGCTGCGTTCGATGATTTTCCTGAGTTCGACGATGTTTCCTGCGCTCGACAAAAATTGTCGAGCTGCGTTCGACAATTCCTGCAGGCAGAAATTTATTTCTTTTCAATTACTTTTCTACTCAAGTGATTACCTCCTAGTGGAAATGTCTTGTCGGCCTTTCGTTCTTCCTTTGTTTTGAGGGCCGAATCATTGGTTATGGCAGGTAGTGGTGTTTTGATGCTCAAAAGGAGCGGGATAGTTTGTGTGCGAGCCGTGGCTGCCACTTTTTAGTCCCAGGTACGTGCTGGGCATTTGCTGTGGCCTCCACCCTTTTTATCCCAGGTACGGGCTGGGTTTGTGGTGGTTATGTGCTGACACAATGAAATTTTATTTTAGTTGGAACTGTCTTGTTTGGGGGACTATTTTTGGTCACCGACTCAGGTCCATGTTGTATACTACTGTCATTAACTCACAAACTAGGATTGTTAGGTATTTCTTCCTGGTTAAATGCAACATATAGTGGCAAGTTTTTCTTGTCTTTTGCCTTGTAGCCTCTGCAGGATTTGAGCAGGGCTTGGTGTTGTTGCTTGGTACTTGGTGTACTTTTTCTTCTTTTGGCAGTGTTTGTTTTCACTGTCATGTTTACTTACCCTCTTTGTTTCATTTTAATTTAATGCCCTAATTCATACTTTCTTGATTTACTTGTTGACGTGTTCTTTTATTTTCTGAATGCCTCAGGTTCTGACTAGTAGCCGAGTAGACGGCTAGATTTGCTGTGGTTTTGCTGGTGATCCCTTGAGTTGTAGGGATCTTTCTCTTGCTATTGTGAGGTAGTTTTCCTGTTTTCTTACATACATACATACTTGTCGGTGGGTTCGTGTCAGTTTGTTGGCGCCCAATGGTAGTTTTACCTTTTGATACTAGATATGTTTCTTTTACTTCTACCTTTTCTGGAGATAGTCTACTTGCTCTTGGGAAGTTTTATGCTAAGTTGCTAGTTACTTTAAAACATAACAAACACTATTATGTATATATATATATCATGATCAGCATGTTTTATAAAGCTCATACATTACTTTCCAAGCAACGTAAAAAGATCGTTTTCCTACTTATAATATAATATAAATCTAGAGTCTTGCATAGTATAAGTTGGCCTCGGGGGTCACTTATGCACTCTCATAGGATGTAGAAAATAAATACAGTATTTTCCGCTGCGTTTAAGTATAGTTTTTAAACCGTGGACTAGATGATCCACCGAGCCGAGGGATACGGCCCTTAAATATTATCACCCCATTGAGGAAAACTGCCAACCGGGCGGCCTAACTGCCGCCAGCGACCGGCCTCCCGCCGGCCTCGCTTGGAGGGCGGCCGCGGCCGGCTGCCTGGCAGCCGGCAGCCCGGCCACGGCAAGCCGTCGGCATAGCCATAGCGTTCCGCCAGCCTGGCCACTGCCGGCCCTCGGCAAGCCGCCTTGGCCGGCCGACCATCGGCGGCACGGCAGCGACAGTCCGATGGCCAAGACGCTGGCCTTGCCATGGCGGGCTACCGGCCGGCCGGCCCTTGGCAGGACGTCACCACCGGCCGCTGGGTCGGCCGCTCCCGCTACCGACCGCCAGGCATGCGGCCTAGCCGCCGGTCGCCCAGCCACGGCAGGTCGCCGGCCAAGCTGCGCCAGGCCGCTGGCCTAGCCACGACCGTACCTCGGTCGGCCGCCGCCGGCGGCCACCCGGCCGGCCCCCGCCGACACCGTGTCTACCCATCGTCGTGGGCGATATCCCCGCTGTTCGATTAGGGGGAGGCTCTCCTCGCCGTCCGATCAAGAGGGTAACCACCCACTAACCCACCACTTTAGTGGTGGGGCCCGCCATGACCCTCCCCTGGATGCTATAAAAGGACCCCATGGGCTCTTCATTCTTCACCTTTTGGATGCCCGGAGATTTATTCATCTTCTTTAGGTTATAGCTCTCCTACCTCCTCCCCCGCGTCGGCCTCGAGTCACCGTGAACCACCAGCGGCTGCCTACGGCCACCAGCCCTCCAACACCGCGTAGCCAGCAGGAAAACGCACAAGTCCCTGCAAGAGACAAAGGAGGAAGGTGACCACAACCAACAAGTGAATGCAACCAGAAGAGCTAGAGCACCGAGACCGTCCCACGCGTTCCAGCGTCCAAGCTACTCCCGTGACGCAGCCTGTTGCCCACCAGGAGTCGTAGTCTCTCTCTCTCTCCCCAAGCTGTAACAGGAGCGGCCTATCACCCCGATTCCCCAACACACTGTTGGAGCTCTCCTGCCTCCTCCCTCGCATCGGCCTTGATTCGTCGTGAACCTGCCCACGGCCACCAACGCTCTACCACCGCGCAGCCAGTAGGAAAACGCCCAAGTCCCTAAAAAAGCTAAAGGAGGAAGGCGACCGCAGCCAGCAAGTGAACGCAACCAGAAGAGCCAGTGCACCGAGACCGTCCCATGCATTCCAGCATCCAAGCTACTCCTACGGCGCAGCCGGTTGCCCGCCGGGAGTCGTAGTCTCTCTCTCTCTCTCCCCCAAGCTGTAACGGGAGCGGCCTGTCTCCCCGATTCCCCAACACACTATAAACACCGAAATCTAGTGAGATTTGTTCGGCACAAACCCGATCACATAGTGTTTTACCCATTTAAGGGGTTTTTCCATGTCATCACATCTTGTGTCAACTTTCTACTTTCATTGACTGTGCGAGCACTCGACCGCCTCGTGAGCTAAGACGGTTCGAACAAATCCGGCCCGATCGGGGCATCGAGTTAGTCCGCTAAAGTTTGGCACTGTCTGTGGGAAGAGTGCCAACATCCTTCGAAGAGCAAGATCACAAGCATCGCCCCCACTAAGCTCAGCTTTAATGGCACAGAGAAGAACCCGTACAGCTGAGGGATCCGCACTCGGCGGAAATCCTGAGCCCGCACATTCACACTCTCTGGTGGATGTGCCACTGACCGCTGAGGCCACGTTAGCTCCCGATACTGCCATGGAAGGGCGCGTCCGCCAGATGGAAGAGCAGCAAACTGTAATGCTCACCCTGCTGTAAAACCTTGGAGCACCTCAAGCACCCTCTCTGCAACCAGCTCGAGCAGATCTACCGCCACCGCTGAATCAGGGCCGACCCCACGAAGTCCCTCCAGGGCAGGAGATATCCGAAGAGTATTCTGATGGTGCAAGTTCCGCTCACCCTATCCAGAGGAGAGCGAGAGCGGACCACCATCATGACCCCGTAAATGAAGTACGTCTACCTCCGCCCGAAAGGTTTACTCGGGAAGAAATTCGGGAAGTCATCGCCGAAGAATATCATCAGGCTGGTGTAAGAGACATTCGTGCCCGCCGACCATTGTGTCAGGGTTCCCCTCTAACACCCCAGATTTTGGAGCATCCAATCGTAAACGGATTTAAACTCCCAAACTTTGAAACATTTGACGGGCCCGATGACATGCTAGAACATGTCAATCATTTCACCACTATCATGAGAATCTACAATGCTCCAGACCAACTCCTCTGCCAGTTGTTCCCAACAACTCTCAAGGGACAAGCCCGAACATGGTTCCATCGCTAAGGGCAAATACCATCACTAACTTCATAGAGCTGAAATGGCAATTTGTCGACCAGTTCATTGCCAACCGCAGGATCATTCACGACCCCTCTCACTTATCCAGAATTCGTCAGAATGAAGGAGAAACTTTCAAAGATTTTTTTCCGACATTTCACCGCCGAAGCCCGTCAAATTCCAGGAGTTTACCCAGAGTTACTGCGAGGCGTGTTCCTCGGAGGCCTCCGACCGAGTGGCTTCTACTCAGCACTAATGCGAGAAACTGTTCCCAGTTATCCCGACCTCGTACATCAGGTTGAAGCACAGATCACAGCGGATGAAGACATTGAGGCCAATCGCCAATAATTTGATGGAATTCAGAAGCGTAAAAGTGACAGGGAGCAACATCCGCAGCATCAGAAGGGAGGTTCCGCGACGATCGCCGCAACGGGCATCGTCGGCGAGATCTTCAGAGATATCAGCCCCCCAGAGATTTCACCGCCCTCAACACAACACGCACCAATGTGTTGTATGTTATACAAAATGAGCCAGCCTTACAATGTCCAAAATATCCAGCTACTAATCCCAGGAATTTCCAGTCCAAATATTGTGAGTTTCATCGAACCACGGGACATACGACAGAAGATTGTGCCCGCCTAAAGGAAAAAATCGAACGCATAATCCACCTAGGACTTCTCGGCAGATTTTTGCAAGGACATGTGCAAGATCAACGCGACCCGCCTAGACCGCCGAGAGTTCAGCAAAACCCCCTCCCTGGAGGAGCAGGTGGTAGGCAGATGGTTGGAAACATTGAAACCATTGTAGGATCACCAATTCTCTCAGCTCAAATCTTCTCAGTCAGTAAGCAAGGAGAGGCCCATGAAGACAAAAAATTCAAGAAAGATTCCGCCATAACATTCGGAGACGAGGACCTGATCGGCCTCCGAACACCTCACTAAGATCACCTAGTAATCAGTGCTAGAATCGGGGATCCATGTTACAACTTTAAACGAATCCTCATCGACAATGGGATGAACATTTACGCCCGGCGTTTATCCAAGGCAGTCAGACCAGTGTACGGCTTCGACAACCATCCAGTGCAAGTAATAGGAATGATTACTCTCCCAATTACCATGGGGGAAATTCCAAGACAAGTGACATATGAGGTCCAGTTCGTGGTAGTAGATTCAAGCTCCGCATATAACATTATCTTCGGAAGACCTGTTCAAACTATCTTCAAAGCCATTCCCTCGATTCCTCACCTCACCATGAAATTCCCCACTCCGGGAGGTATTGGAGTCTTCCGGGGTAATCAAGAGGCCGCCAAGAGTTTCTACTCCAAACAAGCGCAGCCTGCAAGCACTACCACGATGAATATCGATGACTTCGACCTCCGCGACGAGGCAGTATTACAGCGAGGGATGCCCATGGATGGGCTAGTCGAGACCCCTCTCTCACCAGCAAACCCAACTCGCACCATCTAACTCGGATCACTTCTACGACAACAAGAAAAGAAGGAGCTGGCAGCGTACCTCCGAAACAACAAAAATATCTTCGACTGGGCCCCTAAAGATATGACCGGAATAGATCCTCACGTCATCCAACACTCCCTCAACATCAACCCGACATGCAAGCCCGTTACCCAAAAGAAGAGAAAATTTGCCCCTGAATGTTTCCGGGCAATCGAAGAGGAAGTAGAGAAGCACCTTGGCGCCCACTTCATCCGAGAAGTAAACTACCCTACCTAGGTAGATAATGTTATCCTGGTAAAGAAGACTTCGGAGAAATGGAGTATGTGTGTGGACTACACCAACCTCAATCTAGCATGCCCTAAGGATAGCTTCCCGCTCCCTAGAATTGATCAGCTAGTCAACTCAACCGCCGGGCACCAACTCCTTGTTTCATGGATGCCTACTCCGGGTACAACCCGATTCAAATGAATCCAACTAATGAAGAGCATACAGCCTTCCGAACTGACAAAGGGATATACTGCTACAAAGTTATACCTTTCGGATTCAAGAATGCAGGAGCCACCTATCAATGGCTCAAGAAAAAAATATTCAAAAACCTTATTGGCAAAACAATGGAGGTATACGTAGATGACATGCTGGTGAAAAGTGTTCGTCGAGAAAACCACTTGGAGGACCTCGAAAAATGTTTTAAGATACTACGACAGTACGGTATGAGACTTAACCCCACCAATTGTGCATTCGGGGTTACGTTAGGAAAATTCTTAAGATTCATCATTACCCAGCGAGGCATAGAGGCCAATCCGGAGAAGATTAAAGCCTTGGAGGACATGTCACCGCCCCGATCTCTCAAAGAAGTACAAAGGCTAAATGGGAGAATCACAACACTTTCTAGGTTCTTGGCATGGACTGGGGATAAATATATCCCCTTCTTCAAGATTCTCCGAGGAGCAAGAACTACCAGTTTCCAGTGGGCAGACGAATGTCAGTCAGCCTTTGAATCACTCAAGCAATATCTGGAGTCCCCTCCGCTACTATCAAAGCCAGCTCCAGGAGAAGTTTTGTTTTTGTACCTCGCTATCTCACCAGCCGCATTAAGTTCAGTATTGGTAAAGCACAAGGGAGGAGTTCAACGCCCCATCTATTATCTTAGCAAGATCCTCTCTGATGCAGAAACCCGGTATTAGGTCGCAGACAAGACAGCCTTCGCACTTGTTTTCTCAGCAAGGAAGCGTCATCCCTACTTCCAGTCCCACACCATCAAAGTACTAACAGAATTGCCTCTCCACGCTATTCTTAAAAAGCCAGAAGCTTCTGGCCGATTAGTCAAATGGGCAATCGAGCTGGGCGAGTTCGATATCCACTTCATAGCACATCCCGTCATTAAGTTGCAAGTTTTGGCAGATTTTGTTGTTGAAAATACTCTACCAACAGATCCGGAAGTTGTCTCAACAGAGCAAGGCCAGAGATGTATTATGTACGTTGACGGAGCGTCCGACATTGAGGGTGCGGGAGTCGGGCTGCTCCTCATAAGCCCAGAGCGCGTCACACTATAGTATGGGCTCCGACTTAAGTTCCCTGCCACTAAAAACATAGCAGAATACGAGGCCTTAATTACAGGACTCAGACTTGCCCTTGACTGCCACGCCACTGAGTTAATAATTTACTCTGATTCTCAACTCATCCTGTCCCAACTAGAATGGGATTAAGAAACCAAAAATCAGCAACTTGTTCAGTATCTCCAATTGGTAAAGTCACTCCAGTAACAGATACCGCAAGTCCAAATTCTCCACATCCAAAGGGAACAAAACAGCCGAGCAGATGCCCTATTAAAGTTAGCTACGTCTCACACCCGCTATCAGTCCAGAAGACGCAGGGTAGATGAAATTTTCGTTCCCAGTATCCAGGGGCCTTGGGAGATAGCAGAAATTGAAAACTCAGAAGAATCATGGATCACCCCATTTGTCAATTACTTGAAGAGCCAGCAACTTCCAGAAAATCCAAAGGAAGCCCGTCAATTAAGAATGAGGGCAGCTACATTCACATTGATTAAAGGAGAACTGTACAAGAGATCTTTTGCAGGACCGTACCTAAAATGCTTAGCAGAAGCTGATGTCGAGTATACCCTCAGCAAAGTCCATGGAGGAGTCTGCAGAGAACACTTAGGCGGGAAATCCTTGGCACACAAAATCTTGCGCCAAGGCTTCTACTGGCCTACCATGAGGAGAGAAGCAACGGATTTCGTTCAAAAAAGCAAGAGTTGTCAGATGCACGCCAACGTTCCCAAGCAACCACCAGTTTCCCTTACCACGCTGTAGGGAGCTTGGCCATTCGCACAGTGGGGAATTGAACTTCTCGGCCCTTTACCCCTGGCTTCAGGACAAAGGAAAATCATCATCATGGCCATCGACTATTTTACCAAGTGGGTAGAAGCGGAACCTCTAGCAAAAATTACTGAAGAGAATGCGAAGCAATTCATGTGGAAGAACATTGTTTGCCGCTTTGGCGTACCTGCAATTATCATCACCGACAACGATAGTCAATTCTCTGGAAAATCCTTCACCATGCTATGCGAAGACTTGAAAATCGAGCTACAAGATACAGCGGTGCCACACCCTCAATCTAACGGGTAGATAAAAGTAACCAACCGAACCATCCTAAAGGGGCTAAAGACAAGGCTCCAGGACGCAAGGGGGCAATGGCCCGACACACTCCCCAACATATTGTGGGCATACCGAACAATGGCAAGAACCCCTATAATAGAGTCGCCGTACAATCTCTGCTACGGAACTGAAGCGATCATTCCAGTTGACATCGGCGTCCCAAGCCCCCGGGTGTACCACTTCAACCTTCTGACAAACGACGATGCTCTCAGAGATAATCTGGACCTGATCTCCGAGATCCGCGAGGAGGCCGCCCTCCGGGGTGCAGCTTACCAACAACGTGCAGCCCGCTATTACAACCGCAAAGTGAAGTCGCGTCCGATCAACGTTGGGGACTTGGTCATTCAAACTCTCGAAGCAACTGGGAAAGGGACACATGGTGACAAGATGTCCCCGACCTGGGAAGGCCCCTTCATCGTCACGGCGATGGTAAAACCAGGAACATACAAGCTGCGGAGCGCAGAAGGAAAAACTCTCCCTCGTACCTGGAACGCGCAGAACCTATGCCGATTTTATCAGTGATTTCCATTTTATAATTGTCTTATTTATGTATATTTTGTTTAAAACTATGAAAGCCGCAGTCTCAATCCCGCGCACGTTATCTTCATTCAAATATTGAATCATGTTGCTACAAACCTCATATGTGCAAATAAAAAAGATAGCATGTGCAACGCCGTGGGGGCCTGCCCCCTCACAAAGAAGCCGTGAGCATCCCTCGCGCAGACTAAGCCGCGAGCAACCCTCGCGCGACACTGTGGGGGCCTACCCCCCTCACAAAGAAGTCACGAGCATCCATCGCGCAACTAAGTCACGAGAAACCCTCGCACGACATCGTGGGGGACTGCCCCCCTCACGAATAAGCCGCGAGCATCCCTCGCGAAATTAAGCCGCGAGCAACCCTCGCGCGACACCGTGGGGGCCTGCCCCCCACACGAAGAAGCCACGAGCATCCCTCGCGCAACTAAGCCTCGAGCAACCCTCGCGCGATACCGTGGGGGCATGCCCCCCCTCACGAGGAAGCCGCGAGCATCCCTCGCGCGGCTAAGCCGCGAGAAACCCTCACTCAACAACGTGGGTGCCTGCCCCCCTCACGAAGAAGCCGCGAGCATCCCTCGTGCAAACTAAGCCGCGAGCAACCCTCGTGCAACACCGTGGTGTCCTGACCCCCTCACGAAGAACTGCGAGCATCCCTCCCGCAAACTAATCTCCGAGCAACCATCGCGTAACACCGTGGGGTCATGCCCCCTTCACGAAGAAGCCGCGAGCATCCCTCGCGCAAACTAAGCCGCGAGCAACCCTCGCGCAACACCGTGGGGGCCTGCCCCCCTCATGAAGAAGCCGCCAGCATACCTCGCGCAAACTAAGCCACGAGCAACCCTCGCGCGACACCGTGGGGGCCTGCCCCCCTCATGAAGAATCCGCGAGCATCCCTCGCGCAACTAAGACGCGAGCAACCCTCGTGTGACACCGTGGGGGCCTTCCCCCCTCAAGAAGAAGCCGCGAGCATCCCTCGCGCAAGCTAAGCTGCAAGCAACCCTCGCACAACACTGTGGGGGCCTGCACCCCCACCCCCCTCATGAAGAAGCCGCGAGCATCCCTCGCGCAAACTAAGCCGCGAGCAACCCTCGCGCAACACAGTGGGGGCCTGCCCCCCTCACGAAGGAGCCGTGAGCATCCCTCGTGCAAACTAAGCTGCGAGCAACCCTCGCGCAACACTGTGGGGGCCTGCCCCCCTCACGATGAAGCTGCGAGCATCCCTCGCGTAAACTAAGCCGCAAGCAACTATCGTGCAACATCGTGGGGGCCTGCTGAAGAAGACGCAAGCATTCCTCGCGCAAACTTAGCCGCGAGCAACCCTCGTGCAACACTGTGGGGGCCTGCTCCCCTCACGAAGAAGCCACGAGCATCCCTCGTGCAAAATAAGCTGCGCGTAACCCTCGCGCAACACTGTGGGGGCCTGTGTAATGCCCCCACACGTCACATGGCATATAACGGTGGGTCCGGCCAGGGCCCCACGCCATATGTCACATACAAGCGGCGGAATTACTTGTGGAAATCAAAATCTACTCTCATCCTAACACAAAACATTCTAGAGCAGCATTTTTAGTTACCATGAACTCAACTCAGAGAATGTCCACTACTATATAAACTCCACATTTATATATCCAAATTAGGAATGTATACAACTCACACATACTGGCCTTAAGGCCTTACAGATTTCTCTTTGAACAAATACATTTTCGTACATCATCACGCAGGCCGGTCACACATGAAATCCAACCACTTTTCTTCGCACGACCTTCAAGGGCTTGTAGTAGCAAGCCTCCATTCCGCTCATTTTAATTCAAGTAGCAGCACCTGCAATTAGCCATCCAATCCAACAGAAAACAAAGTAACGGTCAGCATTCGCTGACCACTTATAACGACCTTACCCCTTCCCCAGGGCAGTGGTTCCTTCCTGGTATGCATATCCATCATTATATAGATCAATCTACCAATCACAATCACATCACAAACGCCGGTATCCACCAGACGCTTTGTGCACTTAGGGCACCTTTTTGTTGTACCGGGTATCCAGTCATACACTGCCAATCAGAGGTTTTTAACTTGTTGGTTTGTCGGTTCAATCCTAGTCCACCAGTCCCGCAGGCTGGCGACATCCCATCCATACCACTCAGAGGTCCACACCTCACAGCATCCACAAACAACCATAGCAGATCGACCCACACCATGTGGTGTAGCAAGCCGGGTTTACCAATGCTCCCCAGGCATTACCACCCATCGACCACTCACTTATTCCTGATTTACCCACACTTGTAGTACAGCAAGTCGGGTTTAACTCGGCTCCCCACGCATTGCCGTCAATCGATCCGTCATCTATCCAGATCAACCCACCCTAGTGGTGTAACAGGCCGAGTTTATCTCGCGCTCCCCGGGCATGCTACCAATTGATCTCTCATCATAACCAGGAGCTTACTCAAAGCCTCCATACATCCATAACCAACATTCATTCATCCATACAATCATTCAATCAAAACATAAACCTTTTATAGCACCAAATCTATGGAGTCTTCTCCGGTTTACCCATGAACATCACTAATCCAGACTACCCATCCAGATGTGCTTCACACAGCATGCCTATGTCATACTCCACACTTCCGGCTCTAGATGCAGACTCAACCAAGGAATCACTTCTGAAATCTACCTCTTGGTGGAGGATTCCACACACATACATAATGAAAGGACTTTGATGTCCAAGAAGGAGATCGTCACCCTTGAAGATCGTTTCGGAGCCATGAATCAGCCGGATGGAAATCACCGTCTCAGCATTTCCTCCACGAATCCGAACTCGGATCTTCAATCCACACTCCGCAGCTCCTCCAGCAGCGAATTTCCTCCTTCCTCCTTTCCTTCCCTTGCCCTCTCGCTCTTTCTCTCTCTTGGAATGATAAGAAGAAGAAGATGATGAAAATGAAGAGCTAATTCTGTATTTCGGCCTTATAACAGCAAGGAGAAATCTGAATAGGAAGAAAAGGAACAGCCAGAAAATTCCCTGAAAATAGCTCTCTCGGGTCTGACATGCCATGTGACACACCCGTATCACATGTCGTGTCCCCTAAGCGGTGTACGGACCGCCTTATCCAAACTTATCCACGCCAAGGTGACACACCCATATCACGCCCATGTCAGCCAAGTCACGCCCGTGACATGGGGCGTGTAACCCACTCGAGACCTACTCGAGAGGACTTACTCGAGAGAAAACCAACTACTCGAGTACCCAGATAGGACATGCCCGTGTCACAGGGATGACACGCACTAGTCACCCCCCTCTTACTCGAGTACTTTTCCACCTACTCGAGTACATTTCGACCTACATGACAGCTACTCGAGTATGACTGGGACACTCCCTGTGACACGCCCGTGTCACAGGCCGTGTACCCTCTTTGTCGAGTATTCATCGACCTCAACTACTCGAGAGTAAATCGTCGACCAGGGGAGGACACGCCCTAGGTCACGCCCCCCTGACACGCCCGTGTCACGGGTGTGTACCTCCCGAAAATTCGTCGAACGAATTTCATCGACCACGCGCCTAGCTGCGCAACCCGAGCAGGACACTCCCTGGGACACGCCCGTGTCCCAGGCTGTGTCACCCAATATTTTCCCATTTCTCGAATTTGGGCTAGATGGTCTTCCCATTGCTTTCCAAAGTCCAAGACACACATGCGGAGCATGTCTTCCTTAGTTCTATTGACTCTCTCGGTCTGCCCATCCGTTTGCGGATGGAAGGCTGTGCTAAATTTTAATTTTGTTCCCAACATTTACTGCATTAGCCTCCAATCATTGGATGTGACCCGCCCATCTCAGTCACTCACGATGCTGCGGGGCACACCGTGAAGCTGCACTATATTGTTCACATATGAATTGGACTGAAGTCCAATATGACATGGCTGATCGTATTCGGCAGGCTTTGGATATGGATGCTCTTATGAAGCAGTTCATGGTAGAGGCTCTGGATGGGTCAAATTCCCAATTCGTCGTGGAGGACGGATTGATTTGGAAAGACGGTCGTCTGTTCGTCCCAAGTATGGGTCATTTTCGGGTGGAGTTGTTGTACGAGGCACACCATACCAAGTACTCGATTCACCCGGGGAGCACGAAGATGTACCGTAATGTGAAGAAACTGTTTTGGTGGCCGGGTTTGAAAAAGGATGTGGCGCTCTACGTAGCGAAGTGCCGAACTTGCGCCTTGGTAAAGGCGGAGTGCCAAAAGCCGGGAGGATTTCTTAAGTCCTTGCTTATTCCGGAGTGGAAATTTGATGACATCTCTATGGACTTTGTGCACGGTTTGCCAAGGTCGCAAAAGGGGAACGACGCCATTTGGGTGGTTGTTGATCGATTAACGAAGGTGTCGCATTTTATTCCGCATAGGAAGGATGATCCGGTGGAAAAGTTGGCAAAGCTTTATGTGGATAACATAGTACGGCTTCATGGTGTGCCACGCAGCATCGTGAGTGACCGAGATGGGCGGTTCACGTCCAATGATTGGAGGCTTGTGCAGCAAATGTTGGGAACAAAGCTGAAATTCAGCACATCCGCCCATCCACAAACAGATGGGCAGACCGAGATGGTCAACGGAACCATGGAAGACATGCTCCACATGTGTGTCTTGTATTTCGGAAAGCAATGGGAAGACCACCTTTATTTGGTAGAGTTCGCATACAACAATAGCTACCAAGCAAGTATTCAGATGGTGCCATTCGAGGCCCTATATGGTAGAAAATGTCGCACGCCGTTGTCTTGGTTAGAAACGGGTGATTCAAAGTTCTATAAGCGATCGGAAGTGGAGGATGCTACTTCGTTGGTGAGAAACATTCGGGAGAGGTTGCTTATCGCTCAGGACCGGCAAGCAAAGTACTATAATGCCAAGCACAGGAACGTGGAGTTCGCTGTGGGCAATTATGTATACTTAAAGATCAAGCCGTTCAAGGGTGTCTCGCGGGTGCGGCGATTGAAAAAGCTAAGCCCGAGGTACCTTGGACCGTTTGAGGTTATGGAGCGAGTTGGTGAAGCGGCCTATCGGTTGAAGCTTTCAGTGGAGCTTAGTGTTTTACATATTGTATTCCATATTTCGGTGCTTCGGAAGGCGGTGCAAGAGCCTACACAAGTGATCGCGGTTGATCAAGTACCGGTGGATAGTGGGTTGATGACAAAGGTCAAGCCCGTGCGGATTGAGGACTCGGAGGTCAAGTGGCTACGCAATAAAGAGATCAGGATGGTCAAGGTCCGGTGGTACAATTGCGGTCGTGAGGAGCTCTCTTGGGAGCGAGAGCAGACTATGCTTGACGAGTATCCGGAGTTGTTCCGCTCAGGTACAAATTTTGGTTTTGTACATGTCTTTCCTCTATATAATTTCGTGGACGAAATTCTTTTAAGAGGGGAGAGTTGTAACTCCTCGAAACTCAAAGGAGCAAAGGGGGTCGTTTTGGGCCAGTTTGGGTTCTGGCAGCAGGCACATGGCAAAAGAAATTAGTCCCAGGGCGTGTCAAGCTTGTGTCGACACTCAGTCGGGAAGCTTACCAGTTTGGGTTCTGGCAGCAGGCACATGGCAAAGCGTGTCCCATGGCGTGTCAAGCTTGTGTCGACACTCAGTCGGGAAGTCGACACTTTGGTCTCGACATTGTGTCGAGACTAGGCACACGGCCTGCGACACGGACGTGTCGTAGGGCGTGTCGACCCGTGTCGACACTTAGCCGTGAAGTCGACACTCTGCATTTGACGAAGTGTCGAGACATGGCACACGGCCTACGACACGGGCGTGTCGCAGGGCGTGTCAACCTGTGTCGACACTTATCCCGGGAAGTCGACACTTTGATCTCGACATTGTGTCGAGACAAGGCACACGACCTAGGACACGGGCGTGTCCAAGGCCGTGTCGATAGGTCGACGATCTTCGCTCGACGAAGTGTCGAGTGTCGAGACCGTGTACATGGCCTGGGGTCCAGGCGTGTTGAGGTGACACGGGTAAGGACACGGGCGTATCCTAGAACCCATGCAGTGCTCGGGTTGATTTCGGGAAAAAATGAGGGGGTACACGGCCGGCCACACGACCGTGTCAGGTGGAACACGGGCGTGTCAGCTCGAACACGGGCGTGTTCGATACCCGTGTGAGGTTCCAGGCGAGTCGATTTTGACGGCGAATGAGGCACACGGCCCTGGACACGGGCGTGTGCCAGGCCGTGTTCGGTCCAGATTGGGCATTTCAGTCCCGAATCAAAGCCGTTCGTTTCCTTATTTTGAGATCCAACGGCTGGGGGTTGTTCCTGAAGGGATATACCCGGGATTGGACTTAGAAACCCTCACTTTTCATGAGTGGTTAGCTTTCTAAAACCTTAGAGAAAGTATAGAGCCAAGGAAGGAAGAAGGAGCTAGATCCGGCCATTGGAGGAGCTTCGGAGCTCCGAATCGCGAGCCGACTCCGGATCCACGGAGGCAAAGCTAGTGCGGTGCTTTTCATCCGATTACTTTTCAATGGTGCCAAAGAGGAATTCTAGGGTAACAATCCTCATCTTGAGCATGAGTAGCTCTCTTTCTTTGCATAGGAAGCCCGCTCTCGCGAGTTTGCAGAGATTTGGAGGCGTTCCTTCGGGTAGATATGTGAAGTCCCCGTTGTTTTGAGTTCGTAAGCGAGAACGGACATAGGCATGATGTGTGAAGCCTACCCGAACATGTTGGTCTGGATCGGTGATGTTGTATTGCATAAATGCCGGAGAAGACTCCGTACTATGGATTGTTTTTCGGGTTTTCTATGCGGTAGATTGCAGCAGGGAGCCTTGGGGACTAACCCAAAGGTGCACCCGAAAAACTGGGCGGATACGAGATCTTGCCAACTTGGTGGCCTGAGAGCCAACTTGAACATAACCGGGTTATGTGAATTGTGATGGAAATGGGACTCGGTGGAAGTTTGACCCGCGCAAATGGCTAAAATTGTCGTTGCGATGTGAGCACGGGTTAGATGGAACCGTACCCGTTCTATGTCGTTCGGTTAAAGAGACCTAAAGGCACGTGACACTTACCGATGGCATAGATTAGGGTCTTCGGAGGTCAATGGCTTAAATTGTCATGACCCAGGCCAAGAAGACAAATTGCTCATAGGTTTGGCCGTCAAAGTGGCGGTGGTGAGTCCGGAATGTCTATGGCTTTAATTGACATGACATCGACCGGTTCACCAAGAATGTGCCCTGAGAGCACGGGGCGTGTGGCCGTGAGTGACAACGTCTGTGATGAAATGGCTATATGTTTATATTGCTCGCTTATGCTAATGAAATGCAAGGAAGGAGCATCGCCGCCCCGAATTGGGGGCGGGATTGTTATAATTTGGTCAGCATTGCTGACCGTTGCCTTGTTTTGCCACCGTGCGGTGGTTTGTTGCTTGCAGGTGCAGCTGGACCAAGCGGTAAATAGCGGGCTAAAGCCCTTTTTGCGAAGCCGGCCCTCGAAGGCCCAAATGGAAGTGTTTACTGTTTTATTCATGTATGACCGGCCTGCGTGTCGTGGTTTGTAAAACATGTAATATCAAGTGAAACATTTTGTAAGGCCTTAAGGCTTATTTTGGGTATTTTGTATAACATTCCTATTTTGTATTAGTGGACATTCGTACTTTAATGCTGGGTTCTTTGTTACAACTTTTTAAACTGCTTCCGCTAGAATGCTCTGTGTAGGACGTTGAGATTGGTTGGATGGTTTCCATAAGTAACCACCCGATCTGTCTGTGGCATACGGCGTCGGGCCCCGGCCGGACCTACTGCTATATGCTATGCGACGGATAGGGGGTGTTACATGTCACCTGCTTATACTCCTTACTTGCATACTATTATATACTATACTCTTGTTCCTCTTCCCCGCCCTGTGCTGAGGAGTCGTCGGGGGAGCGGATATGAAACCACTTAGCGTTTAGACTAACGGTTGCTACGTCTTTCTTTTTAGGAGGTCACACGGCAGGTAGAGCAGCCGCAGACTACGGAGCAGGACAGTCAGGCCAGGACGACAGGGCCTGAAGTGACGGTGTCGTAGATACCGTCGGTTACTGATGTTAGTATTTTGATTACTCTGATGTAGCCCGTTTGGGCAATGATTAGCTGTACTCTGATATATTGTAGAAGCACGTTTAGCTTCTCCTTATTGATGTTTTGTACATTTATACTTAGTGTGGATTTTGACTTCTCTTGCTTATATATTTGGTTGGG
Source organism: Platanthera guangdongensis (assembly GCA_039583875.1). Classification (NCBI taxonomy): domain Eukaryota; kingdom Viridiplantae; phylum Streptophyta; class Magnoliopsida; order Asparagales; family Orchidaceae; genus Platanthera; species Platanthera guangdongensis. The sequence continues at coordinate 84,586,451 of CM077152.1, read as the reverse complement.
TTGGCATTTATATTGATATTATTATAGCCGGCAGAATAGGCGTCTTGTGGTACAGATTAGCCCGTGTGCTAATGCTACCGCAAGGCGGCTGTTCCGGGCATAAGACTCCCCCATCGTGCCGTGTTTTGGGATCTGGGAGGGGGGGTCTTACAAATGGTATCAGATTTCCACGATCCTTAACTAAAGCAGTCATTCAACAATGGTGCCACCCCTGTTTGATTAGTCAGTTTGGGGACAAACTGACTTAGTGGAAGCAATGGTGTGCCCATATGTAATTCACGCTAAGTATGTCCAACTTTGACCTTAAGATTAGCCAACCTGACCATATGTTTGCATTTTGTGTGTAGATTCCAGCGCTCATTGAGCAGGTGAGAGACACTCCTACACCCTCCATACCCACTCCCACTCAGTTCCAACAATCTGAGTTGGGGCTGGCGCTCACTGCCATCCTCGATGCTTTTAGGGCGCAGCAGCCCCCGGTGCAACAACAGGACACGAGCTCCAACTGGCTGAGCACCTTCCGGGCTCTCTCCCCTCCCGCCTACCTTGGGACAGAGTCAGCCGTACGTACAGAGGAATGGCTAGACACTGCTCAGGAGTTGTTGGCTGGCATCCGTTGCCTGACCAATATGGCAGTGACATTGGCGGTGTCCGTCTTGGACTTACATGCTAAGAGGTGGTGCAAGTCCCTCATGGGCTCTACCTTCCAAGGCCGGATCTACACAGAGATAAGTTGGAGTGAATTCTCGGGCGTTTTCTTGGAGCACTTTATCCCTACATCGGCCCGAGATGAGCTTGAGCAGAGGTTCCTTCTACTAAAGCAGGGATCGAAGTCGGTTACAGAATACCAGCGGGAATTCCAGCATCTCGCAAGGTTTGCGGATTTTTACGAGTTCGATGACAGAGGTTATGCCAAGCGCTTATACAAAGGGCTGCGAGATTCCCTAAGGCAGTCCCTTTTGTTTATAGCGGATGGTAGCTTGGCAGAGATCATTGATATTGCAAAAAGATTGGAGGCGGACCATCTGGGATGTAGTAAGAGGTCTGCGGAGGACTTGATGGAATCCGGCCCATGGAATAGAATGAAGTGAGATTTCAGAGGAGGAAGAGGATATCAAAGAGGTGGAGGGCGTGTCCACCGAAACTATAGGGTGGAGCATCCGGTTCCGCAGCCGCCTGCATTGCCTCCACCACCACAGCCTCAACAATTTCAACAACCTGAAGGACGTCGTGGGCTGGTGTGCTTCGAATGCAACCAGCTGAGTCACATCCGACGTTTCTACCCGCAGCTATATGGGAATGTCCGTCCTGCTCTCCCTCCTACTCTCCCTCCAGCAGCTCCATGAGGATGGGGATATATGCGTGGTCGAGGTCGAGGACCGCGAGGAGGTAACCCCGGCCCTGCTAGGGATCAGGTGTACGCGCTTGACATGGCGCAGGAACGGAACCCACAAGATGTGATTGCAGGTATGATTTAATTAATTAACGTATTTTCATGGTCTAACTTGAATTGATTAAGACTTACTAGACACCTAGCAATAAGTTTTGGTTTTTGGTACTTAGGCACCGTGATTATTGGCGGGAAGATGGCCTATGCGTTGTTCGATACCGGTGCCTCACACTCCTTTGTGTCCGAGGATTTCATAAAAGACATGTAGGGTGTACAGTACTTCACCAGCATAGCCTGACGTGTATGCCTTCCGGATGGCTCGGATATGATTGCAACCGCCAAGTACGAGTTGGAGTTATTTATTGATGGGAATGCCTTTTATACGCCGGCCACGGTTCTGAGAATGTCGGAGTTTGACATCATTTTGGGCATGGCATGGCTGGACTGGCACTTCGCGAGGATCGACTACGTGGAGAAGCGGATATATTTGAGACATGGAGACTCTGACGTCATCTTCCAAGATATTGGCTTCGTGCCACGCATGATGTTATCTTCCGTCCATGTTGTAAAAGCTCATATGAAGGGGGACGATGTCTTCATGATCTGGTTCGAGTTGAAGGAAGAAGCATTAGAATTAAAGGATGTACGAGTTGTGCGGGATTTTCCCGAGGTATTTCTTGAGAAGCTACCAGGATTGCCCCCGTATAGAGAGGTTGACTTCCAGAATAATCTAGTACTAGGTGCCAAGCCTATATCCAAGGCTCCGTACAGAATGGCCCCGAAAGAACTCGCGCAGTTTAGAGTTCAGTTGCAAGAACTGGTGAAGTCAGGGTTCGTTCGCCCCAGTTCATCACCCTGGGGAGCCCCTGTGCTGTTCATGAAGAAGAAAGATGGAACCCTGCGATTGTGCATAGATTATCGGGAACTCAATCGGTTGACGGTGCGGAACACTTATCCGCTACCTCGGATCGACGAGTTGTTCGATCAATTAGTGGGAGCATATTGGTTTTATAAATTGGATTTGCACTCTAGTTACTATCAGTTGAGTATACAAGAAGGGTACATTCAGAAAACAGCCTTCAGTTCAAGATATGGTTTGTATGAGTTTACGGTAATGTCCTTTTGGCTCACAAATGCCCGTTCGGCCTTCATAAGCCTGATGAACAAGGTTTTTGAACCATATTTGGACATCTCCGTCATTGTTTTCATCGACGACATCTTGGTCTACTCAAAGACGGAGGAGGAGCACGTCGAGCACCTCACCTTGGTTTTGAAGAAATTGAAGGAGCACGCCCTGTATGCCAAGTTTAGCAAGAGTGAATTCTGGCTTAAGGAGGTTGCCTTCCTGGGGCATGTGATCAGTGGAGCAGGATTAGCAGTGGATCCAGCAATGGTGCGAGTCGTGAAGGAGTGGTCGCCTTTGAAGTCGGCGGTCGATGTGAGGAGTTTTCTTGGACTTGCTGGGTACTACAACAAGTTCATGAAAGGATTTTCCAAGATTGCCCTTCCTCTTACCTCCTTGACGAAGAAGGGTGTGCCATTTGAGTGGACACCACAATGTGAAGAGGCATTCCAAGAGATGAAGGATAGGCTTACCTCCTCCCCCATCCTTGCACTTCCATCTAGGAAGGAAGGATTTCAGGTTTACACTGACGCATCGTATCAAGGGATGGGAGCGGTACTGATGCAGCACAGGCACGTGATAGCATATGCTTCAAGACAGTTAAAGAAACATGAAATTAATTACCCGGTCCATGATTTGGAAATGGGAGCAGTGGTGTTCGCTTTGAAGGTCTGGAGGCATTATCTATATGGCATCCACTGCGAGATCTTTTCCGATCACAAAAACTTGAAGTATGTCCACACTCAGAAGGAGTTGAACCTGAGACAATGGTGGTGGTTGGAATTTCTATGTGACTATGAGTTCACCATGAACTACCACCCCGGGAAAGCGAACTCGGTAGCCGATGCCTTGAGTAGAAAAGTGCCAGGCTCTAGCCCAGAGTCTCGGTTGACGAGTATGGAGTTGGCTCGGATGATCGAGGAGATGGAAATTACTCTAATATTCAAGGCTCCTTCGGCAGAGTATGCGGAGTATTTGATAAGCATGAGCTTAGTTTGTGATATCCGGGACCGGATTCGGTTGGAGCAAGGAATGGATGCGACCTTAGCCCCGGCTATCAAGGCAATTGAAGATGGGACCACCGATGAGTACACACAAAAAGACGGCCTCGTTTATTTTCGTGGTCGGCTCTACATTCCCAAGGGCGGCAAAATCCGGGAGGATATCTTGAGAGAGGCACATTGCTCTCAATACTCTGTACACCCGGGTATTGCCAAGATGTACGCCGGCTTACGGAAGACCATGTGCTGGCCAGGAATGAAGAAGGATGTTCTTTACTAAGTTACGCATTGCAAAGCCTGTCAAAGAGTGAAGGCCGAATACAGGAGTCCCGGTGGTTTGTTGCAGTTGTTGCCCATCCCCGAATGGAAGTTCGAGGATATCTCCACGGACTTTGTCCATGGGCTACCTCGTTCCCGCTTCGGGAATGATTCAGTGTGGGTTATTGTCGATCGACTGACAAAGGTGGCCCGGTTCATTCCAATGAAGAAGGAAGCACACGTGGTTGTTTTGGTATGCCTTTTTGTGGAGCAATTTGTACGGTATCATGGCGTGCCCTAGATAATTGTTTCGGATCGGGATGTTCGGTTTACATCCAATGAGTGGAAGGCGGTACAGGCGTATTTGGGCTCGTGCCTAACCTTTAGTACTGCATTTCACCCTCAGACGGACGGGCAGTCTGAAAGGACCATTAGGACATTGGAGGATCTGCTGAAATTATGTGTGTTGGACAGAGGAGAGCCGTAGGAAAGGCTCCTGCCCCTGGTGGAATTTTCCTACAATAATAGCCATCAAATGAGCATCGGTATGGCGCCCCATGAAGCCCTTTACGGAAGAAGGTGCAGGACCCCCTTATCTTGGGTGCAGGATGAAGATCCGAAGGCATTGGGAAATGAATATATAGAAGATACTAATGCGGCGGTCAGATTGATACAGGATCACATGTTGGAGGCACAAAGTCGACAGGAGAAATATTACAATAAAAAGCACCGGATGGTGGAGTTCCAAGTGGGCGATAAAGTGTTCCTCAAGATTCGGCCGATGCATGGAGTGTCGCGGGTGCGTGGGGTGAAAAAGCTCAGCCCAAGGTATGTTGGGCCTTATACTTTACTAGAAAGGATTGGCCCGTTGGCCTATCGGTTGGAGTTGCCACCAGAACTAGAGAATCTCCACGACGTGTTCCATGTGTCGTCGCTTCGAAAAGCACTGTTGCAGCCCGACCAATATATTCCCACTACTGATGGGGCAGTGGCGTCAGATAGGTCTGTGCGACTAGAGCCGGTGCGGATTGTTGACAACGAGACAAGAACTTTGCGCCGCAAAAGTGTACCCTTGGTGAAGGTGCTATGGTCTAATCATCGGAAGGAGGAGTACACATGGGAGCCATTGGATTTGATGCAGCAACGTTACCCGGAGTTGTTTGCTCAAGGTAATTTTATTTAACAGCATATGTTAAATTGTCTCTTATGCTTTTCTTCCCACAGCCTAAGCCTGATTTCGGGGACGAAATCTTTTATTTTGTTTATAGGATTTGTAACGTCCCGAATCGCTCTAGGCCCCTAGTGTGTGTTTTTGAGTCAAGAGGGTTGACTCGAGTGCGGGTATGTGCAGGGAATTAGATTACACTTGTGGAGGAGTGGATAAATCAGTGCTGTGAAGGGACACGGGCATGTCCCTACCCGTGTGCGTGTGTGCGTCGAGCTGAACTCGACGAGGCATGTCGACATCGGTGAGCTGTGTCGACACCATGTGACATGGGTAGCGACACGGGCATGTCCCTACCCGTGTGTGTCGAGTTACTCTCGACGGGACGTGTCGAGACTGGCGAGCAGTGTCGACACCAAGTGACACGGGTAGCAACACGGGCGTGTCCCTACCCGTGTGTGTGGAGTTACTCTCGACAGGACGTGTTGAGACTGGGGAGCTGTGTCGACACCATGGGACATGGGTAGCGACACGGGCGTGTCCCTACCCGTGTGTGTCGAGTTGAACTCGACGAGGCATGCCGAGATCGACGAACTCTGTGTCGAGATTGACGAATTATAGGACACGGGTGTAGACACGGGCGTGTCTCCACCCGTGTACCGTGTGTGTTGAGTTGAGTTCGTCGAGATGCAACCCGAGAAGGACACGGCCAAGGACACGGCCAGGAACATGGCCGTGTCATGTGGACATGGGTCGGGACACGGGCGTGTCCCTACTCGTGTCAACTATTGAACCGACATGGAAACTGTCGTTGCCGCTTCGCCCAGGCAGGACACGGGTAAGGACACGGCCGTGTCCCTACCCGTGTCACTTTCCATATATAAGGGTGAGAGAAAACCCTAGCTGGTTTCATGCTCATTTCATTCTCTATTTCTTGTGAGAACTCCTGGTGAGAGAAAACTGCTGTAGTTAGTTCTACGGGAGAAAATCCTCCGTCACCGTGAAGGAGAAGATGCCGCCGAGGAGAACTACGCGATCCATGGCCGGAAATGGTGGTACCGCTGGAACCGATGTGAGTTTCCTACCCTCTCCCTTGGTGCTAGATCTATAGTTATTTTCCTAGGCGAGACATCGACTCAAGAGAGTCTTGATGGTGAGGAGGAGATTTCTAGGAAAGGTCATGCTAGGACTTGTGTCTTAGGTTTTAGATCCCTTCAACCACGCCCTTCTTCAATGTGATGATAAGGGATGGTTTCGTGAAGGGTATTGGCCTCTTGAGGTTGAATAACGGAGGAGGTTTTCTGGAATTATTTGGGAAGATCGCCTTGGGGAGGAAGATGAACCGATGCCGTTCATTCCGCCTTAAGATGCGAGCAGAATCTGTATTCTGCACGCAGCGAACTTCGTGGCCATGTTTAAGTGTGATATTTCCAGATCTGGGCTTTCAGCTAAACACGAAAGTTGAAGCCCTTGAAAATACCTTTCCAACGAATGGTTTCACGACTTCTGGCGAAGTGTGTAGCCACGAGAAAGTCTAAACAAAAATGGTGTTCAATAAATCCTGCATGCAGAAATTGTGTTCTGTACGCAGCGGACTTCAAGTCTGATTTCAAATAGGATAATTTCAAATCTGGGTTGAGGTATGAATACGAGAGTTGTGGACCACGGAAAGACATTTCCATCGTGGGGTTACACGTCTTCACCGGATTCATGTAGCTTCGAAAATCTCGGTCGAAGTTGCTGTCCAAATTCAACCTGCACCTAAATTCTGTGCTTTAATGGAAGACGGGTTTGGATTCGGTGGAATTAATATTGCAAGATACTTGACTTGAATGAACCCTTATGATTAATCATTTGTTGCATGATTGATATAGCTTATTAATCAGATTTCATATTATCAAATTGTGAAGCAATCTTATTTAAACGAATTGAATTGGTAGGAATTGAAAGAGCGATAATTGTGCACTTCATGTTTATATTATGACATTATCAATCGAAAATGTGATAGATCTTTATAAGTGCATCATGTTTATATTACGTTGTCATAATTTGGAAAGTCATATAGATGAATAGATTATGGCCATGGGTATGTTTGATTAATGAATGAGTCTAGTAGTCCAATACTTAGAGCGTCGTCTCCCTACGGGTAGTATTGTGAAGGGATGAAAGTGCGGTGTTGACCGTCACTTGTTTTGGTTGTGTTGAGACAAGGCATTGATGGATGGTTGGTTTGTGTCCTCGTGCTTACTTCTGAGGCCCCTTCCATGTTATGTTGATGTGGTATTTGCATGTGGTGTGAGTCGACACGCGGTGTCGTAATCCTGGGTTAAGGATAGTGTGGCAGGTCTACGGGCTCGCCAGTCGTCACACCGACGGGAGTTGGCAGTTAGACTTGGTTAGTTTGAGCTGTGTCCTCGGTGTTCATGTCCCGAGGCCCCTCCGGCCATGTGAACGGTTGGACTGTGTCCTCGTGCTTTCTTCCGAGGCCCCTTCCGGGTCACGCAAGGCCAGTTCGGGCTGTGTTCTTGGTGCACATCTACCCAAGACCCCGCTGGGCCATAGTACGTATGGGCTCCGCTGTTGTGTTCTTAGAGTTGAGGCGTACGGAGGCCTGGGTGAAGTAGTGTGGATACCCGCCTATTAGTAGAAGTGCTCGTTCTACTGTCACCACCTGGCCACGACGGCTGATGCCTGAGAGGTTAGCTACCTGCTCGAAAAGTGGGAACTATAGTCTGTGTCGACATAGCAATTGCATGGGTGAGTCATTGCATAGCATTCATAGCATTTCATAGCATTGCACAACAAGATCCTCATTGTATAAGTTTGTATGGGCACTATTATACGATGAGTTACTTTTATGTAACCCGATCCTTAACTTATAAGTTTGTATGGGCATTCTTATAAGTTAAGTTATTTTCCTGTTGTTACTTATACTTGCTAGTTTAGTGTAGCTCCTAAATATTTGGTAGATCATGTTATTGTTACTCTTACACTACTGCCACCTGCTTATACTCCTTACTTGCATACTATTATATACTGTACTCTTGTTCCTCTTCCCCGCCCGGTGCTGAGGAGTCGCCGGGGGAGCGGAGGTGAAACCACTTAGTCGTTTCAACTAACGGTTGATACGTCTTCCTTTTTAGGAGGTCACGCCACAGGTAGAGCAGCCACAGACTACGCAGCAGGACAGCCAGGCCAGGACGACAGGGCCTGAAGTGACGGTGTGGTCGATACCGTCGGTTACTGATGTTAGTATTTTGATTACTCTTATGTAGCCCGTTTGGGCAATGATTAGTTGTACTCTGATATATTGTAGAAGCACGTTTATCTTCTCCTTATTGATGTTTTGGACATTTATACTTAGTGTGGATTTTGACTTCTCTTGCTTATATATTTGGTTGGGTTGGCATTTATATTGATATTGTTGTAGCCGGCGGAATATGAGTTTGTGATACAGGTTAGCCCGTGTGCTAATGCTACCGCAAGGCGGCTGTTCCGGGCATAAGACTCCCCCTTCGTACCGTGTTTTGGGATCCGGGAGGGGGGCGGGGGTCTTACACTAATAATAATAACAACTACTTAAACAAAACTAAAAAAACACTAAAAACTAAAAATCCAAAAACCTAAAAACTATAAAACTCAAAACTCTAAAAATCTAAAAAAATCCAAAAAACTTTAAAAATTAAAAACCATAGAAAAATCTAAAAACTACAAAACCAAAAAAATATAAAAACCTTCAAAACACCAAAACAAAAAAAAAAATAAAACCAAAAAACCAACATAAAAACCAACAAAAAAATAAATTAATTTACTTAAAAAACATTTACTTAAAAAAACAAAAATAATATATTTGTTATTAAAAATCTATCACACAAAAAAATTTTCTCCACTAAAAAAACCACAAGAAAGTTCCGTATATATATTTTGTTTTAACTTGTTTTCTTTCTATTTAAAAAAAAGCAACAAAAAAAATTTTTACCAAAAAATAATAACACTATAAAATAAATATCTATTATTAAAAATTATATATCTATTTTTTTCGCTTCGGCGCACTTCACACTATTGTGCGCGCTAGGGGTTCGCATATCTGTAATGCTATTATAGCTAAGACGTTAGCTTACGAGTCACACACTTGCCCCTACCACCCGCATACTTTTGGCCCAATTTATCTTTTTCGCTTTTCTATTATCTTTTTGCTTCTTTCTTTTCTTCTAAATAATGCAGGGTTATTAATAAACGACCTCCCCGACCTCATCTCAGGGAAGTTCCTAACTCCTTCTCCTTTATTTTTGTACATACCTACATTCCATTTTGTTATTATTCCTCATGCTTATCTTGCAACATTGGGGACAATGTTGGAACTAAGTATGGGGGTGTTCTCGTTTCTCGCAGAGTTCTTTTTTCGCATATATATTTTCTGCACTCATCCAAAATACAAAAAAAATTGCAAAAAATTTAAAACTTAAAAAAAATTTACTTTCTTTTATTATCAAAAGCTAAAAAAAAAACTTATAAAACACAAAAATCCAAAAAAACTTATAAAACAAAAAATTCATAAAAATTTGTTTTTACTTTACTTTGTAAATTTTTTGTAAAAAAATAATCTTTCTCTTTCCCCCCTCTCTTCTTTGCACATAACACATCTTTCTCCCCCCTTTCTTGTACATAACATGTTAAAAACCTCAAAATTCCACAAAAAACAAAAACTTTATTTTAGAAAATACAAAATCCCAAAAAAGAGAATAACTTTAAAAAATTCCAAAAAAAGAAAATAATCAAAAATACAAAAAAATGATAAAAACTCTAACAAAATCCCAAAAAACGTAACGAATAAATCGAATATCTCATTCTTAACCTTTTTCGCTCTCCAAAAATTCTGTTGCGAGTTAATTTATAAGCGAATTTTATTAATTCTTTGCTTACTATTCATTTATTAATTGGAGATCGATAGGTTTAGATATCTGGGGTTAAGATTTAAAGAATTTCATATGTTTTTCTTTTATTTAGATAAGGTACCTATTTTCAGCACCACTATTGGGTACATTGGAAAATATGTACCAGATTTGAAGAAGCCCCACCTTACTCAATGATATGCATCAAGGTGTATTTAATGTTGTTTTGAGTTTATATGTGCAGGTTAAGAAAATGCAAGAATGCAGAAGCTTAGTCCACATCAACTGTGTCGACACACAGAAGACTTTGTCGATATCAACTATGTCGACACACAAGACTTGTGTCGACACACTACAGAGCTTCAACAAAGTTAAAGAGAAGAAGTGATTGTGTCGACACACAGAATCAGTGTCGACACATTCTATAGAAACTGTGTCGAGAAGCAGTATCAACAACAAAGGAGATGTGTCGACACCTCCAAAGCTTATGTCGACACTTAGTCCACTTGTGTCGACACAATAATCTAAGGCAAAAAACATTGAGTGATGAAGCTACACTCAATGCTCTAAATGCCAAAGTTGCTGATGAAGCAGAAAATAATCTAAGGAAAAACGCGTTAAGTGATGAAGCTACACTCAATGCTCTCAATGCTAAGGATGCATAAAGGGCTGAAGATCAAGCTATGGCAAAAAGCGTTGAGTGAAGCTTATACACTCAATGCCTGGATAAGATGAGAAGTTGACTAGGTTAAAATGTGTTAAGGGGAGCTTACTCAATCAATGCCTAGTAGAGCTGAAAATTTTCTAAGTCCAGATTCGTTGAGTAATGCTTCTTTACTCAACGCACTCAACGCCTAGGTACTTGTCTGATATTTTCTAAGTCTAGAATGGCTGACGCTAGTAAAGTCAACAAAAAGTCAACAAAGTTCAAATTGACTAAGGAAGAGCTTTAATCCATTACTAATGATGTCGTCAGTCTCATTCTGTAAAACTAAGGATATAATCAGCTGATTAAGCAGTGAAACATGTCAATCATCTCATGGAGGGAGTTCATCTTCTCCCCCCTCCCTACCATTGTTGTAAAGACAAGAACTTCAATTTGAAAATTCTAAAGAGTCTCTAAGCTAATTGCTGCAATCAACATCTGCTACAGCAAAATCAGAGGGTTACTTGATAACTCTAATTATATTCATTTTTCGTATACTATTTCTATAAATAGTTATATATTATATGTCACTTTTATAATCTAAAGTTTATAATTAACTATTTTTTTATTTTCTATTTATTTGTTCTAACAAAATTAGTTTTAATCTTGCAGGGCTAATCTGCAGGTTATTTGGAGCAGAACTCGAATTTTGTCTGTTCTTGGCCCAAACACGCCGCGTGACACGCCCTCCTAGGGCGTGTCAGAGGGCGTGACACCAAGGAGCTAGACCGTCCACCGCAAATCATCGAACGGCGAGCAAGGAGCCATGACACGCCCTGTGCCACGCCATCCTTGGGTGTGTCCCATAGGCGTGACAACAAGAAAAGCATCACCTCCCGAAGAATGTCGAGCTACCGCATACACGCCCATTTGCCTTTTGGACACGCCCGTGTCACCCTAGCACGGGGCATGCCAGATGAAGGAAGAACTGTGGCCATCATACCACGTCGGATTAAAATGACACGCCAAGGTGACGAGCATGACATAGGGCGTGTCCAGAACGTTTCCAACCATTAACTCAGTCGTTCCTGCCGTTGCCACCAGATAGCCGTTTTGCAGCTTGACAGGCCCAGGTCACGGGCATGACTATGGGCGTGACGCCTCCATCAACTGTAGTTTACTCCCGTCATTCTCAGATTCCTACCGTTTTCCAAAAATAACCTTGACACGCCCTAGGTCACGGGCGTGACCTAGGGGCGTGACCCGTCAGTTAACAGATTTTGGCGGTTTCTCCTCCAATGTTCCCGAGGTTTCAAGACGACAGTTCAGAGCCTAACATACCCTAAGTCACAGGCGTGACCAAGGGCGTAACCAACCAGCATTTTTTCCTATAAATTCCAGACAACTTCAGATGCTCAGGGGTCGAATTTTGGGAGTTGGAGTCTTTTAGTTTACAATTCTAAATTGTTGTATTTTTCATTTCTTAGCTTATTTTTGCCTAAGTTTCAATTCAGGTTGCTTTTTATTTTCATTATGTCTTTCCCTACCTTAACTTGTCTTTCCCTAACGATGATGAGTAGCTAATTCTCATTTAGCGCTTGATCACGATGAAGCTTGGAATAAAATAAACTCTTCTTTTCTTTATCAAATTTCTTGCTCTTAATTTTGCTCGATAACGATTTATCTTTGATTTATATTTCGTCGAATTCATATTTCGCGGATATGTTTTTCGATCCAAGATCCGTATCCTAAATGACCGAGAGGTTGCGGATACGAGTAGATCACTCAAAGATAAAAGGAGGTGCATGCACTCCTCGAGAGAGGACGACATAAATCCTACGGATTGGAGTCAAATCCAATAGAGTGGTTCACCGCCTAAAGAAAGCTTAAGGGTTTCTACTGGCCGAGAGGTCTTAATCGATCAACATAAGGTTAGACAAAAGCATGAGCTCGAGAGAGACACTTTTGTACTTAGAAACTTCCACGGTCGAGTGAGTAATCTAAGAGCTCGCATTACTTTATTTTCAAGAAGATTTATTTTAGTCCATGTGGATTCTAGATCAAGTGCTAGCTTCCCCAAAATCAAATTTATCTTTCTTAATGTAACGTCTCCTTTTCTATTTTAAACAAAAACCAACTTTCCGTCCGATAAGATAATATGTCTTTATTGTGAGTACAAGTACTCGACAAGCCCCGAGTCGATATACGACACTTGATTCTATACTCCGAACGATAGGTATACATGCCTCATCGATTGGAAGCTCGCGTTAGCGCGGAGAAATTAATCACCAAGTTTTTGGCGCCGTTGTCGGGGACTTTTCTTTGTCGATATTTTGAAAGCAAGGATCTATTAGTTTTATCATTTTTCTTTTCCGTTTTAAATCAAAAAACAATTTTGGTTGTTCTCTTTAAAAGTTTTAACTTTAATTTTTTATAATTAAAAGTTCTTGCGAAAGGGCCGTGCCGGGTTTTCATCCCGCAATACCGCCTAGTATCTTGCGAACCCGTCATTGGGTAGCCCTTGGGAAGTCCGGGAAATTTTATTTTAGAAATTTTTAATTTTAAAACTTTTACTTTTATTTTATTTTGGTGTATGACCCGAGGGAATCCGTCAAATCTATTTGACTTGGATCCGGAGATCGAGCAAAGCTTATGGCGACGCCTAAGACTCCGTGAACTCAATTCTCCAGATTTGGTTGGGAATCCGAAGGTAACACTTTTTCTTCTTCTTTATCTTCGTCTTCTTCTTCTTCATCTTCCCCTTCTTCTCAATTTTCATTTATTTTAAATAACCAAAATCCAAATATGGCCGAAGAACGGACTATGTCCTATTATGCCCGGCCAAATTTGGATGATGCTCAATCAAGTATTGTTCGCCCTGCTATTGCGAACAATAACTTTGAGTTGAAGCCAAGCATCATTCAAATGGTACAACAATATGTACAATTTCATGGGCTTCAAGATGAGGATCCCAACGCACATATTTCTAACTTTTTTAGAAATATGTGACACTTTTAAAATTAATGGGGTTTCAGATGATGCTATCTGGTTAAGGTTTTTCCCTTCCACATTGCGAACCGAAGCTAAACAGTGGTTGGCCTCGCTACAAAGAGGATCCATCATTACTTGGGACAAAATGACGGAAAAATTTCTCACGAAATATTTTCCGCCCGCAAAAACGGCCAAACAGCGCAATGATATTACTTATTTCTCCCAAATTGATACGGAAACGTTATATGATACTTGAGAGCGATTTAAGGAATTGCTTCGCCGTTGTCCGCATCATGCAATCCCCGATTGGTTGCAAGTGCAAACCTTCTATAATGGCCTCAATCAACAAACGAGGCAACATATTGATGCCGCCGCCGGTGGAACGTTAAACAAAAAGTCACCGGCGGCCGCCCAAGAACTTATAGAAGGTATGGCCATGAATACGTATCAATGGAGTACACCCCGGTCTCGTCCACCTAAACCGGACGGGATGTATGAAATCGATATGGTTTCAAGTTTATCTCTCCAGGTTGATAAACTACAAAAATAGATGAATGAGATGTTTTCTTCTTCGTCTACATCTACCTGTGAGCCCCAATATTGGGAGCCTTCTACTAATGCCGAGCATGTAGATTATATGGGTAATCCGAATCGGCCACCTTATAATCCGGGTAATAATTTTAGTAATACCTATCACCCGGGTATAAGGAATCACCCCAACTTCTCTTGGAGTAATCCGGGGAACGCGGCGCGCCCACCGAACACGATTCCACCCGGCTATTTTCCACCGCAAGCACCAAAAGCTAACAATCTCGAGGAGTTGTTCATAAGTATACAACTACAAATAATGCCAACATCTGGAATCTCACTGGATCCCTTCATAGCTTGGAGACACAAATTGGGCAAATCGCTAAAATACTCTCTGAACGCCAACAAGGAGCGCTACCGGGCAATAGAGAGCCCAACCCAAAGGAGCAAGCAAAAGCCATCACTCTACGGAGCGGGAAGGAGGTAACCACTTCTCCAATTCCGGTTGATACTTCTCCAATTCCGGTTGATATGGAGGTAACAATTTCTTCATCTTCTCCTCCGCTTAAGCCTTCTATTTCTAATAAACCAAAATCTTATCAACCACCTCTTCCCTACCCATCTAGAATGCAAAAAGAACGGTTGGATGAGCATCAGGGTAATTTTTTAGACATGTTTAAACAAATTCAAATAAATTTACCGTTTTGTGAAATAATAGCACAAATGCCAAAATATGCCAAGTACCTTAAGGATCTTTTGTCCAATAAAAAGAAACTTGAGGATATCTCCACCGTTCAATTGAACACGGAGTGCTCGGTAGTTTTACTTAATAAATTACCTATGAAATTACCCAATCCAGGTAGTTTCTCAATTCCTTGTTTGTTTGGGGATTTATTAGTAAAACGTGCGTTAGCCGATCTAGGCACCTCAATTAATTTCATGCCTTATTCTTTAGTTAAGAAGTTGGGATTAGGAGAACCTAAGCCCACAAGAATGAGCATTCAATTGGCGGATCGGTCTGTCAAGTTCCCTATGGGTATCATAGAGGATATGCTTGTCAAAGTTGACAAATTTATCTTTCCGGTAGATTTCGTCATCTTTGACATCGAAGAGGACACCGAGGTACCACTCATTCTCGGTAGCACTTTTCTTGCCACCTCGCGCGCAATTATAGACGTTATTAATGGTAAACTTCTCCTTAGAGTCTGAGATGGAGAAGTTACCTTTACTATTGACTCGTCTATGAAAAACTCGCTCTCAAATGACGACTCATGTTATTATTTGGAGGCTTCTCTTGAAGAAGACTCCTTTCCTTTTTCTGAAAAGTTTTTATGTTTGATTGATCATGATGCCGATTTTGAAAATTTAGATTTAATTGCTCATGAAAATAGTGATAATCTCTCGATCACTCGCGCACCTATTTTTGAACTTTTAGAAGTTGGCAGTGATCATTTGAAAACTTCTTATGATGAACCGCCCGCGCTAGAACTAAAACAATTGCCTTATCATTTAGAGTATTTATTTTTACCGGAGGATTCAAAACTTCCGGTTATTGTGTCGTCCTACTTGACCGATGATAAAAAAATTAAATTATCTAATACTTTAAAACTTCATCGCCGCGCAATTGCGTGGAAGATCACGGATTTGAGAGGTATTACGCCCTCCTTTTGCACCCATAAAATTTTATTGGAAGAACACACTTACAAAACCATTCAACCTCAGCGCTGGCTAAATCCTAACATGAAGGAGGTAGTCAAGGCCGAGGTAATAAAATTATTAGATGCGGGTATCATCTATCCGATTTCGGATAGCTCTTGGGTGAGTCCGGTACAAGTGGTACCCAAGAAAGGAGGGTTAACGGTAGTGCCTAATGATAAGAATGAGTTAATCCCTACTCAAATCGTTACCGGATGGCGGGTGTGCATCGACTACCGTAAATTAAATGATGCAACCCGTAAGGATCATTTTCCTTTGTCGTTCATTGACCAAATCCTTGAACGGCTATCCGGGCACTCTTTTTATTATTTTCTTGATGCTCTCTCGGGATATTTCAATCACGCCCGAGGACCAAAAGAAAACAACCTTCACTTGTCTGTTTGGCACCTTCGCCTATCGAAGGATGCCTTTTGGTTTGTGTAATGCGCCGGCAACCTTCCAAAGGTGTATGCTAGCGATCTTTGACGAATTAGTGGGGGATATCATGGAGGTTTTCATGGACGATTTCTTCATTTTTGGAGATTCGTTTGATTTATGTTTGGCAAACCTTTCCCGTATACTCCAAAGATGTGAGGACAAGAACCTAGTTTTGAACTGGGAGAAGTGTCATTTTATGGTACGAGAAGGTTTGGTATTAGGCCACAAAATTTCTATAGAAAAACTACCTCCCCCTTCAAATGTAAAAGTCGTTCGTAGTTTTTTGGGGCATGTTGGTTTCTATTGCCGGTTTATTAAAGAATTTTCTAAAATAACTAAGCCCCTTACACACTTGTTAGAAAAAGATGCGTCGTTTATTTTTGATGAAAATTGTTTGCGTGCTTTTTCTCTTATTAAAGAAAAATTGATTAACGCTCCTATCATGATCGCTCCCAATTGGGAACTTCCCTTTGAGATAATGTGCGACGCTAGTAGTTTTGTCGTCGGTGCGGTTTTAAGACAATGCATAAATAAAAATGTTCATCCTATATATTATGCAAGCAAAACATTAACCTCCGCACAGGAAAATTACACGACCACTAAAAAAGAATTATTAGCCGTAATTTTCGCATTTGATAAATTCCGCTCATATCTCACCTTGTCCAAGAATATCGTTTTTACTGATCATTCGACTTTGAGATATTTACAAACAAAAACAGATGCAAAGCTGCGATTGATTAGGTGTATCTTACTACTCCAAGAATTTGACTTGGAGATTCGCGACAAAAGAGGAGCGGAGAACTTGGCGGCTGATCATCATTCGCGGTTGGAGAACCAAAATTCGGGGGAGCTCATAGAGGAGGACATTGACGACACTTTCCCAGAGCAGCTCCTTCTCACCATTCATAAGGTAATTACTCTCCCCACTCCTTGGTTCGCTGATTTCGCAAACTATCTTATTGCGAGATTCCTCCTGAATGGTTTTTCTTATCAAGAAAAGAAGAAATTATTTTCGCGGAGTAGTGCAAAGGTGTGTTTCTCATGAGGAAGGCACCCAAATTCTAAAGCATTGCCTTGAGGGACCCGCTGGTGGGCACTATAAAGCTAATCAAATAGCTCGAAAGGTACTTGAAGCAGGCTTCTATTGGCCAAGCATCTTCAAGGATGCTCACGCCCATGTAAGTTGTTGTGAACAATGCCAACACTCAGGTAATATTTCCCTCCATGATGAAATGCCCTTAAATTCCTTTTTAGAAATAGAAGTTTTTGATTTATGGGGGATTGACATTGTTGGACCGCTACCAACGTCTTATGGAAATAAATATATTTTGGTAGCGGTCTACTACGTGTCACAGTGGGCGGAAGCGCAAGCCCTTCCCACTAATGACGCCCGGGTCGTGACCCGATTTCTTAAAAAACTATTTTCCCAATTTGGAGCACCGCGGGCGATAGTTAGTGATAGGGGCACCCACTTTTGTAACGCACAATTCGCTAAGGTTTTATCTAAATATCGCGTTACACATAGGTTGGCCACACCCTATCACCCTCAAACAAGTGGCCAGGTGGAAGTAGTTAACCGTGAAATGAAACGTATTTTAGAGAAAACGGTTTTACTAATAGGAAGGATTGGTCGGTCAAGCTTGATGATGCTCTATGGGCTTATCGGACCGCATACAAAACCGTTATCAGTTGTACGTCATATAGATTGGTCTATGGGAAAGCATGCCATTTACCGGTTGAGCTTGAAGATCGTGCCTTTTGGGCAAGCTCCGTAAATTAAAACTTAACAAGCTCGATGATTGGCGCTCCCTCGCTTATGATAATAACAAACTCTATAAGGAGCGCACCAAATTTTACCATGATAGAAAACTTAATCACCCAAAGGACTTCCAACCGGGGGACCAAGTCCTTCTTTATAACTCGTTCTTGCGCTTATTTTCGGGTAAGCTTATGTCCCGTTGGTCCGGCCCGTTTATCGTAAAGGAGGTTTGGCCCGACGGGACGGTGCTTATTTTGCACCCGAAAGGAGGCGAATTTAAAGTAAATGGGCAGCAGCTAAAATTATTTATTTCTGGTGATAATATAAATGCACAATTGGACAACATAATGTTGTCAAACCCTTAGTAAGCGCGCATCACTATGGTCGAGCTAAACGACCATAAACAAAGCGCTTGTGGGAGGCATCTCATGGTTATCTTGCCTTTTTATTTTAAATGTTTTTATTTAAGTTTTTGCAGGTTTGAAGAATATCTTTACGGTGCGACGGTCGATCGGGTTCGAACGTCAACTTCATGCGAGTTCTTCATGTCGGTAACTTTAAATTATTTTATTTTACTTCTGTCTCAAAAATATTTTAAAAAATAAAAAATAAAAAAAATAAAAAAAAATTATTCATACACGTCTCTATCACGGTCGTGACCTATGGGCCACGGGCATGACAGAGCCTTGTTTTTTTCGTCCTACAAAACCCAATAGCGGTTTCGTCGAGCGAAGTTTCTCGTTCGTCTTCCATTACCGACACGGTCGTGACCAGCAATGGTCACGGACGTGACCTACGCGGAACTTCGTTCGACAAAATGATCGGGAAGCACGTTGTTTCTGCCCAGTCACGCTCGTGACAATCCGTGCCACGCCCGTGACAAATGGAGTCACGGTCGTGCCTGCCCCGGGAACCCAAACAGAAAAAAATAAAAAAACTTTAGTTTTCAGTGACACACCTCAGTGTCACGGGCGTGACCCTGGGCCGTGTCGGCAAATATGAGGCGTGACCCCGGGTCAATGCCTTAGATTCCTTTCAGTTTCATATTTTATTTAACACGCCCCAAGTCACGGGCGTGACCTAGGGCGTGACCATGAAATCCAAGGCCAGCGCCTTGGATTCCCTCGCGTCTCCATAGGATTCCCCTTACACGCCTAGCATCACGACCGTGCCTCTGGGAGGCACGAGCGTGAAGCTGTGTCGTGTCCCACGCATTCGAGGCAGGAAGCCTTGGTTCTATCATCCTTTGACCCGTGCCTGTCACGCCCCATGTTACGGGCGTGACAGGGGGGCGTGACCAAGCCCGAAAACTCTTTAAATAGAGTTTTTCCCCCTCTCCTTCCACCACACCTTCCAGCACCTCCCTTCTCCCTTAGCCAACTCCAATACCTGAAAACCCCTTTTTCCTCCCTCATTCCACAATGCCTCGCCATCATCCTCGCTCCACAGCTTCCTCCTCGGAGCACCCCACGGATCCCGCCGCGGCGGAAGCCATGATTCTCTTTGAAAATCAAACTCAGCAAGAGCGCAGCGAACGCCTCCATGCCAGATCCCTTTTCTTCTTGCGAATCTTGGATTGGGCGATCCTCACCACATTTGGAGCGGCTGATTTGGTTAGGGAATTCCTCTCCAACCCCGGATGGAGTTCCCTCTTCTCCATTTCCGAGCACGCCTTCCTTGAGCTCA
Organism: Platanthera guangdongensis; assembly: GCA_039583875.1. NCBI lineage: Eukaryota > Viridiplantae > Streptophyta > Magnoliopsida > Asparagales > Orchidaceae > Platanthera > Platanthera guangdongensis. The sequence continues at coordinate 84,566,879 of CM077152.1, read as the reverse complement.
CTGTTGAGTTCTTGGCATCATTCGAGTTCCGTTGGGTGGCGAGTGACGATTTCATCGTCTTTTGCATGGGTGGGGTGATGCATCAGCTCACCATCCGGCAACTCAATGTCGCCATGGGCTTTTTCTCGGAGGCCTTCTCCCAATCTCCCGTATACCCCGGCCTCCTTACTGATTTCCCTGTCGATTTTGACCTTCTCACCTTTTGGTCGGAACTCAGTAATGACACCGCACCCTACACCCCAAAGAAATCCAAAGGCAGCCACCTCATTTCCCCCGCCTTGCACATTATCCACAACCTCCTCACCTTTACTCTTTCTGCTCGCGGCGACATCCATGGAGTGGTGACACGAGCAGATTTACTATATTCATATAGTATGTTTTACCGGGTCCCGCACAACCTTGGCTATATGCTCGTAATTTTCTTTCGGCACCAAGCTGAAAATGTGAGGTTAGGAGCGGTGCACGGCGGGAACTTCATCACTTTTCTTGCCAAGCAGATCAGCCTTTGGGATGCTCTTCCACGACTCAGCTGCGTCCAGACGCCGCAAGTCATCCAGTTCCCGACCCTTCAGGCCCTCGGCCTGGCGCGACGACGTGATGGAGAGTTTGCGGTTATCCCCCCAGCGGTCGGTGGCGGGGATCTTGATCTAGATTTCGGTGTCGGTCCCAGTAGCACTGTTCCCTCTCCCCCCATTCCACCACCACCGCAGGAGCCTTCTTCAGTGCCCGCTCCTCAAAACTATTGGGATCGCCAATTTGGGTTAATTCACACTCGCCTAAACCAGATGGAGACCAATTTTGGCAACCGTTTTACTACTTCTGATGCCCGTTTTACCGCACTGGAGCAGAGCCACACTTCTTCTGTGGCGCATATAACACGTGAGTTCGCAACTCTGCACACTCATTATCCGCCACGGGGGGATGCTAGCGATGAAGAATAGTTCTTATCTTTGGGGTTGTAGTCTGTCATCATGTATTTTCCTTTTTTTGTCTTTTCTTTTCACTTGCCATGTATCTTTTATTTCTTTTTAAAAACAAAAAAATAATCTATATATCAAAAATGTGTTTTGCTTCAGTCTTGTCTTCCAGGTACATTTTGGTTCTGATTGAACCGCTTTAGGGAAGTCTCCTATCCTTTTCTTTATTTATTTTTCCATTGGGGACAATGTATTGTTTAAGTATAGGTGGATATTTCTCAAGCAAAACATTCAAAAACAAATCATAAAAATTATCTAAAAATCTCTATAAAATCATTTTCCATTTTCAAGTTTTAATTTTTACTTATTCTTCAAAAAAATACACAAAAAAAAGAAATATCAAAAATTTCCAAAAAAAATTAGGGTTAATTTTAAAATTAGAGAAATCTTTATTTCTATATTTATTCACATGTGAAATCCTTAGTATTCAACTTTTACATAGTGTTTAGATGATTTTTGATGCTTTAATTGAATTTTGAATTTTGGAGTAGAACTGTTGGCCATGTTGTGTTTCTAGTCAAGTGCACATGTTTGTAGAATTTAAGTAGAATTAAATATTCAGCATACAATTAGATTTTTATTTTTCTAAATGCGTAGAAATAGTTTATTTTACTTCTACTTTGAAACCGATAAAATCTAAGAATAGTTTAGGAGAGTGTGTAGAAGTTTACTAGAAAGATATTTCGTGGATCAAGAAAGAGGTATTTTTTCTCGATGTCTAGAACTTGCCCTCTAGCTATTCTCAAGACTTTGCATAGGTTAAACTCATTAGCATAAATATGATTTAGGCATTTCTTTTGGCAAGTTTGAACCTTTGCACCCACAACTAGCATTTTATCTTTACTAAGCCAATTAGAGCTTATACCATTCCTTTTGTTTTAGCTCCACCAACACTTTACCAGAGCCTAAAAAGTATCCTAATTACACACCTATAACCGAGCTTGACATTATATCTACAAAACTGGTTTATGAGTGATTAGAAGCCATTTTATTTTGGTGGCTAATTAAAAAAAGAGTTGTTTATTTTTTCATTCCTCCTCTAAAAAAAGAGAGAAAAGAAAAAAATATATAAAAACATGATGAAAAAAAATAGAGGAAGTTGAAAACATTTTTCAACATGACACAAAGGACTTTATGAGTTGGCAAAGTTTTTTAATTTATTTCTTTTGTGCAAGCTCTCATTACGTTTTGGTGTGTTTACCCATCGTTTTAATCTTTGATTTTCCAAACCAAAAACCTAAACCTACATTTCAACCTAGTAAAGCCCTACTGATTTGTGCTCATAAGTTAAACTAGTGTCGTGCCGAGAGTGTGAAAGGGAAAGCCTATGGCCATCGACAATCATGGATTTTTTTGGAGGGTATCCCGATCTTCGATTTGTGCAATGTTATCTTAGTAAACACGCTACTTTCTCCCTAAATGTGATTTTGAGATTTACCGGGTTTTCATCTTCGAAGTAAAAATAATAAGTGAAAACATATTTTAGAAAATTAAAAACTAATTTGTATGCTGAGTAGGTTCTTCTACAATAATTACTACGCACATATGCATAAGATTTCGCATTCTACTCCTTAAGTTCAATTTTCACTTCTAGTGTTAAAATTTTTCTACTCTCCATGGAAAGTTGTTTCCTCGGGACTAGCAAACGAATAAGTATGGGGGTATTTGATAACTCTAATTATTTTCATTTTTCTTATACTATTTTTTATTAATAGTTAGATATTATATGTCACTTTTATAATCTAAAGTTTATAATTAACTATTTTTTATTTTCTATTTATTTGTTCTAACAAAATTAGTTTTAATCTTGCATGGCTAATCTGCAGGTTATTTGGAGCAGAACTCGAATTTTGCCCGTTCTCGGCCCAGACACGCCCCGTGACACGCCCTACTAGTTCGTGTCAGAGGGCGTGACACCAAGGAGCTAGACCATCGACTGCAAATCGTCGAACAGCGAGCAAGGAGCCATGACACGCCCTGTGCCATGCCATCCTTGGGCGTTTCGCATAGGCGTGACAACAAGAAACATCATCGTCGCCCGAAGAACGTCGAGCTACCGCATACACGCTCGTGTGCCTTTTGGACACGCCCGTGTCACCCTAGCATGGGGCGTGCCATATGAAGGAAGAACTGTGGTCGTCATGCCACGTCGGATTAAAATGACACGCCTAGGTCACGGGCGTGACCTAGGGCGTGTCCAGAACATTTCCACCATTAACTCAGTCGTTCCTGCCGTTGCCACCAGATAGCCGTTTTCCAGCATGACACACCCAGGTCACAGGCATGACTATGGGGCGTGATGCCTCCATCAACTGCATTTTACTCCCGCCGTTCTCAGATTCCCGCCGTTTTCCAGAAACAGCCTTGACATGCCCTAGGTCACGGGCGTGACCTAGGCGCATGACCCATCAGTTAACAGATTTTGGCGGTTTCTCCTCCAACGTTCCCGAGGTTTCAAGACGACGGTTACGAGCCTGACCCGCCCTAGGTCACGCGCATGACCAAGGGCGTGACCAACCAGCATTTTTTCTTATAAATTCCGGACAACTTCAGATGCTTAGGGGTCGAATTTTGGGAGTTGGAGTCTTGTAGTTTATTATTCTAAATTGCTGAATTTTTCATTTCTTAGCTTAGTTTTGCCTAAGTTTCAATTCAAGTTGATTTTATTTTCATTATGTCTTTCCCTACCTTAACTTGTCTTTCCCTAACGATGATGAGTAGCTAATTCTCATTTAGCGCTTGATCACGATGAAGCTTGGAATAAAATAAACTCTTCTTTTCTTTATCAAATGTCTTGCTCTTAATTTTGCTCGCTTATGATTTATCTTTGATTTATATTTCGTCGAATTCATATTTCGCGGATATGTTTTTCGATCCAAGATCTGTATCCTAAATGACCGAGAGGTTGCGGATACGAGTAGATCACTCAAAGATAAAAGGAGTTGCATGCACTCCTCGAGAGAGGACGGCATAAATCCTCCGGATTGGAGTCAAATCAAATAGAGTGGTTCACCGCCTAAAGCAAGCTTAGGGGTTTCGACTGGCGGAGAGGTCTTAATCGATCAACCTAACGTTAGTCAAAAGCATGAGCTCGAGAGAGACGCTTTTGTACTTAGGAACTTCCACGGTCTAGTGAGTAATCTAAGAGCTCGCATTACTTTATTTTCAAGAAGGTTTATTTTAGTCCAAGTGGATTCTAGATCAAGTGCTAGCTTCCCCAAAATCGAATTTCTCTTTCATAGCATAACGTCTCCTTTTCTATTTTAAACAAAAACCAACTTTCCGTCCGATAAGATAATAGCTCTTTCTTGTGAGTATATGTACTCGACGAGCCCCGAGTCGATATACGACACTTGATTCTATACTCCGAACGATAAGTATACTTGCCTCATCGATTGGAAGCTCGCGTTAGCGCGGAGAAATTAATCAACATTACTCTATGGAGAAGAATCAGTCTAGGAAAGCCATAGCTAAAGTTGCTTCTCAATCCAAGTAGAGCCAAAACAGAAGATCAATCTCTAGATCGGTAAAGAAGAAATCTGATCTAGGTTTTTCTCACGACAGAAGGAAAGGCAGAGTAGTTGAATTCTGCCTTACAGGTTAGCTGATCGAAGACAATCATTCACATTCTTTCCTCCTTCATCAGCAAGATCAGAATCAAGATTCTGAGTAACTTCCAACACAAGCAGTAGATCATTGAAGATTGTCTTTCCTATTGCTGAGAAGAAGAGAGAGGTGAGATTCACTCGGCTCAGGAAGCAGTTGATTTAGAGAATAAAATCTCTTGAGTCAAACTTATTTTAATCTTTCAAATTCTGTGGATCTGTTCAAGATCTGTGTTGTCTGGCCTAGATTATATAGGTTGTTTGTTGATCTGTGAGATCAGTGTTGTAAAACCTAACTTATAAAGGCTGAGAGTAGGATCCAGTGTAGGATCTGTGTGTTAGGGATAATCTCACAGCCTGTATTGAAGGGCATTTGTGCATATGTTAGGTGATCAGGTGATTACTATGTGGCGGGGCTGAGTGCCTGTGTTGTGAGTCTTAGTGGAGACTGAGTGATCCGATGGGATCATGTTGTAATCTCTGAGGATCCAAGTTATTGGAGAAGTGCCTTGTCTAAAATTCTGTTAGAAAGGTGGGAGGGATAGTGGATGTACCCATATACTGTGGAACCACTATAAATATCTGCTGTGTTGTGTGTTATTTTATTGAAACCAGAACTAAGCATACATAGTACTACCTAAAATAATAAATGGTTTTAAAGAACTTAAAAAGACCTTAATAACTTATTCACCCCCCCCCCCCCCGGGGTGATTTGTTACCCTTGTATGCAAGGCTTTCAAATGGTATCAAAGGGAGGTTACTCGAGAAAGGCTTAACAATCTGAGTAGATCACCAGTGTATCTGTCAGAATGGTTTAGGAGAGAATCACAAAGAGCTAGGATCCATGAAACTTCCTCTCTGCAGGAAGAAGAATTAAGGTATGTGGAAGGAAAGGGTCAGATTGTTCATGGAGATATCTGATCCTAGGATCTATATGACAGTTTAGGAAGGACCCATCATCCCTATGAAGGTATCTATCCTTGATGCAAACATTCAGACTCCAAAGAAGTATACTGAAATGACTAAGGATGACATCATTTTAGCTACAATGGATAAGAGGGCACAAAACATTATAGTTAGTGTCATAGATGACTCCATCTTTCAAAACTTGGTACACTGCAAGACCTCAAAGGAAATGTGGGACACTTTGGTAATTTACATGGAAGGTGCTGAGGAATTCAGAGATGATTGAAAGTCAATGCTCAATCAAAAGTATGAAGCTTTCAGACAGATTAGGGAGGAGACCATAGCTAGCTACTATGAAAGATTTTTTCAGAACTATTACTGAACTAAGGACCTATCGCCGGGTCTGTACCAATTATGAGCTAAATGATAAGTTCCTTAGGTATCTTACTAGAGACTGGGATACTAAGATATGTGTCATTAGAGAATTGGCAAAGTTTCCAGATACTCCACCATCCATACTGTTTGGTAAGTTGTTGTCATATGAGATGCAGCTGACTGCAAGGAAGGAGGAAGAGAAGACCAACAAAATCCAGACCAAAGAATCTATTGTGGCCTTCAAGGCTGATAGCTCCAAGAGGTGCAAGGAGAAGAATCCTTCTCCCCCAAGAAGGCCAGCTGAGTCAGGAAATTCAAGTCAAGAGACATCAGGTTGTAATAGGTTTGATGAAGATTTTGCTGCTTTCTCAAGGCAGTTTCTAAAGAAAATGAAGAAGGGGTGGTCGAGCAAACCTACCTGTTCCTTTCAACACAAGGAGGACTATTACAAAACCAAGAAGAAACCCTCCAAGAAGGGCAGGTATGATCCAAAACCTGGTAAATATGTTTCTAATAAGGTTATCTATTTTTACTACAACAAGCCAGGGCATGTTGTGGCTGAATGTCCTATGAAGAAGAAGGAGGCTGGTGAGAAAAATCACCACCATAAGAAGGGAAAGAAGGAGAAGACCTTCATTGCTAAGAAGGAGAAAAGTTGGACTGACTCATCCTCCTCAGAGTTAGGTGATGAAGATGAAGCCAAAATTGGGTTGATGGCTAGATTAGATGAGGAATCTTGTCTGGATCAGCCTGGACCATCTAAGGTACACTCGCCATCCAGCTCTTCATTTACGTCTAATTATAAGACTGATCCTAGTTCAGAAGCATCTCAATCATGTGATGAAGATGGGTCTGAATCAGAGGAAGATGTCAATTCAGTTATTAACAAGTACGGTGTCTTATTGAATGCTTTCAAGAAAAGCAAGATGCTAGCCAAGAAGCATGCAAAGGAAATATCCTCCCTTCATCTTGCTGCTTCCCAGCATGCAGAATTGATGGATCTAAAACTAAAGGAAATCAGTGAACTATAAACCATTTCCTTCATTCAGATAGGCACCATTGAGTACCAGGAGAACCAAATAAGGGACCTAGAAGAATTGCTTGGGAGGGAGAGAAGGATAATGGCTAGCTACTCCATGCCAAGTTCAGTGCTGCCCTTGATAGACTTCTTTTCCTCCAAAAAGGGTGTAACACCCCAAAAAGGAGTAAGAAGTAACATGCTAAAATGTTGAACATAGTTTGACGAACGCCGCACGGAGTTCTACGAACATCGCACGGAGTTCGAAGAATGTCACACGGAGTTCGATGATCATCGTATGGAGTTCCACGAACGTCGAACGGAGTTCGACGAATATGGTTTTGTTATATGTCATGTATCCTTTCAGCAAACGTCGAACGGAGTTCGACAAACATCGAATGGATTTCGGGAAGGTCGACAAATGTAGTGTTGTATCCTTTCGACAAACGTAGAAAGGATTTCTCGAGTAATAGCGGCGCCGGCTGGCTAGTCAAAGCGGATAGGGTGACTATTCAACTCAAATCCAGGCGAGTGCTTCATTTTGATGGAGTGATCGTGTGGCTGGGGTCTAACCCAAGGCCACATATGCAGAGGGGTTGGGATGAGGAAAAGATTATTTCCTTCTCACTTTCTCTCTCTCTTCATTTCATCCATGTTCTTGAGAAGAAACTAAAGATTGGAGATAAGGGTTTGGGCTGACCTTTATGAAGGTGCTAAAGGAGATTCCCTCATTAGAAGCGGGATCCAAGGCTAGATTCGTGAAGGGGAAAGTGAGGCGCTCATTTCCATCAACGTAGAAAAGCTTTTCCATGGCTCCGAAGAGAACTACAAGGGTAATGATCTTCCTTCTTGGACAAGTGAAGTCTTAATTTTGCATGTGCATGAAATCCTCCATCAAAAGGTGGATTGTTAAGAGAAATCTGTGGGTTGATACGTGTTATCCCCAATTAAATTTGCATAAAGATCCGGAAATGTGTAGTACGGAATAGGCATGTTATATGAAGAACATCAGGATAGGTTGGTCTGGACTGGTGATGCTTTATTTTGTGAATCATAGAATACTACGCATATAAACGAGTATTTTATGGATTCTGTGGGTTGTGCCTGGGAAGTGGAGTAACAAGAAGTACTAGAGTGGAGTTCCAGGAAAATAGCCTCAAAATTCATGTGTTGTATAGTATGGAAAGACCAGTGTTTCTGGCACTACAGGATGCTGTAGGGTGTTTTTGGATCGTTGGTCCAGTAATGATTGAGGTTGGGGACAGAAGGTGAATTCTGTCGCCAATGCCCGAGGATACTGGGTGTTGCTGGTGATAGCTCCCAGAAAACCTATTGTGAAGCCAGTATCTCGAAGATAGTGTGGCTAATGTGAGCTATAAGATCTGAATGGCCAGTGAGCCGAACGGACATGGGGAAGCCAACCTGCGTCTATCTAGACATTGAACTGGAGATTTAAGCAACGGGTAAGGATTGAACTGTATACGGGTTATGGTTGTCTAACTTGACTGCCTGGGTTATTGGCGTTCGTTAGGATCTCATAATGAGAGTCTTGGGTTGTACTCCATCAAGACTAAATTCTCCATCCGTAGGCCATGGAGCATGAATGCTAAATGTTTACCGTTAGGTTAGGGACCTCTGAACGGTGGTGGGACCCTGGTTTTTCGGTTCACTGATAATGTGCCCTGAGTGCACGGAGCGTCGGGTCGTGCGACCAACATTTGTAATATATGGAACTGTGCGTGAGTGCACATTTTGTAATATATCTGCTTGTAAAAATATTATGCCTACAGGGAAGGAATACCAGTGCCCCAGGAAAGGGGTAGGGTCGTTATAAATTGGTCAGCTGGATGTTGACTGTTTCCTTGGTTGTCACCCTCGTGGTGGAATGTCTCTGTGCAGGTGTTGGGGAGCCGAGCGGGAAATAGTGGGCTGAAGCCCTTACTACTAAGCTGGCCATCGAAGGCCGAGTAGAAAAAATTTACTGTTTTTATCTGTGGCTGACATGTATTCCTATGTATGTAATCCACACCTATAAAATATAACTGTAAGGCCTTACGGCCAAACACTTTTGTGCATTTCTGTATACATTCATGTGGTATTTATAAATGTGGTGGTTTATATATAGCGGGCATTCCTTATTGTTGAGTTCAGTAGTAACCCCTAAAGCTTCCGCTAGAATGCTCTGAGTTAGGATGCGTGTACTGGTTTTGATATTCATAAGTAATGTCGCTGACTGTCTGTGGAATATGGCGTGGGGCCCCCGGCGTAGCCTCTGTTATATTTCATGTGACGGACGGAGGTGTTATAATGTGTTATCAGCTTGTCTTGGTCTTCCTCCTGCGAAATCGTGGTCGAATTATTTTTCGTGGTGGCGAGCACGTGTACGTGTGACCCGTTATAACATAAATGAACTCAAGAATTTCCACCAAGGAATGCAAATACACATGTTTGAGGAACTTGCGCTTTCCTATAACGTTGTTGTTGTTTCTTCAAAGTCGCTAAAGTGTGTCTTTTACACGTACAGGTGACTCGAAGTGGTGCGAGGTAGTCTGAGCCCCAGCATTCTGATGAGAGCACGACACTAGCTAAGGTGCCTACAGCTACTTCGTATGCAGAGACAGTGTGTTTAGTTGTTGAGGCGTTGTTTGCAATGATACAAGCACAGCCTACTGGGCAGGCACAACCTGCAGTGGTGCCAGAACAGGTTTGTGTGAGGCCAATACTTGTTGAGGCTATTGGAGATCCACAAGTAGCTGAACGACAACTGAAGCAGTTTATGAGCTTCAATCCTCCTACGTTCGCGGGGGCAGGATCCCCAACGTAGACATACGGCTGGCTTGTGCGAGTTAAGAGGATTTTGAAGGCAATAAGAATTGAGGAATAGAAAGTCACCTTGGCCACTTTCCTGTTGGAAGGAGAGGCTCGGCTTTAGTGGAACGAAATGTAGATGCACCACTTAGCAGGCAGACAACTAACGGAGGTCTCGATAATGGATGTTTATAGACTGTTCTTGGCGAAGCATCTGTCGTCAGCGCAGCTCATACCCATGGAAAATGAGTTCTAGAGTCTAACTCGGGGAGAAAGTAGCGTTGATACCTACTTACATGAGCTTACAATATTGGGACGTTATGTGGGGTCTACCTTTGCTGAAGAAGAGTGTAAAACCAATAGGTTCTACGAAGGACTGCGGGATGAGCTGAGATTTCTGCTCTCGAATTCGGTGAACCAAGAGTTTCAAGCACTGGTAAATACGGCCAGTGCATTGGAAAAAGATATGAAGAGGGTACATGGAAAGATGGACTTAGCGGTGATAAAGTCTGAGTTTAAAGTGTCGCATCCTGAAAAGTCGGGCTACCACAAGTGATGGGTAAGGGGTCCAAGTTTTTTGGACAGGGTCCTTCTATAGTTGCATCTGAAGCAACTTCTAGGCAAGACACTCATGCCTGTTATACATGTGGAAAGGTGGGTCATCTAGCCCGTGAATGTCGGGTTGGTCCACCAAAGGTTGAGAAGAAGGCAGGAGCTACTTATGCGAAAAAGAGAAAGGCGGTGGAATCTATGGCATCCTAGTATGCTCCAGCCCAACCAAGGGTATACAACCTTGGACAATAAGAGGCCATCAAACAGGTAGATGTGGTCACAGGTATGAGTTAACATACAGTTTTTACTACTTTCCATACTTAGTACCTTGTGCGTTACTTGTGCATGAATTGTTTATGTTAGGCTTTGTCCTAATTTGGGATTGTCCGATGAGAGAACTGTTCGATACAGGTGCTTCGCATTCGTTTCTATCTAAGGACTTCATGTCACGAATCGGAGTGCCTACTCACATGACGAAAAATAGCGGGTAGGTATTATTACCTAACGACTGTGTGATGGTTGTGGATAGGTCCTACTTTGTGGAGGTACGGATAGGAAGTCGGGATTTCAGGTTGGAAGCATCCATGCTACTGATATCTGAGTTCAATGTGATCTTTCGTATGGACTGGCTTTCGGAGCAGCATGCATGTATTTATTGCAACTCAAAGGAAGTCACACTGGGTCAGAATACCGAGCTTGAGACTAAATTCGCTGGTATGCGAGGATTGAGCAGGATATTGATGTCTGTTCTCCAAGTCGTCAAAGCGGTTCGGAAGGGCGTAGAGTTATTCTTCATGCTTTTAGAGGTTGTTGAGCCAAAGACCATTGTGAGTGATGTTCCTATTATATCGAAGTATGATGATGTTTTTCCTAAAGTTCTTCCGTGGTTACCGCCGCAGCGGGAAATAGACTTTACTATCGAGTTCGTGTCAGGTGCGAAACCTGTGGCCCGCTTGCCATACCAAGTAGCGCCAAAGGAAATGGAGGAACTTAAGGTTCAATTGTAAGATCTGCTAGAGCAAGAATATATACGCCCAAGTATATCATCGTGGAGCGCACCGGTTCTTTTTATGAAAAAGAAGGATGGAAGCTTGCGGCTGTGCATCGACAATGTAGAATTGAACAAGTTAACAGAAAAGAATAAGTATCTGATTCCACTGATAGATGACTTGTTCGACTAACTGGTGGGATCAACGGTGTACTCGAAGCTGGATTTGAAGTCTAGCTACTACCAGTTGAGGATTCGGGAATATGACATTCCCAAGATAGCATTTGGAAAACGCTACGGCCATTATGAGTTCGCTATGATGCCATTTGGGCTATGTAATGCGGCATCGGTGTTCATGGATCTAATGCACCGAACGTTCCGAGAGTACTTGAACTTATTTATTATCATCTTTGTTGATGACATATTAATGTACTCGCAGTCTGAAGAAGACCATACAAACCATTTACAGATGGTGTTGCACACACTGAGGAGGAACAAGCTCTGCGCCAAGTTCTAGAAGTGCGAGTTCTGGTTGTCATCAGTGGCCTTTCTTGGCCATGTGATTAGTGGAGAGGGCATTGTGGTGGTTCCTGTTGGATCCCTAGTTTGGATTTGGGCTAGGTTCACTAATTAGGATGTATCTGACCAATATTGTATAGCTAGGGTCAAGTCTTTGAGTCCTAGAGTTTATGCTAAGTCATTAGGTTCAACCTTGATGGACCAACCAGCAGAAGACCTCAGTGGACTCAAGACTTAGAAGAAATCAAAGTTGAGAATTTAAGTTCGACGTTCGTCGAACTCAGCTCGACGATAGTCGTGCTCTACTCGACGAACTCAGAGTTAATTCTCTGAGTTGAGCTCAACGATATTCAAGCTCAGGTTGACGAAGTCTGGAGTTCAGCCTTCAGCACATTCTTTTCAGATTCCTTTCGCTGAACTCAGCTCGACGAAGACATATTATCAGCTCGACGAACTTGGAGCGCAGATTAGGCAAGTTATCTCCAGAATGCAGTTCGCTGAGCTCAGGTCGATGAACAGGTTTTCTCAGGTCGATGAATAGGATTTCTTAGCTCGACGAGCTTGGATCTCCAGTCGATGAAATCTATTCAGAGGTCGACGATTTCTGTCCAGCGCCTGACTTAGAGTTTTTCCCCTATTTTGGTCCTTATTTTATATATTATTTAGCAGTAATTTCCTGAGTAATTAATTCATATATTCCCCTGAATATTGTCATTATTGGCATCATTGATTATGGTCTTCATTAGGGTTAATTACTTGCTTAATTTATTGGGATAGTTGGGAAACTTATTAAAGTAAATATTCTTCAACCGTATTTCATTCTCTCCAGGCAATCAGCAATTAATGCATGAAATTCAAAATTCAAAGGAGAATTTCGACAGAGAATATAAAAGAAATTTTTCTCTTTTCAATAGACAAGAAGCAGAGATATACAAGCAATAGAGAATAACAAGAGAAGATTTTTATAGAAACATACACAAGATCATATGTTTCTTCTCTGTGCATAAAACATCCAGTTTTCTCCTTGTGCTCACTGAAGACTGGAGAAGAACAACAAACAAAGATCAAGAGTCTTCTTCAACTTCTCTCTAGGAAAATTCAAGGACAACAATCATTCTATCAGTCAGAAGTTCCTGGACAACATTTCAAGATAAGACAGAAGACCTACACCCTGAGCAAGGCTCCAAGTGATTTCTGAAGGAGTCTTAACAACAACAATCCATTAAGTCTTCTCTGTTGATTAGAGAAAGAGAAGAAACCATCACATATCTCACCTCCTCCTATATAAAGGGTTTATTAACTCCCTTCAAAAATTTATTCTTGGTTTTTGGGCACCTGATCAAAATCTCAAAGGGTTGTGAGATCTCCCTGGAAATAGATCTTGTGGTGGCAGTCGCCTGATCAAAAACCTGCTAGTGGATTCCAACCAGGGTGGTAGAAGAGTGGATGTACCTAGTTTGGGGAACCACTATGAATTTCTTGTGTCGTCTTTTTGCCTATTTTCTTTGTGCTGTGATAGATTAGTTGGTTGTGTTGTGGTAGATTAGCTTAGATTATCTTTCATTTCTATTACTACTACTGGTATCACTACTTTACTCTGATAATATTTAAAACAGCCAAAAATATTTAATTACTCTATTCACCCCCCCCCCTAGAGTAAATCAGATCTAACCCCTTTCTTTCAATTGGTATCAGAGCAGGTTCCTTTGGTTGTACAAGTTAACACTTGAACCAAAAGATCCTTATTAGATCTGATCTTCATTTCTCCTAGTTTTGTTTATTTCATAGCATGGCACAGAACAAAGATTATGCAAGCACTAGACCTCTAGTCTGCAACTTGAACAAGTTTGCAATCTGGAAGTCAAAAATTAGACTTTATATGAATTCTATTGATGAAGACATCGTTGGAGCATGCATTCCACGCTTCCTAGTTTGCTAATAACAAATCTTGTTTGTATTTGATATTTGGATGTTATTGGTGTGTAGGTAACACAGGTTAATATCTCATATCTTTTTGATGATGAAACAGATCAGGATTGAGCTCGGGAGATATCGCCAGGCGATAGTCGGTATCGCCAACAGGCAATAGAGCCACTCGACACTCGACACTCGACACTTGACGCAAGATATTGCCAGGCGATAGTAGGTATCGCCAATAGGCGATAGCGCCACTCGACACTTGACACTCGACACTCGACACTCGATGCAATTCCGCTCGACGCTCAATGAAATCATGGCTTGGAGATATCGTCAGGTGATAGTGGGTATCGCCCCAGGCGATAGCGCCACTCAACGTATTTCCACTCGACGCTCGACGAAATCTTGGCCACCGTTATTTCGCTATCGCCAGATTGCGATATTCGGTATCACGCGGCGATAGTGCACTATTCAGCGCTCAACGTTTGTGTAATGCGAAAATGAGGAGTTCGTGGGATACGTGGCAGCGGTTACTGCTATCGCCAGATGGCGATACCCAGTATTGCCCGGCGATAGCGCCTGAATATAAAAGCCTCTCATTTTTTGAGAAAGTTACGAATTTCATTACCTGGAGTTCACTTACCTTCAGAGACGTTCCGGAGAGCTCCAGAACTCAGAGATACTCTATACTCCTTAGAAGGCCAAATAGCGCGGAAGATTGACGGCACGTGCGAAGCATTCAAAGAATCTCTTGCAAGGATTCATCGGCATCTTCAGTGCTTTGTTTGAAGGGAGTGTCTAGTCTAAAGTGCTCAATTTGTTTTTATTATTTTTCATTTATTTTCTCATTGTAATTGGAAGGGAAATCGCCGCCTTGTGCGTGGCGTCTAGGTCCTTGTGTGGCTTAGGGGAAAATCGCCGCCTTGTGAGTGGTGTCCAAGTCCTTGTGTGGCTTAGGGAGAAATCGTTGCCTTGTGTGTAGCGTATAGATCGAGGTTAGATCTAGGGGGAGGCTAGTAACAAGATCTAGGGAGAGATACGCTTTAGCCTGCCGGTTCTTGGTAGAAGAACCGGCGAATACACCAGCAAATTATTTATTTCATGAGCCTTTGTCTCTAGTTCTATAGAGACACATTGTATTCATTTTAACTCTTTTGAAATAGATCATTGTTGTTTCTAGCTTGTGTCCATTTGTTCTCTTCTATTATTTTGTTGTTATTCATCTTGTAAAGGTTGCTCAAATTATTTAAGAAAATTTAGAAGAACCATTATTCACCCCCCCCCCCCCCCGGCCTCTAAGGGCGTCGTAAGATCTAACACTTGGTATCAGAGCAAGGTTACTCCAAAATTATTTCACCACCAGTAGTAATGGAGCAAAACACGCACTCGTTTTCTGAGGGGCAAGGTATTAGTAGACCTCCCTTATTCACGGGCACTGACTACAACTATTGGAAAGCTCGAATGCGATGCTTTCTAATAGCACTAGATATTGATGTTTGGGGCATGGTAGAAACAGTCTACACTGCCCCTATTACTGTTGTAGGAAGTGTCTCTATGGAGAAACCCAAGGATAAATGGGACAAAGCTGATAAACTTCGTTGTAAGAATAACGCTAAGGCAATGAACGCGTTATTTTGTGCATTAGATAGGACTGAATTTAACCGTGTTTGTGCATGTGATACTACATATGATATTTGGAATCTTCTTGAAGTTACTCATGAATGTACATCGCAGTTAAAGGACTCGAAGCTTTTCCAGCTAGAATCGGAGTTTGAGAAGTTTAAGATGGAGGTTGATGAAGATATAGACTCCACGTACACGAGGTTTAGCAAGATAGTAAATGACTCGAGGATTCTAGGGAAGAATTTCTCAAATGGAGATTTGGTGAGGAAAATACTTAGATCGCTTCCCCCGAAGTTTAATCCTAAAGTGACTGCCATCTCGGAGTCACACGATCTAAAGTCTCTCCAAATTGAGTATCTCATAGGAAACTTGAAAACTCATGAAGTAGAGTTGAGGATTCAATAACAAGAATATAGCTTGGAGCCAAGAAAGAAAGCTTTGCCGTTGAAGTCAAAGAAGGAGAAGGAAAGCGAGTCTGATGAAAGTGATGATGAAGATGAAGAGAGTTTGTTTGTGAAGAAATTCAGGAGATTTATGAGAAATCCTGAAAGAAGAAATTCTTTCAATAGATTTTTCAAGAAAAAGGATATGGGAATAGGAAAGGAAAATCCGAAGCTGAAGAAGAGGATGATGAAGATAGACCACCACCTGAATGCTATCATTGTAGGAAGATTGGTCACATAAAGAGCAAGTGCCCAAAGTATCTGAAAGAGCTGAAGGAGAAGCGGCACGGAAAGAAAGATAGGAAGAAGGTTCTAAAGGATAAAACATGGGATGAAGCCACTTCTGAGGAGTAGAGCAGTTCAGGGTCAGAAACTGAAGAGGATGCCAACATGTGCTTGATGGGAAAGAGCGCTTCCTCTTATGATGAAGAAAGTAGTGTCCAGAGCGACACTGAGGTAACTCCTGAAACTTATGATGATTTATTTTCAAAAATTTTGAGTACCTGTGAGTATTTAGATAAAAAATTGCATGAAATCAAGTTGATCAAATCTGAAAATAAAGTTTTAGTTAAAGAAAATAAAAAACTAAAAAATGAAGTAAAAATTCTTGGAAAAGAGAAAGTGTCTTGTCAAGAGGATTGTCCATCTTTGACAAAGATAGTGGAACTTGAGAAAGATCTCTCTAAGACTCAGACTCGGGTTGAAACTCTTACAAAAGAGAAAGAGGCCTTAGAGAGATCTCTAAAATTCTCTCAATCTCAAGTGGAAGGCAGCAAGAAGTCCTTCTCTAATCGTTGCGGCACCATAGTTGCTGAAAATAATGTACTAAGGGGATAAGTCCGAAATTTAGAAATGGCCACTAACAAATTTGGAGTGGGCCAAAAATCTCTAAATATGATTTTGGGAAACCAGTACTATGGTTCTGGAAAATTCAGACTTGGATACTCTCATGAATGCTATCGCCCAGCAATAGCCACTTTCGCTGGCGATAAGAAAAATTCTAGGAATGTTAATTTTCAGGTTAAAAACAATAAATCACATGTCCCTGTAGCTTCCAACAATGGGTGAAAATTTATTTTGAAAAACCCGTCAACTTCTTTCATCAAGTGTGTCAAATGTTATAAGTTTGGTCACACAACACATACTTGTAAGAAGACGGTATACTGCTTAGTCAAACAAATCTGGGTGCCTAAGGCTTCCACCTATTCTATGGGAGGAACCACTTCGGTAGCTGGATCTTTACTCTCATCCTCTTTCTAGGTGTGTTGGCAGGCTAAGGACAAAGAAGATGTGTGGTACTTGGACTCAGGGTGTTCCAAGCACATGACGGGTGATAAATCAAAGTTCCTTAGCCTGGAGATGAAGAAAGGAGGAGTAGTTACTTTTGGAGACAACGAAAGGGGAAAATCATCGGCATTGGAGTAGTAGGTAACAAATCAATTTCTATCTCAAATGTTTTATATGTTAAAGGTTCGAAGCATAATTTAATTTCAATAAGTCAACTATGTGATATTGGCTTAAATGTCTTATTTGATTCATCTTCAAACCTATGCAAAATTATTAACTCTAAAACAAATGATATTGTTATTACTGCTCCTAGATTCAAAATGTTTACATGGTTAGGTTTAATGATTTATCACATTCTTCGTTAAAATGTTTTATTTCTAAAAATGAGGAATTAGATTTGTGGCATAGACGTCTTGGACATTCAAGTTCAAATCTTATCATAAAATTGTCCCAAAAAAAACTTGTTAAAGGTTTACCTTCTTTGCATGGAAATTTATCATCTTTATGCTCACCATGTCAAAAAGGAAAATTTACAAAGTCTTCTTTTAAAAGCAAAAATATCATTTCCACCACTAGGCCTTTAGAATTAATACATATGGATTTGTTTGGTCATGTTAATACACTAAGCCTAGGAGGTAGAAAGTATACTTTTGTTTTGATTGATGATTTCTCTCGTTTTAGTTGGATAATTTTCTTATTGTCTAAATCTGATGCATTTTTAGAATTTTCCAAATTATGTTTGCGTGTTCAAAATGAAAGAGATTTAAAAAAAATGCATTCGTTCAGATCATGGAGGTGAATTTGATAATGAGAAATTTGTTTCTTTTTGCAATGAGTTAGGAATTAAACATGAATTTTCTGCTCCTTGTACACCTCAACAAAATGGTGTGGTGGAAAGGAAAAATAGAATTTTGCAAGAACTAGCTCGCACTATACTATCTGAATACAAATTACCTCGATCATTTTGGGCTGCAGCTGTTAGTACTTCTTGTTATGTTATTAATCGTGTTATGCTTCGACCCATCTTAAAATTAACACTTTATGAGTTATATTTTCAAAAGAAACCGAATGTGTCTTATTTTAAAGTTTTTGGATGTAAATGTTTTGTTTTGAACACTAAGGATAATTTAAGCAAATTTGATGAGAAGTGTGATCAAGGCATTTTTATTGGTTATTCTTCTACAAGTAAAGCTTATAGAGTTTACAATAAGAGGGCAAAAGTAGTTGAAGAATCAATACATGTTAAATTTGATGAGTTTTCTCCTTGTGTAGAAGCTAATAATACAGGTAAAAATGAAGAGCTCTCCCCTCTACAAAGGGTGGATGACGATGAAAACCTTGGAGACAAAGATGAAGAAAAAGGAGTCGAATAAGAAGAAGAAGAAGAAGAAGAGCAAGGATATGTGCCTCCAAGCGAACTAAGATTTTCAAAAGATCATTCCCAAGATTTGGTTATTGGAGAACCATGAAGAGGGGTAAGTACTCGTTCATCCGTACGAGAATTATTTTCAAATATGTGCTTTATTTCTGATATAGAACCTAAAAGCGTTGAAGTTGCTTTAAATGATATTTCTTGGTTTTTAGCTATGAATGACAAGCTTAATCAATTTGAACGTAATAAAGTTTGGAAGTTAGTAGAAAGACCGTCAAATCATCCTGCTGTAGGGGTTAAATGGATTTTTAAAAATAAACTTGATAGTGAATCTAGGGTCACCAGGAACAAAGCTAGACTCGTAGCGAAAGGTTATTCACAAATAGAAGGAATAGATTTTGATGAAACTTTTGCACATGTAGCACGTTTAGAAGCAGTTAGAATATTTCTCTCATTTGCTAGTTTCATGAAGTTTAAATTGTTTCAAATGGATGTTAAAACTATTTTTCTTAATGGGTATATTAAGGATGAGATTTATGTAGAACAACCTCCAGGATTTGTTGATGTTAGATTTCATGATCATGTTTATAAATTAGAAAAAGCCTTGTATGGTTTGAAACAAACACCCCGAACATGGTATGATAGATTGACTATTTATTTATTAAAAAATGATTATAAAATATGCAGTGGTGATTGTACTTTATTTGTTAAACATATCCATGATGATCTTATCATTTTACAAATATATGTTGATGATATTATTTTTGGATCCACAAATGAAAAATTATGTGATAGTGTTATTGAAATTATGAAGAATGAATTTGAAATGAGCATGGTAGGCGAACACACTTATTTTCTTGGTTTTCAAATCACTCAAAAGCATGATGGAATTTTTGTTTGCCAATCTAAATATATTCATGATGTTTTAAAAAGATTTGGGTTTGAAAATCTAAAACAAGCAAATAACCCCATGAGTGTCTCATTAAAGTTAGGAAAAGATGAAAGTGGAATATCTATAGATCAAACACTTTATAGAGGAATGATAGGATCACTATTATATTTGACTGCCTCTAGGCCTGATATTATGTTCGTTGTATGTTTATGTGCTAGATTTCAAGCTAATCCCAAAGAATCTCATTTAAAAGCAGTTAAACGCATTTTTAGATATCTTATTGACACATCTAAATTATGATTATGGTATCCACATAACGATACATTTATATTACATGGCTTTTCTGATTCTGATTATGTTGGGTGTTCATTAGATCGTAAAAGCACCAGTGGCACCTGTCATTTTCTTGGCCCTTCACTTATCTCTTGGTCGAGTAGGAAACATAATTCTGTTGCCTTATCTACCACTGAGGCTAGGTACATAGCAGTAAGCAGTTGTTGTGCACAAGCTTTATGGATGAAGCAAACATTAGAAGATTTTGGTATAGTTCATGAAACCATTGAATTGAAATGTGATAATAAAAGTTCAATTGACTTAACGTATAATCCAGTTCGTCATTCTAGATCCAAACACATTGATGTACGTCATAATTTCATAAGATATCACATAAAACAAAATACGATCAAAGTCAATTTTATAAGCACTGATTCACAGCTTGCGGATATTTTCACTAAACTACTTCCAGATTACCGTTTTTCGTTCTTATGATTAGAAGTAGGAATTCTAGACTTGTCAAATTAATAAATTACCATCGCAAGCCACACAAAAAATTAACATAATTCCATTATTAACTTCATGAACATTAAACCAAAATAAGCATTCCATAAATCATAAGTGGAAACACTACAATTTTTAACATTCCATACTAAGTCTTACATTCTTCAAGAAGAAATACCACATACCATTACGGAATAGATAATATTACAGCATGAAATCAAAATCTAAGGAAATTAATGAAATTTCAACGTCGCCGGCGATAGTGACTCTCGCCCGGCAATAGTGGCAAAATGTCCAGCCTTACAGAAATCTTCAAAAATTTTTGCTGTCACCTCCACTATTCTCTCCTTGATCATCTGCTGAACTGTACTCGCTGCTTCGCGTCTGACGTGCTCGGCGGGTCGATGTACGGGGCAGCTCCATGACCGGATCTTCCCATTCTGCTGCTTCGGCTGGAGTGGGCTTCAACTTCAAACTTTTGGTCAGAAATTTAAAGAATTTCTGAATTCCCAAAAAGTTTTTCTTTACATCCCTCTTACATTCTTCGAACTACTATCGCAAGTCATCTAATCCTTCTCGCAATGATCCACCTCTAGGAATTGGCGGGTTTCGGATAGTGGACACCGGTTCACTCCTCCTTGATGACCCTCCTCATGTTGATCGACCGATGGAAGGTGTTCCACTCGTCGAATATATCATTGGGATATAATCATTGAAGTACAATTCGTGGTCAATCCACGTATATTTCTTATATAAGATCCGTTGGATGATGGCTCCAAGTGGTAGGGTGTTCAACTTCTTCCAATTATGACTTTTCAATCTAAATGAGTATCGTACTATCGAGAGGACAAAATCCTCCACATCAAACGACTCTCGCTCCAAAATCATATACGTCATATAACTAAGTTGAGCTGTTATTCTTCGTGTATCTCCGGATTTCAATAGGACGGTATGCCTTAGAATCTCTTGCACTAGCTGTGCATCCTCCGTCAGGGTGGCCGTTGATTGGATTAGCATTTTGATGGAATTTCCATGCAAAACCATATTCAATAATGTCCAATCTCTCTCCTTCTGATAGTTCTCTATGACATCTATAGTGGTTTCTTGCTCTATTAGTCCAAATTCATCTCTCAAGTCATCATGTGTTATTTCTACCGTCTGTCCTTGAATTTTCGATCGAACTCCATCATTCAATTCCGTGAAACATGGATCTTTGAGGTAATTGTAAAATTCTCCGATGAGCACGGAGGAGAATGTGTCTGGAATAATAATTAACATTATTCCAGCCATTGCTAACAAGTCGTAAATATGTGCATGCCGGGCCGGGTCGAATTCAATCACCCATACGAATCCTATGTTAGCGTTCTCTATTCCATGGAATGTTTGATATGATGTATATGAGTCACTCCCTGTGCTTCTTCGTGCTTTGGAACTGGCAGCCATTTCTGCATATAAAATATTTTTGTTTCAGAAACAGAAAAGTTTTTTTTGGCTATCGCCATCCGGCGACACCCACTGTCGCTGGGCGATATCGGAAAATCATTTTTCTTTATTTCCAACTTCAGATCTAGTTTCCCCCTTCATCCAAAATACCAGATCTGCAAGTTTGTGTTCTTCAAATCAGTTTTTCACACCTTAAATTCAAGGAAATCTTCACAAATTTCACTCATCCAATCCTAGTAAATCAAGATCCACAAACCAAATTTTAACACTTGAAAACCTGGAAATTTCTGCTCTAAACTGACATACTACACTATTCTTCCAATTAGATCCATAAAAAAAAGATTCAAAGCAAAAATTCAAGTTTTCATACCTAGGTTTAGGGTTTCGCCGCCTTCTCCTCCGCGTTTTGCAATCAGTCTTCAAGACAAATGGTTCACTTTGCTGGCTTTAACTCAATGCGCCAGTTTTAACAAATTTTCCAATATCGCCGACCGGCGATACCCGGTATCGTCGGGCATTAGTGCCATTTTATTGTTTCTTCAATTTGTCTTGCTGTCTCTGTTTAAGGCCAGGTGTAATGTTTTTTTTAAGTTTTATACTAACTTAGTTCTCTAGTTCACCACTCTTATATCTGTTATACATATTTCAGTACTAGTGTTCTTCAACTCGTGAAATTGTTTTGCATGCCTCTAAGTATGAGAAATCTTTTAGTTATGATAATATTATTTCACTCATGGTTGTGCAAATCTTTGTATGCCTCCATCTTACAAAATGTGAATTGTGCATGTTTTTACCATAACCAATTGTGATGCATGTTTTCGGCTTCTGCTTTATCCGATTTTAGTATCGTGCACCATCATATTAAATTATTCTGTATGCTCTCACAAGTGAATTCGGACTCCTTTGTTCAGCTCAATATATATATATATATATATATATATATATATATATATATATATATATATATATATATATATATATATATATATATATATATATATATATATATATATATATGAGTACAAAAGTGTATCATCCCAAAAGTATAAACCTTTGGTGATAGTTTCACACAAAAACAAAAAAAACTCAAATAATAAAGGGCTGACAAGGAACCTCCACCAAGCACTACTTACCCTCCTGATAAGTCTTCATGAGCATTGTGAGGTTGAGCACCTTGGCAAGAATTGTAAAGTGTCTTGTGCGAATTTTACATGAATAATTTTTTTCTTATGTGTGCTGACCTCTTGGGTACAAGTATAGCTTCGCATGTAACAACTATGTTATGTTTTTTTTAACATTCGCATGTTCATGTTTTTTTGTAAGACTAAGCATTTGTTTCGCCACACCACCTCACATGTACACAACATTATCGTCTCTAAACATTCTTATTATGAGAATTAGACTGAAAACTGTTTCACCGCCACCATGTCACTAGCACATGTGTTTATGATATAGTTTGTTGAACATTGCCGTAGTTACTATTTACTCATTTTATTTATACTACATTGGTCACCTACCCTCTCTGAGTCTCTCTCTTAAGTTTTTTCCTTCTTTTGCTTCCGCCGCACTCTTCGATCTCTTTTGACAATACCAAAGGGGGAGAAAATTTACAAGCAATCATTCACCGAAGACTGTTCTTATCTCTTTTGTGCACACTTGGCAAAACCATTATTTGTTTGAATTATTTCTCACCTTGTTTAATTAAACTACATGACTTTTAATATGCCTCTATTTAGGGGGAGATCACATGTAGGGGGAGTGTTTTATCCAAGAGCAATTTGTGCACATACACACATGTTCGTCTTGATACTCAAATAGGGTGGTCCTTTTTAACATTCATAATTTCTTTCTTAATGGATTTGTTATTATCAAAAGGGGGAGATTGTTGGAGCATGCATTCCACGCTTCCTAGTTTGCTAATAACAAATCTTGTTTGTATTTGATATTTGGATGTTATTGGTGTGCAGGTAACACAGGTTAATATCTCATATCTTTTTGATGATGAATCAGATCAGAATTGAGCTCGGGAGATATCGCCAGGCAATAGTCGGTATCGCCAATAGGCAATAGCGCCACTCGACACTCAACACTCAACACTCGACACTAGACGCAAGATATCGCCAGGTGATAGTAGGTATCGCCAACAGGAGATTGCGCTACTCTACACTCGACACTCGACGCAATTCCGCTCGACGCTCGATGAAATCATGGGTTGGAGATATCGCCAGGCGATAGTGGGTATCGCCCCAGGCGATAGCGCCACTCGACGCATTTCCACTCGACGCTCGACGAAATCGTGGCCACCGTTATTTCACTATCGCCAGATGGCGATATTCGGTATCGCACGGCGATAGTGCACTATTCAGCGCTCAATGTTTGTGTGATGCGAAAATGAGGAGTTCGTGGGACACGTGGCAGCGGTTACCGCTATCGCAAGATGGCGATACCCAGTATCGCCCGGCGATAGCGCTAGAATATAAAAGCATCTCATTTTTTGAGAAAGTTACGAATTTCATTACCTAGAGTGCACTTACCTTCAGAGACGTTCCAGAGAGCTCCAGAACTCAGAGATACTCCATACTCCTTAGAAGGCCAAATAGCGCGGAAGATTGACGGCACGTGCGAAGCATTCAAAGCATCTCTTACAAGGATTCATCGGCATATTCAGCTCTCTGTTTGAAGGGAGTGTCTAGTCTAAAGTGCTCAATTTGTTTTTTTGTAATTTTTCATTTATTTTCTCATTGTAATCGGAAGGGAAATCGCTGTCTTGTGCGTGGCGTCTAGGTCCTTGTGTGGCTTAGGGGAAAATCGTCGCCTTGTGAGTGGCGTCCAAGTCCTTGTGTAGCTTAGAGAGAAATCGGTGCCTTGTGTGTAGCGTCTAGATCGGGGTTAGATCTAGGGGGAGGCTAGTAGCAAGATCTAGGGAGAGATACGCTTTAGCCTGCCGGTTCTTTGTAGAAGAATCGGCGAATACACCAGCAAATTATTTATTTCATGACCCTTTGTCTCTAGCTCTATAAAGACACATTGTATTCATTTTAACTCTTTTGAAATATATCATTGTTGTTTCTATCTTGTGTCCATTTGCTCTCATCTATTATTTTGTTGTTATTCATCTTGTAAAGGTTGCTCAAATTATTTAAGAAAATTTAGAAGAACCCTTATTCACCCCCCCCCCCCTCTAAGGGCGTCGTAAGATCCAACAGACATATATAATTCTATTTTGACAGGTCCCCCTCAACCTACAGCTACTAACTCATCTTCAAGTACACATGTTGTTCCACCATCTGAGTGGACAGATGCTCAAAAGAAGGCCAAAGTAGCAGATGCAAAGGCCATGAACATCCTAGCACGGACTATGTCAGATGACATATTTCAAATGGTGGCTGAATGCACATCTGCCAAGGCTATCTGGTATTCTCTCAAAAACATGGTTGTTGGTTTAACTGATGAGAGGAAGGACAGAAGATCAACTCTCATCTCCCAATATGAAAACTTCAAGAAGGATGAATTTGAGTCTGTTAGTGACATGTACAATAGACTAAGTTCAATCATCAATGAGTTAAAGACTCTAGATAAGGATATCACTCTCACTAAAATGAATGACAAAATCCTAATGTGCTTCCCCAGCACTTAGGATTCTAGAATATGGCCAATCAAGGATGTCAGAAGCTTGAATGAGATTTCCACTAAATCTCTTCTGGGAAAGCTCAAGTCATATGAGCAGGTAATAAAGTCAAGAGAAGCTGCAGAACAGAAGACTCCTCCTCCAGCAAGAAAAGAACAAAGCATAGATTTTAAAGCTTCAGAGGAATCAAAATCTCCAACAGCAAGTGAAGAACTTCTGAGTCTCTTAGCCAAGAGATTCTATAAGATGGAATGGAAGGACTTCAGAAGAAAGTCATCTAGGCAAGATGATAAATCCAGGTATGACAAAGCACCCACTAAAGAAATTATTTGTTATGGGTCCAGAAAACAGCACTACAACAAGCCTTCCTCCAGCAAGCACAAGAGAAAAGAGAAGTGCTTTGTGGCTGAGACCTGGAGTGACACTGAAGAAGAATCTTCATCTTCTAGCTCTAGTGAAGATGAAGAGGAGGCAAAGTCAAGGGAAGTTTGCCTTATGGTTATCAATTCCTCCTGCATCCCATCTGATGCTGAGGAACAAATAGAAGAAACAGATAATGAAGAAACATCTGAATCAGAGGCAGATCAGGAATTGTCTACCTTTGATTACAATTCTGACAATTTCAAAACTGAATTCAAATCATTATGCATTGATTTAATAAACTCTGAAAAAGAAATCAAAATACTTAGAGAAAAATTAACTGATTATGAAAAATTTATTTTTGAAAATATTAAGTTAAAAGATGTATTAACTTTAGCTCAAGAACAAATTATATCACTAAAGACTGAATTGGCTAAGGCAAGGCAACTTGAAGAATCCCTAAATGGGAGAAGTATCAAGTTGATGGACATCACAAGCACAGTGAATGCCAGGCTTAATGGCAAGCTGTGTAAGACCCCCCCCCCCCTTACCAAGGAGGGCTACCGGGTCTTATGCCCAGAGCCGCCGTCTTACGGTGGCACTAACTCACGGGTTAGTCGACACCGCAACACGCTGATTCTGCCGGCTAGTACGATCATTTAACCTGTAGGCCAATATGAGAAGAAAGAAGTAAAACTGTATATAAAACCATCAGTCCACAAGTCACATGGTACAATCATGTAAATGAAATGAAAAGTACATCACTATAGTCCACAGAGGAGTACAAATGAAAGAGTAAAAAGGGCTTATGCCCAGTACATCAAAATCACTCTCTCACAAAATAATAAATGCAGAAGCTAAACTAGAACATCAGATCTCGTCCCACCTGAGGACGCACAGTAGTGGTAGTAGCCTACTGAAGCGGTATCTGCTACTCATGTCCTGCCTCCTCGACGTGCTGGTGCTCCATCTCCCCGGGCTCCTAAAAATAGTTGGTCACCGACCATTAGTCAAAAAGACTAAGTCGTTTCCTCCGCACCTCGCCCCGTAGCTCCTAGGCACCGAGCGGGAGGACGAAGCGGAGGACATCAAAAGGGGTAGCAAAGTGGAAGCAGGTGACAGTATCTAACTAGAGTTGTAATAAGTAATGTAGTTCTACTCTAGCAGTTCTAAGTACGGTACAAGTAATAAGTAAGAGCAGTGCAGTAAAGGAAAGTAAAGAACAGTAATATGAACAAGTAAATAAACAAACTACCACTATGCTATCATCACAAACGTACCCTAACTTATATAAATGCCCATACAAATATATAAGTTAGGGTTTCCAGAAATTTAACTTATCATATAAAAGAGCCCATACTAATTTATATGATAAGGATCTATGAAGCGTATGACCTAATATGAATGAATGATATGATGCAATTTTATGCGCAGGCAAGTGCAACTCACACACAACGACTCTGTGATCACAGACTTTTAGTTCCCACTTTTTGAGAGCTAGCATCACTCTCGGGTACCACCGTTGTGGCTACGGCAGCAGTGGAGCGGGCGTCTCCGCTTCTAGACCGGTATGCACACTACCAAGCCTTAGACCCCTCTAATACGCCTCTGTACACGTCCAAGGTGAAATCTAGAGTCCCGCGTACGTACTTTGCTGACAAACCCGTTAGTCTTGTTGGGTCGGATGTGTGTTATCGGGGATCGTCCTCCAGACCGCAGTGTAAAACAACCCACTGGCCCCTCTAACTCTCACAACTGCCTGGTGCACCGTACTACGATCGGTGTGACGAACGGCCAGTACCGCATGCCCCGCCACGATATTTATGCACATGCAAGTAATTCATACCGAGCCTCCCGCTCGCAGGACCAAACCCGTCCTGAATCCCTCAAACCCAAACCCGGGTGAGAACGCACATTAGTGCCTTTATATCAACTCCCTCAAACCCCAAACGGGTGAGATCGCACATTAGTGCCTTTATACCAACTCCCTCAAACCCAAAACGGGTGAGCATATATCAAGAATCTCTCTAACCTTACACGGGCGAGAAGGTACAACAATGTCCTAACCTATTAAACTACTCTTGTCTACGGGTTATTATACTTAGAGATTTAAGGTTAATCCCAGGACTGCCCCCGGTATTCCCTATGAAGGGCTCTCAAGGGGCACTAGGAACTGTGTTGGGATTACGCCCAGCGTTCCCTTTCGCAAGAATACTTATTTTAGTTGATGGCTACCCATGTATCTCCCCAGCTCTCCTTATTGCTCTAGTACAACCCTAGTGACTTAAGGTGTTACCGGGAAGCCGACGGTCTTCCGCCGACCCCCACTCCAGTTGCTAACTAAGACTTGCACTTTTGATCCCTCACTAAGACACTCTACCTACCAGGGATATCACGGCAGGAGACGCGAGCAGGAGCAGATATACGCCTTGGACCTCACAGAGCCGAGGAATCCCGAGGAGGTTATCACAGGTACTTAAAGTTAATTATTGATTTTCTTGAATTTTCAATGATATACATATAGTACCTGGAACTATAGGACAACAATTAACTTTCACATAAACAAACCTCAGGCATAGTTATGATCAGCGGCAAGCCCGCTAATACTCTCTTCGACACGGGTGCTTCGCACTCGTTCGTATCTGAGGCCTTCATCGACGGACTCGAAGGCGTGGAGAGGTTTCCTGGACTAGAGATGAGGGTGCGTCTACCCGATGGGTCGGAGCTACGGACCACTACACATTGTGATATGGAGGCCGAGATTGGCGGCAAGGCATTTGAGGCGCCGACAACTATTCTGAAGCTGCAGGACTTTGACTTGATTTTGGGCATGGCCTGGTTGCATCGGAACCATGCTCATATAGATTGTCCGTCCAGGAGGATCACGCTAAGGCATGGCGACTCTCATGTTATCGTTGAAGGTATCCAGCCTATCTGCCACCTACTGTTATCTTCTGTACAGGCTGTGAAGGCCCATGAGCAGGGTGAAGAAGTTTATCTTGTCTGCTTCGAGATGGTGGGAACAGAGGCGACTATCTCAGATATTCCGGTGGTCCGGGATTTCTCCGACATATTCCCGGAGAAATTGCCCGGGCTACTGCCTGCTAGAGACTTGGATTTCAGGATTCAGCTAGTACCGGGAGCGAGGCCGGTGTCCCGGGCACCCTACAGGATGGCTCCCAGGGAGTTAGCAGAGTTCAGGACTCAACTGCAGGAGCTAGTCGAGTCAGGATTTGTGCGGCCCAGTTCATCGCCATGGGGAGCACCAGTTCTCTTTGTGAAGAAGAAGGATGGATCACTGCGATTATGTATAGATTACCGGGAGCTGAACCGATTAACGATCCGCAACACCTATCCTCTGCCTCGGATAGATGAGTTATTTGACCAGCTACAGGAAGCCTTCTGGTTCTCCAAGCTAGATTTGCGATCCGGCTACTACCAGCTCCGTATCAGGGAAGAGGACATACCGAAGACGACATTCAGTTCACGCTATGGATTATACGAATTCACGGTGATGCCTTTTGGGCTCACGAATGCTCCTGCCGCATTCATGAGTCTAATGAACCGTGTATTCGAGCCTTTCTTAGACCGCTTCGTGATTGTATTCTTCGACGACATCCTTATATATTCTCGGACTCAGGAGGACCATACAGAGCACCTGGCATAGGTCTTGCAGAGACTGAGGGAGACCCAGATGTACGCAAAATTTTCAAAGTGCCAGTTCTGGTTGCAGGAGGTGGCTTTCCTGGAGCACACGATCAGTGGGGCTGGATTAGCAGTGGACCCGGCCAAGATAGAGACAGTGAGGGATTGGCCACGGCCGAAGACCGCATCTGATATCCGCAGTTTATTGGGACTAGCAGGGTATTATCGCAAGTTCGTGGAGGGGTTCTCGAAGATAGCACTCCCCCTCACGTCCTTGACGAAGAAGGACACAGATTTTGTATGGTCAGAGCGGTGTGAGACGGCTTTTCAGGAGCTGAAGGACCGACTCATCTCATCCCCCATTCTTGCGCTCCCATCCGGGAGCGAAGGATTCCAGATCTACACGGACGCCTCTTATCAGGGGAAGGGTGCAGTCCTGATGCAGCATGGACACGTTATTGCCTATGCTTCGAGACAGTTGAAGAAGCATGAGCATAACTATCCAGTACATGACCTAGAGCTCGGGGCTGTGGTTTTCGCCCTAAAGATATGGAGGCATTACTTATACGGGAATCATTGTGACATCTTTTCAGATCACAAGAATCTCAAGTATATCGATACGCAGAAGGACCTAAACCTGAGACAGAGGAGGTGGCTGGAGTTCCTCTGTGATTATGATTACAAGATCCACTATCATCCGGGGAAAGCGAACACGGTAGCCGATGCTTTGAGCAGGAGGGCCGGCACCTCTGGACCTGGAGCCCCGATTGATGTCTATAGAGCTGCTACAGATGATGGAGGACATGCACATTACCATGGTGTCTGAGACCGAGCCAGTAGTATATAGAGAGCATTTGAGCTCAGTGATCAGTGGCGATGATATACAGGAGCGCATCGGAGCACATCAGAGGCTGGATGCTGCGTTACAGCCGATTTTCAGTGCCCTAGAGAGGGGCAAGGTCGAGGACTACATGCTACAGGATGATCTTCTTCAGTTCCGGGGGCGCATCTACATACCAGCGGGGGGCAGTATCCAGGAGGACATACTCAGAGGGCGCATTGCTCGAGATATTCAGTGCACCCCGGCATCACCAAGATGTGGGCAGATTTGTGGAGGTCTATGTATTGGCCCGGGATGAAGAGGGAGATCACGGATTTTGTGACCCATTGTGAGACCTGCCAGCGTGTGAAGGCAGAATGCAAGAGCCTGGGAGGTTTACTACAGCCACTGCCAGTTCCAGAATGGAAGTTCGAGGACATTGCTATAGACTTTGTACACGGATTGCCTCGCTCCCACTCTGGGCATGACTCTATATGGGTTATAGTGGATAGATTGACCAAGATAGCGCGGTTTATTCTAGTTCGAAAGGATGCCCCAGTTGCAGTTCTGGTGAGATTATTTGTGGAGCAGTACGTCAGATATCATGACATCCCCAGGACGATTGTTTCGGACCGTGATGGTCGGTTCACTTCGAGCGAGTGGAGGGCCGTGCATGCTTACTTGGGATCTCGGCTTACCATTAGTACCGCCTTCCATCCGCAGACCAACGGACAGACCGAGCGGACCATCCGGACCATGGAGGACCTGCTCAGATTATGCATATTGGATACGGGGAAGCCTTGGGAGAGGCTGCTGCCATTGATTGAGTTCTCGTATAATAACAGCCACCAGGCTAGCATCAGGATGGCTCCATAAGAGGCACTTTATGGGAGGAGATGCCGGACACCGCTATCATGGGTTCAGGATGTGGATACCAGGGCTCTTGGATCTGATTATATAGAGGATACTGAGGCTCAGATTCGATTGATCAGAGATCGGCTACTAGAGGCCCAGAGCAGGCAGGAAAAGTATTATGATGCTCGGCACCGGAAGGTGGAGTTCCAGGTTGGAGACAGGGTATTCTTGAAGATACGTCCAGTACACGGTGTCTCTCGGGTGCGGAGGCACAAGAAGCTCAGTCCACGATATGTCCTCTTCCCTGATACGGAGCTGGTAGTAGCCGGATCGCAAATCTAGCTTGGAGAACCAGAAGGCTCCCTGTAGCTGGTCAAATAACTCATCTATCTGAGGCAGAGGATAGGTGTTGCGGACCGTTAACCGGTTCAGCTCCCGGTAATCTATACATAATCGCAGTGATCCGTCCTTCTTCTTCACAAAGAGAACTGGCGCTCCCCATAGCGATGAACTGGGCCGCACAAATCCTGACTCGACTAGCTCCTGCAGTTGAGTCCTGAACTCTGCGAACTCCCTGGGAGCCATCCTGTAGGGTGCCCGGGATACCGGCCTCGCTCTCGGTACTAGCTGAATCCTGAAATCTAAGTCTCTAGCAGGCGGTAGCCCGGGCAATTTCTTCGGGAATACGCCGGAGAAATCCCGAACCACCGGAATATCTGAGATAGTCGCCTCTGTTCCCACCATCTCGAAGCAGACAAGATAAACTTCTTCACCCTGCTCATGGGCCTTCACAGCCTGTACAGAAGATAACAGTAGGTGGCAGATAGGCTGGATACCTTCAACGATAACATGAGAGTCGCCATGCCTTAGCGTGATCCTCCTGGACGGACAATCTATCTGAGCATGGTTCCGATGCAACCAGGCCATGCCCAAAATCAAGTCAAAGTCCTGCAGCTTCAGAATAGTTGTCGGCGCCTCAAATGCCTTGCCGCCAATCTCGGCCTCCATATCACAATGTGTAGTGGTCCGTAGCTCCGACCCATCGGGTAGACGCACCCTCATCTCTAGTCCAGGAAACCTCTCCACGCCTTCGAGTCCGTCGATGAAGGCCTCAGATACGAACGAGTGCGAAGCACCCGTGTCGAAGAGAGTATGAGCGGTCTTGCCGCTGATCATAACTATGCCTGAGGTTTGTTTATGTGAAAGTTAATTGTTGTCCTATAGTTCCAGGTACTATATGTATATCATTGAAAATTCAAGAAAATCAATAATTAACTTTAAGTACCTGTGATAACCTCCTCAGGATTCCTCGGCTCTGTGAGGTCCAAGGCGTATATCTGCTCCTGCTCGCGTCTCCTGCCGTGATATCCCCGGCCTCGGCCTCGTCCTCGGCCCCGTCCTCGGCCCTGCTGTACTGGGGCCACTGGAGGTGGAGGAGGAGGAGGGGGATGGAATTGGTGCGGGCACTCCGACCTGATGTGCCCGGGCTGGCGGAATCCGTAACAAACCACTTGTCGATGGCCTCGGTCATCCTGTCTCCTCGGATCATGCATCTGTAGAGGTGGGGGAGCCAATGCTGGAGGAGGCCCCTGCTCCTGCCTGAAGTTGGGATGACGACGTCCCCCACCCTTCCTGTATCCGATGGTCCTGCCTCTCTGAGAGCCCCTACTGCTCTCTCCTGATGTCGACCCATCAAATGGTCTCTTCCCTCCGGCTCGCACCATCAGCTGGTCAGCCTCCAGCTTCTTCGCCATCTCGATGATCTGCCTAGATGTGCCATGAGAAATGAATGGCAAGGCCTGCCTCAAATCGTCCCTGAGGCCCCGGTAGAACCTCTTGGCATACCTCCTATCATTGGTATCCTGAATCCCCGCGAACCTGGCCAAATGGGAGAACTCTCTCTGATACTCTATCACCGATCTAGTCCCCTGCTTGAGGTTCAAAAACCTCTCCTCCAAGGCATCTCTGTCCGTAGCAGAGACGAAGTGCTCCAGAAACACATCGCCAAACTCCTCCCATGATATCTCTGACAGCTCAAAGTCCGCATAAGTAGACTCCCGGACTGATTTCCACCATCTCTTCGCATGAGCCTCTAGCACAGAGGTGGCTAGAGGTACTGCCTCGCCGACTGGGCAGCTGATGCCTGCTAAGATCTCATGTATGGCCTCCAGCCATTCTTCCGTCTTCACCGCATCCTCTGTCCCACGGTACGTCGGTGGGGACAGGCTCTTGAATGCACTCAGCCAGCTCGACCCCGGATTTGGCTGTGGAGCCGGGACTTGCTGGGCTCTGAAGGCATCCAGAATCGCCGTCAAGGTCTGCCCCATCTCCGTATGTAGGAATGAAGTGGTAGCTGGAGGGGGAGGAGCCACATTTTGCGGCGCGTCGACCTGTGGAGGTTGCATAAAGGTAAGGTTAAAACAAAACTGGCCTAACTCATTGTACTTTGTGGACCATTTATGTGACTTTTGTACATGGGCACACCACTACTTCCGCTGCATAGTTTGTCCCCAAACTAATGCTCGGGCGGGCGTGGTCCCATGTTGTGGATTCTTTCTCATATGATCGTTGTTCAAGTGATACCAGTTTGTAAGACCCCCCCCCCCCCCTTACCAAGGAGGGATACCGGGTCTTTTGCCTAGAGCCGCCGTCTTACGGTGGCACTAACTCACGGGTTAGTCGACACCGCAACACGCTGATTCTGCCGGCTAGTACGATCATTTAACCTGTAGGCCAATATGAGAAGAAAGAAGTAAAACTGTATATAAAACCATCAGTCCACAAGTCACATGGTACAATCATGTAAATGAAATGAAACGTACATCACTATAGTCCACAGAGGAGTACAAATGAAAGAGTAAAAAGGGCTTATGCCCAGTACATCAAAATCACTCTCTCACAAAATAATAAATGCGGAAGCTAAACTAGAACATCAGATCTCGTCCCACCTGAGGACGCACAGTAGTGATAGTAGCATGCTGAAGTGGTATCTGCTCCTCATGTCCTGCCTCCTCGATGTGCTGGTGCTCCATCTCCCCGGGCTCCTAAAAATAGTTGGTCACCGACCATTAGTCAAAAAGACTAAGTTGTTTCCTCCGCACCTCGCCCCGCAGCTCCTAGGCACCGAGCGGGAGGACGAAGCGGAGGACATCAAAAGGGGTAGCAAAGTGGAAGCAGGTGACAGTATCTAACTAGAGTTGTAATAAGTAATGTAGTTCTACTCTAGCAGTTCTAAGTACGGTACAAGTAATAAATAAGAGCAGTGCAGTAAAGGAAAGTAAAGAACAGTAATATGAACAAGTAAATAAACTAAACTACCACTATGCTATCATCACAAACGTACCCTAACTTATATAAATGCCCATACAAATATATAAGTTAGGGTTTCCAGAAATTTAACTTATCATATAAAAGAGCCCATACTAATTTATATGATAAGGATCTATGAAGCGTATGACCTAATATGAATGAATGATATGATGTAATTTTATGCGCAGGCAAGTGAAACTCACACACAACGACTCTGTGATCACAGACCTTTAGTTCGCACTTTTTGAGAGCTAGCATCACTCTCGGGTACCACCGCTGTGGCTACGGCAGCAGCGGAGTGGGCGTCTCCGCTTCTAGACCGGTATGCACACTACCAAGCCTTAGACCCCTCTCATACGCCTCTGTACACATCCAAGGTGCACTCTAGAGTCTCACGTACGTACTTTGCTGACAAACCCGTCAGTCTTGTTGGGTCGTATGTGTGTTATCGGGGATCATCCTCGAGACCGCAGTGTAAAATAACCCACTGGCCCCTCTAACTCTCACAACCGCCTGGTGCACCGTACTGCCATCGGTGTGACGAACGGCCAGTACCGCATGCCCCGCCACGATATTTATGCACATGCAAGTAATTCATACCGAGCCTCCCGCTCGCAGGACCAAACCCGTCCTGAATCCCTCAAACCCAAACCCGGGTGAGATCGCACATTAGTGCCTTTATACCAACTCCCTCAAACCCCAAACGGGTGAGATCGCACATTAGTGCCTTTATACCAACTCCCTCAAACCCAAAACGGGTGAGCATATATCAAGAATCTCTCTAACCCTACACGGGCGAGAAGGTACAACAATGTCCTAACCTATTAAACTACTCTTGTCTACGGGTTATTATACTTAGAGATTTAAGGTTAATCACAGGACTGCCCCCGGTATTCCCTGTGAAGGGCTCTCAAGGGGCACTAGGAACTGTGTTGGGATTACGCCCAGCGTTCCCATTCGCAAGGATACTTATTTTATTGATGGCTACCCATGTATCTCCCCAGCTCTCCTTATTGCTCTAGTACAACCCTAGTGACTTAAGGTGTTACCGGGAAGCCGACGGTCTTCCGCCGACCCCCACTCCAGTTGCTAACTAAGACTTGCACTTTTGATCCCTCACTAAGACACTCTACCCACCAGGGTTATTCATGTTGAACTCTTTTATTTCAGCCGATAATCAATCCCCTGGTAACCCCTAAGGCAAGACCTATTTGTGTTATATGCAGACCATGTCCTATGATTACCCTAAAAAATGTGATCTTCCAAACCTTAAGGCATCTTGCCTCTAAATATTTATCCTAGGGTGGTATGGACTAAGGGAACTACCATATGAATTCTCATAATTTTTCTTGGCCAAATAGTCCTTTAATTAAATCTTTTAATTTAAACACTAGGTCACTTTACACATGAAGTAGTATGATTAAATATCCACTGACCTAGGAAATTTTTCCTGAGATGTATATTGATAAAATATTGCTGACTACAGAGTTTCATAATTTTCCTTTAATTATTTATTCCCATTTCCTATTTAATATCAAATTCACACAAATTCCATTTTCCAAATGAAGTATAGGCATTATGTAATCAAAAATTCCAGAAAAATTACAGAACTTGTAGAACACGAATTTATGACTATTGGCAGAGTATCATCAACATTTATTGTGTGATGGCCTATAAAATTCCATTATAACCTATTTACCAAAAATGTCATTGTATTAATTTAACAACTAACAATGCATCCATTAATTCTGAGAAATTCATGCAAAACTAATAATATCATTTTATAGCAGTATAATAAATTCCAAATTTTTCTGAGGTACATATCCAACATTTCAAGAATTAATAAGATAAGGGTAAAATGGGCAATTTAAGATATCTACTCCAAAAGTTCTTCAAAACAGAGGGATCATATTTTTCCTAAGTCAAATGTGACATTCTCTATGCCTTGGCAAAATTTAGGATTTGTACTTGAGGAAAACCTATTTTCCAATTTTATTTCCAAAATAGCTATATTTAAAATAAATTCCAATAAATAGAATTTTTGATTCCAAAAATTCCATGATTAATTTGAGGGATGAAATTTACCCTAATGAACCACTGTAAATAATTCCAAGACCTTTGCATGCCACCATTGGGCTGAATACACTATATTTGCATTTTTGCTAATTGCACACCAAGGCATAACATGAACTAACACATGCAAGTGGATTGTCCAACATGCAGTGAACCCAAGGTGCTGGAATTTTCATCGTGCACCAAGTATGCCCCCATTGACCTACCACCAAGATTTGAGACCATGGGGAGGTGTAAAACTCCATATATTTCATTTATTTGTATTTTGATATTTTGGCAAAAACTATAGGAAATTTTCTCTAAAGATTCCTAATGTTTGGTAGGGGCTAACGTATGCCCTAATCATGCATGTGCCCAAAATTTGGGGCCATGGTGACTAATGGTTTGACCAGGGCATCCAATTTAATTTCTGCCCTACTCTAGGACCAGTCCTAGGAGAAATGTCCTACAGGACTGTACACTACACCACATCACATGTTTAAGGTGACAAATTAAAGATAAGACCATCAGCTACAATTTTCATTAAGAGACTAAGTTCTGGAAATGCCTCTAAGAGGCCTAAAATTAACATGCAAAGTGGTTGTATTTGTGTGACAGGGATTTCACTATTCATCATATAAAATTTAATCATTTAAATACATTGCACGAATCTTAAAGCCGGAAACCGACGGGATCGGTTCATCGTCCCCAATGGATGGACGGCTACGATTGCATTTTCCTGGACGATGTTGGCTGGCATTTTCCGGCCAGCTGAGCCACCACCACCGCCGGCGGATATCGCCACTACCTTCGTTAAGGTGGGGGCTAGCATTTCCCGGCGGTGGGGCCGCCGGAGTTGGCTCCTCCGGCGAACCCGAGCAAGAAGAAAAAGCTCGGTTTTCTCCATTTTCCTCTCATGGAATCGGGCTCGATTGAGCCCGATATCTCCCTAAATAGATCTAGAAATCTAGTACAGGAAGAGGTGAGGTGAAACGCACCTGAATTGGGGCTTGGCTGCGGGTCAGGCGGCGGTTTGCCGTGGTGGTGGTGCGCCGTCGAGCTCCACCCCGAAAACTCGATTCTCCACCATTCTCCATGATCCAGCACTCGATTTCCACTCCCTTCTATCTCCTGAAGCTGTTGGTGAGGTCTATTTGGACTGAGGTGGAGTATATGGGGAGGTATTTCTTATGTGAGCTCGGTTTGAGCTTTGTTTGCTCCGCCCAGCTGCCAAGTGGCACACAGCCCTGGTTTTCTGCTGTAAATGAAGAGAGGAGGTCGGCCACCTGGTTTTGGGCAGTTAAAACCATCTGATGGGGTGGCCATGTGGCCACCATTTCCCCTCTTTCCATTTTCTCTCTCCTCCTACCCTTAAAATCCCACTTTTACCCCCTTGCATGTATTATCTCTCCTGATTTAGAGGGGTAGGACTGGTCTTGTTCACTTGGGCTGGCTATGGGCCAATTTTGGTGGGCTTGGTCCAAGGGAAAATGGCTTGGTCTTCATTTCACTCCTTTAGGTCAATTTGTTGACTTGTTGACTTGGGGAGTTGACTTGGTCAACCATGGTGGGTGGGCTGACCCTACTTGGTGGAAATGGGTCTAGTGGCACCACCCAACTTGGGTTGGGTCAAGGGGGTGCCCTACTTAGGCTAATTGAGCTTATGAGTGTGGGTTTGACCAATTAAGCCCAAGGTTGACTTTGGTCAATTTAGGTCATAGTGTTGACCTAGTGATGTGCCCTAGGGTCCACTTAGATTGTCTTTAGGGTTAGGGCAATGTGGTGGGGTCATGGAGTGGCTAGGGTCCCCACTTAGGTTAGTTTGACCTAGTTTGACTATGGTCTTATAGTGGACCCCACATGGTTACCACCAGCTACCTAGGGTCAAACATAGTTGGTCTTCCTTAAATCTCACCCAGGCCTAACCCAATCTAAGTTGAGGGGTCCAGAAGTAACATGGGATGTTACAAGCTGGGCTTAGGTGCTTCATCAAGCCAACCCCCACTAATTCAGAAGAATATCCTAACAACACCAATAAAATTTGCTTCAGAAAAAGGAAAAGAAAAGATAGATAATAATAATAATGTTAAATAAATTGAGTTAAAGCAAAAGAATAATAAAAAGAAAAGGATAAGAAAAATCCTAATTATAACAATGTTCAACCGATTTCGTCAAACTCAGATCGACGAAATATGTATAGTTCATCGAACTCAAGTCAACGAACTCCGAACGCAAACTTTCACTATAATTATTCGTTGAACCACGATCGACGAAACCAGTAAGGTTCGTCGACCCGAGATTGATGATTTTGGGGCACATAAAATGACTACATTCATTCTCTGAGTGGAGTTCAACGAACTCATCCCCATTCGTCGAACTCAAATCGACAAAATTACATGAATTCGTCGAACGCAGTTCATCTTAACAGAAACTTCAATCCTTTCAGAACTAATAATCAACCAAGATCATCCATAAACCAATTTAATCAATGGATTATTCCACCTAAAAGATATCATCCATTAGTCTATAAATGTAACATCTCATTCCCAATTAGATCCCTCTACTTAGTTTGGGTTAGGAAATGTGGTGGGGGCCTGGGTTTAGGCTAGGTTTGAATCATGGAGTTAGGGTGTAGCCACATGGGACCCACTATAGGGCCCAAGATAACGCAAGTCAAACTAGCCCAAATTAGGGTCTTAGCCACACATTGGTCCCACCACTGCACCTTAAACCCTAATGACAAACTAAAGGAACCATAAGCCACATCCTTGGGTCACCTATTGACCCATGTTGACCCAAGTCAACCCTAAACCATAATTTGGTCAAACCCACACTAAAAGGCCCAATTAGCCCAAGTAGGGCATCACCTTGGCCCAACCCAAGTTGGGTGGTGCCATAGGGTCCATGACCCTCCAAGTGAGATCAGCCCACTCACCATGTTGACCAAGTCAACCTAAAAGTCAACAAAGTGGCCTAAAAGAGAAAATAAGGAAACAAGCCCACCCCTCATGGGCTAAGCCCATAAGTCAAGGCCAATGACCAGCCTAAGAGGTTAATGCCAGCCTCTAACCCCTAAAATCAGGAGAGAGAAGGCATGCATGGGGGCAATTTATACATTTTCGAGAAAAGGAGGAGAGAGAAGAGAGGGAGAGAGGAGATGGAGGCCATGTGGCCCTCCTTCCCTCTGCCCAAGCTATTGGCTGAGCTTCCAAGGATTATTCCAGCAAGGTGGAGGAGTTGGTGTACACCTGGTGGCCAGGAGGAGATTCTAAAGCCATGGTCGACTACCCCCTTAACTCAAACTTATCCCACAACCACTCCCAGCCAAATCAAAGCCCACCATCAGCTTCAGGAGGTGGAAATGAGTGGAGTTCGACTGCTGCAGTAAGGCTTTTGATGGAGAAATGGAGAATCAGTCTAGTTTGTCGGAGCAAGCTTCGTCCATGGAGCACCGCCACCGCACACGCCGCCAAGCCCGGTTGCAGGTCCATTTCGCCTCATCTCACCCCATGCTAGCTTTCTAGCTCAATTAGGCAAGACATTGGGCTCAATAGAGCCCGATA
Source organism: Platanthera guangdongensis (assembly GCA_039583875.1). Taxonomy (NCBI): domain Eukaryota; kingdom Viridiplantae; phylum Streptophyta; class Magnoliopsida; order Asparagales; family Orchidaceae; genus Platanthera; species Platanthera guangdongensis. Next base: position 84,527,145 of record CM077152.1, on the reverse strand, counting down.
CCATGAGAGAAAGTTTGAATTTTCCCGAGCTTTTCTTCTTGCTCGGGATCGCCAGAGAAGCCACCTCCGGCAGCCTCACCGCCGGGAAACGCTAGCCACCACCTCAACAGAGGTGATGGCAATAATCGTCGGCGGTGACGCCGGCTTGGGTGGCCGGAATAAGCCATAAAACATGGCCCAGGAAGGTTTAATCTCAGCCGTTGGCTGATGGGGACGATGACCTGATGCCGTCCAAATTAATTCCAGTTCATTAATTAAAATAATATTTATGAATACTGTTAATTCTGTCACACTTTTTTAGTAACTTTACATGTCAATTTTAGGGCTCTTAGAGGCACATTCAGAGGTAGCTCACAACATAAAAAAATATAGGGCTTGACCTTACCTTTAGAATGACACCCTAAACTCATAATTTGGTATAGTAGAACTCCCTATAGGGCCCTTCTACCATGACTAGTTCTAGGCTAGGGCAAATCTTAAAATAAATTCCCAAGCCAAACCATAAGTCACAATGACTTCAAATTTTGGCCAGGCTTGTGTTAGGTGTAAAACTAGTTTCTGACCAAAAATGGAAATTTTTGGTCAGAATGTTTCTATAGTATTTGATGAAATACTAAAAATTAAATTAAGTGTATTTTTGGAGATATATGATCCCAAATGCCCCCAAATTTGGATGAGATTTTCATTAGGTAAAGATAAATCCATGATAAAATTTTTAGGACATTTTTACCTCTGCATGTTTGGGAAATCCCACATGCATGAGATTGGCATATTCAAACTTGGGGTGCCAATAGTAAAAATAGAAAAGTGTGGATTTAGCCCAATTGGGAGATTGCAAGTCCATGAAACTCTGGTCATAGGCTCATAGGAATGGAATATACCTCCCATGGGAAATTTGGGATTCTTGGGATCAAAAATCCCATTATTTGGAATTATTGGAAAATGTGTCTAGTTAGGAAATAAATTTCGAAAATAGGGCAAATAAATTCATTAAATTATGGATTTTTGACACAAGCTCTAGTTGGGCAAAGTTCACCTCTGGAAAAATTTATGGAATTATTTAATAATGTTTCCTTGGATTTTAAGTAGATTTTACCATTTTGCCCCTGGGCCGTGTCGGCAAATATGAGGCGTGACCCTGGGTCAATGCCTTAGATTCCTTTCTGTTTCATATTTTATTTAACACGCCCCAAGTCACGGGCATGACCTAGGGCGTGACCATGAAATCCAAGGCCAGCGCCTTGGATTCCCTCGCATCTCCATAGGATTCCCCTTACACGCCTAGCATCACGACCGTGCCTCTGGGAGGCATGAGCGTGAAGTTGTGTTGTGTCCCACGCATCCGAGGCAGGAAGCCTCGGTTCTATCATCCTTTGACCCGTGCCTGTCACGCCCCATGTTACGGGCGTGACAGGGGTGCGTGACCAAGCCCGAAAACTCTTTAAATAGAGTTTTTCCCCCTCTCCTTCCTCCACACCTTCCAGCACCTCCCTTCTCCCTTAGCCAACTCCAATACCTGGAAACCCCTTTTTCCTCCCTCATTCCACAATGCCTCGCCATCATCCTCGCTCCACCGCTTCCTCCTCGGAGCACCCCACGGATCCCGCCGCGGCGGAAGCCATGCTGCTCTTTGAAAATCAAACTCAGCAAGAGCGCAGCGAACGCCTCCATGCCAGATCCCTTTGCTTCTTGCGAATCTTGGATTGGGCGATCCTCACCACATTTGGAGCGGCTGATTTGGTTAGGGAATTCCTCTCCACCCCCGGATGGAGTTCCCTCTTCTCCATTTCCGAGCACGCCTTCCTTGAGCTCACTATTGAGTTCTTGGCATCATTCGAGTTCCGTTGGGTGGCGAGTGACGATTTCATCGTCTTTTGCATGGGTGGGGTGATGCTTCAGCTCACCATCCGGCAACTCAATGTCGCCATGGGCTTTTTTTGGAGGCCTTCTCCCAATCTCCCGTATACCTCGGCCTCCTTACTGATTTCCCTGTCGATTTTGACCTTCTCACCTTTTGGGCGGAAATCAGTAATGACACCGCACCCTACACCCCAAAGAAATCCAAAGGCAGCCACCTCATTTCCCCCGCCTTGCACATTATCCACAACCTCCTCACCTTTACTCTTTCTGCTCGCGACGACATCCATGGAGTGGTGACACGAGTAGATTTACTATATTTATATAGTATGTTTTACCGGGTCCCGCACAACCTTGGCTATATGCTCGTAATTTTCTTTCGGCACCAAGCTGAAAATGTGAGGTTGGGAGCGGTGCTCGGCGGGAACTTCATCACTTTTCTTGCCAAGCAGATCAGCCTTTGGGATGCTCTTCCACGACTCAGCTGCTTCCAGACGCCGCAAGTCATCCAGTTCCAGACCCTTCAGGCCCTCGACCTGGCGCGACGACGTGATGGAGAGTTTGCGGTTATCCCCCGAGCGGTCGGTGGCGGGGATCTTGATCTAGAATTCGGTGTCGGTCCCAGTAGCACTGTTCCCTCTCCCCCCATTCCACCACCACCGCAGGAGCCTTCTTCAGTGCCCGCTCCTCAAAACTATTGGGATTGCCAATTTGGGTTAATTCACACTCGCCTAAACCAGATGGAGACCAATTTTGGCAACTGTTTTACTACTTTTGATGCCCGTTTTACTGCACTGGAGCAGAGCCACACTTCTTCTGTGGCGCATATTACACGTGAGTTCGCAACTCTGCGCACTCATTATCCGCCACGGGGGGATGCTAGTGATGAAGAATAGTTCTTATCTTTGGGGTTGTAGTCTGTCATCATGTATTTTCCTTTTTTTGTCTTTTCTTTTCACTTGCCATGTATCTTTTATTTCTTTTTAAAAACAAAAAAATAATCTATATATCAAAAATGTGTTTTGCTTCAGTCTTGTCTTCCAGGTACATTTTGGTTCTGATTGGACCGCTTTAGGGAAGTCTCCTATCCTTTTCTTTATTTATTTTTCCATTGGGGACAATGTATTGTTTAAGTATAGGTGGATATTTCTCAAGCAAAACATTCAAAAACAAATCATAAAAATTATCTAAAAATCTCTATAAAATCATTTTCCATTTTCAAGTTTTAATTTTTACTTATTCTTCACAAAAATACACACAAAAAAAAGAAATATCAAAAATTTCCAAAAAAAATTATGGTTAATTTTAAAATTAGAGAAATCTTTATTTCTATATTTATTCACATGTGAAATCCTTAGTATTCAACTTTTACATAGTGTTTAGATGATTTTTTGATGCTTTAATTGAATTTTTAATTTTGGAGTAGAACTGTTGGCCAAGTTGTGTTTCTAGTCAAGTGCACATGTTTGTAGAATTTAAGTAGAATTAAATATTCAGCATACAATTAGATTTTTATTTTTCTAAATGCGTAGAAATAGTTTATTTTACTTCTACTTTGAAACCGATAAAATCTAAGAATTGTTTAGGAGAGTGTGTAGAAGTTTACTAGAAAGATATTTCGTGGATCAAGAAAGAGGTATTCTTTCTCGATGTCTAGAACTTGCCCTCTAGCTATTCTCAAGACTTTGCATAGGTTAAACTCATTAGCATAAATATGATTTAGGCATTTCTTTTGGCAAGTTTGAGCCTTTGCACCCACACCTAGCATTTTATCTTTACTAAGCCAATTAGAGCTTATACCATTCCTTTTGTTTTAGCTCCACCAACACTTTACCAAAGCCTAAAAAGTATCCTAATTACACACCTATGACCGAGCTTGACATTATATCTACAAAACTGGTTTATGAGTGATAAGGAGCCATTTTATTTTGGTGGCTAATTAAAAAAAGAGTTGTTTATTTTTTCATTCCTCCTCTAAAAAAAGAGAGAAAAGAAAAAATATATAAAAACATGATGAAAATAAATAGAGGAAGTTGAAAACATTTTTCAACATGACACAAAGGACTTTATGAGTTGGCAGAGTTTTTTAATTTATTTCTTTTGTGCAAGCTCTCATTACGTTTTGGTGTGTTTACCCATCGTTTTAATCTTTGATTTTCCAAACCAAAAACCTAAACCTACATTTCAACCTAGTAAAGCCCTACTGATTTGTGCACATAAGTTAAACTAGTGCCGTGGCGAGAGTGTGAAAGGGAAAGCCTATGGCCATCGACATTCATGGATTTTTTTGGAGGGTATCCCGATCTTCGATTTGTGCAATGTTATCTTAGTAAACACGCTACTTTCTCCCTAAATGTGATTTTGAGATTTACCGGGTTTTCATCTTCGAAGTAAAAATAATAAGTGAAAACATATTTTAGAAAATTAAAAACTAATTTGTATGCTGAGTAGGTTCTTCTACAATAATTACTACGCACATAGGCATAAGATTTCGCATTCTACTCCTTAAGTTCAATTGTCACTTCTAGCGTTAAAATTTTTCTACTCTCCATGGAAAGTTGTTTCCTCGGGACTAGCAAACGAATAAGTATGTGGGTATTTGATAACACTAATTATTTTCATTTTTCTTATACTATTTTTTATTAATAGTTAGATATTATATGTCACTTTTATAATCTAAAGTTTATAATTAACTATTTTTTATTTTCTATTTATTTATTCTAACAAAATTAGTTTTAATCTTGCAGGGCTAATCTGCAGGTTATTTGGAGCAGAACTCGAATTTTGCCCGTTCTCGGCCCAGACACGCCCCGTGACACGCCCTCCTAGTGCGTGTCAGAGGGCGTGACACCAAGGAGCTAGACTGTCGACTGCAAATCGTCGAACAGCGAGCAAGGAGCCATGACACGCCCTGTGCCATGCCATCCTTGGGCGTTTCCCATAGGCGTGACAACAAGAAACATCATCGTCGCTCGAAGAACGTCGAGCTACCGCATACACGCTTGTGTGCCTTTTGGACACGCCCGTGTCACCCTAGCATGGGGCGTGCCATACGAAGGAAGAACTGTGGCCGTCATGCCACGTCGGATTAAAATGACACGCCTAGGTCACGGGCGTGACCTAGGGCGTGTCCAGAACATTTCCACCATTAACTCAGTCGTTCCTGCCGTTGCCACCAGATAGCCGTTTTCCAGCATGACACACTCAGGTCACGGGCATGACTATGGGGAGTGATGCCTCCATCAACTGCATTTTACTCCCGCCGTTCTCAGATTCCCGTAGTTTTCCAAAAACAGCCTTGACATGCCCTAGGTCACGGGCGTGACCTAGGCGCGTGACCCATCAGTTAACAGATTTTGGCGGTTTCTCCTCCAACGTTCCCGAGGTTTCAAGACGACGGTTTCGAGCCTGACACGCCCTAGGTCACGCGCATGACCAAGGGCGTGACCAACCAACATTTTTTCTTATAAATTCCAGACAACTTCAGATGCTCAGGGGTCGAATTTTGGGAGTTGGAGTCTTGCAGTTTATTACTCTAAAGTGCTGAATTTTTCATTTCTTAGCTTAGTTTTTCCTAAGTTTCAATTCAAGTTGATTTTATTTTCATTATGTCTTTCCCTACCTTAACTTGTCTTTCCCTAACAATGATGAGTAGCTAATTCTCATTTAGCGCTTGATCACGATGAAGCTTGGAATAAAATAAACTCTTCTTTTCTTTATCAAATGTCTTGCTCTTAATTTTGCTCGCTTATGATTTATCTTTGATTTATATTTCGTCGAATTCATATTTCGCGGATATGTTTTTCGATCCAAGATCTGTATCCTAAATGACCAAGAGGTTGCGGATACGAGTAGATCACTCAAAGATAAAAGGAGTTGCATGCACTCCTCGAGAGAGGACGGCATAAATCCTCCGGATTGGAGTCAAATCAAATAGAGTGGTTCACCGCCTAAAGCATGCTTAGGGGTTTCGACTGGCGGAGAGGTCTTAATCGATCATCCTAACGTTAGTCAAAAGCATGAGCTCGAGAGAGACGCTTTTGTACTTAGGAACTTCCACGGTCGAGTGAGTAATCTAAGAGCTCGCATTACTTTATTTTCAAGAAGGTTTATTTTAGTCCAAGTGGATTCTAGATCAAGTGCTAGCTTCCCCAAAATCGAATTTCTCTTTCATAGCATAACGTCTCCTTTTCTGTTTTAAACAAAAACCAACTTTCCATCCGATAAGATAATAGCTCTTTCTTGTGAGTATAAGTACTCGACAAGCCCCGAGTCGATATACGACACTTGATTCTATACTCCGAACGATAAGTATACTTGCCTCATCGATTGGAAGCTCGCGTTAGCGCGGAGAAATTAATCAACATTACTCTATGGAGAAGAATCAGTCAAGGAAAGCCATAGCTAAAGTTGCTTCTCTATCCAAGTAGAGCCAAAACAGAAGATAAATCTCTATATCGGTAAAGAAGAAATCTGATCTAGGTTTTTCTCACGACAGAAGGAAAGGCAGAGTGGTTGAATTCTGCCTTATAGGTTAGCTGATCGAAGACAATCATTCATATTCTTTCCTCCATCAGCAAGATCAGAATCAAGATTCTGAGTAACTTCCAACACAAGCAGTAGATCATTGAAGATTGTCTTTCCTATTGCTGAGAAGAAGAGAGAGGTGAGATTCCCTCGGCTCAGGAAGCAGTTGATTTAGAGAATAAAATCTCTTGAGTCAAACTTATTTTAATCTTTCAAATTCTGTGGATCTGTTCAAGATCTATGTTGTCTGGCCTAGATTATATAGGTTGTTTGTTGATCTGTGAGATCAGTGTTGTAAAACCTAACTTATAAAGGCTGAGAGTAGGATCCAGTATAGGATCTGTGTGTTAGGGATAATCTCACAGCCTGTATTGAAGGGCATTTGTGCATATATTAGGTGATCAGGTGATTACTATGTGGCGGGGCTGAGTGCCTGTGTTGTGAGTCTTAGTGGAGACTGAGTGATCCGATGGGATCATGTTGTAATCTCTGAGGATCCAAGTTATTGTAGAAGTGCCTTGTCTAAAATTCTGTTAGAAAGGTGGGAGGGATAGTGGATGTACCCATATACTGTGGAACCACTATAAATATCGGTTTTGTTGTGTGTTATTTTATTGAAACCAGAACTAAGCATACATAGTACTACCTAAAATAATAAATGGTTTTAAAGAACTTAAAAAGACCTTAATAACTTATTCACCCCCCCCCCCCCCGGGGTGATTTGTTACCCTTGTATGCAAAGACTTTCAAATGGTATCAAAGGGAGGTTACTCGAGAAAGGCTTAACAATCTGAGTAGATCACCAGTGTATCTGTCAGAATGGTTTAGGAGAGAATCACAAAGAGCTAGGATCCATGAAACTTCCTCTCTGTAGGAAGAAGAATTTTGGTATGTGGAAGGAAAGGGTCAGATTGTTCATGGAGACATCTGATCCTAGGATCTATATAACAGTTTAGGAAGGACCCATCATCCCTATGAAGGTATCTATCCTTGATGCAAACATTCAGACTCCAAAGAAGTATACTGAAATGACTAAGGATGACATCATTTTAGCTACAATAGATAAGAGGGCACAAAACATTATAGTTAGCGTCATAGATGACTCCATCTTTCAAAACTTGGTACACTGCAAGACCTCAAAGGAAATGTGGGACACTTTGGTAATTTACATGGAAGGTGCTGAGGAATTCAGAGATGATTGAAATCAATGCTCAATCAAAAGTATGAAGCTTTCAGACAGATTAGGGAGGAGACCATAGCTAGCTACTATGAAAGATTTTTTCAGAACTATTACTGAACTAAGGACCTATAGCCGGGTCTGTAGCAATTATGAGCTAAATGATAAGTTCCTTAGGTATCTTACTAGAGACTGGGATACTAAGATATGTGTCATTAGAGAATTGGCAAAGTTGCCAGATACTCCACCATCCATACTGTTTGGTAAGTTGCTGTCATATGAGATGCAGCTGACTGCAAGGAAGGAGGAAGAGAAGACCAGCAAAATCCAGACCAAAGAATCTATTATGGCCTTCAAGGCTGATAGCTCCAAGAGGTGCAAGGAGAAGAATCCTTCTCCCCCAAGAAGGCCAGCTGAGTCAGGAAATTCAAGTCAAGAGACATCAGGTTGTAATAGGTTTGATGAAGATTTTGCTGCTTTCTCAAGGCAGTTTCTAAAGATGATGAAGAAGGGGTGGTCGAGCAAACCTACCTGTTCCTTTCAACACAAGGAGGACTATTACAGAACCAAGAAGAAACCCTCCAAGAAGGGCAGGTATGATCCAAAACCTGGTAAATATGTTTCTAATAAGGTTATCTATTTTTACTACAACAAGTCAGGGCATGTTGTGGCTGAATGTCCTATGAAGAAGAAGGAGGCTGGTGAGAAAAATCACCACCATAAGAAGGGAAAGAAGGAGAAGACCTTCATTGCTAAGAAGGAGAAAAGTTGGGCTGACTCATCCTCCTCAGAGTTAGGTGATGAAGATGAAGCCAAAATTGGGTTGATGGCTAGATTATATGAGGAATCTTGTCTGGATCAGCCTGGACCATCTAAGGTACACTCGCCATCCAGCTCTTCATTTACGTCTAATTATAAGACTGATCCTAGTTCAGAAGCATCTCAATCATGTGATGAAGATGGGTCTGAATCAGAGGAAGATGTCAATTCAGTTATTAACAAGTACGGTGTCTTGTTGAATGCTTTCAAGAAAAGCAAGATGCTAGCCAAGAAGCATGCAAGGGAAATATCCTCCCTTCATCTTGCTGCTTCCCAGCATGCAGAATTGATGGATCTGAAACTAAAGGAAATCAGTGAACTATAAACCATTTCCTTCATTCAGATAGGCACCATTGAGTACCAGGAGAACCAAATAAGGGACCTAGAAGAATTGCTTGGGAGGGAGAGAAGGATAATGGCTAGCTACTCCATGCCAAGTTCAGTGCTGCCCTTGATAGACTTCTTTTCCTCCAAAAAGGGTGTAACATCCCAAAAAGGAGTAGGAAGTAACATGCTAAAATGTTGAACATAGTTTGACGAACGCCGCACGGAGTTCTACGAACATCGCACGGAGTTCGAAGAATGTCGCACGGAGTTCAACGATCATCGTATGGAGTTCCACGAACGTCGAACGGAGTTCGACGAATATGGTTTTGTTATATGTCATGTATCCTTTCAGCAAACGTCGAACGGAGTTCGACAAACATCGAATGGATTTCGGGAAGGTCGACAAATGTAGTGTTGTATCCTTTCGACAAACGTAGAAAGGATTTCTCGAGTAATAGCGGCGCCAGCTGGATGGTCAAAGCGGATAGGGTGACTATTCAACTCAAATCCAGGCCAGTGCTTCATTTTGATGGAGTGATGGTGTGGCTGGGGTCTAACCCAAGGCCACATATGCAGAGGGGTTGGGATGAGGAAAACATTATTTCCTTCTCACTTTCTCTCTCTTCATTTCATCCATGTTCTTGAGAAGAAACTAAAGATTGGAGATAAGGGTTTGGGCTGACCTTTGTGAAGGTGCTAAAGGAGTTTCCCTCATTAGAAGCGGGATCCGAGGCTAGATTTGTGAAGGGGAAAGTGAGGCGCTCATTTCCATCCACGTAGAAAAGCTTTTCCATGGCTCCGAAGAGAACTACAAGGGTAATGATCTTCCTTCTTGGACAAGTGAAGTCCTAATTTTGCATGTGCATGAAATCCTCCATCAAAAGGTGGATTGTTAAGAGAAATCTGTGGGTTGATACGTGTTATCCCCAATTAAATTTGCATAAAGATCGGGAAATGTGTAGTACGGAATAGGCATGTTGTATGAAGCACATCAGGATAGGTTGGTCTGGACTGGTGATGCTTTATTTTGCGAATCATAGAATACTCCGCATATAAACGAGTATTTTATGGAGTCTGTGGGTTGTGCCTGGGAAGTGGAGTAACAAGAAGTACTAGAGTGGAGTTCCAGGAAAATAGCCTCAAAATTCATGTGTTGTATAGTATGGAAAGACTAGTGTTTCTGGCACTACAGGATGCTATAGGGTGTTTTTGGATCGTTGGTCCAGTAATGATTGAGGTTGGGGACAGAAGGTGAATTCTGTCGCCAATGCCCAGGCATACTGGGTGTCGCTTGTGATAGCTCCCAGAAAACCTATTGTGAAGCCAGTATCTCGAAGATAGTGTGGCTAATGCGAGCTATAAGATCTGAATGGCCAGTGAGCCGAACGGACATGGGGAAGCCAACCTGCGTCTATCTAGACATTGAACTGGAGATTTAAGCAACGGGTAAGGGTTGAACTGTATACGGGTTATGTTTGTCTAACTTGACTGCCTGGGTTATTGGCGTTCGTTAGGATCACATAATGAGAGTCTTGGGTTGTACTCCATCAAGACTAAATTCTCCATCCGTAGGCCATGGAGCATGAATGCTAAATGTTTACCGTTAGGTTAGGGACCTCTGAACGGTGGTGGGACCCTGGTTTTTCGGTTCACTGATAATGTGCCCTGAGTGCACGGAGCGTCGGGTCGTGCGACCAACATTTGTAATATATGGAACTGTGCGTGAGTGCACGTTTTGTAATATATCTGCTTGTAAAAATATTATGCCTGCAGGGAAGGAATACCACTGCCCCAGGAAAGGGGTAGGGTCGTTATAAATTGGTCAGCTGGATGTTGACTGTTTCCTTGGTTGTCACCCTCGTGGTGGAATGTCTCTGTGCAGGTGTTGGGGAGCCGAGCGGGATATAGCGGGCTGAAGCCCTTACCACTAAGCTGGCCATCGAAGGCCGAGTAGAAAAAATTTACTATTTTTATCTGTGGCTGACATGTATTCCTATGTATGTAATCCACACCTATAAAATATAACTGTAAGGCCATACGGCCAAACACTTTTGTGCATTTCTGTATACATTCATGTGGTATTTATAAATGCGGTGGTTTATATATAGCGGGCATTCCTTATTGTTGAGTTCAGTAGTAACCCCTAAAGCTTCCGCTAGAATGCTCTGAGTTAGGATGCGTGTACTGGTTTTGATATTCATAAGTAATGTCACTGACTGTCTGTGGAATATGGCGTGGGGCCCCGGGCGTAGCCTCTATTATATTTCATGTGACGGAGGGAGGTGTTATAATGTGTTATCAGCTTGTCTTGGTCTTCCTCCTGTGAATTCGTGGTCGAATTATTTTGCATGGTGGCGAGCACGTGTACGTGTGACCCGTCATAACATAAATGAACTCAAGAATTTCCACCAAGGAATGCAAATACACATGTTTAAGGAACTTGCGCTTTCCTATAACGTTGTTGTTGTTTCTTCAAAGTCGCTAAAGTGTGTCTTTTGCACGTACAGGTGACTCGAAGTGGTGTGGGGTAGTCTGAGCCCCAGCATTCTGATGAGAGCACGACACTAGCTAAGGTGCCTACAGCTACTTCGTATACGGAGACAGTGTGTTTAGTTGTTGAGGCGTTGTTTGCAATGATACAAGCACAGCCTACTGGGCAGGCACAGCCTGCAGTGGTGCCAGAACAGGTTTGTGTGAGGCCAATACTTGTTGAGGCTGTTGGAGATCCACAAGTAGCTGAACGACAACTGAAGCAGTTTATGAGCTTCAATCCTCCTACGTTCGCGGGGGCAGGATCCCCAACGTAGACATACGACTGGCTTGTGCGAGTTAAGAGGATTTTGAAGGCAATAAGAATTGAGGAACAAAAAGTCACCTTGGCCACTTTCCTGTTGGAAGGAGAGGCTCGGCTTTAGTGGAATGAAATGTAGATGCACCACTTAGCAGGCAGACAACTAACGGAGGTCTCGATAATGGATGTTTATAGACTGTTCTTGGCGAAGCATCTGTCGTCAGCGCAGCTCATACCCATGGAAAATGAGTTCCAGAGTCTAACTCGGGGAGAAAGTAGCGTTGATACCTACTTACATGAGCTTATAATTTGGGACGTTATGTGGGGTCTACCTTCGCTGAAGAAGAGTGTAAAACCAATAGGTTCTACGAAGGACTGCGGGATGAGCTGACATTTCTGCTCTCGAGTTCGGTGAACCAAGTGTTTCAAGCACTGGTAAATACGGCCAGTGCATTGGAAAAAGATATGAGGAGGGTACATGGAAAGATGGACTTAGCGGTGACAAAGTCTGAGTTCAAAGTGTCGCATCCTGAAAAGTCGGGCTACCACAAGTGATGGGTAAGGGGTCCAAGTTTTCTGGACAGGGTCCTTCTATAGTTGCATCTGAAGCAACTTCTAGGCAAGACACTCATGCCTGTTATACATGTGGAAAGGTGGGTCATCTAGCCCGTGAATGTCGGGTTGGTCCACCAAAGGTTGAGAAGAAGGCAGGAGCTACTTATGCGAAAAAGAGAAAGGCAGTGGAATTTATGGCATCCTAGTATGCTCCGGCCCAACCAAGGGTGTACAACCTTGGACAACAAGAGGCCATCAAACAGGTAGATGTGGTCACAGGTATGAGTTAACATACAGTTTTTACTACTTTCCATACTTAGTACCTTGTGCGTTACTTGTGCATGAAGTGTTTATGTTAGGCTTTGTCCTAATTTTGGATTGTCCGACGAGAGCACTGTTCGATACAGGTGCTTCGCATTCGTTTCTATCTAAGGACTTCATGTCACGAATCGGAGTGCCTACTCACATGACGACAAATAACGGGTAGGTATTATTACCTAACGGTTGTGTGATGGTTGTGGATAAGTCCTGCTTTGTGGAGGTACGGATAGGAAGTCGGGATTTCAGGTTGGAAGCATCCATGCTACTGATATCTGAGTTCGATGTGATCTTTCGTATCGACTGGCTTTCGGAGCAGCATGCATGTATTTATTGCAACTCAAAGGAAGTCACACTGGGTCAGAATACTGAGCTTGAGACTAAATTCGCTGGTGTGCGAGGATTGAGCAGGATATTGATGTCTGTTCTCCAAGTCGTCAAAGCGGTTCGGAAGGGCGCAGAGTTATTCTTCATGCTTTTAGAGGTTGTTGAGCCAAAGACCATTGTGAGTGATGTTCCTATTATATCGAAGTATGATGATGTTTTTCCTAAAGTTCTTCCGTGGTTACCGCCGCAGCGGGAAATAGACTTTACTATCGAGTTCGTGTCAGGTGCGAAACCTGTGGCCCGCTCGCCATACCAAGTAGCGCCAAAGGAAATGGAGGAACTTAAGGTTCAATTGTAAGAGCTGCTAGAGCAAGGATATATACGCCCAAGTATATCATCGTGGAGCGCACCGGTTCTTTTTATGAAAAAGAAGGATGGAAGCTTGTGGCTGTGCATCGACAATGTAGAATTGAACAAGTTAACAGAAAAGAATAGGTATCTGATTCCACTGATAGATGACTTGTTCGACTAACTGGTGGGATCAACGGTGTACTCGAAGCTGGATTTGAAGTCTAGCTACTACCAGTTGAGGATTCGGGAATATGACATTCCCAAGATAGCATTTGGAAAACGCTACGGCCATTATGAGTTCGATGTGATGCCATTTGGGCTATGTAATGCGGCATCGGTGTTCATGGATCTAATGCACCGAACGTTCCGAGAGTACTTGAACTTATTTATTATCATCTTTGTTGATGACATATTAATGTACTCGCAGTCTGAAGAAGACCATACGAACCATTTACAGATGGTGTTGCACACACTGAGGAGGAACAAGCTCTGCGCCAAGTTCTAGAAGTGCGAGTTCTGGTTGTCATCAATGGCCTTTCTTTGCCATGTGATTAGTGGAGAGGGCATTGTGGTGGTTCCTGTTGGATCCCTAGTTTGGATTTGGGCTAGGTTCACTAATTAGGATGTATCTGACCAATATTGTATAGCTAGGGTCAAGTCTTTGAGTCCTAGAGTTTATGCTAAGTCATTAGGTTCAACCTTGATGGACCAACCAGCAGAAGACCTCAGTGGACTCAAGACTTAGAAGAAATCAAAGTTGAGAATTTAAGTTCGACGTTCGTCGAACTCAGCTCAACGATAGTCGTGCTCTACTCGACGAACTCAGAGTTAATTCTCTGAGTTGAGCTCAACGATATTCAAGCTCAGGTCGACGAAGTCTGGAGTTCAGCCTTCAGCACATTCTTTTCAGATTCCTTTCGCTGAACTCAGCTCGACGAAGACAGATTATCAGCTCGACGAACTTGGAGCGCAGATTAGGCAAGTTATCTCCAGAATGTAGTTCGCTGAGCTCAGGTCGATGAACAGGTTTTCTCAGGTCGATGAATAGGATTTCTTAGCTCGACGAGCTTGGATCTCCAGTCGATGAAATCTATTCAGAGGTCGACGATTTCTGTCCAGCGCCTGACTTAGAGTTTTTTCCCCTATTTTTGTCCTTATTTTATATATTATTTAGCAGTAATTTCCTGAGTAATTAATGCATATATTCCCCTGAATATAGTCATTATTGGCATCATTGATTATGGTCTTCATTATGGTTAATTACTTGCTTAATTTATTGGGATAGTTGGGAAACTTATTAAAGTAAATATTCTTCAACCGTATTTCATTCTCTCCAGGCAATCAACAATTAATGCATGAAATTCAAAATTTAAAGGAGAATTTCGACAGAGAATATAAAAGAAATTTTTCTCTTTTCAATAGACAAGAAGCAGAGATATACAAGCAATAGAGAATAACAAGAGAAGATTTTTACAAAAACATACACAAGATCCTTTGTTTCTTCTCTGTGCATAAAACATCCAGTTTTCTCCTTGTGCTCACTGAAGACTGGAGAAGAATAACAAACAAAGATCAAGAGTCTTCTTCAACTTCTCTCTAGGAAAATTCAAGGACAACAATCATTCTATCAGTCAGAAGTTCCTGGACAACATTTCAAGACAAGACAGAAGACCTACACCCTGAGCAAGGCTCCAAGTGATTTCTGAAGGAGTCTTAACAACAACAATCCAGTAAGTCTTCTCTGTTGATTAGAGAAAGAGAAGACACCATCACATATCTCACCTCCTCCTATATAAAGGGTTTATTAACTCCCTTCAAAATTTTATTCTTGGTTTTTGGGCACCTGATCAAAATCTCAAAGGGTTGTGAGATCTCCCTGGAAATAGATCTTGTGGTGGCAGTCGCCTGATCAAAAACCTGCTAGTGGATTCCAACCAGGGTGGTAGAAGAGTGGATGTACCTAGTTTGGGGAACCACTATGAATTTCTTGTGTCGTCTTTTTGCCTATTTTCTTTGTGCTGTGATAGATTAGTTAGTTGTGTTGTGGTAGATTAGCTTAGATTATCTTTCATTTCTATTACTACTACTGGTATCACTACTTTACTCTGATAATATTTAAAACATCCAAAAATATTTAATTACTCTATTCACCCCCCCCCCCCTAGAGTAAATCAGATCTAACCCCTTTCTTTCAATTGGTATCAGAGCAAGTTCCTTTGGTTGTACAAGTTAACACTTGAACCAAAAGATCCTTATTAGATCTGATCTTCATTTCTCCTAGTTTTGTTTATTTCATAGCATGACACAGAACAAAGATTATGCAAGCACTAGACCTCTAGTCTGCAACTTGAACAAGTTTGCATTCTGGAAGTCAAAAATTAGACTTTATATGAATTCTATTGATGAAGACATTGTTGGAGCATGCATTCCATGCTTCCTAGTTTGCTAATAACAAATCTTGTTTGTATTTGATATTTGGATGTTATTGGTGTGTAGGTAACACAGGTTAATATCTCATATCTTTTTGATGATGAATCAGATCAGGATTGAGCTCGGGAGATATCGCCAGGCGATAGTCGGTATCGCCAACAGGCGATAGCGCCACTCGACACTCGACACTCGACACTTGACGCAAGATATTGCCAGGCGATAGTAGGTATCGCCAATAGGCGATAGCGCCACTCGACACTTGTGTAACACCCCCTATCTGTCACATAGCATATAGCAGTAGGTCCAGCCGGGGCCCGACGCCGTATGCCACAGACAGATCGGGTGGTTACTTATGGAAACCATCCAACCAATCTCAACGTCCTACACAGAGCATTCTAGCGGAAGCAGTTTATAAAAGTTGTAACAAAGAACCCAGCATTCAAGCACGAATGTCCACTAATATAAATTAGGAATGTTATACAAAATACCCAAAAAAGCCTTAAGGCCTTACAAAATGTTTCACTTGATATTACATGTTTTACAAACCACGGCACGCAAGCCGGTCATACATGAACAAAACAGTAAACACTTCCAAATAGGCCTTCAAGGGCCGGCTTCGCATTCGGGCTTTAGCCCGCTATTGACCGCTTGGTCCAGCTGCACCTGCAAGCAACAAACCACCACACGGTGGCAAAACAAGGCAACGGTCAGCAATGCTGACAAAATTATAACGATCCCGCCCCCAACTCAGGGCGGCGATGCTCCTTCCCTGCATTTCATTAGCATAAGCGAGCAATAAATAATCAGCCATTTCATCACAGACGTTGGCTCTCACGGCCACACGCCCCGTGCTCTCAGGGCACATTCTCGGTGAACCGGTCGATGTCACGTCAATTAAAGCCATAGACATTCCGGACTCACCACCGCCTCTTGGACGGCCAAACCTATGAGCAATTTGTCTTCCTGGCCTGGGTCACGACAATTTAAGCCATTGACCGCCGAAGACCCTAATCTATGCCAACGGCAAGTGCCACGTGCCTTTAGGTCTCTTTAACCGAACGACATAGAACGGGTACGGTTCCATCTAACCCGTGCTCACATCGCAACGACAATTTAAGCCATTTGCGCGGGTCAAACTTCCGCCGAGTCCCATTTCCATCACAAGTCACATAACCCGGTTATGTTCAAGTTGGCTCTCAAGCCACCAAGTTGGCAAGATCTCGTATCCGCCCAGTTTTCCGGGTGCACCTTTGGGTTAGTCCCCAAGGCTCCCTGCTGCAATCTACCGCTTAGAAAACCCGAAAAACAACCAATAACACGGAGTCTTCTACGGCATTATGCAATGCAACATCACCGATCCAGACCAACATGTCCGGGTAGGCTTCACACATCATGCCTATGTCCGTTCTTGCTTACGGACTCTAAACAATGGGGACTTCACATATCTACCCGAAGGAACGCCTCCAACTCTCCGCAAACTCGCGAGAGCGGGATTCCTATGCTAAGAAAGAGAGCTACTCATGCTCAAGATGAGGATCGTTACCCTTGCGTTCCTCTTTGGCGCCATGGAAAAGTAATCGGATGAAAACCACCGCACTAGCGTTGCCTCTGTGGATCCGGAGTCGGCTCGCGATTCGGAGCTCCGAAGCTCCTCCAATGGCGGGATCTAGCTCCTTCTTCCTCCCTTGGCTCTCCTCTCTCTCTAAGGTTTTAGAAAGATGATAAGTTAAGAAAAGTGAGGGTTTTCCAAGTCCATTCACGGGTATATCCCTTCAGGAACAACCCCCAGCCGTTGGATCTTCAGTTAAAGAAATGAATGGCTTCGATTCGGGGCTGAAATGCCCAATCTGGACCGAACACGGCCTGGCACACGCCCGTGTCCAGGGCCGTGTGCCTCATTCGCCGTCAAAATCGAATCACCTGGAACCTCACACGGGTATCGAACACGCCCGTGTTCGAGCTGTCACGCCCGTGTTCCACCTGACACGGCCGTGTGGCCGGCCGTGTACCCCATCATTTTTTCCCCAAAATCAACCCGAGCACTGCACGGGTTCTAGGATACGCCTGTGTCCCTACCCGTGTCACCTCAACATGCCTGGACCCCAAGCTGTGTACACGGTCTCGACACTCGACACTTCGTCGAGTGAAGATCGTCGACCTGATGACACGGCCTTGGACACGCCCGTGTCCTAGGCCGTGTGCCTTGTCTCGACGCATTGTCGAGCAAATCTTGACGACTCCCCAGGACGATCATCGAGACAGGTCGACACGCCCTGGGACACGCCCGTGTCGCAGGCCGTGTGCCTTGTCTCGACGCATCGTCGAGCGAATCTCGTCGACTTCGCAGCTAAGTGTCGACACGGGTCGACACGCCCTGCGATACGCCTGTGTCCCAGGTCGTGTGCCCAGTCTCGACACAATGTCGAGACCAAAGTGTCGACTTCCCGTCTTAGTGTCGACACAGGCTTGACATGCCCTGGGACACGCCCGTGTCCCAGGCTGTGTGCCTACAGCCAGAACCCAAACTGGCCTAAAACGTCCCCCCCCCCTTCGCTCCTTTGAGTTTCGGGGCGTTACAACTCTCCCCCTCTTAAAAGAATTTCGCCCACGAAATTACATAAAGGAAAGACATGTACAAAACCAAATTTTGTACCTGAGCGGAACAACTCCTGATACTCGTCAAGTATAGTCTGCTCTCGCTCCCAAGAGAGCTTCTCACGACCGCAATTATCCCACCGGACCTTGACCATCCTGATCTCTTTATTGCGTAGCCTCTTGACCTCCGAGTCCTCGATCCGCACGGGCTTGACCTTTGTCGTTAGCCCACTATCCACCGGCACTTGATCAACCGTGATCACTTGCGTAGGCTCTTGCACCGCCTTCCGAAGTACCGAAATATGGAATACATCATGTAAACCACTAAGCTCCACTGAAAGCTTCAACTGATAGGCCGCTTCACCAACTCGCTCCAGAACCTCAAACGGTCCAAGGTACCTCGGGCTTAGCTTTTTCAATCGCCGCACCCGCGAGACACCCTTGAACGGCTTGATCTTTAAGTATACATAATCGCCCACAGCGAACTCCACGTTCCTGTGCTTGGCATTATAGTACTTTTCTTGCCGGTCCTGAGCGATAAGCAACCTCTCCCAAATGGTTCGCACCAAATAAGTAGCATCATCCACTTCTGATCATTTATAAAACCTTTACTCACCCGTTTCTAACCAAGACAACGGCGTGCGACATTTTCTACCATATAGGGCCTCGAAAGGCGCCATCTGAATGCTCGCTTGGTAGCTATTGTTGTATGCGAACTCCACCAAGTAAAGGTGGTCTTCCCATTGCTTTCCAAAATCCAAGACACACATGCGAAGCATGTCTTCCATGGTTCTATTGACACTCTCGGTCTGCCCATCCGTTTGCGGAAGGAAGGCTGTGCTAAACTTCAGCTTTGTTCCCAACATTTGCTGCACAAGCCTCCAATCGTTGGACGTGAACCGCCCATCTCGGTCACTCACGATGCTGCGGGGCACACCATGAAGCCGCACTATGTTATCCACATAATGCTTTGCCAACTTCTCCACCGGATCATCCTTCCTATGCGGAATAAAATGCGACACCTTCGTTAATCGATCAACAACCACCCAAATGGCGTCGTTTCCCTTCTGCGACCTTGGCAAACTGTGCACAAAGTCCATAGAGATGTCGTCGAATTTCCACTCCGGAATAGGCAAGGACTTAAGAAATCCTCCCGGCTTTTGGCACTCCGCCTTTACCAAGGCGCAAGTTTGGCACTTCGCTACGTATAGCGCCACATCCTTTTTCAAACCCGGCCACCAAAACAGTTTCTTCACATCACGGTACATCTTCGTGCTCCCCGGGTGAATCGAGTACTTGGTATGGTGTGCCTCGTACAACAACTCCACCCGTAAATTGCCCACACTTGGGACGCACAAACGACCGTCTCTCCAAAGTAATCCGTCCTCCACGACGAATTGGGAATTTGACCCATCCAGAGCCTCTACCATGAACTGCTTCATATGACCATCCATATCCAAAGCCTGCCGAATACGATCAGCCAGGTCATATTGGACTTCAGTCCAATTCAGAACTGCTTCAGCACTTGATTGCCTGTCCACACAAACAATGTCCAACGCCTCCAACTCTCGCACCAACCGCTCATCATGCACCGATAGCCAATTGGCTTGAGCTGGGGCTCGACGACTCAACGCGTCCGCAACCGCATTCCCTTTGCCAGGCACGTAGTGGATCTTGAACGTATAGTCCCCCAGGAACTCCATCCATCTACGCTGCCGCATATTCAGATCTTTCTGATCAATAAGATACTTCAGGCTCTTGTGATCGGTGTAGATATCAATCTTCACACCGTACAAGTAGTGTCTCCACAGCTTCAAGGCAAAAATCACGGTCGCTAACTCCAAGTCATGGACCGGATAGTTCCTCTCGTGCACTTTTAGCTGTCTCGAGCCATAAGCTATTACACTTCCGTGTTGCAGTAGCACGCAACCCAAACCGCTGCCTGAAGCATCGCTATAAATCACATAGCCTTCGGTCCCACATGGCGAACTCAGCACAGGCGCCGTGGTCAACCGACACTTCAACTCCTCAAAAGCTCGTGCGCACTCCAGCGTCCAAACGAACTTATGCTCCTTCCTCGTCAAAGTAGTGAGAGGTAACGCTATCCGCGAGAAGTTCTCTACGAAGCGCCTATAATAGCCGGCAAGCCCCAGAAAACTCCGGACTTCCGCTACAGTAGCAAGCTCAGGCCACTCCCGTATCGCAACAATCTTCGCCGGATCCACAGCAATACCCTCTCCACTTACTATATGCCCAAGGAATGCCACTGAGGATTGCCAAAACTCGCACTTCGAGAACTTGGCGTACAACTGATTTCTCCTTAGCGTCTCCAACACCAAATGAAGATGCTTCAAGTGATCTTCCTCACTTTGCGAGTACACAAGAATATCGTCGATGAAGACGATCACGAAATGGTACAAGTACTCCCTGAAAGTCCTGTTCATCAAATCCATGAACACTGACGGCGCATTAGTCAGCCCAAACGGCATGACCGTAAATTCATAATGCCCGTATCTCATACTAAACGCTGTCTTCGGGATATCACTCTCCCTTATCTGCAGCTGATAGTACCCAGCCTTGAGATCCAACTTCGAGTACACGGTCGACCCGACTAACTGATCAAAAAGATCATCAATCCGGGGGATCGGGTACTTGTTCTTCTCGGTCAGCTTGTTGAGCTCCCGATAATCAATACATAGCCTCAAGCTTCCGTCCTTCTTCTTAACAAAGAGGACCGGTGCTCTCCAAGGCGAAGAACTCGGGCACACATACCCTTGCTCCAACAACTCTTGCAGTTGAACTTTCAGCTCCGCTATTTCCTTAGGCGCTAGCCGATATGGAGATCGTGACACAGGCTTTGCACCTGGCACTAGCTCGATCGTAAAATCTATCTCCCGCTGAGGCGGGGCTCCAGGAAGATCTACGGGGAACACATCAGGGTATTCCGATACCACTGAAATACAATCCAACGCGGGCTTCGGCTTTGCAACCTCCACTAGTGTAAAGAACAGTTCTGCACCAGCATGAACCGCCTTCACCACCTGAAGAGCAGACATCAACGTCTTGCTCGACCCCTTTAAGCCCGTAAAAGTCGTCTTACGACTCGCTCCTAGCTTAACTTCCTTGCTACCGCAATCTATATGGGCCTGCTGCTCCGAGAGCCAGTCCATGCCAAATATGACGTCGAACTCCACTAACGGAAGTAAAGACGCCCGCAGGTCGAACGCCTGCTCCCCAATACGAATCTTAACATCGCAGATCCTATCCGCTCGCATCGAACACCCATTGGGCAACAACACATCCAACTTATCCTTCGCCATCGAAGAAGGGACTCCGATGCGTGATATAAATCCTTCGGACAAGAAGGAGTGTGAAGCTCCCGTATCGAAGAGTGCTCGTGCCGGATTTTCACATATCAATACAAATCCTAAACAAGTAGTGGTAAGGTAACATGTGCATAACAAGTATTTAAAGAAATTGACTTGCTATAAATTAAACCGTACCTGTCACCACATCAGCTTGTTTAATGGACTCCTATTGGCCAAGATTGTAGACCCTTGGTTGGGCCGAAGCATAATGGGATACGGTCGACTCCACCGCCTTTCCCTTCTCTTCATAAGTAGCTCCCGGCCTTCTCTCGGACTTAGGACGTCCGCTCCAACAATCACGGGCGAAATGCCCCGTCTTTCCACATGTAAAACACGCGCCCGGGGTCCGACTCGTAGTCGCCCCAGAAGCACCAGAAGGAGCTGGACCCGAAGTCCTATGCTTCTTGAAAGACCTCCGATAGCCGGACTTTGAAGTACTCGGCACTTTAAATTCAGATTTTCTATCACCCAAGCCTTTCTTTGCTTGTACGTTCTTCATGTCCTTCTCCAAGGACCGGGCAGTATTGACCAAGGTTAAGAAACCCTGCGTCATTGGCCCCGATAGTAGTAATCTCAACTCATCTCTCAACACTTCGTAGAAGAGATTAGTCTTGCGCTCCTCATCCATGATGGTGGAGCTAGCATAACGACTTAAACGAGTGAACTCATGGAGATATTCATCCACGCTCTTCTCACCCTGAACCAACTTCAGAAATTCGTTCTCCATCGAAATCCTCTGAGTAGAAGGGAGGTATCTTGCTAAGAACAATCCCGAGAACTCTTCCATCGGAACGTATATCAGTTGTCTACCTCTCAAATGATGCAGCTCCAATCCTTCCCACCACATTCTCGCTTCACTGTCCAAAAGGAACGTAGCGATGGTGGTCATTTGCCACTCCTCCGTCTCTGTTGCTGTCATGACTCTCTTCACCCTGGAGAGCCAGTCTTCAGCCTGAGATGGGGTTCCCAACCCCGAGAATAACGGAGGATTAAAGCTCATTAAATGCTTTAGCTGCCTCTCAGTTGCCCTCCTTGGCACCACCGGTTCCACAACCACTTGCTCCACTCTCCTCGGCTCAGCCTCTCGAAGAGGTTCCTGCTCCATCACCAGAGCGGGCTGCTGCGCTTGCCTTGCAGGCTGCGCATTTATCACGGCCAACACCGCTTCAGCCACCAATCAAATATTCTCAGCCGACAGAGGTGTTGCAGGAGCAACATCCGGTGCACTACTAGCCTCAAAAACTCGGCGTTCTCACGGCCCAACACCACTTCTGGTCACCTATAGTGGTACAAAACACCGTTAAGCGACCAAATAAATTGCAAAAAGCAATTATAGGAACACACAGGTTCCTCAAACTCGAGTATTTTCATTCCTAAGTGGACATTCATGGGTTCTTTTACTGTTATTACGATGACGCACACAATGTGCTCACCACCCCTTAAAAAGAATTCGCCCACGAATTCACTTTAAGCCCGACCAAAACCAGTAGTCTGATACCAATTTGTAACACCCCCTATCCGTCACATAGCATATAGCAGTAGGTCCGGCCGGGGCCCGACGCCGTATGCCATAGATAGACCGGGTGGTTACTTATGGAAACCATCCAACCAATCTCAACATCCTACACAGAGCATTCTAGCGGAAGCAGTTTATAAAAGTTGTAACAAAGAACCCAGCATTCAAGCACGAATGTCCACTAATACAAATTAGGAATGTTATACAAAATACCCAAAATAAGCCTTAAGGCCTTACAAAATGTTTCACTTGATATTACATGTTTTACAAACCACGGCACGCAAGCCGGTCATACATGAACAAAACAGTAAACACTTCCAAATAGGCCTTCAAGGGCCGGCTTCGCATTCGGGCTTTAGCCCGCTATTGACCGCTTGGTCCAGCTACACCTGCAAGCAAAAACCACCGCACGGTGGCAAAACAAGGCAACGGTCAGCAATGCTGACCAAATTATAACGATCTCGCTCCCAACTCGGGGCGGCGATGCTCCTTCCCTGCATTTCATTAGCATAAGCGAGCAATAAATAATCAGCCATTTCATCACATACGTTGGCTCTCACGGCCACACGCCCCGTGCTCTTAGGGCACATTCTCGGTGAACTGGTCGATGTCACGTCAATTAAAGCCATAGACATTTCGGACTCACCACCACCTCTTGGACGGCCAAACCTATGAGCAATTTGTCTTCCTGGCCTGGGTCACGACAATTTAAGCCATTGACCGCCGAAGACCCTAATCTATGCCAACGGCAAGTGCCACGTGCCTTTAGGTCTCTTTAACCGAACGACATAGAACGGGTACGGTTCCATGTAACCCGTGCTCACATCGCAACGACAATTTAAGCCATTTGCGCGGGTCAAACTTCCGTCGAGTCCCATTTCCATCACAAGTCACATAACCCGGTTATGTTCAAGTTGGCTCTCAAGCCACCAAGTTGGCAAGATCTCGTATCCGCCCAGTTTTCCGGGTGCACCTTTGGGTTAGTCCCCAAGGCTCCCTGCTGCAATCTACCGCGTAGAAAACCCGAAAAACAACTAATAGCACGGAGCCTTCTCCGGCATTATGCAATGCAACATCACCGATCCAAACCAACATGTCCGGGTAGGCTTCACACATCATGCCTATGTCCGTTCTCGCTTACGGACTCTAAACAACGGGGACTTCACATATCTACCCGAAGGAACGCCTCCAACTCTCCGCAAACTCGCGAGAGCGGGCTTCCTATGCTAAGAAAGAGAGCTACTCATGCTCAAGATGAGGATCGTTACCCTTGCGTTCCTCTTTGGCGCCATGGAAAAGTAATCGGATGAAAACCACCGCACTAGCGTTGCCTCCGTGGATCCGGAGTCGGCTCGCGATTCGGAGCTCCGAAGCTCCTCCAATTGCGGGATCTAGCTCCTTCTTCCTCCCTTGGCTCTCCTCTCTCTCTAAAGTTTTAGAAAGATGATAAGTTAAGAAAAGTGAGGGTTTTCCAAGTCCATTCACGGGTATATCCCTTCAGGAACAACCCCCAGCCGTTGGATCTTCAGTTAAAGAAATGAACGGCTTCGATTCGGGGCTGGAATGCCCCATCTGGACCGAACACGGCCTGGCACACGCCCGTGTCCAGGGCCGTGTGCCTCATTCGCCGTCAAAATCGAATCACCTAGAACCTCACACGGGTATCGAACACGCCCGTGTTCGAGCTGACACGCCCGTGTTCCACCTGACACGGCCGTGTGGCCGGCCGTGTACCCCATCATGTTTTCCCCAAAATCAACCCGAGCACTGCACGGGTTCTAGGACACGCCCGTGTCCCTACCCGTGTCACCTCAAAACGCCTAGAGCCCAAGCCGTGTACACAGTCTCGACACTCGACACTTCGTCGAGTGAACATCGTCGACCTGATGACACGGCCTTGGACACGCCCGTGTCCTAGGCCGTGTGCCTTGTCTCGACGCATCGTCGAGCAAATCTCGACGACTCCCCGAGATGATTGTCGAGACAGGTCGACACGCCCGTGTCGCAGGCCGTGTGCCTTATCTCGACGCATCGTCGAGCGAATCTCGTCGACTTCGCTGCTAAGTGTCGACACGGGTCGACACGCCCTGCGACACGACCGTGTCCCAGGCTGTTTACCCAGTCTCGACACAATGTCGAGACCAAAGTGTCAACTTCCCGTCTAAGTGTCGACACAGGCTTGACACGCCCTTGGACACGCCCGTGTCCCAGGCCGTGTGCCTGCAGCCAGAACCCAAACTGGCCCAAAACGTCCCCCCCCCCTTCACTCCTTTGAGTTTCGGGGCGTTACAACTTGACACTCGACACTCGACACCCGATGCAATTCCGCTCGACGCTCAATGAAATCATGGCTTGGAGATATCGCCAGGTGATAGTGGGTATCGCCCCAAGCGATAGCGCCACTCAACGTATTTCCACTCGACGCTCGACGAAATCGTGGCCACCGTTATTTCGCTATCGCCAGATTGCGATATTCGGTATCACGCGGCAATAGTGCACTATTCAGCGCTCAACGTTTGTGTCATGCGAAAATGAGGATTTCGTGGGATACATGGCAGCGGTTACTGCTATCGCCAGATGGCGATACCCAGTATTGCCCGGCGATAGCGCCAGAATATAAAAGCCTCTCATTTTTTGAGAAAGTTACGAATTTCATTACCTGGAGTGCACTTACCTTCAGAGACGTTTCGGAGAGGTCCAGAACTCAGAGATACTCCATACTCCTTAGAAGGCCAAATAGCGCGGAAGATTGACGGCACGTGCGAAGCATTCAAAGAATCTCTTGCAAGGATTCATCGGCATCTTCAGTGCTTTGTTTGAAGGGAGTGTCTAGTCTAAAGTGCTCAATTTGTTTTTATTATTTTTCATTTATTTTCTCATTGTAATCGGAAGGGAAATCGCCGCCTTGTGCGTGGCGTCTAGGTCCTTGTGTGGCTTAGGGGAAAATCGTCGCCTTGTGAGTGGTGTCCAAGTCCTTGTGTGGCTTAGGGAGAAATCGTTGCCTTGTGTGTAGCGTATAGATCGGGGTTAGATCTAGGGGGAGGCTAGTAACAAGATCTAGGGAGAGATACGCTTTAGCCTGCCGGTTCTTGGTAGAAGAACCGGCGAATACACCAGCAAATTATTTATTTCACGAGCCTTTGTCTCTAGCTCTATAGAGACACATTGTATTCATTTTAACTCTTTTGAAATATATCATTGTTGTTTCTAGCTTGTGTCCATTTGTTCTCTTCTATTATTTTGTTGTTATTCATCTTGTAAAGGTTGCTCAAATTGTTTAAGAAAATTTAGAAGAACCTTTATTCACCCCCCCCCCCCCACCCACCCACCCCCTCCCCCCGCCCTCTAAGGGCGTCGTAAGATCCAACACTTGGTATCAGAGCAAGGTTACTCCAAAATTATTTCACCACCAGTAGTAATGGAGCAAAACACGCACGCATTTTCTGAGAGGCAAGGTATTAGTAGACCTCCCTTATTCACGGGCACTGACTACAACTATTGGAAAGCTCGAATGCGATGCTTTCTAATAGCACTAGATATTGATGTTTGGGTCATGGTAGAAACATGCTACACTGCCCCTATTACTGTTGTAGGAAGTGTCTCTATGGAGAAACCCAAGGATAAATGGGACAAAGTTGATAAGCTTCGTTGTAAGAATAACGCTAAGGCAATGAACGCGTTATTTTGTGCATTAGATAGGACTGAATTTAACCGTGTTTGTGCATGTGATACTACATATGATATTTGGAATCTTCTTGAAGTTACTCATGAATGTACATCGCAGTTAAAGGACTCGAAGCTTTTCCAGCTAGAATCGGAGTTTGAGAAGTTTAAGATGGAGGTTGATGAAGATATAGACTCCACGTACACGAGGTTTAGCAAGATAGTAAATGACTCGAGGATTCTAGGGAAGAATTTCTCAAATGGAGATTTGGTAAGGAAAATACTTAGATCGCTTCCCCCGAAGTTTAATCCTAAAGTGACTGCCATCTCGGAGTCACACGATCTAAAGTCTCTCCAAATTGAGTATCTCATAGGAAACTTGAAAACTCATGAAGTAGAGTTGAGGATTCAATAACAAGAATATAGCTTGGAGCCAAGAAAGAAAGCTTTGGCATTGAAGTCAAAGAAGGAGAAGGAAAGCGAGTCTGATGAAAGTGATGATGAAGATGAAGAGAGTTTGTTTGTGAAGAAATTTAGGAGATTTATGAGAAATCCTGAAAGAAGAAATTCTTTCAAGAGATTTTTCAAGAAAAAGGATATGGGAATAGGAAAGGAAAATCCGAAGCTGAAGAAGAGGATGATGAAGATAGACCACCACCTGAATGCTATCATTGTAGGAAGATTGGTCACATAAAGAGCAAGTGCCCAAAGTATCTGAAAGAGCTGAAGGAGAAGCGGCACAGAAAGAAAGATAGGAAGAAGGTTCTAAAGGATAAAACATGGGATGAAGCCACTTCTGAGGAGTATAGCAGTTCAGGGTCAGAAACTGAAGAGGATGCCAACATGTGCTTGATGGGAAAGAGCGCTTCCTCTTATGATGAAGAAAGTAGTGTCCAGAGCGACACTGAGGTAACTCCTGAAACTTATGATTATTTATTTTCAAAATTTTTGAGTACCTGTGAGTATTTAGATAAAAAATTGCATGAAATCAAGTTGATCAAATCTGAAAATAAAGTTTTAGTTAAAGAAAATAAAAAACTAAAAAATGAAGTAAAAATTCTTGGAAAAGAGAAAGTGTCTTGTCAAGAGGATTGTCCATCTTTGACAAAGATAGTGGAACTTGAGAAAGATCTCTCTAAAACTCAGACTCGGGTTGAAACTCTTACAAAAGAGAAAGAGGCCTTAGAGATATCTCTAAAAATCTCTCAATCTCAAGTGGAAGGCAGCAAGAAGTCCTTCTCTAATCGTTGCGGCACCATAGTTGCTGAAAATAATGTACTAAGGGGATAAGTCCGAAATTTAGAAATGACCACTAACAAATTTGGAGTGGGCCAAAAATCTCTAAATATGATTTTGGGAAACCAGTAATATGGTTCTGGAAAATTCAGACTTGGATACTCTCCTGAATGTTATCGCCCAGCGATAGCCACTTTCGCCGGCGATAAGAAAAATTCTAGGAATGTTAATTTTCAGGTTAAAAACAATAAATCACATGTCCCTGTTGCTTCCAGCAATGGGTGAAAATTTATTTTGAAAAACCCGTCAACTTCTTTCATCAAGTGTGTCAAATGTTATAAGTTTGGTCACACAACACATACTTGTAAGAAGACGGGATACTGCTTAGTCAAACAACTCTGGGTGCCTAAGGCTTCCACCTATTCTATGGGAGGAACCACTTGGATAGCTGGATCTTTACTCTCATCCTATTTCTAGGTGTGTTGGCAGGATAAGGACAAAGAAGACGTGTGGTACTTGGACTCAGGGTGTTCCAAGCACATGACGGGCGATAAATCAAAGTTCCTTAGCCTGGAGATGAAGAAAGGAGGAGTAGTTACTTTTGGAGACAACGGAAAGGGGAAAATCATCGGCATTGGAGTAGTAGGTAACAAATCATTTTCTATCTCAAATGTTTTATATGTTAAAGGTTCGAAGCATAATTTAATTTCAATAAGTCAACTATGTGATATTGGCTTAAATGTCTTGTTTGATTCATCTTCAAACCTATGCAAAATTATTAACTCTAAAACATATGATATTGTTATTACTGCTCCTAGATTCAAAATGTTTACATGGTTAGGTTTAATGATTTATCACATTCTTTGTTAAAATGTTTTATTTCTAAAAATGAGGAATTAGATTTGTGGCATAGACGTCTTGGACATTCAAGTTCAAATCTTATCATAAAATTGTCCCAAAAAAAACTTGTTAAAGGTTTACCTTCTTTGCATGGAAATTTATCATCTTTATGCTCACCATGTCAAAAAGGAAAATTTACAAAGTCTTCTTTTAAAAGCAAAAATATCATTTCCACCACTAGGCCTTTAGAATTAATACATATGGATTTGTTTGGTCATGTTAATACACTAAGCCTAGGAGGTAGAAAGTATACTTTTGTTTTGATTGATGATTTCTCTCATTTTAGTTGGATAATTTTCTTATTGTCTAAATCTGATGCATTTTTAGAATTTTCCAAATTATGTTTGCGTGTTCAAAATGAAAGAGATTTAAAAAAAATGCATTCGTTCCGATCATGGAGGTGAATTTGATAATGAGAAATTTGTTTCTTTTTGCAATGAGTTAGGAATTAAACATGAATTTTCTGCTCCTTGTACACCTCAACAAAATGGTGTGGTGGAAAGGAAAAATAGAATTTTGCAAGAACTAGCTCGCACTATACTATCTGAATACAAATTACCTCGATCATTTTGGGCTGCAGCTGTTAGTACTTCTTGTTATGTTATTAATCGTGTTATGCTTCGACCCATCTTAAAATTAACACCTTATGAGTTATATTTTCAAAAGAAACCGAATGTGTCTTATTTTAAAGTTTTTGGATGTAAATGTTTTGTTTTGAACACTAAGGATAATTTAAGCAAATTTGATGAGAAGTGTGATGAAGGCATTTTTATTGGTTATTCTTCTACAAGTAAAGCTTATAGAGTTTACAATAAGAGGGCAAATGTAGTTGAAGAATCAATACATGTTAAATTTGATGAGTTTTCTCCTTGTGTAGAAGCTAATAATACATGTAAAAATGAAGAGCTCTCCCCTCTACAAAGGGTGGATGACGATGAAAACCTTGGAGACAAAGATGAAGAAAAAGGAGTCGAACAAGAAGAAGAAGAAGAAGAGCATGGATATGTGCCTCCAAGCGAACTAAGATTTTCAAAAGATCATTCCCAATATTTGGTTATTGGAGAACCATGAAGAGGGGTAAGTACTCGTTCATCCGTACGAGAATTATTTTCAAATATGTGCTTTATTTCTGATATAGAACCTAAAAGCGTTGAAGCTGCTTTAAATGATATTTCTTGGTTTTTAGCTATGAATGACAAGCTTAATCAATTTGAACGTAATAAAGTTTGGAAGTTAGTAGAAAGACTGTCAAATCATCCTGTTATAGGGGTTAAATGGATTTTTAAAAATAAACTTGATAGTGAATCTAGGGTCACCAGGAACAAAGCTAGACTCGTAGCGAAAGGTTATTCACAAATAGAAGGAATAGATTTTGATGAAACTTTTGCATATGTAGCACGTTTAGAAGCAGTTAGAATATTTCTTGCATTTGCAAGTTTCATGAAGTTTAAATTGTTTCAAATGGATGTTAAAACTATTTTTCTTAATGGGTATATTAAGGATGAGGTTTATGTAGAACAACCTCCAGGCTTTGTTGATGTTAGATTTCCTGATCATGTTTATAAATTAGAAAAAGCCTTGTATGGTTTGAAACAAACACCCTGAACATGGTATGATAGATTGACTATTTATTTATTAAAAAAATGATTATAAAATAGGCAGTGGTGATTGTACTTTATTTGTTAAACATATCCATGATCATCTTATCGTTTTACAAATATATGTTGATGATATTATTTTTGGATCCACAAATGAAAAATTATGTGATAGTGTTATTGAAATTATGAAGAATGAATTTTAAATGAGCATGGTAGGCGAACACACTTATTTTCTTGGTTTTCAAATCACTCAAAAGCATGATGGAATTTTTGTTTGCCAATCTAAATATATTCATGATGTTTTAAAAAGATTTGGGTTTGAAAATCTAAAACAAGCAAATACCCCCATGAGTGTCTCATTAAAGTTAGGAAAAGATGAAAGTGGAATATCCATAGATCAAACACTTTATAGACGAATGATAGGATCACTATTATATTTGACTGCCTCTAGGCCTGATATTATGTTCGTTGTATGTTTATGTGCTAGATTTCAAGCTAATCCCAAAGAATCTCATTTAAAAGCAGTTAAACGCATTTTTAGATATCTTATTGGCACATCTAAATTATGATTATGGTATCCACATAACGATACATTTATATTACATGACTTTTCTAATTATGATTATGTTGGGTGTTCATTAGATCGTAAAAGCACCAGTGTCACCTATCATTTTCTTGGCCCTTCACTTATCTCTTGGTCGAGTAGGAAACATAATTATGTTGCCTTATCTACCACTGAGGCCAGGTACATAGCACTAGGCAGTTGTTGTGCACAAGCTTTATGGATGAAGCAAACATTAGAAGATTTTGGTATAGTTCATGAAACCATTGAATTGAAATGAGATAATAAAAGTTCAATTGACTTAACGTATAATCCAGTTCGTCATTCTAGATCCAAACACATTGATGTACGTCATAATTTCATAAGAGATCACATAAAACAAAATACGATCAAAGTCAATTTTATAAGCACCGATTCACAGCTTGCGGATATTTTCACTAAACCACTTCCAGATTACCGTTTTTTGTTCATATGATTAGAACTAGGAATTCTAGACTTGTCAAATTAATAAATTACCATCGCAAGCCACACAAAAAATTAACATAATTCCATTATTAACTTCATGAACATTAAACCAAAATAAGCATTCCATAAATCATAAGTGGAAACACCATAATTTTTAGCATTCCATACTAAGTCTTACATTCTTCAAGAAGAAATACCACATACCATTACAGAATAGATAATATTACAGCATGAAATCAAAATCTAAGGAAATTAATGAAATTTCACTGTCGCCGGCGATAGTGACTGTCGCCCGGCAATAGTGGCAAAATGTCCAGCCTTCCAGAAATCTTCAAAAATTTTTGCTGTCACCTCCACTGTTCTCTCCTTGATCATCTGCTGAACTGTACTCGCTGCTTCGCGTCCGACGTGCTCGGCGGGTCGATGTATGGGGCAGCTCCATGACCGGATCCTCCCATTCTACTGCTTCGGCTGGAGTGGGCTTCAACTTCAAACTTTTGGTCAGAAATTTAAAGAATTTCTGAATTCCCAAAAAGTTTTTCTTTGCATCCCTCTTAAGTTCTTCGAACTACTATCGCAAGTCATCTAATCCTTCTCGCAACGATCCACCTCTAGGAATTGGCGGGTTTCGGATAGTGGACACCGGTTCACTCCTCCTTGATGACCCTCCTCATGTTGATCGGCCGATGGAAGGTGTTACACTCGTCGAATATATCATTGGGATACAATCATTGAAGTACAATTCGGGGTCAATCCACGTATATTTCTTATATAAGATCCGTTGGATGATGGCTCCAAGTGGTAGGGTGTTCAACTTCTTCCAATTATGACTTTTCAATCTAAATGAGTATCGTACTATCGAGAGGACAAAATCCTCCACATCAAACGACTCTCACTCCAAAATCATATACGTCATATAACTAAGTTGAGCTGTTATTCTTCGTGTATCTCCGGATTTCAATAGGACGGTATGCCTTAGAATATCTTGCACTAGTTGTGCATCCTCCGTCAGGGTGGTCGTTGATTGGATTAGCATTTTGATGGAATTTCCATGCAAAACCATATTCAATAATGTCCAATCTCTCTCCTTCTGATAGTTCTCTACGACGTCTAGAGTGGTTTCTTGCTCTATTAGTCCAAATTCATCTCTCAAGTCATCATCTGTTATTTCTACCGTCTGTCCTTGAATTTTCGATCGAACTCCGTCATTCAATTCCGTGAAACATGGATCTTTGAGGTAATTGTAAAATTCTCCGATGAGCACGGAGGAGAATGTGTCTGGAATAATAATTGACATTATTCCAGCCATTGCTAACAAGTCATGAATATGTGCATGTCGGGCCGGGTCGAATTCAATCACCCATCCGATTCCTATGTTAGCGTTCTCTATTCCAGGGAATGTTTGATATGATGTATATGAGTCACTCCCTGTGCTTCTTCGTGCTTTGGAACTGGAAGCCATTTATGCATATAAAATATTTTTGTTTCAGAAACAGAAAAGTTTTTTTTGGCTATCGCCATCCGGCGACACCCACTGTCGCTGGGCGATATCGGAAAATCATTTTTCTTCATTTCCATCTTCAGATCTGGTTTCCCCTTCATCCAAAATACCAAATCTGCAAGTTTGTGTTCTTCAAATCAGTTTTTCACACCTTAAATTCAAGGAAATCTTCACAAATTTCACTCATCCAATCCTAGTAAATCAAGATCCACAAACCAAATTTTAACACTTGAAAACCTGGAAATTTCTGCTCTAAACTGACATACTACACTATTCTTCCAATTAGATCCATAAACAAAATGATTCAAAGCAAAAATTCAAGTTTCCATACCTAGGTTTAGGGTTTCGCTGCCTTCTCCTCTGCGTTTTGCAATCAATCTTCAAGACAAATGGTTCACTTTGTTGGCTTTAACTCAATGCGCCAGTTTTAACAAATTTTCCAATATCGCCGACCGGCGATACCCGGTATCGTCGGGCATTAGTGCCATTTTATTGTTTCTTCAATTTGTCTTGCTGACTCTGTTTAAGGCCAGGTGTAATGTTTTTTTTGAGTTTTATACTAACTTAGTTCTCTAGTTCACCACTCTTATATCTATTATACATATTTCAGTACTAGTGTTCTTCACCTCGTGAAATTGTTTTGCATGCCTCTAAGTATGAGAAATCTTTTAGTTATGATAATATTATTTCACTCATGGTTGTGCAAATCTTCGTATGCCTCCATCTTACAAAATGTGAATTGTGCATGTTTTTACCATAACCAATTGTGATGCATGTTTTCGGCTTCTGCTTTATCCGATTTTAGTATCGTGCACCATCATATTAAATTATTTTGTATGCTCTCACAAGTGAATTCGGACTCCTTTGTTTAGCTCAATAAATATATATATTTATATATATATGAGTACAAAAGTGTATCATCCCAAAAGTATAAACCTTTGGTGATAGTTTCACACAAAAACAAAAAAAACTGAAATAATAAAGGGCTGACAAGGAACCTCCACCAAGCACTACTTACCCTCCTGATAAGTCTTCATGAGCATTGTGAGGTTGAGCACATTGGCAAGAATTGTAAAGTGTCTTGTGCGAATTTTACATGAATAATGTTTTTCTTATGTGTGCTGACCTCTTGGGTACAAGTATAGCTCCGCATGTAACAACTATGTTATGTTTTTTTTAACATTCGCATGTTCATGTTTTTTTTGTAAGACTAAGCATATGTTTCGCCACACCACCTCACATGTACACAACATTATCGTCTCTAAACATTCTTATTATGAGAATTAGACTGAAAACTGTTTCACCACCACCATGTCACTAGCACATGTGTTTATGATATAATTTGTTGAACATTTCCGTAGTTACTATTTACTCATTTTATTTATACTACATTGCTCACCTACCCTCTCTGAGTCTCTCTCTTATGTTTTTTCCTTCTTTCGCTTCCGCCGCACTCTTCGATCTCTTTTGACAATACCAAAGGGGGAGAAAATTTACAAGCAATCATTCACCGAAGACTGTTCTTATCTCTTTTGTGCACACTTGGCAAAACCATTATTTGTTTGAATTATTTCTCACCTTGTTTAATTAAACTACATGACTTTTAATATGCTTCTATTTAGGGGGAGATCACATGTAGGGGGAGTGTTTCATCCAAGAGCAATTTGTGCACATACAAACATGTTCGTCTTGATACTCAAATAGGGTGGTCCTTTTTAACATTCATAATTTCTTTCTTAATGGATTTGTTATTATCAAAAGGGGGAGATTGTTGGAGCATGCATTCCACGCTTCCTAGTTTGCTAATAAAAAATCTTATTTGTATTTGATATTTGGATGTTATTGGTGTGCAGGTAACACAGGTTAATATCTCATATATTTTTGATGATGAATCGGATCAGAATTGAGCTCGGAAGATATCGACAGGCAATAGTCGGTATCGCCAATAGGCAATAGCGCCACTCGACACTCAACACTCAACACTCGACACTAGACGCAAGATATCGCCAGGTGATAGTAGGTTTCGCCAACAGGAGATAGCGCTACTCTACACTCGACACTCGACGCAATTCCGCTCGACGCTCGACGAAATCATGGCTTGGAGATATCGCCAGGCGATAGTGGGTATCGCCCCAGGCGATAGCGCCACTCGACGCATTTCCACTCGACGCTCGACGAAATCGTGGCCACCGTTATTTCACTATCGCCAGATGGCGATATTCGGTATCGCACGGCGATAGTGCACTATTCAGCGCTCAATGTTTGTGTGATGCGAAAATGAGGAGTTTGGGGGACACGTGGCAGCGGTTACCGCTATCGCAAGATGGCGATACCCTGTATCGCCCGGCGATAGCGCTAGAATATAAAAGCCTCTCATTTTTTGAGAAAGTTACGAATTTCATTACCTAGAGTGCACTTACCTTCAGAGATGTTCCAGAGAGCTCCAGAACTCAGAGATACTCCATACTCCTTAGAAGGCCAAATAGCACGGAAGATTGACGGCACGTGCGAAGCATTCAAAGCATCTCTTACAAGGATTCATCGGCATCTTCAGCTCTCTGTTTGAAGGGAGTGTCTAGTCTAAAGTGCTCAATTTGTTTTTTTGTAATTTTTCATTTATTTTCTCATTGTAATCGGAAGGGAAATCGCTGCCTTGTGCGTGGCGTCTAGGTCCTTGTGTGGCTTAGGGGAAAATCGTCGCCTTGTGAGTGGCGTCCAAGTCCTTGTGTAGCTTAGGGAGAAATCGGTACCTTATGTGTAGCGTCTAGATCGGGGTTAGATCTATGGGGGAGGCTAGTAGCAAGATCTAGGGAGAGATACGCTTTAACCTGCCGGTTCTTTGTAGAAGAACCGGCGAATACACCAGCAAATTATTTATTTCATGAGCCTTTGTCTCTAGCTCTATAAAGACACATTGTATTCATTTTAACTCTTTTGAAATATATCATTGTTGTTTCTATCTTGTGTCCATTTGCTCTCTTCTATTATTTTGTTGTTATTCATCTTGTAAAGGTTGCTCAAATTATTTAAGAAAATTTAGAAGAACCCTTATTCACCCCCCCCCCCCCCTCTAAGGGCGCCGTAAGATCCAACAGACATATATAATTCTATTTTGACAGGTCCCCCTCAACCTACAGCTACTAACTCATCTTCAAGTGCACATGTTGTTCCACCATCTGAGTGGACAGATGCTCAAAAGAAGGCCAAAGTAGCAGATGCAAAGGCCATGAACATCCTAGCACGGACTATGTCAGATGCCATATTTCAAATGGTGGCTGAATGCACATCTGCCAAGGCTATCTGGTAGTGACATGTACAATAGACTAAGTTCAATCATCAATGAGTTAAAGACTCTAGATAAGGATATCACTCTCACTGAAGTGAATGACAAAATCCTAATGTGCTTCCCCAGCACTTAGGATTCTAGAATATGGCCAATCAAGGATGTCAGAAGCTTGAATGAGATTTCCACTAAATCTATTCTGGGAAAGCTCAAGTCATATGAGCAGCTAATAATGTCAAGAGAAGCTGCAGAACAGAAGACTCCTCCTCCAGCAAGAAAAGAACAAAGCATAGCTTTTAAAGCTTCAGAGGAATCAAAAGCTCCAACAGCAAGTGAAGAACTTCTGAGTCTCTTAGCCAAGAGATTCTATAAGATGGCATGGAAGGACTTCAGAAGAAAGTCATCTAGGCAAGATGATAAATCCAGGTATGACAAAGCACCCACTAAAGAAATTATTTGTTATGGGTCCAGAAAACAGCACTACAACAAGCCTTCCTCCAGCAAGCACAAGAGAAAAGAGAAGTGCTTTGTGGCTGAGACCTGGAGTGACACTGAAGAAGAATCTTCATCTTCTAGCTCTAGTGAAGATGAAGAGGAGGCAAAGGCAAGGGAAGTTTGCCTTATGGTTATCAATTCCTCCTGCATCTCATCTGATGCTGAGGAACAAATAGAAGAATCAGATAATGAAGAAACATCTGAATCAGAGGCAGATCAGGAATTGTCTTCCTTTGATTACAATTCTGACAATTTCAAAACTGAATTCAAATCATTATGCATTGATTTAATAAACTCTGAAAAAGAAATCAAAATACTTAGAGAAAAATTAACTGATCATGAAAAATTTATTTTTGAAAATATTAAGTTAAAAGATGTATTAACTTTAGCTCAAGAACAAATTATATCACTAAAGACTGAATTGGCTAAGGCAAGGCAACTTGAATAATCCCTAAATGGGAGAAGTATCAAGTTGATGGACATCACAAGCACAGTGAATGCCAGGCTTAATGGCAAGCTGGGCTTAGGTGCTTCATCAAGCCAACCCCCACTAATTCAGAAGAATATCCTAACAACACCAATAAAATTTGCTTCAAAAAAAGGAAAAGAAAAGATAGATAATAATAATAATGTTAAATAAATTGAGTTAAAGCAAAAGAATAATAAAAAGAAAAGGATAAGAAAAATCCTAATTATAACAATGTTCAACCGATTTCGTCAAACTCAGATCGACGAAATATGTATAGTTCATCGAACTCAAGTCAACGAACTCCGAACGCAGACTTTCACTATAATTATTCGTTGAACCACGATCGACGAAACCAGTAAGGTTCGTCGACCCGAGATTGATGATTTTGGGGCCCAGAAAATGACTACATTCATTCTCTGAGTGGAGTTCAACGAACTCATCCCCATTCGTCGAACTCAAATCGACAAAATTACATGAATTCGTCGAACGCAGTTCATCTTAACAGAAACTTCAATCCTTTCAGAACTAATAATCAACCAAGATCATCTATAAACCAATTTAATCAATGGATTATTCCACCTAAAAGATATCATCCATTAGTCAATAAATGTAACATCTTATTCCCAATTAGATCCCTCTACTTAGTTTGGGTTAGGACATGTGGTGGGGGCCTGGGTTTAGGCTAGGTTTGAATCATGGAGTTAGGGTGTAGCCACATGGGACCCACTATAGGGCCCAAGATAACACAAGTCAAACTAGCCCAAATTAGGGTCTTAGCCACACATTGGTCCCACCACTGCACCCTAAACCCTAATGACAAACTAAGGGAACCATAAGCCACATCCTTGGGTCACCTATTGACCCATGTTGACCCAAGTCAACCCTAAACCATAATTTGGTCAAACACACACTAAAAGGCCCAATTAGCCTAAGTAGGGCATCACCTTGGCCCAACCCAATTTGGGTGGTGCCATAGGGTCCATGACCCTCCAAGTGAGATCAGCCCACTCACCATGTTGACCAAGTCAACCTAAAAGTCAACAAAGTGGCCTAAAAGAGAAAATAAGGAAACAAGCCCACCCCTCATGGGCTAAGCCCATAAGTCAAGGCCCATGACCAACCTAAGAGGTTAATGCCAGCCTCTAAGCCCTAAAATCAGGAGAGAGAAGGCATGCATGGAGGCAATTTATACATTTTGGAGAAAAGGAGGAGAGAGAAGAGAGGGAGAGAGGAGATGGAGGCCATGTGGCCCTCCTTCCCTCTGCCCAAGCTATTGGCTGAGCTTCCAAGGATTATTCCAGTAAGGTGGAGGAGTTGGTGTACACCTGGTGTCCAGGAGGAGATTCTAAAGCCATGGTCGACTACCCCCTTAACTCAAACTTATCCCACAACCAATCCCAGCCAAATCAAAGCCCACCATCAGCTTCAGGAGGTGGAAATGAGTGGAGTTCGACTGCTGCAGCAAGGCTTTTGATGGAGAAATGGAGAATCGGTCTAGTTTGTCGGAGCAAGCTTCGTCTATGGAGCACCGCCACCGCACACGCCGCCAAGCCCGGTTGCAGGTCCATTTCGCCTCACCTCACCCCATGCTAGCTTTCTAGCTCAATTAGGCAAGACATTGGGCTCAATAGAGCCCGATACCATGAGAGAAAGTTTGAATTTTCCCGAGCTTTTCTTCTTGCTCAGGATCGCCAGAGAAGCCACCTCCGGCAGCCTCACCGCCGGGAAACGCTAGCCACCACCTCAACAGAGGTGATGGCAATAATCGCCGGCGGTGGCGCCGGCTTGGGTGGCCTGAATAAGCCATAAAACATGGCCCAAGAAGGTTTAATCTCAGCCGTTGGCTGATGGGGACGATGACCTGATGCCGTCCAAATTAATTCCAGTTCATTAATTAAAATAATATTTATGAATAGTGTTAATTCTGTCACACTTTTTTAGTAACTTTACATGTCAATTTTAGGCCTCTTAGAGGCACATTCAGAGGTAGCTCACAACATAAAAAATATAGGGCTTGACCTTACCTTTAGAATGACACCCTAAACTCATAATTTGGTATAGTAGAACTCCTTGTAGGTCCATTCTACCATGACTAGTTCTAGGCTAGGGCAAATCTTAAAATAAATGCCCAATCCAAACCATAAGTCACAATGACTTCAAATTTTGGCCAGGCTTGTGTTAGGTGTAAAACTAGTTTCTGACCAAAAATGGAAATTTTTGGTCAGAATGTTTCTATAGTATTTGATGAAATACTAAAAATTAAATTAAGTCTATTTTTGGAGATATATGATCCCAAATGCCCCCAAATTTGGATGAGATTTTCATTAGGTAAAGATAAATCAATGATAAAATTTTCAGGACATTTTTACCTCTGCATGTTTGGGAAATCCCACATGCATGAGATTGGCATATTCAAACTTGGGGTGCCAATAGTAAAAATAGAAAAGTGTGGATTTAGCCCAATTGGGAGATTGCAAGTCCATGAAACTCTGGTCATAGGCTCATAGGAATGGAATATACCTCCCATGGGAAATTTGGGATTCTTGGGATCAAAAATCCCATTACTTGGAATTATTGGAAAATGTGTCTAGTTAGGAAATAAATTTCGAAAATAGGGCAAATAAATTCATTAAATTATGGATTTTTGACACAAGCTCTAGTAGTGCAAATTTCACCTCTGGAAAAATTTATGGCATTATTTAATAATGTTTCCTTAGATTTTAAGTAGATTTTACCATTTTGCCCCTTTTGGAAATTAATTAAAATTATGGGAAATTAGTGTTTTAAAATTATGAAAAATTTTACAATAGTTTACTATTGTAGTTTAATTTCTAATAAATTATTTGAGAATTTTTAGATGTTCGTATATGTTAAAAACCCTAATAATGGCATTGTGGTAATATTGTTTAAATGGATATAAGATAGGTCAGATCATTATTTAAGATTTGGAAATTCTGCACTTAGCCTTATTATATTATCATGAACACCAAAACATTTTCTCAGAATTTTTGGTTGAATAGTTGAGGTACTTTATTTGGAAAGTGATCGAATTGGAATTTTAATATTAAATGGGAAATAAATAGAAATGTGCATGGGAATATTATGAAATTTCATTGGCAGCAAAATTTAACCTTATATAACACCCAATAAATTTCGTAGGTAGGTTGAACCATTATATGTAGTACTTCATGTTGAAGGTGACCCGGTCACACAATTAAAAGAATTATTTTATGCCCTTAATCCCTTGAAAAAAATAATGAAACATAGTTCGATCATTATCATACATCATAACAACCATGATAAGTAATTAGGGGCATCTGACACAAGAGTTTGGATGACACGTCATACGGGTCAACATTAGGACATGGGTGCGCTTAGCAAATATAGCACATGTCACTAGGACCCACAGGGGATACGACAGATGGTTGACTTGGTAATTACATTGGGAAGACAACCCCTGATTGGTGTCCAGTAGGTCAGTCCATAATATCGAACGATAGAGTGCAAGACCCCAAGGACAGAAACTAGAACGGAGTCC
Organism: Platanthera guangdongensis; assembly: GCA_039583875.1. Taxonomy (NCBI): domain Eukaryota; kingdom Viridiplantae; phylum Streptophyta; class Magnoliopsida; order Asparagales; family Orchidaceae; genus Platanthera; species Platanthera guangdongensis. The sequence goes on along the minus strand of CM077152.1, from coordinate 84,486,477 downwards.
GGCGGAAGACCGCTGATTCCCCAATAATAACTTAATTCATTATGTTCATTCCAGAGTGACAACGAGAGCTGGGTATGGATCATGGGTAGACATTAATAAAAATAAATATCCTTGTGAAAGGGAGCTTTGGGATTTTAACCCATCATAGCTCCTAGTGCCCTCGAGAGCCCTTCACTGGGCATGCCCTGGGCAGTCCTGGGATTAACCCCAAACTGATAGGTATAACAAACACTAGACAAGAGTAGTCTAATAGGCTTTGGCATGGATGTTCATTCTCACCCGTGATGGGTTGGAGGGATTCAGAATAAAGGCACTAATGAGCAATTTCACCCGTGATGGGTTGGAGGGATTCAGAATAAAGGCACTAATGTGCAATTTCACCCGTGATGGGTTGGAGGGATTCAGGACGGGTTGGTCCTGCGAGCTGGAGGCTTGGGTCGGAATATCTTGAATGTGCATGAACCTGTGGTGAGTCATGCGGTACTGGGCCAATGGTTACACCGATGGCAGTATGGTGACTCTGGCGAGGTGTGAGGGTTTGAGGGGCCAGTGGGTTGTTTTACACTACGGTCTGGCGGACGATCCCCAAGAACGCAAACTTAACCAAAAATACTGGTGGGTAGCCAGCAAATAGTATGCAAAGAATCTAGAGTGCACCTAGGACTTGTACAGAGGGGTATGGGAGGTCTAGGCCCGGTAGTGTGTATACCCACCGAGGAGTGGAGACGCCCGCTCCACTGCTGCCGTAGCCACAATGGTGGTACCAGAGAGTGATGCTAGCTCCAAAAAGTGGGAACTAAAGGTCTGTGATCACAGAGTCATGTGCGTGAGTTGCACTTGTATGAACCATAAAACGCATGCATATCATACATTCATAACTAGGTCATACGCACCATAGATCCTTATCATATAAATTAGTATTGGCTCTTTTATATGATAAGTTATATTTCTGGAAACCTTAACTTATAAGTTTGTATGGGCATTCATATAAGTTAAGGTACTTCTGTGATGGTAGTAGTAGCTTATTTTACTTGCTGTCTTTATTCAGCTTACTTTCAGTACTTGCTTATTTACAGTGCTTTACTTGTTTTTGTTCAGTTATTCTTACCCTTTATATACCACATATATAGAACTGCTAGATTAGAATAATTGACATATATATACTTGTTAGTATAGCTCCACTGTCATTTATTTCCATTGCTATACCCCTTGTTGTCCTCCGCTTCATCCTCCCGCCTGGTTCATAGGAGTCGCGGGGGCGAGGTGTGGAGGAAACGAGTTAGTCTTTGTGACTAACAGTCGGTGTGACCAATCATTTTAGGAGCTCGGGGAGATGGAGTACTAGCAGGACAAGGTGGCACGATGTAACGAACTGATACCACCACTACATACTACTACTACAGCCCGTCGTCAGGTGGGATGAGTTTTCTGATGATAGTGTAGCTTTCGCTTATGTGACATTTATGAGAGAGAGATTTGATATTATGTACAGGGCATAAGCCCTTTTATTCTTTTGATGTACTCATTCTGGACTCGTGTACTTTCACTTTTATTTGATTGTGCTATGACATGTGGACTAGCTGTTATTATATACTGCTTGTTTTTACTTCTATCTCTCAATTGGCCGAATAGGTTTTATGATTTCACTAGTCGACAGGATCGGCGTGTTGCGGTGTCGACTAACCCGTGAGTTAGTGCACCCGTAAGATGGCGATTCTGGGCATAAGACCGGGAGCCTCCTTGGTAAGGGGGGGGGGTCTTACAATAAATGTCAACCTGAATATTCTTATATCTCCAATTTTAATTATGTGAAGAAAGAAGGACCCTAGGTAACCTGGGTCAAGAATAGCTAATCTATTTTATTGCAGGTGAAAGACTATCCCACCACAGGGCAACAGTGGAATCTGGATAGTGGCTGTTCTAAACACATGATTGGAAACAAGGATAACCTTTTCAACTACAAGTCAAAGCTAGGACCCAAAGAAATATTTGGTGACTCCAATTGTGGCCAGACTGAAGGCTATGGAAAGGTCAAGATTGGAGCAGTCACCTTCAGGAAGATAGCTTATATTAGTTGACTGAAGCACAACCTGATATCCATAAGTCAGTTATGTGATGAAAGGTTTCAGGTATCATTTAATAAAACTTCGTGTATTATTACTTCTATAGATAACCTAGTAGTATTGACAGGAACTAGAGTAGGAAACATTTACATAGTAAATTTTAAGTCTACCAAAACGGAAATATGCCTATTTAACCAAATAAGCAATAATAATGACCTTTGGCATAGGAGATTAGGTCATGTTAATCTAAAAAACATTACTAAACTCTCTAGGGATAACCTTGTTAGAGGATTGTCTTCTTGCCCTTACGAGAAGGAAAGCCTTTGCAGGGCTTATCAGTTAGGCAAGCAAACAAAAAATAGTTTTAAATCTATAAATAAAAGTGACTCACCTAAAATATTGTACTTGCTACATATGGACCTTTTTGTCCCTATTGCAGTACAAAGTCTAAGAGGGAAATCTTATACTTTAGTGATTATAGATGACTTCTTAAGATTCACTTGGGTATTCTTTCTAAGATCTAAGTCAGATAACTTTAAGGTTCTTACAGATTTTCTCAAGAACATACAGATTGAGTACTCTACTCCAGTTGCATTGATCAGAAGTGATCATGGTACTGAGTTTGAGTCTATTATTATGCAAGAGTTCTGTGAGAAGGAAGGTATCAGGCACTGCTTCTCAGCTCCTAGAACACCTCAACAAAATGAGGTTGCTGAAAGGAAGAATAGAACCCTAATTGAATCTGCATGCACATTACTTGCAGATGCTCATTTGCACCTTTCCTTTTGGGTAGAGGCTGTGAGCACAGCAAATTATATACTGAAAGGAGTCTAATACACAAGCTTAAGAATAAGACTCCTTATGAGCTACTTAAAGGGAAGAAACCTAAAGTAGACTATTTTAAAATATTTGGTTGCTTATGTTACATTCACAACAATAATAAGAAAGACATTAGAAAATTTGAAGCCAAGGCTGAAATAGGAATTTTTCTAGGATATTCCCGAGTAAGCAAGGCTTATAGGGTCTATAATAAATCTACCATGAAAACTAAGGAATCTATCCATATATGTTTTGATGAAACTAACATGTTTTACAAGGAGAAAATTCCTTCTACTAGTGAGTCTTTGCAGGAACCACATTTATTTAAGAAGCTAAATGAATTAACCCTCACGAATGAGGCTGTTAGACATCCTTCTCCATATATTGCTGAAGACTGTGAAGATGAAGACACTGAAATCAGTGAAGAACCAACAACAGCTGTAATTCTACAAGAGGAATTAATTCCCCAAGCTGTTACTCAACCAACTCCTCCTACTGAATTGGTCACACTTAGAGATCACCCTGTATCTCAAGTGATTGGATGCATTTTAGTTGGTGTGCAGACAAGGCATCAACTCAACCAAGACTTGATGCATGTCTGCTTTATATCTCAAACTGAGCCCCAATCCATCAAAGGTGCTAAGCAAGATCGACACTAGATTATTGAAATGCAAGAGGAGCTTAACCAATTTGAGAGATGTAGAGTTTGGGATTTAGTTCCAAGACCAAAAGACTACCCAGTCATTGGAACTAAATGTGTATTTAGAAACAAACTATATGCCCAAGGTATTATCATAAGCAATAAGGTAAGGCTGGTTGCTCAAGGCTACAGACAAGAGGATGGGATTGACTATGACCAGATATTTGCACCTGTTGCAAGGCTGGAAACAATAAGAATCTTCCTTGAATATGCTGCCTACAAAATGTTCAAGTATACCAAATGGATGTCAAGAGTGCATTCTTGAATGGTGAACTTAAAGAAGAAGTTTATGTGGACCAACCACCAGGTCTTATTTCTCCTACTCATCCCTCTTATGTCTTTAAATTGCATAAATCTCTCTATGGTTTAAAGCAAGCTCCAAGTGCTTGGTATGAAACCTTAGCTAGCTTTCTTCTAAAGCATAAATTTTCTAAGGACATAGTAGATAGGACATTATTCACTAGACATAATAAGGATCAAATCTTATTAGTATAAATCTATGTATAGATTTTTGGGTCTACAGATTCCAAACTATGCAAGAGGTTCGCTGACCTCATGCATTCCAAGTTTAAAATGAGTAGCATGGGTGAGCTCTCCTACTTCCTTGGTCTCCAAGTGAAGCAGCTACCTAATGGCATCTTCATATCCCAGTCTAAGTATGCTAAAGAGCTAATCAAAAAGTTTGGGATGTCAGATGCCTCAGCCAAGAAAACACCTATGGCTACAAATGTTGTAATTGATTCTGATGAATATGGGAAACCTGTATATCAGAAATTATATAGGGTCATTGTTGGGTCCCTATTATATCTTACAACACGTAGACCATACATCATGTTTGCTACATGCATTTGTGCTAAGTTCTAGGTGAACCCTAAAGAATCTCACCTTATTTTCTTAAAAAGGATTTTAAGATATATAAAGAGTTGTCCTAGTATAGTCTGGTATCCAACTGAGTCAGAGTTTGAGTTAAATGGATACTCAGATGCTAACTTTGCTTGATGTAGAGTAGATAGAAAAAAACACTTCAGGATCATGCCAGTTCCTTGGTTTTAGACTAGTGTCTTTGTTTTGCAAAAAGCAGTCATCTATGTCTACTTCAACTACTGAAGCAGAATACATAGCAGCTCGCAGTTGTTGTTCTCAGATGCTTTGGATTCAGAACCAACTTCTAGATTATGGCTTCAACTTAAATAATTCAACCTTACTATGTGATAACACAAGTACAGTTTCTATTGCACAAAATCCAGTGCATCATAGTAGAACTAAGCACATAGACATCAGACATCATTTCATTAGAGAGTGTGTGGACAAAAATAAAATTAAGCTTGTCTACATCTACACTGATTTGCAAAGAGCAGACATCTTGAACAAACCCTTGGATGAGAGGAACCATCTGTTCTTTATAAATCAGCTAGGTATGATCAAAGGAGAGGCCTTAATTTAAATTTCTGTCTGCGGTCGAAGAATTTATCAAAGTTCGTCGAACGGAGATTGACGAACTGAGAAAAGTTCTTGAGAAATTCGTCGAACTGAGATCGACGAACTCTCTGTGTGTGAAGCTCTTTTCGTCGAACGGAGATCGACGATATTGCTTCAGAAAATTTTTCGTCAAATTTAAATCGATGAATTGTTCTCACTTCTTCTGACTGAGATCGACGAACTCTTTTGTCAATAAAATATTTCGTCTACATGAGATCGAAGAATTTTTTATTTTTCGTCGGACGGAGTCTGCCGCTTCATATTCTGAAAACCATATATCTAGGTTTTCTTCGAGCTTTGTCCCGCGCTTTCAGTTCCCTTTGCACTTGATCTCTTTGTTTTATTTTGCAGGCGAACAAATGGCGATTCCGGCAAACTCTCTGGCGTCGATGAAGTTCGATATGGGTTTTTACATCGATTTCGATTCCTTTCAACATTCAGACAAGGTCTTCTTAGATATTCTGAAACTCATTGAGGAACAGAATATGAAGAATTTCATGACACACAGAATCAAGATAGCATCGACAGAGATTAGAGAATGGGTGTTCACTTCCACCACACCCGATGTAGATACAATGACTGGCACCATATCCGGTAATCAAGTTTCTCTTCCCCCAGCAATACTAACCGAAATTTTTGGTCTGATGAATGGAAATGAATATATAGAAATGGACAGTGATGAATATGAAAATATGCTGATAAAACTGGGTCATACTTGAGAAAACCAAAATAAATTACTAAATAAAAATGTATCTTCTGAGTATAAGGTCTTAGCAGATGTAGTGGGCAAAGTCCTGTTGGGAAAGCACACAGCCCACGATAACATTACCAGGCACCAATTTCTAGTTTTGTGTGCTCTGGTCAATAAGAAAGCAGTTAACTGGGGAAAACTGTTATTTGATTTGATTAAGAAGAATAACAATAAGAAAGAAGTCTATTTTGGAAGAGTTTTGGGAATTTTCTTACAGGAGAAAGCTGCTGAATCCCTGGTCTCCCAGACCATATTCATCAATGCCTCCAAAAGGCTGACATGTGCCTTATTTGGAAGGTAGGAGAGGACCATCTCCAAGCCATCCATGGCTTCCTCCTCCTCCACACCTTCTGAGGGCACAAGGGTTGTACCAGCCACTCTCTGCCCTATTGTTGAAGAAGTTTCCATTCCTCATCCTTCTTCAACAGCACATGTTCCTACAACAACTCCTCCATCTTCTCAGTCATCGCCTCCTCCTCAACAACCTCCTGCCTCACCAATACATCCACCAACACCAGTTCCATCTCCAGAACACATCATACCACCTTCATCTCCTCTACCACCTCATCTAAATGACATGCATCCTGAAACATTCATGTCATCCCCCACTTTTAATCTGCTCACCTCCTTACCATCTATACCTACTTCCCTTATACATGACATTTTCACTCCAATACCATCTCCTGCTACATAACCTTCATGGGATGACATCATGCCAGATGCCACTCCATCTGATGTTACTCCTTCTCCTCATCCATTTGTATCTACTCAAACTCCATCAGAGTTTATGGATATGGATTCTCCCTCCCTTTCCACCATCCTAGAGCACATCACTCCAGTGATCAGGCAACTCATAGCAGAGGCAATCACACCTCTTGCTTCCTCCATCTATTCTCTTGCTGCTCTCCTTACTGCCTTCTCTTTCCCTTCTTATTCTTGGGGCCTGGTTCTCGTATCCACTAAAATTAGGCAGGGGGAGATGCTCAATGAAAAAGCAAGTTCCAGCTCCAGCAGTAGCAGCAATAGCAGGAATTTTTCAGTTATATGAGCCTGCAGATGCAAAGACTGATGTATATATGCTTACAGAGGCTGACACGGTAACAGTTGATATATTATGTACAGATACAGATATAGACATTCCAGAAGTCTTGACTGTGGGTGATTGCATTTTCAATCCCACAATAGATATTTACAATTTATTAAATTGTTTTGATATAGTTCATTTAAATTATCTTCCAGAAATTTGATCACAGTTATCTAAAGTTATTGTACCATATTCCTCCCCAATAAGCCTTAGAGTTTCTAAGCAACTCAAGGCAAGTTTTGCAGTAGCAGAGCCTCCAAAAATATCAGCCCCCAAGGCTATTTCTCCTCCAAAGGCTATCTCCCCTCCTACATATAAGATGGATGATAGTCCCCTACCAGACCTAGATGAAATTATTATGGCTGAGATAGCAGAAGAAAGTTTAACTACTCTTGAAAGTGTTGCTGAAACAGTAGTTCCAGAAGTAACTGAACTTCCAGTACAGCCTCAGGCTGAGAAACAGATTTCTAAAGATATTTTGAAGGCCATTGATGCCTTATATGATAATCCTCAAGGATCATCTGATGAAGATGATGATGATGATGATTCTGATGAATCTGACAGTTCAAAAACAAAGAAGAAAGCTATTAAGAAGAGAAAAGATGTTCCTAAGGCTGCTCCCAAGCTAAATCTCACCCATGACACTCCCTATTATGTTCTTCAGAAGATCACACCTTACCCAGGGATGCCCTTATGGATGTGGCTTTCCAAGAATGAGCATAAATCCAGGAAGAAGAGTAGAAGGTACTCTCCTCCTCCTCCTTCTCAAAGGAACTGGAGAGTTTCTCCTCCTCCTCCTCCAGCTGTTGGTGCTTCAGCAAATATCTCTCAAAGATCTACTTCTTATACAAAGACTTATCAAAGGCAACCAGATAGATCCTCAAGATTTCATGGAAGCAGTCAGCACAGACATACAAGCAGCAGCAAACAACAACAACAGCAAGCATCTAAAACTGAAAAAGCTGAAAATCCAAAAAGGCCAGAATCACCACCAATTCCTTTTGTAGATCCAAAATAAGAAAATACTGCAAGAATGACCATATTTCAAGAGCTAGTTGGACTCTCCATGATCAACAAAGCTAAAGCTGAAGGTAGAGATCCATCACAATACACTACAATGTCAACCTACAGGAAAGAAGAACTTAAAAGGTATCATAAAGCTAATAAGTTTTTCAATGTAGATGATTGCATGAATTTGCATCCAGAGGCTGTTGTACCAAGAGCTACCTCTGTCAATATAATTGGAGCTGCTGACATGACAATGTCTAGAAGAGAAGCAGCCAATCCCAATAGAGAAATTAAATTCATACAACCCTCTGAGCAAACTGACAAAGCTGACAAAGGAAAGGCAAAGAAGAACAAGTGAACATTTTGTTTAGTTTTGTTTTTCTGAACTCTAATTGTTAAATCATGAAACATCTATGTACATATCTACCATGTATATTTATTTTGCTTTGTGATTATTTTTCTTTCATTTGTATTACTGACCTCACCCAAATAGGGGGAGATTGTTGGATACCTAGTTTGTATTTGGGCTAGGTTCACTAATTAGGATGTATGTGACCCATATTATATAGCTAGGGTCAAGTCTTTGAGTCCTAGAGTTTAGGCTAAGTCATTAGGTTCAACCTTGATGGACCAACCAGCAGAAGACCTCAGTGGACTCAAGACTTAGAAGAAATCAAAGTTGAGAATTTAAGTTTGACGTTCGTCGAACTCAGCTCGACGATAGTCGTGCTCTACTCGACGAACTAAGAGTTAATTCTCTGAGTTGAGCTCAACAATATTGGAGCTCAGGTCGACGAAGTCTGGAGTTCAGCCTTCAACACATTCTCTCCAGATTCCTTTTGCTGAACTCAGCTCGAAGAAGATAGATTATCATCTCGATGAACTTGGAGCGCAGATTAGGCAAGTTATCTCCAGAATACAGTTTGCTGAACTCAGGTCGACAAACTGGTTTTCTTAGGTCGACGAATAGGATTTCTTAGCTCGACGAACTTGGATCTCCGGTCGATGAAATCTGTTCAGAGGTCGACGATCTCTATCTAGCGCCTGACTTAGAGTTTTTCCCCCTATTTCTGTCCTTATTTTCTATATTATTTAGCAGTAATTTCCTGAGTAATTAATACATATATTCCCTTGAATATAGTCGTTATTGGCAGCATTGATTATGGTCTTCATTAGGGTTAATTACTTGCTTAATTTATTGGGACAGTTGGGAAACTCATTAAAGTTAATATTCTCCAGCCGTAATTCATTCTCTCGAGGTAATCAGCAATTAATGCAGGAAATACAAAATTCAAAGAAGAATTTTGACAGAGAATATAAAAGAGATTTTTCTCTTTTCAATAGACAAAGAAGCAGAGATATACAAGCAATAGAGAATAACAAGAGAAGAGTTTTACAGAAACATACACAAGATCATCTGTTTCTTCTCTGTGAAGAAAACATCATGTTTTCTCCTTGTGCTCCCTGAAGACTGAAGAAGAACAACAAACAAAGATCAAGAGTCTTCTTCAACTTCTCTCTAGAAACATTCAAGGGCAACAATCATTCTATCAGTCAGAAGTTCCTGGACATCATTTCAAGACAAGGAAGAAAACCTACACCCTGAGCAAGGCTCCAAGTGATTTCTGAAGGAGTCTTGACAACAGCAATCCACTAAGTCTTCTCTGTTGATTAGAGAAAGAGAAGACGCCATCACATCTCTCACATCCTCCTGTATAAAGGGTTTATTAACTCCCTTCAAAAGTTTATTCTTGGTTTTTGGGCACCTGATCAAAAGCTCAAAGGGTTGTGAGATCTCCCTAGAAATATATCTTGTGGTGGCAGTCACCTGATCAAAAACCTGCTAGTGGATTCCTACCATGGTGGTAGAAGAGTGGATGTACCCAGTTTGGGGAACCACTATAAATTTCTTGTGTTGTATGGTTGCCTATTTTCTTTGTGCTGTGATAGATTAGTTTGATGTACTGTGGTAGATTAGCTTAGATTATCTTTCATTTCTATTACTACTACTGTATCACTACTTTACTCTGATAATATTTAAAACAGCCAAAAAGATTTAATTACTCTATTCACCCCCACCCCCTCTAGAGTAAATCAGATCTGACCACTTTATTTTAGATCCTGTGAAGATAGTTGCGATATGGGAGTGGCTGGTGTTGTCTTCTGTAGTCGAAGTCAGGATCTTCCTTGGACTAGCGGCTACTACAGGCTCTTCATAGAGAACTTTTCATAGATAGCCTTGCCTCTCAACACACTGATGAGGAAAGATCAAAAGTCTGTCTGGATGCAAGAGTGCGCGGGAGCTTTTGAAGTGCTGAAGAGTCGTTTGACCACGGCGCCCATTCTGAGTTCGTCATGTGGAACGGAAGGCTTCGAAGTGTATAGTGATGCATCATGGAGCGGCTGAGGTTGTGTACTTCTTCAGTTTGGTATGGTGATTAGCTTATGGCTCACATCAGTTGAAAGTGGATGAGCTAAACTATCTCGTCCATGACTTGGAGTTGGAGGCGGTAATTTTTGCACTTAAACTGTGGCATCACTATTTATATGACATGAAAGTGGATATATTCACGGACCGTAAGATCCTGAACTATCTATTGGATCAGAAGGATCTCAATATGAGACAAAAGCGTTGAATGGATTTCCTTAGGGACTACACCTTCAAGATTCATTGCACTCCTGGGAAGGGAAATGTCGTCGTATATGCCTTGAGTTGTAGGACTCCGGCAAGGGCAAATTGGTTGCAGATCCATGATGAGCGTCTGATCTAGGAGCTGGAAGCTTTAGAGATTTCTTGTGTTAACAAGAATTCCACTACAAATGCATTCCTGAACTGGATGGAGGTATAGTATGACCTTGCGGACAGGGTTCGGCGAGCAACGGAACAGGATGAAGTCTAAAATGCTATGTAGTGGATGGGTCAGATTCCCAGTTTTCCTTGGATGACGGCCTATTATGGAAAGACGGTCATTTGTGTGTCCCAAATATGCGTAAGCTAAGAGAAGAATTGATGTATGAGGCTCACTTCACGAACTATTCAATTCACCGAGGGAGCACAAAGATGTACAAGGACATGAAGTAGTTGTTCTGGTGGACGGGCAAGAAGAAAGTCATAGCACATTATGTGGCTAAATGCCAGACTTGTGCCTTAGTGAAAGCAGAATGTCAGAAGTCTGGAGGTTTCCTGAAGTAGCTACCTATTTCGGAATGGAAGTTTGATGACATTTCAATGGATTTCGTGCACGGTTTGCCGAGATCGCAACGTGGGAACGATTGTACTTGGGTAATCATAGACCGGTTGACTAAAGTGGCTCACTTCATTCCGAATAAGTGGGATGATTCAAGTGGAAATCTTGGCTAAGCTTTATGTCAAGCAAATAGTACGATTGCACGGTGTGCCCCATAGCATCGTTAGTGACTGAGACAGGCGCTTAACTTCGAACGATTGTAGGCTAATCCATCCATTGTTGGGGACAAAATTAAAGTTCAGTACGGCCTTTCATCGGCCAATGGATGGTCAGACTGAGATGACCAGCAAAACTATGGAGGATATGCTCCGGTTGTGCTCCTTGGACTTCGGGAAGAGGTGGGAAGACCATCTTTGTATGGTAGAGTTCGCCTACAATAATAGCTATCAAGCTAGCATAAATATGGCACCTTTTGAAGCTTTGTATGGTAGGAAGTGTTGTACACGATTAGCTTAGGCTGAAACACGACAGTCTAAGTTGTATAATCATAAGGAAGTCAAAGAGGCTAATTCAACGATACGCTCTATCCGGGAGAGGCTACTAATAGCCCAAGATAGGCAGGCAAAGTACTACAATGCCAAGCACTGAAACGTATAGTTTTTAGTTGGCGAGTGGGTGTACATGAAAATCAAACCATTCAAGGGCATGCCCAGGATTCGGCGTTTGAAAAAGTTAAGTTTGAGGTATCTTGGTCCGTTCGAAGTATTGAAGCGAGTTGGAGAAGCTTCCTATCGACTAGCTCTTTCGGCAGAACTGAGTGGCTTGCATGATGTGTTCCACATATCAGTGCCTCGAAAAGCCGTGAAAGAGCGAGCATAGGTGATTGCAAATGATCGAGTACTGGTCGAATCTGGACTCACAAAGAAGGTTAGGCCCATTTTGATCGAGGATAAGGCGCTAACATGGGAGCAGGAGCAGACCATGCATGCTGAATTTCTCGAGTTGTTTGTATAAAATGTTGTAACTTTTTTTGTGAAGAGAAGATATGTTGTAACATATTTGTTGTTGTCTTTCTTATAGTTGTATGCAAATTTCGGGACGAAATTTTTGTACGGAGGGGAGGATTGTAACACCCTAAAAAGGAGTAGGAAGTAGCAGGCTAAAACATCGTACGAAGTTCGACGAACATCGCGCGGAGTTCGAGAAACGTCGCACGGAGTTCGAGGAAGGTCGCGCGGAGTTCGAGGAACGTCGCGTGGAGTTCGACGAACGTCGCGCGGAGTTCGACGAACGTCGCGCGGAGTTCGACGAACGTCGCGCGGAGTTCGACGAACGTCGCGCGGAGTTCGACGAACGTCACACAGAGTTCGACAAACGTGAAACGGAGTTTGACAAATGTGGTTTTGTTATATGTCGTGTTTCCTTTTGGTGAAAGTCGAACGGAGTTCGACGAATGTCGAATGGATTTTGGGAAGGTCGACGAATGCATTGTTGTATCCTTTCAACGAATGTCGAAAGGTTTTTTCGAGTAACAGCGGCGCCGGCTAGCAGGTCAAAGCTCTTAGGGTGACTTTTCAACTCAAATCCAGGCCAGTGCTTTGTTTTGATGAAGTGATCGTGTGGCTGTGGTTTAACCCGAGGCCACATATGCAGAGGGGTTGGGATGTGTAAATCATTATTTCCTTCTCTCTCTCTCTCTCTCTCTCTCTCTCTCTCTCTCTCTCTCTCTCTCTCTCTCTTGATTTCATCCAAGTTCTTGAGAAGAGAACTAAAGACTGGAGCTAAGGATTTGGGCTGACCATTGTGAAGGTGCTGAAGGAGATTCCCTCATTGAAAGCGGGATCCGAGGCTAGATCCGTGAAGTGGAAAGTGAGACGCTCATTTCCATTTGCATAGAAAAGCTTTGCCATGGCTCCAAAGAGAACTACAAGGGTAACGATCTTCCTTCTTGGAAAAGTGAAGTCTTAATTTTGCATATGCATTGAATCCTCCACCAGAAGGTGGAATTGTTAAGAGAATTATGTGGGTTGATACGTGTTATCCCAAATTAAATTTTCATATAGATCTGGAAATGTGTAGTACAGAATAGGCATGTTGTGTGAAGCCATCCGGACAAGTTGGTCTGGATTGGTGATTCTTTATTTTGCGAACCCGAGAAGACTCCGCGTATAAACGAGTATTTTACGTAGTCTCTGGGTTGTGCCTGTGAAGTGGAGTCATAGGAAGTACCGGAGTGGAGTTCCAGGAGAATACCCTTGAAATTCTTGTGTCGTATGCTATGAAATTCCAGTGTTTCTGGCATTGTAGGTGGCTGCAGGATTTTTTGGATAGTTTGTCCAGTTATGGTTGGGGCTGGGCATAGAAAGAGTGTTCTATCGCTAACGCTAGGTGATAGTGGTTGTCGCTGGCGATAGCTCCCAGCTAACCTGTGATTGTGAAAGCCAGTGCTTGGAGGACAGTGTAGCTATTGTGAGCTATGCGCTCTTAAAGGACAGTAAGCTGAACAGATAAGGGGAAGCCGAACCCCGTCAGTCTAGGGATTGAACTAGGGATTTGAGCAACATGCAAGGGTTGAACTGTATCCGTGTTATGGTTGTCTAACATTAGTGCCTGGGTTATTGGCATTCATTAGTATCAAATAATGAGAGTCTTGGGTTTTATGCCATCAAGACTATAGTCTCCGGCCGTGGGCCTTGGAGCACGAGTTTTCATCTGTAAGTACTGTGGTAAAAATCAGAAGTGACCATAGGACTGAATTTTAATTTTGTTGCATGATAAGAATCTGTGAAGAATATGGGATTCAGCATAAGTTTTCATCTGCAAGAACACCCCAGCAAAATGGGGTTGCTGAGCGGAAGAATAAGACTCTCATAGAAGTTGGAAGGACTTTAGTAAATGAGATATCTCTCTCAGAATATTTCTGGGCTAAGGCAGTAAACACTACTTGTCATGTCCTCAACATGGCTTCTATCACCACGGGCCAGCAAAAGACTCCCTATAATATCTTGAAGGGCAGAAAACCAAACCTTGCATTACTTAGAATCATTAGGAGCAACTGTTTTGTGATCAATAATGTGAAATCCTATACAATTAAATTTGTTGTCAAGTCCTATGTGGGGATCTTTGTTGGGTACATCAATCATAGTAAGGCTTATAGGATCTATAACTTGACAAGTCAAGTTGTAGAGGAGTCAGCTAATGTAGTATTTGATGAGTCAATTATGATTAACAATGAGCTGTCAAGCTCTTATTCTAGTTCTGCGGGTACTGAACAATTGTTGGATAAGCTCACTTTCAAGGAAGCTGCTTCAATAATTCAAGACAAAGTTGAGGGTGTGTGTATTCCAGAGGAAGCGCAAGGCACACAGGAAGTGGATGAAGATCTACATCATGAAGAGCATGATGATGAAGCAAGATAGCCTCCAGTAGTAAGACATTTAAGGGATCATCTAGGCCACCAGATTATTGGTGATGCAAGACAAGGAGTAGTAACAAGGAGCAAATGCCTCAACATAGCAATGTACTCCAGTTTCCTGTCACAAGTGGAGCCTAAGAAATTTGAAGAGGCTAATAAAGACCAGTTCTGGATTGTAGCTATGCAAGAGGAACTGAACCAGTTTAAAAGTTGTATGGTCTAGAAGATGGTTCCCAGACCTCAAGGACATAATGTCATTGGAATCAAGTGTATCTATAGGAATAAACTTGAAGAAAATGGCATTATAGTTAAGAACAAAACTAGGCTGGTAGCTTAGGAGTACAGACAAGAATAATGTATTGACTTTGATCAAACATTTGCCCCTGTAGAAAGACTAGAAGCTATCAGACTATTCCTTCCATATGATGCATACCAAGGTTTTAGAGTCTACCAGATGGATGTGAAGTCAACCTTCCTGAATGGAGACTTGAAGGAAGAAGTCTATGTTGAACAGCCTTCATGTTTTGTTGTTCCTAACCATTCTGGTTTTGTTAATAGACTAAGGAAAGCTCTATATGGGTTAAAGCAAGACCTTAGAGCATGGTATGAGACATTGTCTAGCTTCCACATTGAAAATAAATTCTCAAGGGGGGAGATAGACAAGACCTTATTCCCAAGGGAATCTAAGGGCAAGATCATCGTAGTCCATATATATGTTAATGACATTATCTTTTGATATACTGATGACAACCTTTGGAGAATGTTTGTCAAACTTATACAAGGGAAGTTTGAGTTGATAAGTATGAGTGAACTTAAGTTCTTCTTAGGTCTCCAAGTAAGACAAACTGATAATGGATTATCCATATCCCAGTCTAAGTTTTCCATGGAGTTGATTAGAAAATTTGGAATGGAGAATGCTTCCACCATGAAAACTCTCATGGGATCAAGTATGTCTTTAGACAAAGATGGGGCAGGGTAACCTGTTGATCATACTTTGTATAGAGGAATAATTTGATATCTTGTATATCTCTATACTAGTAGGTCAGACATCATGCATGTTATATGTGTCTGTGCTATCATGCATGCCCTAAAGAGACTCATTAATCTGCTGCTAAGAGGATTTTGAGATATCTAAAGGGCACACCAGATCTTGGCCTATGGTACCATAGGAATAGGGATTTTGAACTAATAGACTATTCAGATGCAGAATTTGCAGGTTGTAGAGAGGATAGGAAAAGTACATCGGGTTCCTGTCAGTTTCTGGGTAGAAGGCTAGTGTCCTTGAGCAGCAAGAAGCAGACTAGTGTTTCTATTTCTACTACATAGTCCGAATATATAGTTGCATGGGGCTGCTATGCACAGTTGATGTGGATCCAGCATCAACTCCAGAACTATAACCTCCAGATAAGTAGAAGCTCTTTAATTTATCATTCTACCAGTGATATTTCTATAGTTAGAAATCATGTATCACATAGCAGGACTAAGCACATAGAGATTAGATATCACTTTATAAGAGATCTGAAGATATTAGCCTCGAGTTTGTTCCCACTGACAAGCAAGTGGCTGACATCTTCACTATGTTAGTAGATGAAGCAAAGTTCAACAGCTTCAAATTTGAATTGGGTATGTTGAACTTAGTTTAGCTTCAGTTACTCCCTATAATATTTTTGGTTGCAGGTTTGTTCTTTCTCCTATAGGATGAGAAGACCTTTAGTGGTATAATGATTGTGGAGACCAAAGTGTCTATCAGGAAGATGTGAAAGAAGATGCTCTTATTGAGGGGGAGCAATTAACATAGCTGCAGAAGTAGGTTCAGCCTTGAAGAAGAAGGTTCATCCTTTTAGCTACTGGAGGAGAGAAAGGAAGTGTTGGAGACATTCTACACCCCGTGAAGGACCGCCGCCACCGAGGAGAAGAAGATGCCGCCGAGAAGAGTGACAAGATCCTTGGCCGGAAATGGTGGAAATGCTGGAAACGAGGTGAGCTTCCTCCCCTCTCCCTTTGTGCTAGATCTCTAGTTATTTCTTAGGAGTGATATCGACTCAAATGAGTCTTGATTTGAGAGAAGATGTTTTCTAGGAAAGGCCATGCTAGGACTTGTGTTCTAGTGATTAGACGTCTTCAAACTCTCCCTCCTTCTATGTGATGATGGAGGATGATTTCGTTAAGAGAAGTGGCCTTATAAGGGTGAATAAGGGAGGAGGAAGTTTGGATGTGATTTGGGGAAGATTGGCTAGATGAGGAAGATGAACCGATATCGTTCATTCCGCCTTAAGATGCGTGCAGAAATCTATGTTCTGCACGCAACGATCTTCTTGGCCGTTTTCAAGTGTGATACGGCCAGATCTGGGCTTTCGACTAAACATTAAAGTCGCAGCCCTTGGAAACACCTTTGCAATGAGGGGTTACACTCCTTCACCGGATTCCTGTAGCCACAGGAATCTCCAGTCAAAGTTGTTATCCAGAAGGTGTCCTGCACATAAAATTCTTGGGTTGGTGTAGAATCGGGTTTGGACACGGTAGAGACATTATAGCAAATTGACATTGAGGTTGGGTGAACTCTTTTATGTTTAACCGTCATAGTTCAATGAATGATGAAATTTGATGAATGGATCCCACGTAAATGAATGGTGAAGTGAAGCATACTTAAACGAAACGATTTGGTAAAAATTGGTGAACCAATAGAAATGTGCATCATGTTAACAATGTGTCATTTGGAAATGAAGTGTAGGATGCTAATTTATGGCCATGTGAATAATTGTTTAACAGAATGAATTTAGTAGTCCAATGCTTAGAGCGGTGTCTCCCTATGGGTAGCTTGTGAAAGGATGTAAGTGCGAATGTTTGACTGCACAGGTTTGGATAGTGTTGAGAAGAGACATAAATGGACGGTTCGGCTTGGTCCTCGATGTTCATTCCCGAGGCTCCTTCCATGCCACGATAATGTGAAATTGAATGTGGTGTGAGTCGACACGCGGTGTCGTAATCCTAGGTTAAGGATAGTGTGGCAAGTCTTCAGGCTCGCCAGTCGTCACAATGATGGGAGTTGACAGTTAGACCTTGGGCAGTTGGGATTGGTCCTCGTGCTTTTTCTGAGGCTCCTTCCGGGTCACAACATAGGCCAGATCGGGGCTTGGTTCTCGGTGCACATCTACCTGAGACTCCTACTGAGCCGTAGTATGCATGTGAGCTTCATTATTCTGTTCTTAGCGTTGAGGCATACAGAGGCCTAAGCGAGGTAGTGTGGATGCCCGCTTAGTAGTAGAGAAGCCCTCTCTACTGTCACTGTCTGGCCACGACGGTTGACGCCTGAGAGGTTAGCTACCTGCTCGAAAAGTGGGAACTATAAGTCTGTGTCAACATAGCAATTGCATGTGCGTGATCATGGGTGAGTCATTGCATTGCATACATACCATCACAATACTTGCATACACCAGATCCTCAACGTATAAGTTTGTATGGGCACTCCTACACGATGAGTTACTTTACTATTAAGTCGATCCTTAACTTATAAGTTTGTATGGGCATTCTTATAAGTTAAGTTACTTTCCTGTTGGAGAACTATATACTTGATGGATTGATATAACTCGTGTAGAATTTCTAAAATAGACTATTGTTAATGATGTTATAAACTTCTTCTATTGCTACTCACGATATATGCACTTATTCCACCTTCTTGTACCTGCTTATATTACTATATATACATTGTACTCTTGTTCCTTTCTCCGCCCGGTGCCGAGGAGTCGCCGGGGGAGTGGATGTGAAAGCCACTTAGTCTTTGTGACTAATGGTTGCTACGTCTTCCTTTTTAGGAGGTGACCCCGTAGGTAGAGCAGCCGCAGATTATGCAGCAGGACAGCAAGGCCAGGATGACAGGGCCTGAAGGGACGGTGTCGTCGCTAACGTCAGTTATCGATGTGAGTTTTGAGAGATTTTAATGTAGCCCTTTGGGCATATTTTAATTGTATTCTGATATTTTAGAAGCTTGTTATTAGTTTCTCTCCTTGATGTAATTTTGGTCTTATATTACTTATGTGTGGACTGACTTCTTTTATATTTTTTGGTTGGGTTGGCATTTGGTTGATATTGGTTATAGCCGGCAGGATAGGTGTCTTGTGGTACAGGTTAGATCGTGTGCTAATGTTACCGTAAGGCGGCTGTCTGGGCATAAGACCCCCCCCCCCTCATGTCATGTCTTGTGTTCCGGGAGGGGGGTCTTACAAATGATATCAGCTTGCTACGATCCTAAACTAAAGAAGTCATTCAACAATGGTGATGAGTTGTAAATATACGTATTTTTATGTACAATAAATAAGTCATTTTAGTTTCTTTTCCTTATTTTTACTTAATTTTGTTCAATAAAATGCTCCTATTTTGTAAATATTATGCTAACTTAACTTTATTTTTGTTTCCTGAAATTTACAGGAAAATTGCCAAAAAAAGCAAGTACACGCCCGTGTACTTTGGGTCACGCCCGTGACCAGGACGTGATACTTCATTTCCCATGAAATCAGCGCATTTGAAGAAGGAAAATGTGACACGCCCAATGACACGCCAGTGTCATTGGACACGCCCTGTGACCTTGGCCCGTGTCACTCCAACTTGATGAAATTGTGCCCAACGTTCGTCGACCGACCCGACAAGCCCATCAACATGCACGTGACCAAGGGCGTGACTCCTCCACCTGGCCAGACAAGACAGCGCGGCAACTTTCGACGCAACCCATGCCCAGATCCACCTCCCCGACACGTCCAGCGTCACGCCCGTGACCTAGGGCATGACCTCCATGTTTTCAGCCGCGAAGTCAAACCAGCAGTCAACTCTCCGATCACCTCATGAATAGTACTGACACGCCCCCTGACACGCCCGTGTTAGACGGAGTGTACTTTGAAATTTTTCCCTATAAATACTCACTCTCTGTATGAACTCTTGTTCTTTCTTCTTGAACCATTTTGTATAGGGGCTTTGCTGTTAGGTGATCTCCCATGCTATGTAAGGGATATTTCTCCCCCCCCCCCCTCTCTTTAGCTTTTGTTTTAGTGTTTTTGTAACTCGTTTTTTACTTAATAAAATGCATTTTTCGTCTCTTTATATGGTGTTAGAATGAATCTAAGCAACTCTCCTTATGCAATCTTATTTTTTCTTTGCTTTAACTTTGTTTTTCTCGTCTTTTAATATGGGTGTGTATGTGTATGAGTATAGCTTTTGTTTTTATGTTTTAGTATTTTTACTTAAATGTGGTAAACTTAGGATTTTATAGCTTTTATTTCATTCCTATAAAACCATAAAAAATGATTTTCAAAGTAATTTTCATTTTCTTTAACATAGATTTTCTCGTTTAGGATGTAAAACTTTTCGTTATTTTCACTTTATTTTCACTTTTTAACAACTTTTACGGAGTTGTAGGAATGAATATATAGTCGTTTTAATTTTTTGTGCACTTTGATTTTATTTTAAACTTTTGCTCCTTTAATTTTTCCGACTTCATTTTATTCATTTCTACCGCATTCTAGCGGTAGAAATGTATTCGTTTTAATTTTTCGAGCACTTTCATTTTGCGTTTATTTGCAAAACTTCTTGCTCGTTTAATTTTTATTTTCACTTTTTATGCATTTCTACTACATTCTAGCTGTAGAAATGCAGTCGTTTTAATTTTTCAGCAACTTAGTTTTTCTTATTTTTTGTACGTGCGTGTGCGTGTATGAGTTATTTTTACAGCTTTCTTTCAATTCATGTAGATTGTATGCGTGTGCGCATTTATTTTCGCCTACTCGTTAAGAGTTAAACGACGCATTGTTTTAATTTTGTAGAGTGTGTGAGTGAGTGTGTTTTATTTCATGCAGTGTGTGTGTGTGTGTGTGTGTGTTTTACTTTCTGCAGTGTGTGTGCATTTTACTTTCTGTCGAGTGAGTGTGTTTTACTTTTCTGTTGAGTGCGTGTGTTCTTTCAATTCATGTAGAGCGTGTGCGGGAGTTTTCATTACAGTAGAGTGTGTGTGTGGGTGCATTTATTTTCTCCTACTCGTTTGAGTAGGACTCGCTTTATTTTGTCTCGCCCACTCATTTGAGCCGAGACTTGTCTTTTACTGCTTTCATTTACACCTACTCGATCGAGTAGGGATCGCATTTTCCTGCTTTATTTTACTGCTTTCTTTTATCGCTTTCATTTACTGCTTTCATTTTATTGCTTTCACCGCAAGCCGTCCCCATTCCGATGAGTGGCTAACCGCTCTTAGCCCTCAGTATCAAAGAGCATTGGGACAGATAAAATAGCTTTAAATAATTAAAGGTCCTGTTTTTCTAATTAATTAAAATTACTGAAGGTTTTCTCGTGGTTTACCACACGTAGAACCACATATCGATGTGTGGGCTCCATTTTCGTCGTCCATACACTAGCTAGCCGAGAGGACGTGCATATGGACCGATCGCCCCTTGGTAAATGGAGTTTTGATGAGTCCAAATTTTACACTGATTTTTGGACTTATCTGAGCCAGTTTTATCGTCTTAGCACTGCACTTGAGAGCTATAACTGCTTATATTTGTTTACGTGCCTATTTCATGATTAAGTGCACTCTAGGCCCAGTTCTGTGTGCTTTATTTGTTTCTGTGTTTTTGTTGTTCTTTATCCGTATCTTGAGAATGTGATGTGCACTTTTGGTGGCATATCTGCCTCTTCTGCTGGTGCATGGTTCGTGTGCGTGCTCCGGAACTGCTCGGGAGACCCCGACGATACAGGAACATTGTGCACGACCACTGGACTTACTGCGCACGACCACTGGTCATGCGCCACCGATCGTGCGCATTACATTCTCCTTTTTCCTAATTCTACCCGGGTAATCGCACGAGCACTGGCCGTAGTGCGCATGACCACTGGTCGTGCGCCACTGCTCGTGCACGTTTACCACTTGCTTTCTACAAATCTGTACTAGCCAATCGAACGATCAGTGGATTCAGTGCGCATTACCACCGGTCGTGTTCCACTGATCTTGCTCATTTCTGCTGATATTTCTGTCCAGGTTGCAGGTTTAATTGGAAATGGTGCACGATCATTGACCTACAGTGCGCAAGACCACTGGTCGTGCACCACTGATCGTGTGCTCTGCTTTTGATGCCTCCGTATTTAAGGGTCTGCTCCATTATTTAGGTCAACGCCCGTCATTTGCTGCGATCGGGGAGTGCGCGGGAAGCGTCATTTTACTTCTCCAGCTGCTCCATCACCTCCACCTTCATCGGGAGTCCATAGCCGGTTATTCTGAAGCTTTCCAACCCTCCGGCAAAGCTCCCGGCCATTGACGACCTCAACTCCAAGCTTTCCACCAGAGTTGGAGAAGAAGACAACCTAGAGAACGGACTCAAAGGCCTTCGAGGTGACAGCTCGTTGGTACCGGAAGCCTCCTCGGACTGAGCCCGGAAGCGGATTGACAACTCGCTATTCCGGCCACGACCTGCGGTGGATCTTCACTCTCTATTGGTTTACTCCTCTTCCCCTTCCTCTGTTGTATGGAATGATATAACATTATAATGAACTACATGTTCTATTCTATATCTAATGGGATGTTTGTAGTTTTCTTATGCTTGTAGTTGTGTGTGTGAATGTGCCTCGCCCACTCCACATCCACTCCATACTCTTGTTTCACCCGATCGCACTCCCACGAGAACACTTCCACCCATTAGCTTTTCGGCCACTCGTCCAACCGAAGTTCGGCATCGCGACCGATACACTCACCTTACCCTGCGAAGCGGTGCCTTCGACCCGCATAGCTTTAATTAGTTTATTAGATCAAACAACCACAATCTCTCAAGTCCCCTTTTTACTCTTTTTCTAAATATAACCCTCATAACAATATTTTCTGAACTGTTGCCGCTCTATATTAATTGCATTGCTCAAGAGACCGACACTCGGGGATTTATTCCCAAACTTTATTACTTGTGCGACCGGTGCGCTTGCCGATTTACACGCATCAAGTTTTTGGCGCCGTTGCCGGGGAATGAAACTATAGAGCGACTCAGTATGACTGAAAATATTGTTATAAGAGTTAGTGTTTTTGACTGTTGTTTCTTTGTATTGTGTTTTCCGCAGTGAATGCAGGGTCGAGCCACAAGAGATCTTGTCGCCTACGACCTAGAGATCGAACGTAATATCCTAGCGCGAAGACGCACCGCAGCCATCACTTTTGCCCCAATGGGAGACCAGCTGAATATTAATGCAGGCAACCGAGTTGGAGGGATACCTCATGGCGACAGAAATGGCGACGAAAATGAAGTGAACCCTCCCCAGGTCCGAACCATGAGGGATTATACTACACCTACTGTCGGGAGCATATACCCCGGTTTCAGACCTGCTATCACCAACCAACAGTTCGAGATTAAACCAGCTATTCTGAAAATCATTCTGAACAATGCTCAGTTCTCCGGAATGGCCACTGAAGACGCCCATCTTCACCTTGCAGAATTCTCCGAAATTTGCGCCACGTTCCGCTACGCTGGAATCCCAGACGAAATAGTCAAGCTCCGCCTCTTCCCTTTTTCATTAAGGGACAAAGACAAGACATGGCTTCACTCTCTCCCACCTGGAACAGCCACCACCTGGGATGCTTTGACCACAAAATTCCTAGCTAAGTTCCATCCAGTAGATCGGATTGTGAGCATGAGCCATGCAATAGCCAACTTCCGGCAAGCCGATTAAGAAAGTTTAGCCGAAGTTTGGGAGCGTTTCAACGAGTTGCTGAGGAAGTGCCATAATCATGGATTCCAAACGTGGAACCTCGTTGAAAGTTTCTACTTCGCTATTGATCCCCACCACCGAGCCATGATCGTTGCCGCCTCTGGAGGAACAATCATGAACCTTGCTCCAAATGATGCTCTGAGAATCTTACAAGACACCGCCACCCACAGCGCTTACTGGTCCGCTGGAAGAAACATCCCACGAAGCACCAGTGGAGTGTTTGTCGTGGATATCCCCAAGCCCGTTGCCGCCGCCCCAGTGATGGCAATCTCATGCCAAGGGTGCGAAAGCACCGACCACCATAGCTTCGAATGCTTAGGAGTTGAGGTACCAGACGAATCTTCTTTTCTGAATGAGTCAGTTAATTTTGTAGCCAATCAAAACAAGGGAGTGCCTTACGGGAACACATACAACCTGGGGGTGAGAAACCACCCCAACTTTTCTTGGAATCCAAACGCATCTGGCCAAAGATGGCAACCGGGGCAGCATCAAAACGATGAGTATGCCTCCGGAAGCCAACCGCGGCCGCCTCAACCGAATTATTCCCAAGGGCCCCCCGTCGTTAAAAAAAGTTCTTTGGAAGAGATGTTCGAGAAATTCGTTGAAATTTCCCAAACCAACATGACAAATCAAGCCGCCTCGATGCGCAAACTGGAGGCACAATTGGGCCAACTGGCCCAAGTGGTTTTCGAGCGCACCCAAGGCACCCTACCTAGTAACACCGAAAAGAACCCCCATAAACAAGTTAAAAGCCTTGGGGAGGAAAATTTGGGAAACCGCAACAAACTCGTCATCAATTGTAAAATAAACAACGGCGAAACCCCAACATTATGCGACTCCAGGGCCTTCCAGCAACATCCTCACTTTGCAAGATGTTGCGAAGATGCACCTATAAGTCGACATTAAAAATCAGAAGTCGCTTATCTTAGCGAATGGCAATTTGGTTGACACCGAGGGAGGTGTTCGGAAGTCAAAATCGAGGTTAACGGAAAACGTATAACCACTGACTTCCAGGTTTTGGGACCAAGGGAAAATAACTCTATGAAAGATAATAGTTGTCAACCTAAATCACCTAGAGGGGGGTGAATAGGTGAGTTGTGCGTCTTTTTGCGGAATAAAAAATCTTAGAACACAACACAGATCTATCTACTAAAATATCACAGACGAGACAAGATTTATAGTGGTTCCCCGATCTTGGGTACATCCACTTTCCCTCACCGATCTAGCAACGAACTAGACTCGGCTACTCCACTATCTCGGATTGAAAAACAATCCTACCCTCGGAACAAAGTTCCTACAATCTCAATCCAATCCAACTGGATCTACAACTCGGAAGAAACACCTTCCTACAAACTCGGAGTGGAAAACTACTACACTCGGAGACAGATTCTCCTACAGAAATAAAATACAAGTATTGAAGAAATACAAACAGTAATTTTGTCTGGTTCAGATCTGAAAACAGGAACTGAAATCTTTTTCGTGGCATGCGGCTTTATCAGAAAAATTGAAGAGAGATTCTCGGCAACAGTAGATCTGAACTCTTTGCTTCCACGATCGGATAGAAGATGAGTATGTGAAAATCGATCTCGATCTGGAGAGATTTGTCTGACTATTTCCTCTGAAGATCGAAACCCTTGCCGGAGAAGAATAGAGGCGGCGGCGGCTTTCGTTCCGTGAAGGGAGAGAGGAAATAACGAACATTTTGGAAAGTGACGGCTGCAAAACTCAGAGGAATTTTCTTCTTGAAAGATCTGTTTTCTCATTAGGGTTTGTCGATTAGACAAGACCTTTTATAGGAGTACTAATAACGGTCATAATCGGTTTTAATGACGTACACGTAGACTAATCATATCACGGAATTTGAAATTCTGTCAAATCTGGACTTAGAAGAAATTTCAGGGAAAAAGAGGTCATATACACGAGTATGTATAAAACTACTCGAGTAGGTTAAGGACTACTCGAGTAACCAAAGAGATTTTACTCGGGTATATAAATCATGACTACTCGAGTATGTAGAAGAAAACTACTCGAGTATGTATAGTCAACTACTCGAGAACTTTAGAACATCTACTCGAGTATAAAGAAAAGTTTCTCGGGAGGGAGCAGAGCTACTCGAGTACAAGTTATACTACTCGAGTAGGCATAATTGGACTACTCGAGTGGTTAGAGGAACTACTCGAGATAAACACTTAGAAATATTCTGCACACGGAAAAAAATAGCTACTCGAGTAGTTATATTGAACTACTCGAGAGGAAAGAAAGTTATCTCGAGTATATGATAGACTTACTCGAGTATGTCTTAACTACTCGACACAGTGTCGAGACTTACTCGAGTATATAAAGTACCTACTCAAGTAAATGACTTAGAAAAAATTCTGGGAAAAATGAATTTGGAACAGGAAGAATATACTACTCGAGTTTGAACTACTCGAGAGAGAATGAGCTACTCGAGTATATTACTTGGACTACTCGAGTAGGAAGAATGATCTACTCGAGTAGTTTAGTAAGCTACTCGAGTATGTCAATGAACTACTTGAGTGTTTTACTTAATTTCACGAGAGGAAAAATTTTCTTACTCGAGTATGCAGAAGTTTCACTCGAGAATATCTCAAGCAATCTACTCGAGTAGTTAAGGACCTACTCGAGAGAAACACTTAGAAAAAAATTTCTGTCAGCAATTTTCTTCTTCTACTAGAAGGGAATCAGCACCAAGTCTTTACACAGTCCAATAGCTTGAATATGAAGTGTATCCCAATAGAGAGGCTACACATGAGTCAACACTTTGGAACATACAATGAGGGATTACACTGTGTGGTCCTGTGTTTGGTGACCCATTGTAGACTGACATTTGTCTACACTTCCCATTAGAGTCCTGCAAACACATAACTCAAACAAAGCATCAAATACAACCTAATTCATCTTAGTTCCAGGGTGACTTCATCAAATCTGTGTTAGTGTGGACATGGTTCCCAACAATCTCCCCTATTTGTTGAAGTCAGAACCCTTTACACTAAGGTGAATTATAGATATAAAAAGAAGCTAAGTAGAAAATGTGCAAGTAAGCAATAGACTATTATAAAGGATAATAAGAGAAAAAACTTAGAATTATATAAATAAGAATATCCAAAATTTTCATTTCTACAGTTAATCATTCCACCCTCTCAAAGATCCTTGAAGATCAGCCTTGATTCTGTCTGTCCAGTTTCTCTTGTTGTCTTCTCTGGTAGCAATAGGGTTTTGGATAGTACTTGGGAGGCCTAGGAGGGGCTGCAGGGTTGTTCCTCCCATATTCTCTATCATAGATTCTTCTTTTTGTCATGGACTTCTCATAAAGTTCCCATTAAGAGGAGCTGTAATGAATGTTCCTGCTCTCATGGAATTCCATAACTAATCTGAGAGTTTCTAAAATCAGGGACTTGGATGTTGGAGACCAAACTTCGGCATGTTCAGTGGCTTTAGTAGGAGCAGTCCTGCTAGCAGAGGGGCCTTCACCATACTTCCTTTTCTTCTTATAAGTTTTGATCTCTGGAGGGGCTTTGAGGAAAATATATGCAGGATCTTCTTCCCAGTCTTGAGCATAGGTGTCTGGAGGGGCAACTATGTCTCCAGGCCTGCGAGAGAAAGTAGGTTGCAGAGGAACAGCTGGGGCAGAGACATCTGTAGCTAGAGCGTTTAAATGATGAGGAATGATGTTGGGGTCAACAGCAAGGTATGGCAGAATCTGATTGTGCATCCACACAGCAGTGTCATAGGTATGAAATTTGACACTCTGTATCTATGCTAGCACATCATCATGAATTGTCTTCACATGAGCTTCCCATACATCTGACTTCTGAGCCGCTGACTTTTCTACCTGTTCTTTGAGTTCTTTGAACAATCCCTCCCCCTTTCTGATTTCAACAGATAGCTGGGTTATAGCATCTTCTTTGAAAAGACTAACTTCTTCACAGATTTTCATTTTGTGGGCTTCAGTTCTCTTGTCCAGTTCAATTTGATTATTTTCAAGGGTGACACCTTGTTCCATAACCTCTCCAAAACTAGTGATAGTGTGGTCTAGGGCTTTGCCACCAAGTTGAAATAAGTATTTAAGCTTGTCAGTATTATGCTGAATTTCAGCAAAGCCTCTGCTCATCTCAGTCTCGAGAGCAGTTACTTTGTTAGTGACAGTCTTTAGAGAAGTGTCAAAATAATTTCTTTGTTCTTGAAGAAGAAGTGTAATATGTTGCAGCAAATCTGAGAAGGAAGAGACTGTAACAGCAGCAGTAGAGGGAGCAGCAGTAGGGAGAGAAGGAGTTACCCATGGAGCTATTTCTTCAATGATCACAAATCTTTCAGCTCTTGTGGTATGAGTTACAGCATCCCTTCCTTCTGTATCATGAGGGATGGAGAAATCTAGGTTTCTGAGAGGGGCCTCAGCTGGCTCAGGAGAAGGCTCATCAGAAATAAGAATGGTGTCTTGCTGGTCTTTGAGGGCATCTGGAGATTTGGCTGGAGTTCTGGCTGGAGAATGTTCAGGAGACTGTGCTGGAGTTGAGTCCTTGTGACATTCAGAGGATGGAGCTGGAGGAGATAGAGGAGGAATAAGCATCACTTCTTCAGAGAGCTCTGCAATCATAGCATCTATGGCAGCAGCTGTTGAGAGAAGAGATTCTGGGGGTATCTCATCTGAGGGAGTTGCTAGACTTTGTGGAGTATGAGGTAGGGAAGAAATTGCTGGCTGAGGAGAGGGCTTCCTAACTTGGCTAGAAGGAGCAGGCTCCCCCTCACTTGGTGCACCAGAGGAGCTGGCCACATGATGAGGAGAGGAAGATGGAGTCCTGTCTTCTAATGCTGGATCTGCTGGAATTTCTGAAATCTTTGCAGCTTGGGCAGGATTCTTCAGCTTGAACTCCCATCTCTGAATGGAAGAGATGGAGACCTTCTTCATGTGGTGAACAGGGGTCCCTTTGGAGAAGTCGAATACCTGAGGATTTGTTTCATGGAGGAGCAGAGAGATTATCCTGGCGTAGTTGGGGGATTTTAAACTGTCCTTGATTTTATCCAGAATCAGCATACCAAATTGGAATTTCTTGCGGCAGACAATGGCTTGCATTATGTCGAAGAAATACGATGGAATGTATCTTATTGAGTTGGTCTTGCACAGTAAAATATTCCCAATAACATCAACCAGAAATTTGCCTTCTGTGTTCATGTCTGACCTTTTGAAGTACTGAGCATCAGCTGAAATGCCACAGAATAGGGCTGTTCTGTCAGAGTCTTCAGCATCTGATTGATCTTCTTCGTCTACTATCGGCAGTCGGAGAAGTTGAGAGACAGAGGTCTTGTTGAGTTTAATTTTCAAACCTTTCACTTTGGATTTCAGGACTTTTCCATTCCTTTTGACCTTCAGATTTGAGAAGAATTCGGCTACTTCTGGGAAGAGAATTCGGCAGGGCTCTTGCAGGATGAAGGAAAGCCCTGCGGTATCTAGAAGAATGAGCAAGTTGTGAAAGTCGTCTGAAAGCTCGGCAATCCCGGCGGTAACGAGTTCCGATCCTACACCGATCTTGGAGACGGCGGCCATGATCTAGAAAAATTGGAAGAAATTCTGTCGTGGGAAGAGGAAGAGCCGCGGCTCTGCAATTTCTCGAGTGGAGATGAAGCGGCGGACGGGTACTCGAGTGAATGGAAATGATTTCGTGTAGAGTGATATTTGGAATTTCGAATTTATAAAACCCTAGGTTTAAGTCTAATCATCTAGAAGAAAATAATTTAAAGTAAAGGCAACACGGGAAAAATTTGAAAGCCAAGAGGCAGATACACGAGAGGTAAAAGAAGGTACTCGAGTACATAGGGGGTTACTTGAGTAGGTCTAAAGAAGGTACTCGAGTATATAGAGAGTTACTCGAGTAGGTCTAGAGAATCTGAAATGACTCGAGTAGAAGAATGGACTCACTCGAGTATGTGAAGTATACTACACGAGTACTTAATTGCCTTACTCGAGTAAGTTAAAGGACTACTCGAGTAGCTCTGTTGAGTACTCGAGTAGGTACTTTGAGTACTCGAGTAGGTCAGGTTTTTCTTGAGTTAGAGAAGGAAGAAATCTTTGAAAAGCCAGATTTTGACTAATCTTTTAATTTCCATTGCTTCTTTGATGTCCAAACTGCTCTAATCTTTCTTGTTGAGCATCCCACGTTCCATTTTGAAGAATGAGAACTTGGTCTCGTCCAGCGGCTTCGTGAAAATGTCTGCAACTTGCCTGTCTGTGGAGACATATTGGAGATCTATGGCCCCATGCTCTACATACTCCCGGATGAAATGATACATTAGCTCGATATGCTTTGTCCGGCTGTGCGAGACTGGATTGTTGGCTATTGCAATTGCGCTGGAAGTGTCAAAAAACAGAGGGATATTCTTGAACATCATGTTGTAATCATCAAATTGATTCCTTGTCCAAAGTAACTGTGCGCAGCAACTGCCTGCAGAGATGTACTCTGACTCGGCCGTTGAGATTGCGACACAGTTCTACTTGTTACTGATCCACGAGATTAGCCTTCTTCCAAAGAATTGGCACGTCCCGGAGGTGCTTTTCCTGTCATCTTTGCTACCTGCAAAATCTGCATCTGAAAAACCAATTTGTTCGCTATCATTACTTCTTGGGTACCATAAGCCAAGATTTGGTGTACCTTTAAGGTATCTCAAAATCCGCTTTGCAGTAGCGTAGTGAGATTCCTTAGAGTTCACCTGAAATCTAGCACAGACACATGTTGAGAACATTATGTCAGGTCTACTGGCAGTAAGGTAGAGCAAGGATCCAATTATGCTTCTGTACTTGGTTTCATCAAAAGGTTTCCCTTTTTCATCCTTGTCTAGAGACATAGTTGAGCCCATTGGAGTCCTCATAGAGGTTGCGTTCTCCATTCCGAATTTCTTAATTAGATCTTTGGTGAACTTGGTCTGCGAGATGAAAATTCCATCTTCAGATTGTTTCACCTGGAGCCCTAAGAAATACTTCAGCTCGCACATACTGCTCATTTCGAACTTCCCATGCATACGTTTTGAGAATTTTTTGCAGAGGTTGTTGTCTGTAGAGCCAAAGATAATGTCGTCGATATAGATTAACACTAGCAAAATCTTGCCTTTAATTTCCCTAAGAAATAATGTCTTATCTATCTTTCCCCTTGAGAACTTGTTCTCAAGTAGAAAGCTCGACAGCGTCTCATACCAAGCTCGAGGAGCTTGTTTCAGACCATATAGAGACTTGTGCAGGAAATAGACGTAATCAGGAAAGTTAAGATCAACGAAACCTGGAGGTTGTTCTACATACACTTCCTCCTTTATGTTACCATTTAGGAATGCAGACTTCACATCCATCTGATAGACGGTGAAGCCTTTGAAAGCAGCATATGCTAGGAACAACCTTATTGCCTCCACCCTTGCCACTGGAGCATATGTCTGGTCGAAGTCGATTCCTTCTTCTTGACGATAGCCTTTAGTGACGAGTCTGGCCTTGTTCTTTATGATCATCCCGTCTTCGTCCATCTTGTTCCTGTAGACCCATTTTGTTCCAATGATGTTCTTTCCTTTGGGTCTTGTAACAAGCTTCCATACATTGCTGCGCTTGAACTGATTTAGCTCTTCTTCCATTGCCTTTATCCACGATGCATTTGAGTTTGCTTCCTCAAACTTGTTTGGTTCAACCCGCGAGAGATAACTTAAATAAAGATTCTCGTTAGTTGTACCTCTTCGAGTTCTGACACCATCCCGGGGATCTCCTATGATCTGGTCCATGGGGTGATCCTTTAGATGTCTGAGCTCTAAAGTTCTTGCATCTGGATTGTCTTCAATCACTGGAATGATTTCTTCATCTTGGATGACTTCTTCATCTTGATCATCAGCCTCTCCAATAAGGGTTGGAGTGGTGATCTTGATGAATATTTCGACTTTGTCTTCGGACGGTTCATCCAAGCTAGTTTCTTTTAGCTTTGCACATGCATCTTCAATGAGCACACTAGACGGATTGCTTTGCAGCAAGCTCGTCTCATCAAATACAACATGTATCGATTCTTCTACCACCAGGGTTTGTCTATTAAATATCCTATATGCCTTACTATGGCTACTATAACCTACAAAAATACCTTCAAAACTCTTTTCGCTGAACTTGGTGGTATGATACTTACCATTGTTGAGTACGAAGCATTTATAGCCAAAGATTCTAAAGTATGAGACTGTTGGTTTCCTGCCTTTCAGAAGTTCGTAAGGTGTCTTATCGTGGTCTTTTTTTATGAGTGCTCGATTTTGCACGTGGCATGCAGTGTTGACGGCTTCAGCCCAGAAGTACTCCGGTAGTGAAGCATCACTCAACATGGTCCTGCAGGCCTCTATGAGTGTTCTGTTCCTTCTCTCAGCCACTTCATTCTGTTGTGGAGTACGAGGAGAGGAAAACTCATGAAAGATACCTAAGCTTTCACAGAATTCTATCATGGCCCCAGATTTGAACTCTGTTCCGTTGTCACTCCTGATTTTGACTATAGAGCAGTTGTATTCATTCTGCACTTGCCTGACAAAATTAGTAAAGATGTCGAAGGTATCAGACTTGTATTTCAGAAAGAACACCCACGCAAAGCGCGAGTAATCATCAAAAATTACCAACGTATAATCCTTACCTCCCAATCTTCTAATTTGCAGTGGACCAAATAAGTCCATGTGCAATAGATGGAGACATCTGTTAGAGTCTTTGCCAATAACGCTTTTGAAGGTAGCCCTTGTTTGCTTGCCTTTTACGCATGCATGACAAGGTCTATCTTTGACGCACTTGTATTTGGGGAATCACGTACTAAGTTCATTGAAAATAATTTATTAACAGTTTTGAAATTAATATGTGCTAGTCTCTTGTGTCATTGGTCAACAAGAGACGCACTATCTTTTGCTAAAAGACAGACTGGTGTAGAGGAATCTATACAAATGAAGTTTAAACAGAAAACATTCCTGCTTCGAGTGCCGGATAGAATCGTTTCCATATTGTCAACGGATTTTATCAAGCACTTATCAGCATGGAATTCAACTATGTATCCTTTATCGCAGAGTTGGCTTATACTAATGAGATTGTGTTCCAATCCTTCAACATAGGCGACATCCAAGAAGGATACATTGCCGTTAGTAATCATACCATAGCCTCTAGTGATTCCATGGTCTGAACCTCCAAAGATGACCTTTGGTCCATTCACGACTGGGGTAAAGTTCTGAATGAGGCTTCTAGTCCCGGTCATATGCCGAGAGCATCCGCTGTCCAAGTACCAGATAGGCATTTTGTTGGCCTTTGGACATACCTGCAATCATAATCAATTTGCCTTAGGAACCCAAACACATTTGAGTCCTTGGTCTCGGGTTAGAGTACACCCCCTACGAGTGTTAGCATTATGAGCGGTCTTTCTTATATTGCTGACATGAGGGGTTGCAGCATTTCTGGAATTGAACCAGCAGTCTATGGCGAAGTGACCAACCTTGCCACAACACCAACAGTCAAATCTGTTGTACCTTTGCCTCATGATCTCCTGCTTGACCTTTTGGAGTTATGGTCTAGCAGGGGTAGCATTCTTGGAGGAAGATGCCTCATGATGATGGCAATCACATGGCTTCTTCTCCTTTATGGGCTTCTCTACAACAGGCTTTGTCTTTGGTGCCTTCTTGAAGTTATGCCCATGATTGAAAGGGCCATAGCTCTGAAGAATAACTTCTTCATAAGGAGCCTTAAAGAAACTTTCGCCAAAGTCTCTGGGTCGAGTCCATCCTTGATAGCGGGACTTTGGCTCTTCATAGGTAGGCCTGGCAAAGTGCCCGTAGGATGAGTTAAAATCAAACTCATTTGATGGAAAGATGACTTTCTTGAATGTAGTTTAATCTTGAGGGGCTTTCCATTTCTCTTTGGCTAAGGCCTTTTTGGTGGCCTTATTCTTCCGTTGATTCTTGTTTCTCCTAGAGGATTTACTAGGAGCTTCTTCATGGCCTAGTCCAGCTCCCTTGGCCTTTGCTGAGAATTCAGCAACGAATGGAAGAACCGTCTTGGGCTTCGAGAAACTTTCAACCAGTTTCTTTTCAGCTGCAAGTTGGGCTTCCAATTCCTTGATGATTTTCTCTTTGAGGTCAAGGTGCTCAAGAGCCTTGTTATATTCTTCAATTGCATTATTGAAGTTTTCTTCGAGGGAGTCAGTCTTTGCGACTTTCTCTTTCAAGATGATCTCTTCAGCTTTTAGAGATTTGATCTCTTTAGCCTGAGTCTTCACGACTCGACGACATTTGTTGTAATCCATGATTAACTCCTTGTACTGGGCCATTAGCTCTGACTCATCGTCAGAGGAGCTTTCCTCACAATCATGTTCAGAGACTTCAGAATCTGAAAGAGGGGTATGAGAGTTTACCTTCCCAGTGAACTGAGGCTCTTAATCATCATCTGTTTGAGTCATTAGTCCAAAATAAGCTTCTTCTTCTTCACTTGACTCAGATGAGTCGGAGTCACTAAGAGTCTTGCTCTTTTTGGCTATGAGGCTCTTCTCTTTCCTCTTCTTGTTGTGTGAGGATTTCTTTTCTTCTCTTCTACCACCCTCCTTCTTATGAGGGCAGTCGGCGATCACGTGACCTGGCTTATTATAACAATAGCAAATGATGTCAGTCGAAACATATTTGTTCTGTTTGGAGGAATACCCGTCATGGCTACTTGAGCCTCTTCTTTGTCGATCACCATCGTGTCGTGATATTCTATAGGAGGCATCCTTGCCTTTCCATTGCTTTTTTTTATTCAAGAATTTCTTGAACTGACGTGAGAGCAGTGAGAACTCTCCTTCTGATAGCTCAGAGCCTGAGGTACTAGGCTCAGAAGTTTCTTCTTTTTCACTAATCTCTGGAGCTGGAGCAGGGGAGGCAGCCTTTGTCTTTCTGGAGGTGTCTGTTTTAGAGCAACAGACTTTTCTTTGACAGCAGACCTGCTCTTCTCTTCTTCAGCTTTCCTGGTGTTAAGTTGAAGCTCATATGACATAAGCTTCCCGAAGAGATTTTGTGGCTCTGTCTCAGCCAGCTTCCCAAACTCCCTGATGGCACAAAGCTTGTTGTCCCATTCTTTGGTCAGGGATCTCAGGAATTTGTCATTCAGTTCTCCATTAGTGAATACTCTATCATAGACCCTTAGGCCATTCACTATCTTGAAAAAGTTCTCAAATGTATCAGCAATGGTCTCTTTGCTTCCCTGTCGGAAGGCTTCATACTTCTGATTGAGGAGGGATCTCTGATCATCCCTCACTTCTTCTGTTCCCTCCATTAAGGTAACCAAGGACTACCACATCTCCTTTGCAGATTGGCTGTGGATTAAGTTTTGCAGCATTGAGTCATCAACTGCACTTGCTATAATGTTTTTAGCTTTCTTGTCCAGTGAGACAAGTGCAATCTCGTCCTTGTCCAAATCCATCAGCTTCTTTGGAACCTTCTCGGTAGGATCTATAGTGGAGACAGTCATAGGGACATAAGGACCTTCTTCAACTATCATGAAGATCCTTGGATCCACAGCTTCCATAAAAAATTTTATCCTTTCTTTACACATGGGAAAGTTGTTCTTGTCGCACAGGGGAAGCTTGGCGAAATCCTTTGTCTTATCCATGATAGATAAATCTCAATTAACAACTATATGCAGGAACTAATCAAGGTGTTAACCTTTTAACGATCAACCTCCCTCTGATACCAATTGAAAGATAATAGTTGTCAACCTAATTCACCTAGAGGGGGGTGAATAGGTGAGTTGTGCGTCTTTTGCGGAATAAAAAATCTTAGAACACAACACAGATCTATCTACTAAAATATCACAGACGAGACAAGATTTATAATGGTTCCTCGATCTTGGGTACATCCACTTTCCCTCACCGATCTAGCAACGAACTAGACTCGGCTACTCCACTATCTCGAATTGAAAAACAATCCTACCCTCGGAACAAAGTTCCTGCAATCTCAATCCAATCCAACTGGATCTACAACTCGAAAGAAACACCTTCCTACAAACTCGGAGTGGAAAACTCCTACACTCGGAGACAGATTCTCCTACAGAAATAAAATATAAGTATTGAAGAAATACATACAATAATTTTGTCTGGTTCAGATCTGAAAATAGGAACTGGAATCTTCTTCGTGGCGTGCGGCTTTATCAGAAAAATTGAAGAGAGATTCTCGGCAACAGTAGATCTGAACTCTTTGCTTCCATGATCGGATAGAAGATGAGTATGTGAAAATCGATCTCGATCTGGAGAGCTTTTTCTGTCTATTTCCTCTGAAGATCGAAACCCTTGCCGGAGAAGAACAGAGGCGGCGGCGGCTTTCGTTCCGTGAAGGGAGAGAGAGGAAATAGTGATTATTTTGGAAAGCGACGGCTGCAAAACTCAGAGGAATTTTCTTCTTGAAAGATCTGTTTTCTCAATAGGGTTTGTCGATTAGACAAGACCTTTTATAGGAGTACTAATAACGGTCATAATTGGTTTTAATGACGTACACGTGGACCAATCATATCACAGAATTTGAAATTCTGTCAAATCTGTACTTAGAAGAAATTTCAGGGAAAAAGAGGTCATATACACGAGTATGTATAAAACTACTCGAGTAGGTCAAGGACTACTCGAGTAACCAAAGAGATTTTACTCGGGTATATAAATCATGACTACTCGAGTATGTAGAAGAAAACTACTCGAGTATGTATAGTCAACTACTCGAGTACTTTAGAAGATCTACTCGAGTATAAAGAAAAGTTTCTCGGGAGGGAGTAGAGCTACTCGAGTACAAGTTATACTACTTGAGTAGGCAGAATTGAACTACTCGAGTGGTTAGAGGAACTACTCGAGATAAACACTTAGAAATATTCTGCACATGGAAAAAAATAGCTACTCGAGTAGTTAGATTGAACTACTCGAGAGGAAAGAAAGTTATCTTGAGTATATGAAAGACTTACTCGAGCATATCTTAACTACTCGACACAGTGTCGAGACTTACTCGAGTATATAAAGTACCTACTCGAGTAAATGACTTAGAAAAAATTATGGGAAAAATTAATTTGGAACAGGAAGAATATACTACTCGAGTATGAACTACTCGAGAGAGAATGAGCTACTCGAGTATATGACTTGGACTACTCGAGTAGGAAGAATGATCTACTCGAGTAGTTTAGTAAGCTACTCGAGTATGTCAATGAACTACTCGAGTGTTTTACTTAATTTCACGAGAGGAAAATTTTTTTTACTCGAGTATGCAGAAGTTTCACTCGAGTATACCTCAAGCAATCTACTCGAGTAGTTAAGGACCTACTCGAGAGAAACACTTAGAAAAAAATTTTTGTCAGCAATTTTCTTCTTCTACTAGAAGGGAATCATCACCAAGTCCTTACACAGTCCTATAGCTTGAATATGAAGTGTATCCCAATAGAGAGGCTACACATGAGTCAACACTTTGGAACACACAATGAGGGATTACACTGTGTGGTCCTGTGTTTGGTGACCCATTGTAGACTGATATTGGTCTACACTTCCCATTGGAGTCCTGCAAACACATAACTCAAACAAAGCATCAAATACAACCTAATTCATCTTAGTTCCAGGGTGACTTCATCAAATCTGGGTTACTGTGGACATGGTTCCCAACACTCTATTCCTATATTAGGAGTCCTATTCCTGACGGCCAGTGGCGCATCCCTCGACTTTTCCAAAGGACGCGTCACTTGGCGGACCGAAGATTCTGCCCTCAATAACACATCCGTACATTCCTCTCCCATCCAAAATAACAATTTTCTGAGTGTAACAGATACCAAGATATATTCAGGACCCCCAATATTGGAAGAAGCACATTTGGAAGAGAAGACAAAGAAAGGACTCTCCCATGAGATAGATGAGAATCAAGAGCTATTGGTCAAAGAGGTGATCAAGTGCGCCAAAGCCACGGCTGCCTTTCTACTTCCAGCCAACTATATTTTTGAGCATGGTGAACCGAGTTTTATTCGGGAGAAATCCCTAGACACTTATTTGTATAACACTGCTGATAACTCTGTTAAGCGATATGTTGCTTGGGCAGATCCGGTCGTCATCATGGTGCCGGACAGGATGCCACAATCCACAAAAATAGGAAAACCCACAGCCTACCTGTATTGGAAGTTTCCCACGGTGGAGAAACTGAAAGAGGCAAAGCGTTTACGCGATGAGCGATGTGCTGCCTTCCGACGCGAGAAAGAATGCAATCGAAGTAAAGGGAAAACCCCTACCCCCAATGCAAAAAGGCAATCTGTTATCCTCTCGCACCCCACCGGAGAGACTTACCACAAATCTTGTTTATAGTTAATTGCATCACCATCATTCCACTTACCCTCCTCTTTCTATTTTCTCGCTACTTATGGAACGCTGGTTTGCTCTGTTTTTATTTCTTCCTTTTTCAACTGCAAAGAACTCTCTATTATAACTGCTAATACAGGTATTTGGTGCATCTTAAGGACGGTAAACAAAAGGGATTTCGGGAGACAACCCAAGTTGGACCATTTGGACCTGTGATGTGCTTTGAGTTCTTTTTATATATTT
The DNA here is from genome assembly GCA_039583875.1 of Platanthera guangdongensis. Lineage (NCBI taxonomy): Eukaryota > Viridiplantae > Streptophyta > Magnoliopsida > Asparagales > Orchidaceae > Platanthera > Platanthera guangdongensis. The sequence continues at coordinate 84,448,679 of CM077152.1, read as the reverse complement.
AGATATATGTGTCCATATTTTGTTTTGCGTGCATATTTCAATCGCAGGTGCAGGAATTTTTGAGGCGCGACAACTTGGCCGCACTTGGACATCTCGTCACACGACTGGTGAAAGATAATAGTTGTCAACCTAAATCACCTAAAGGGGGGGGGGGGTGAATAGGTGATTTGTGCATCTTTTGCGGAATTAAAAAATCTCAGAACACAGCACAGATCTATCTACTAAAATATCACAGACGAGACAAGATCTATAGTGGTTCCCCGATCTTGGGTACATCCACTTTCCCTCACCGATCTAGCAATATACTAGACTCGGCTACTCCACTATCTCGGATTGAAAATCAATCCTACCCTCAGAACAAAGTTACTACAATCTCAATCCAACCAACTGGATCTACAACTCGGAAGAAACACCTTCCTACAAACTCGGAGTGGAAAACTCCTACACTCAGAGAAAAATTCTCCTACAGAAATGAAATACAAGTATTGAAAAATACAAACAGTGATATTGTCTTGTTCAGATCTAAAAATAAAACAGGAAACAGAATCTTCTTCTTGGCGTGCGGCTTTATCAGAGAAATTGAAGAAAAATTCTCAGCAACAGTAGATCTGAACTCCTAGCTTCCATGATTGGACAGATGATGAGTATGTGAAAAACGATCTCGATCTGGAGAGCTTTCTTTAGTTTATTTCCTCTGAAAATGAAAGCCCTTGCCGGAGAAGAACAGCGGCGGCGGCGGCTTTCGTTTCGTGAAGAGAGAGAGAGAGGAAACATCGATTCTTTTTTGGAAAGAGGCGGCTGCAAAACTTAGAATAATTTTCTTCTTGAAAAACTTATTTTCTGATTAGGGTTTGTCGATTAGACAAGACCTTTCATAGGAGTACTAATAACGGTCATAATTGGTTTTAATGACGTACACGTGGACCAATCATGTCACGAAATTTGAAAATCTGTCAAATCTGTACTTAGAAGAAATTTCAGAGAAAATGAGGTCACAAACACGAGTAGGTATATAACTACTCGAGTAGTTCAAGGACTACTCGAGTAAGCAAAGAAATATTACTCGGGTATATAATTCATGACTACTCGAGTAGGTTGAGGACAACTACTCGAGTGCATATAATCAACTACTCGAGTACTGGAAGATCTACTCGAGTATACAGAAACGTTTCACGGGAAGGAGTTGAACTACTCGAGTACAAGTTGTACTACTCGAGTAGGCAGAATTGAACTACTTGAGTGGTTAGAAGAACTACTCGAGACAAACACTTAGAAATATTCTGCACACGGGAGAAACAGCTACTTGAGTAGCCGATTGAACTACTCGAGAGGAAAGAAATCTTCTCGAGTATATGAAGGACTTACTCGAGTATTTCTTAACTACTCGACACAGAGAGGAGAGTTACTCGACACAGTGTCGAGAACTACTCGAGTATACAAAGTACCTACTCGAGTAAATGACTTAGAAAAATTCTGAGAAAGAGGAATCTGGAACAGGAAGAATAAGCTACTCGAGTATGAACTACTCGAGGCAGAATGAGCTACTCGAGTATATGACTTGGACTACTCGAGTGTTTTACTTGGAAAAACTTGGAAACTGAATTCTGGGCAACTCGAGTAGGAAGAGTGATCTACTCGAGTAGTTAAGTAAGCTACTCGAGTATGTCAGTGAACTACTCGAGTGTTTTACTTAACTTCACGAGAGGAATAATTTTCTTACTCGAGTATGCAGAAGTTTTACTCGAGTATATCTCAAGCAATCTACTCGAGTAGTTAAAGACCTACTCGAGAGAAACACTTAGATAAATTTCTGTAAGAAATTTTTCTTCTACTAGAGGGGAATCAGCATCAGGTCATTTCACAGTCCTATAGCTTGAATATGAAGTGTATCCCAATAGAGAGGCTACACATGAGTCAACACTTTGGAACACACAATGAGGGATTACATTGCATGGTCCTGTGTTTGGTGACTCATTGTAGACTGACATTGGTCTACACTTCCCATTGGAGTCTTGCAAACACATAACTCAAACGAAGCATCAAATACAACCTAATTCATCTTAGTTCCAGGGTGACTTCATCAAATCTTGGTTAATGTGGACATAGTTCCCAACAATCTCCCCCTATTTGTTGAAGTCAGAACCCTTTACACTAAGATGAATTATAAACATAAACAGAAGCTAAGTAGAAAAATGTGCAAGCAAGCAATAGATTATGAGAAAAGATAATAAGAGCAAAAACTTAGAATTATATAAATAAGAATATCCAACATTATCAATTCTACAGTCAATCATTCCACACTCTCAAAAATCCTTGAAAAATCAGCCTTGATTCTGTTGTCTGTCCAATTTCTCTTGTTGTCTCCTCTAGTAACAGTAGGGTTTAGGATAATACTTGGGAGGTCTATGAGGGGCTGCAGGGTTGTTCCTCCCATATTCTCTGTCATAGATTCTTCTCTTGGTCATGGATTTTTCATAAAGTTCCCATTCGTATGAGTTGTAATGAATATTCCTGCTCTCATGGAATTCCATAACTAATCTGAGAGTTTCCAGAATCAGGGATTTGGAGGTTATAGACCAAACTTCAGCATGTTCAGTAGCTTTAGTAGGAGGAGACTTGCTAGCAGAGGGGCCTTCACCATACTTCCTTTTCTTCTTGTAAGTTTTGATCTCTGGAGGAGCCTGAAGGAAATTGTCAGCAGGATCTTCTTCCCAGCATGGATCATAGGTGTTTGGAGGAGCAACTGTGTCTCCAGGCCTGGGAGAGAAGGTAGGTTGCAGAGGAGTAGCTGGAGCAGATGGAGCAGATACATTTGTAGATAGAGGATTTAAATGATGGGGAATGATGTTGGGGTCAACAGCAAGGTCTGGCAGAATCTGATTGTGCATCCAGACAGTAGTGTCATAGGTATGAAATTTGACACTCTGTATCTGGGCTAGCACATCATCATGAATTATCTTCACATGAATTTCCCATACATCTGACTTCAGAGCAGCTGAGTTTTCTAAATGTTCTTTGACCAAATTCTCACCCTTTCTGATTTCAATAGATAGCCTGTCTATATCATCTTCTTTAAAGAGGCCAACTTCTTCACAGATTTTCAATTTGTTTGCTTCATTTCTCTTGTCTAGCTCTATTTGATTATTTGCAAGGGTGACACCTTGTTCCATAACATTTCCAACACTAGTGATAGTGTGGTCTAGTGCTTTGCCACCAAGTTGAAATAAGTACTTGAGCTTGTTAGTGTTATGCTGAATTTCAGCAAAGCCTCTGCTCATCTCAGTCTCGAGAGTAGTTACCTTGTTAGTTACAATCTTTTGAGAAGTATCAAAATAATTTCTCTGTTCTTGAAGAAGCAGTGCAATCTGTTACAGCAAATCTGAGGAGGAAGAGTCTGTAGCAGTAGCAGTGGAAGGAGCAGTAGATGTAGGAAGAGCAGAAGGGAGAGAAGGAGCTACCCAGGGAGCTATTTCTCCAATAATCACAGAGCTTTCAGCCCTTGTTGTATGAATTATACCATCCCTTTCTTCTGTATCATAAGGGATAGAGAAATCTAGGTTTCTAAGAGGGGCCTCAGCTGGCTCAGGAGAGGATTCAGCTGAAAGAAGAATTGTATCTTGCTGGTCTTTGAGGGCAGCAGGAGATTGAGCTGGAGTCCTGGTTGGAGAAGGTTCAGGAGATTGTGCTGGAGTGGAGTCCTTGTGACATTCAGAGGATGGAGCTGGAAGAGATAGAGGAGGAGGAGGAATAGGTAGCACTTCTTCAGAGAGTTCAGCAATCATTGCATCTATGCCAGCAGCTGTGGAGAGAAGAGATTCTTGAGGTATCTGATCTGAAGGTGTTGCTGGAGTTTATGGTGTATGAGGTAGGGAAGAAATTGTTGGCTGAGGAGAGGGCTTCCTGACTTGAATAGAAGGAACAGGCTCCCCCTCACTTGGTGCACCAGAGGGGCTGGCCACATGATGAGAAGAGGGAGATGGAGTCATGTCCTCTAATACTGGATCTGCTAGAACTTCTAAGATCTTTGCATCTTGGGCAGGATTCTTCAGCTTGAGCTCCCATCTCTGAATAGAAGAAATGGAGACCTTCTTCATGTGATGAAGAGGGGTCCCTTTGGAGAAGTCGAATACCTGAGGATTTGTTTCATGGAGGAGCAGAGAGATAATTCTGGCGAAGTTGGGAGATTTTAAGTTGTCCTTGATTTTTTCCAGAATCAGCATGCCAAACTGATATTTCTTGCGGCAGACAATGGCTTGCATTATGTCGAAGAAATTCAGTGGAATGTCTCTTATGGAGTTGGTCTTACACAACAAAATCTTGCCAATAACATCAACCAGAAACTTCCCTTCTGCGTTCATGTCTGACCTTTTGATATACTGAGTGTCAGCTGAGATGCCACATAATAAGGATGTTCTGTCAGAGTCTTCATCATCTAAGTCATCTTATTCGTCTACTAACGGCAATCGGAGAAGTTGAGAGACAGTGGTCTTGGAGAGTTTAATTTTCAAACCTCTCACTTTTGATTTCAGGACTAGTCCATGTCGCTTGACCTTCAGATTTGAGAATAATTCGGCTACCTCCGAGAGGAGAATCCGGCAGGGTTCTTGCAGGGTGAAGGATAATCCTGCGGTGTCCAGAAGAATCAGTAAGTTGTGAAAGTCGTCTGAAAGCTCGGCAATCCCAGCGGTCTCAAGCTTCGAACCTACACCAATCTTGGAGATGGCAGTCATGATCCAGAAATTGAGAAAAGCTCTGTCGGGGGAAGAGGAAAAGTCGCGGCTCTGCAATTCCTCGAAAGAACATGAAGCGGCGGACGGGTACTCGAGTGATTGGAAATGATTTCATGTAGAATTAATTTGGAATTTCGAATTTATAAACCCTAGGTTTATGTCCAATCATTGAGAAGGAAATAACTTAAAAGGAAAGGTGGCACAGGAAAATAAAAAAAAATTCAAAGAGACATACACGAGAACCAAGAGAGGTACTCGAGTAGATAGGGAGTTACTCGAGTAGGTCTATAGGAGTTACTCGAGTAGGTCTATAGGAGTTACTCGAGTAGGTCTATAGGAGTTACTCGAGAAGGTCTATAGAAGGTACTAGAGTAGGAGAATCTGCAATGACTCAAGTAGATGAAGAGTACTACACGAGTACATTAATTGCCTTACTCGAGTAAGTTAAATGGAGTTCTCGAGTAGGTCCTTTAGTGACTCGAGTAGGTCAAGTTTTACTTGAGTCATGGAGAGAATAAAAGTTTGAAAAGCCAGATTTTGACAAACCTTTTAATTTCCTTTGCTTTCTTGATATCCAAACTGCTCTAATCTTCGGTGTTGAGCATCCCAAGTTCAGTTTTGAAGAATGAGAACTTGGTCTCGTCCAGCGGCTTCGTGAAGATATCTGCAACTTGCCTGTCGGTGGAGACATATTGGCGATCTATGTCCCCATGCTCTACATGCTCCCGGATGAAATGATACCTTAGCTAGATATGCTTTGTCCGGCTGTACGAGACTGGATTGTTGGCTATTACAATTGCACTGGAAGAGTCGCAAAACAATGGGATATTCTTGAACTGCATGTTGTAATCCTCAAATTGATTCCTTATCCAAAGTAACTGTGCGCAGCAACTGCCTGCAGAGATGTACTCTGACTCGGCCGTTGAGATTGCGACACAGTTCTGCTTCTTACTACTCCAGGAGATTAGCCTTCTTCCAAAGAATTGGCACGTCCCGGACGTGCTTTTCCTGTCATCTTTGCTTCCTGCAAAATCTGCATCTAAAAAACCAATTAGTTCGCTGTCATTACTTCTTGGGTACCATAAGCCAAGATTTGGTGTGCCTTTAAGGTATCTCAAAATCCGCTTTGTAGTAGCGTAGTGAGATTCCTTAGAGTTCACCTGAAATCTAGCACATACACATGTTGAAAACATTATGTCGGGTCCACTGGCAGTAAGGTAGAGCAAGGATCCAATTATGCTTCTATACTTGGTTTCATCAAAAGGTTTCCCTTTTTCATCCTTGTCCAGAGACATAGTTGAGCCCATTGGAGTCCTCATAGAGGTTGCGTTCTCCATTCCGAATTTCTTAATCAGCTCTTTGGTGAACTTGGTCTGCGAGATGAAAATTCCATCTTCAGATTGTTTCACCAGAAGCCCTAAGAAATACTTCAGCTCGCCCATACTGCTCATTTCGAACTTCTCTTGCATAAGTTTTTAGAATTTTTTTGCAGAGGTTGTCGTCTGTAGAGCCAAAAATAATGTCGTCGACATAGATTTGCACTAGCAAAATCTTGCCTTTAATTTCCCTAAGAAATAATGTTTTGTCTATCTTTCCCCTAGCAAACTTGTTCTCAAGTAGAAAGCTAGACAGCGTCTCATACCAAGCTCGAGGAGCTTGTTTCAGACCATATAGGGTCTTGTGCAGGAAATAGACATAATCAGGAAAGTTAGGATCAACGAAACCTGGAGGTTGTTCCACAAACACTTCCTCCTTTATGTTATCATTTAGGAAGGCAGACTTCACGTCCATCTGATAGACGGTGAAGCCTTTGAATGCAGCATATGCTAGGAACAACCTTATTGCCTCCAGCCTTGCCACTGGAGCATACGTCTGTTCGAATTCGATTCCTTCTTCTTGACGATAGCCTTTAGCGACGAGTCTGGCCTTGTTCTTTATGATCGTCCCGTCTTCGTCCATCTTGTTCCTGTAGACCCATTTTGTTCCAATGACGTTCTTTCCTTTGGGTCTTGGAACAAGCTTCCACACATTGCAGGGCTTGAACTGATTTATCTCTTCTTCCATTGCAAATATCCACGATGCATCTGAGTTTTCTTCCTAAAACTTCTTTGGCTCAACCTGCGAGAGAAAACTTAAATAAAGATTCTCGTTAGTTATACCGCTTCGAGTTCTGACACCGTCCCGGGGATCTCCTATGATCTGGTCCATGGGATGATCCTTCAAATGTCTGAGCTCTAGAGTTCTTGCATCTTGATTGTCTTCTATCACCGGAGTGATTTCTTCATCTTGGATGACATCTTCATCTTGATCATCAGCCTCTCCAATAGGGGTTGGAGTGGTGATCTTGATGAACTTTTCGCCCTTGTCTTCGGACGGTTCATCCAAGCTAGTTTCTTTCATCTTTTCACCTGCATCTTCAATGAGCACACTAGACGGATTGCTTTGCAGCAAGCTCGTCTCATCAAATACAACATGTATCGATTCTTCTACCACCGGGGTCTTTCTATTAAATATCCTATATGCCTTACTATGGCTACTATAACCTACAAAAATACCTTCAAAACTCTTTTCGCTGAACTTGGTGGTATGATACTTACCATTGTTAAGTACGAAGCATTTACAGCCAAAGATTCTAAAGTATGAGACTGTTGGTTTCCTGCCTTTCAGAAGTTCGTAAGGTATCTTATCGTGGTTTTTGTTTATGAGTGCTCGATTTTGCACGTGGCATGCAGTTTTGACGGCTTCAGCACAGAAGTACTCCGGAAGTGAAGCATCACTCAACATAGTCCTGCAGGCCTCTATGAGTGTTCTGTTCCTTCTCTCAGCCACTCCATTCTGTTGTGGAGTACGACGAGAGGAAAACTAATGAAAGATACCTAATCTTTCACAGAATTCTGTCATGGCCCCATATTTGAACTCTGTTTTGTTGTCACTTCTGATTTTGACTATGGAGCAGTTGTATTCATTCTGGACTTGCCTGACAAAATTAGTAAAGGTGTCGAAAGTATCTGACTTGTGTTTCAGAAAGAACACCCACGCAAAGCGCGAGTAATCATTAACAATTACCAACATATAATCCTTACCTCCCAAACTTCTAATTTGCAGTGGACCAAACAAGTCCATGTGCAATAGATGGAGACATCTGTTAGAGTCTTTGCCAATAACGCTTTTAAAGGTAGCCCTTGTTTTCTTGCCTTTTACGCATGCATGACAAGCTCTATCTTTGACGCACTTGACATTTGGGGCATCACGTACTAAGTTCATTGAAAATAATCTATTAATAGTTTTGAAATTAATATGTGCTAGTCTCTTGTGTCATTGGTCACCAAGAGACGCACTATCTTTTGCTAAAATACACACTGGTGTAGAGGAATCTATACAAATGAAATTTAAACAGCAAATATTCCTGCTTCGAGTGCCGGATAGAATCGTTTCCATATTGTCAACAGATTTTATCAAGCACTTATCAGCATGGAATTCAACTTTGTATCCTTTATCACAGAGTTGGTTTATGCTTATGAGATTGTGTTCCAATCCTTCGACATAAGCCACATCCGAGAAGGATACATTGTCGTTAGTAATCATACCATAGCCTCTAGTAATTCCACGATCTGAACCTCCAAAGATGACCTTTGGTCCGTTCACGGCTGAAGTAAAGTTCTGAATGAGGCTTCTAGTCCTGGTCATATGCCGAGAGCATCCGCTGTCCAAATACCAGATAGGCGTTTTATTGGCCTTTGGACATACCTGCAATCATAATCAGTTTGCCTTAGGAACCCAAACATGTTTGGGTCCTTAGTCTCGGGTTAGAGTACTCCCAATGCGAGTGTTAGCATTATGAGCGGTCTTTCTCATGTTGCTAACATGAGGTGTTGCAGCGTTTTTGGAATTGAACCAGCAATCTATGGCGAAGTGACCAACCTTGCCACAGCACCAACAGTCAAATCTGTTGTATCTTTGCCTCAAGATCTCCTGCTTGACCTTTTGGAATTGTGGTATAGCAGGGGCAGCATTCTTGGAGGAAGAAGCTTCAATATAATGACAATCACATGTCTTCTTTTCCTTAGGAGGCCTTTCTACAACAGGCTTTGTTTTTGGTGCCTTCTTGAAGTTATGCCCATGATTGAAAGGGCCATAGCTCTGAAGAATACCTTCTTCATAAGGTGCCTTAAAGACACTTTCGCCAAAGTTTCGGGGTCGAGTCCATCCTTGATAGCGGGACTTTGGCTACACATAGGTAGGCCTAGCAAAGTGCCCGTAGGATGAGTCAAAATCAAACTCATTTGATGGAAAGATGACTTTCTTGAATGTAGTTTGATCTTGAGGGGCTTTCCCCTTCTCTTTGGCTAAGGCCTTTTGGCATCCTTATTCTTCCGTTGATTCTTGTTTCTCCTAGAGGATTTACTAGGAGCTTCTTCATGGCCTAATCCGGCACCCTTGGCCTTAGCTGAGAATTCAGCAACGAATGGAAGAACCGTCTTGGGCTTCGAGAAACTTTCAACCAGTTTCTTTTCAGCTGCAAGTTGGGCTTCCAATTCCTTGATGATTTTCTCTTTGAGTTCAAGGTTCTCAAGCGCCTTGTTATATTCTTCAATTACATTATTGAAGTTTTCTTCGAGGGAGTCAGTCTTTGTGACTTTCTCTCTCAAGATGCTCTCTTCGGCTTTTAGAGATTTGATCTCTTTAGCCTGAGTCTTCATGACTCGACGACATTTGTCGTAAGCCATGATTAACTCCTTGTACTGGGCCATTAGTTCTGACTCATCGTCAGAGAATCTATCCTCACAATCATGTTCAGAAACTTCAGAATCTGAAAGAGGGGTATGGGAATTTACCTTCCCAGTGAACTGGAGCTCTTGATCGTCATCTGTTTGAGCCATAAGACCAAAATAAGCTTCTTCTTCTTCACTTGACTCAGATGAGTCAGAGTCACTAAGAGTCTTGCTCTTTTTGGCTATTAGGCTCTTCTCTTTCCTCTTCTTGTTGTATGAGGATTTCTTTTCTTCTCTTCTACCACCCTCCTTCTTCTTATGAGGGCAGTCGGCGATGACGTGACCTGGCTTGTTACAATAATAGCAAATGATGTCAGTCAAAACATATTTGTTCTGTTTAGAGGAATACCTGTCATGGCTACTTGAGCCTTTTCTTTGCCGATCACCATCGTGTCGTGATCTTCTATAGGAGGCATCCTTGCCTTTCCATTGCTTCTTCTTGTTCAAGAATTTCTTGAACTAATGTGAGAGCAGTGAGAACTCTCCTTCTGATAGCTCAGATCCTGAGGTACTAAGCTCAGAAGTTTCTTCTTCTTCACTAATTTCTGGAGCTGGAGCAGGGGAGGCAGCCTTTGTCTTTCTAGAACTGTCTGCCTTGAGAGCAATAGATTTTTCTTTGAGAGCAGACCTGCTCTTATCTTCTTCAGCTTTCCTGGTGTTGAGTTGAAGCTCATATGACATAAGCTTCCCGAAGAGATTTTGTGGGTCTGTCTCAGCGAGCTTCCCAAACTCCCTGATGGCACAGACCTTGTTGTCCCATTCTTTGGTCAGGGATCTCAGGAACTTGTCATTCAGTTCTCCATTAGTGAATACTCTACCATAGACTCTTAGGCCATTCACTATCTTGAAAAAGTTCTCAAATGTATCAGCAATGGCCTCTTTGCTTCCCTGTCGGAAGGCTTCATACTTCTGATTGAGGAGGGATCTCCGATCATCCCTCACTTCTTCTATTCCTTCCATCAAGGTATCCAAGGACTGCCACATCTCCTTTGCATATTGGCAGTGGATTAAGTTCTGCAGCATTGAGTCATCAACTGCACTTGCTATAATGTTTTTAGCTTTCTTGTCTAGTGAGACAAGTGCAATCTCGTCCTTGTCTAAATCCATCAACTTCTTTGGAACCTTCTTGGTAGGATTTATAGTGGAGACAGTCATAGGGACATAAGGACCTTCTTCAACTATCATGAAGATCCTTGGGTCCACAACTTTCATAAAGAATTTGATCCTTTCTTTCCACATGGGAAAGTTGTTCTTGTTTCATAGGGGAAGCTTGGCAAAATCCTTTGTCTAGTCCATGATAGATAGATCACAAATGACACCTATTGCAGGAACTGATCAAGGTGTTAACCTTTTAACGATCAACCTCGCTTTGATACCAATTAAAAGATAATAGTTGTCAACCTAAATCACGTAAAGGGGGGTAAGTAGGTGATTTGTGCGTCTTTTGCGGAATTAAAAAATCTCATAACACAGCACATATCTATCTACTAAAATATCACAGACAAGACAAGATCTATAGTTGTTCCCCGATCTTGGGTACATCCACTTTCCCTCACCGATCTAGCAATATACTAGACTCAGGTACTCCACTATCTCGGATTGAAAATCAATCCTACCCTCGGAACAAAGTTCCTACAATCTCAATCCAACCAACTTGATCTACAACTCGGAAGAAACACCTTCCTACAAACTCAGAGTAGAAAACTCCTACCCTCGGAGAAAAATTCTCCTATAGAAATGAAATACAAGTATTGAAAAATACAAACAGTGATATTGTCTGGTTCAGATCTAAAAATAAAGCAGGAAACAGAATCTTCTTCTTGGCGTGCGACTTTATCAGAGAAATTGAAGAAAAATTCTTAGCAACAGTAGATCTGAACTCCTTGCTTCCACGATCGGACAGATGATGAGTATGTGAAAAACGATCTCGATCTGGAGAGCTTTCTTTAGTTTATTTCCTGTGAAAATCGAAGCCCTTGCCAGAGAAGAACAGCGGCGGCGGCGGCTTTCGTTTCGTGAAGAGAGAGAGAGAGGAAACAACGATTCTTTTTGGAAAGAGGCGGCTGCAAAACTTAGAATAATTTTCTTCTTGAAAAACTTGTTTTCTAATTAGGGTTTGTCGATTAGACAAGACCTTTTATAGGAGTACTAATAACAGTCATAATTGGTTTTAATGACGTACACGTGGACCAATCATGTCACGGAATTTGAAAATCTATCAAATCTGGACTTAGAAGAAATTTCAGAGAAAATGAGGTCACATACACGAGTAGGTATATAACTACTTGAGTAGGTCAAGGACTACTCGAGTAAGCAAAGAAATATTACTCGGGAATATAATTCATGACTACTCGAGTAGGTTGAAGACAACTACTCGAGTGCATATAATCAACTACTCGAGTACTAGGAAGATCTACTCAAGTATACAGAAAAGTTTCACGGGAAGGAGTTGAACTACTCGAGTACAAGTTGTACTACTCGAGTAGGAAGAATTGAACTACTCGAGTGGTTAGAAGAACTACTCGAGACAAACACTTAGAAATATTCTGCACACGGGAGAAACAGATACTCGAGTAGTCAGATTGAACTACTCGAGAGGAAAGAAATCTTCTCGGGTATATGAAGGACTTACTCGAGTATTTCTTAACTACTCGACACAGAGAAGAGAGTTACTCGACACAGTGTCGAGAACTACTCGAGTATATAAATTACCTACTCGAGTAAATGAATTAGAAAAATTCTGAGAAAGAGGAATCTGGAACAGGAAGAATAAGCTACTCGAGTATGAACTACTCGAGACAGAATGAGCTACTCGAGTATATGACTTGGACTACTCGAGTGTTTTACTTGGAAAAACTTGGAAACTGAATTTTGGGCAACTCGAGTAGGAAGAGTGATCTACTCGAGTAGTTAAGTAAGCTACTCGAGTATGTCAGTGAACTACTCGAGTGTTTTACTTAACTTCACGAGAGGAAGAATTTTCTTACTCGAGTATGCAGAAGTTTTACTCGAGTATATCTCAAGCAATCTACTCGAGTAGTTAAAGACCTACTCGAGAGAAACACTTAGATAAATTTCTGTAAGAAATTTTTCTTCTACTAGAGGGGAATCAGCATCAGGTCTTTTCACAGTCCTATAGCTTGAATATGAAGTGTATCCCAATAGAGAGGCTACACATGAGTCAACACTTTGGAACACACAATGAGGGATTACATTGCATGGTACTGTGTTTGGTGAGTCATTGTAGACTGACATTGGTCTACACTTCCCATTGGAGTCCTGCAAACACATAACTCAAACGAAGCACCAAATACAACCTAATTCATCTTAGTTCCAGGCTGAATTCATCAAATCTGGATTAATGTGGACATAGTTCCCAACAACTGGTATGCTCAATTTTGAGCATAGGTACTTCTTACCCTAGCTTTTTCACATTTGGAATGCTTATTTTTACTAGTTGTCGAATTTAAGTCTTGGGGGAGAACATACCTGTGGTCACTACACAACATATTTTGTTGCATACCAGTCTCTTGTTTAGTTATTCAATGATCTCTGTCGCACACACTGAATCACCCACACGAGTGCACTCTTATCCACACGTGCAGCTCGAGTCAAATGTATTGTTTTTGTGTAAACTTTAAAATAGTGGTGCTGGCTTCGGATTTCAGGATAGAGTAGTTCGAAACTCATGTAGTGCTCCTAATCGATTACTCATGGTTTGTGTAGAACTAGTATAGATTTAATTTTTCTTTATGCTCGTAGATTTATATTTTTCTGCAGATGTAAATATTGTTTGTCTTACTCAAAATCTGAATCTGGAGTAATCGAACGATAATGTAGGGATGTGTGTAGCCGTCACTAGACTCGTATTGCTTGAGTCGGGAGGAAGGATCATCTTTCTCGGTGGCTAAGAACTTGCCCTAAGCTACACTTGAAGCATTGGTGCCCGGTTAGTCAAGAGTGAGCATGACGTAGGCCATTATTTTGGCTAGTTTGAGCCTTGTTTAGCAATTCCTACCCGTTAACCGTTGCATGCCAAATTTATGTCTACCCCTTCTTTGATTCAGCTCCACTCACATTCACCAAGAACTGAAGCTAAACCCACCATCGCAATCCAATGCTTGAGCTTGTTTAAATTTACTATTTTGATGATGTTGTGATATGTGGAAATCGTGTAATGTGGTGCTGAACTCGTAAACTTTTTGATTGCTACGTTTGGGGATTGCCAATGCAGAAAAGAAAAAAAAGCAAAGCGAAAAAGAAAAAGAAAAAAATCTGAAAGAATTGCTTTGAGGACTCTATCCCCATCCTATTTATTGATTTTGGTCGGGTTAGGCCGTGTACACGCCCAGTTTTCAAGCTCAGTCTGGGGGTGTGTTACACGTGCATTTCTAAGTGGATATATTGGTTTAGGTTTTTGTTAGCTCACTTTGGTTGCGTGTAGCCTTCATGTTTATCATTGACCACCAAACCTTAGCCTAATCCCCATTCTCTCCTACAAGTCCTGCTGATTCACGCTTGAGTCTAACACGCGCCGTGGAGAGAGTGTGAACGTGCAAGCGTATTGTCCCCGACATTGATGGATATCTTTGGAGGTGATCACGAGCTCCGATCTTTGGCAATGCTCACCTTAGTGGCCTGCCTATTTTCTTCCTACACATGATCGCAAGATTCTCCAGAATTCTAATTTTGAGCAAATACAATATTTCTTTATGACTGTCGAATAGTTTAAACTACATAGTATAATTAAAAAGTTTTTCTATTATATCTTCGATGCCCATGATGTATTTGATTTCTCGTCTTACTTTTTTTTTGAAATTTCTGAGCTAGCTAGCTATTTTCTAGTCCACGGAGTGATGATTTGCTCGGGACGTGCAAATGGTTAAGTCTGGGGGTGTGATGAGTCCAAATTTTACACTGATTTTTGGACTTATCTGGGCCAGTTTAATCGTCTTAGCACTGCACTTGAGAGATATAACTGCTTATATTTGTTTACGTGCCTATTTCATGATTAATTGCACTCTAGGCCAGGTTCTGTGTGCTTTATTTTTTTCTGTGTTTTTGTTGTTCTTTATCAGTGTCTTGAGAATGTGTTGTGCACTTTTGGTGGCCTATCTGCCTCTTCTGCTGGTACAGGGTTTGTGTGCGTGCTCCGGAACCGCTCGGGAGACCCCGATGATACAGGAACACTGCGCACGACCACTGGACTTACTGCGCACGACCACTGGTTGTGCTCCACTGATCGTGCACATTACATTCTTCTTTTTCCTAATTCTTCCCGGGTAATCGCACGAGCACTGGCCTTAGTGCGCACGACCACTGGTCGTGCGCCACTGCTCGTGCCTGTTTACCCCTTGCTTTCTACAAATCTATCCTAGCCAATCGCACAATCAATGGATTTAGTACGCACGACCACCGGTCGTGCGCCACTGATCGTGCGCATTTCTGCTGATATTTCTATCCAGGTTGCTGGTTTAATTGGAAATGGCGCACGATCATCGACCTACAGTGCACACGACCACTGGTCGTGCTCCACTGATCGTGCGCTCTGCTTTTGCTGGCTCCATATTTAAGGGCCTGCTCTGCGATTTAGGTCAACGCCCGTCATTTACTGCGATCGGGGAGTGCGCGGGAAGCGCCATTTTACTTCTCCAGCTGCTCCATCACCTCCACCTTCATCGGGAGTCCATAGCCGGCTATTCCAAAGCTTTCCAACCCTCTGGCGAAGCTCCCGGCCATTGACGATCTCAACTCCAAGCTTTCCACCGGAGTTGGAGAAGAAGACAACCTAGAGAACGGACTCAAAGGCCTTCGAGGTGACAGCTCGTTGGTACCGGAAGCCTCCTCGGACTGAGTCCAGAAGCGGATTGATAACTCGCTATTCCGGCCACGACCTGCGGTGGATCTTCACTCTCTATTGGTTTACTCCTCTTCCCCTTCCTCTGTTGTATGGAATGATATAACATTGTAATGAACTACATGTTCTATTATACATCTAATGGGATGTTTGTAGTTTTCTTATTCTTGTAGTTATGTGTGTGAATGTGCCTCGCCCACTCCGCATCCACTCCATACTTTTATTTCACCCGATTGCACTCCACACGAGAACACTTCCACCCATTAGCTTTCCGGCCACTCGTCCAACCGAAGTTCGGCATTGCGGCCGATACACTCACCTCACCCTGCGAAGCGGTGCCTTCAACCCGCATAGCTTTAATTAGTTTATTAGATCAAACAACCACAATCTCTCAAGTCCCCTTTTTACTCTTTTTCTAAATATAACCCTCATAATAATATTTTCTGAACTATTGCCGCTCTATGCTAATTGCATTTCTCAAGATACTGACACTCGGGGATTTATTCCCAAACTTTATTACTTGTGCGACCGGTGCGCTTACCGATTTACACGCATCAAGTTCCGCACTAACCCTCGAGAGGGGAGGCACGTAAACTCTACCGGATTGGGTTCCCCACCCAATAGTGGGGTTCTTAGCGTAATGCAGACATTAAGAGGAATCCTTCGTCGGACGAGAGCCCGTTCGAATAGTCCTAATGTTCAGGTGTGCGATAGTCCTAGAGATAGGTGAGCTCATTTTAGTGGAACCTCCACGGCCAAGTCTCCGCCTTAATTAATTTGAAACTTAGGATCTCTTTTTATTAAAAGTTTATTTTAGTTCTAATTGAATTCGATGCGGTTGCGCTAAGCTCTTCATCGGCTCCATCTTTTTAACGCTTTTATTTTTACTGCCTTTTGTTTATATATTAAAAAATAACCTGACAAGTTAAATATCGGTAAAATAATAGTCCCCTCTAGTGAAGAGTAGAAATAATCAACCCGACCTCGAGAACAATACGACCTTGATATTCCACACCGGAATATCCTATACTACACACGATAGGTGCACTTGCCTCCTTTCGTTAAAACTCGATCTCATCTGTTTTATATCCAAATAATAAATCCGCGCGCCCCATTTTCTAAATAAAACCAAATCCGCTTTTTCCAAATAAAACCGCCCGGGGCGCCGCATGCTCGAACTAATTTTTGGAGTTTCAACCTCCAATCAAGTTTTTGGCGCCGTTGCCGGGGAATTTTCGAGTTGTTATTTTGAACACTGGAGATCTATTAATTTTACCTATTTTTATATATATCACAAAAATTAAAAAAAAATGGCCAACAAAAAAATACTAATACTAATATTACTTATTGTAACGTCCCGAATCGCTCTAGGCCCCTAGTGTGTGTTTTTGAGTCAGGAGGGTTGACTCGAGTGCGGGGACGTGCAGGGAATTGGACTGCACTTGTGGTGGAGTAGAGAAATCAGTGCTGTGAAGGGACACGGGTAGAGACACGGGTGTGTCCCTACCCGTGTGCGTGTGTGCGTCGAGCTGAACTCGACGAGGCATGTCGAGATCGGTGAGCTGTGTCGACACCATGTGACACGGGTAGGGACACAGGCGTGTCCCTACCCGTGTGTGTCGAGTTACTCTCGACAGGAAGTGTCGAGACTGGCGAGCAGTGTCGACACCAAGTGACACGGGTAGCGACAGGGGTGTGTCCCTACCCGTGTGTGTCGAGTTACTCTCGACAGGACGTGTCGAGACTGGGGAGATGTTTCGACACCATGGGACACGGGTAGCAACACGGGCGTGTCCTTACCCATGTGTGTCGAGTTGGACTCGACGAGGCGTGCCAAGATCGACAAACTCCGTGTCGAGATCGACGAATTATAGGACACGGGTGTAGACACGGGCATGTCTCCACCCGTGTTCCGTGTGTGTTGAGTTGAGTTCATCGAGATGCAACCTGAGAAGGACACGACCAAGGACACGGCCAGGAACACGGCCGTGTCATGTGGACACGGGTCAGGACACGGGCGTGTCCCTACCCGTGTCAACTATTGAACCGACATGGAAACTGTCGTTGCCGCTTCGCCCAGGCAGGACACGGGTAAGGACACGGCCTACCCGTGTCACTTTCCATATATAAGGGTGAGAGAAAACCCTAGCCGTTTTCATGCTCATTTCATTCCCTATTTACTGTGAGAACTCCTAGTGAGAGAAAACTGCTGGAGCAAGTTCTACGGGAGAAAATCTGCCATCACCGTGAAAGAGAAGATGCCGCCGAGGAGAACTACGCGATCCATGGCCGGAAATGGTGGTACATCTGGAACCGATGTGTGTTTCCTACCCTCTCCCTTGGTGCTAGATCTATAGTTATTTTCCTAGGGGAGACATCGACTCAAGAGAGTCTTGATGGTGAGGAGGAGATTTCTAGGTAAGGCCATGCTAGGACTTGTGTCTTAGGTTTTAGATCCCTTCAACCACGCCCTTCTTCAATGTGATGATAAGGGATGGTTTTGTGAAGGGTATTGGCCTCTTGAGGTTGAATAAGGGAGGAGGTTTTCTGGAATGATTTGGGAAGATCGCCGTGGGGAGGAAGATGAACCGATGTCGTTCATTCTGCCTTAAGATGCGTGCAGAATCTGTATTCTGCACGCAGCAAACTTCGTGGACATTTTTAAGTGTGATATGGCCATATCTGGGCTTTTGGCTAAACATCAAAGTTGAAGCCCTTGAAAATACCTTTCCAACGAATGGTTGCACGACTGCTGGCGAACTATATAGCCACAGGAAAGTCTAAACGAAAATGGTGTTCAATAAATCCTGCATGCAGAAATTGTGTTCTGTACGCAGAGGACTTCAAGTCCGATTTCAAATAGGATAATTTCAAATTTGGGTTGAGGTCTGAATACGAGAGTTGTGGACCACGGAAAGACCTTTCCATCGTGGGGTCACACGTCTTCACCGGATTCCTGTAGCTTCAGAAATCTCCGGTCGAAGTTGTTGTCCAAATTCAACTTGCACCTAAATTCTGGGCTTTAATGGAAGACGGATTTGGATTCGGTGGAATTAAAATTGCAAGATACTTGACTTGGATGAACCCTTATGATTAATCATTTGTTGCATGATTGATGTAGCTTATTAATCAGATTTCATATTATCAAATTGTGAAGCAATCTTATTTAAACAAATTGAATTGGTAGGAATTGAAAGAGTGATAATTGTGCACTTCATGTTTATATTATGACATTATCAATGGAAAGTGTGATAGATCTTTATATATGCATCATGTTTATATTACGTTGTCATCATTTGGAAAGTCATATAGATGAATATATTATGGCCATGGGTATGTTTGATTAATAAATGAGTCTAGTAGTCCAATACTTAGAGCGTCGTCTCCCTACGGGTAGTATTGTGAAGGGATGAAAGTGCGTTGTTGACCGTCACTTGTTTTGGTTGTGTTGAGACAAGGTATGGATGGATGGTTGGGCTGTGTCCTCGTGCTTACTTCCGAGGCCCCTTCCATATTATGTTGATGTGGTATTTGCATGTGGTGTGAGTCGACACGCGGTGTCGTAATCCCGGGTTAAGGATAGTTTGGCAGGTCTACGAGCTCGCCAGTCGTCACACCGACGGGAGTTGGCAGTTAGACTTGGTCGGTTTGGGCTGTGTCCTCTGTGTTTACGTCCCGAGGCCCCTCCGGCCAAAGAGGAACGCAAGGGTAACGATCCTCATCTTGAGCATGAGTAGCTCTCTTTCTTTGCATAGGAAGCCCGCTCTCGCGAGTTTGCGGAGAGTTGGAGGCGTTCCTTCGGGTAGATATGTGAAGTACCCGTTGTTTAGAGTTCGTAAGCGAGAACGGACATAGACATGATGTGTGAAGCCTACCCGGGCATGTTGGTTTGGATCGGTGATGTTGAATTGCATAAATACCGGAGAAGACTTCGTGCTATGGATTGTTTTTCGGGTTTTCTACGCGGTAGATTGCAGCAGGGAGCCTTGGGGACTAACCCAAAGGTGCACCCGGAAAACTGGGCGGATACGAGATCTTGCCAACTTGGTGGCCTGAGAGCCAACTTGAACATAACCGAGTTATGTGAATTGTGATGGAAATGGGACTCGGTGGAAGTTTGACCCGCGCAAATGGCTTAAATTGTCATTGTGATGTGAGCACGGGTTAGATGGAACCGTACACGTTCTATGTCATTCGGTTAAAGAGACCTAAAGGCACGTGGCACTTACCGTTGGCATAGATTAGGGTCTTCGGCGGCTTATTCAGCAACCTTGGCGTTGAAAGCATTGAGTGTAGCTTCATCACTCAATGCTTTTATACTTTGTTGCAACTGCTCCACTACATGACGTTGATAGCATTGGGTGTAGCTTCATTACTCAACACTTCTGTACTTAGCCATTTTTCTGTTTCACTCTTTCCCCTTGGATTTGACTGCTAGAGATTGACTCAAAGCTTTATATCATCTGACGTTGACTGAACTGGATTCACTCAACACCTGTGGACTTATATGAATTTTCTAGTCTATCCTCTATGTCGTTGACAGAATTAGTATGACGTTGAGTGAGCTGGCTTCACTCAATGCTTCTGGACTTAGCTTACTTTTCTTTTACAGAAACTCTGTGGCTTTGACTTTAGCAGCAATACTCGACGACATATGCCGCATGGCTTTCAGAGAGTTATCATCACTCAACGCTTGTGGACTCAACTTTATTTCTGGCTTACACTGCTTAGGCTTTGACAGACCCGATATTATTCAGCTCTTTTTGTGCTATGGCATTGAGTGAACTTCCTTCACTTAACTCCTATGGACATAGCTACATTTCTCCATCCTGCTTCCAACCTAAGCCATCTGGCATTGAATGAGCTTGCTCCACTCAATGCCTGTGGACTTAAGGCAATTTCTTGCCTATACAGCTAACTTCTTTGTGTCTACCTATCCTATGATTGTAACAAGGACTAACCTGCATGCATTAACTTGCAACCATATCAAATACAACTTGGTGTATACATTGACTTGTTTGACTTCTTACAAATCAAGATCATTGTGATCAATGAACCCAACAACATGGTGATTTAGGCTACGAGAAATTGTTGAGCTGTACTTGCACTGCTTCATTCTTGTACTTGATTTCCTAAAGACTAAGCTTTGTCATTGGCAAAGTTAGTGTCCTTGGCTACGGGTTGTAAAGACTGGAAATGCTCAATATTGACCATCGTTCTAGGACTGAGGATGGTTGTGGGACTGGGAAAGTCCAGTACACCGATAATATGCCCGGAGTGTGAGGGATATGTGAACTTATGTGCCAACATCTGTGATGGTTGATATATATATATATATATATATATATATATATATATATACATTGCCATTTTGCTATTTATAGGGAATGAGTAAGGTGTAAGGTCATTGCTTTGTTTACCATTTCTTGATGGTTTGTCCCTATGAAAGTGCAAGAGAACCTAGCAGGAAGTAGTGAACGGAATCCCCTTTGCTCTATACCGACCCTCAAAGGCCAAGCATAGTGTTTACTTATTTTCATGTGTGGTCGGCCTGTGTGCCAATGTATGTAATACACTTTTGTGAAGGAAATGTTGTAAGGCCTTAAGGCCAAAACACCATGTGTATTATATATCATCTGTCAGTTGGTTAGTGGACATCCCTGTGTCGGTTTCTAGGTAATTTTAAATGCTTTTGTTAGAATGCAACTCTGAGTTAGGATGTGTTTATGATTTGGTTTCAATATGTAACTCCACTGACTGTCTATCGAATATGGCGTGGGGCCCGACCAGATCATCTGTTATATTTTACGTGATGGATGAGGGTGTTAAAAATTGGTATCAACTTCTAGTATCGGTCTTCCTTCTTCGAATTCATAGTCAAATTCTTTTTCGGGGTGGTGAGCACGTGTTTGTACGTTATCATTATAATATTAAAGAATCCATGAATGTCCACTTAGGAATGAAAATACACATGTTTGTGGAACCGGTGTAATCCTTTGATTGCTATTATATAATATTGCTAGTTGCTTAATTGTTTGTTTCACAATTATAGGTGACTAGATGCAGTACAAGGTATTCTCAGCCCCAATGCTCGACGGAAAGCAGTGCACCAACTAACGTGCCTACTCCTCCTCCTTCTGTTGAAATGGTACAATTAGTTGTTATAACTGCGTTTGCAATTATCAATGCACAACCTAGAAGGCATGTGCAACCCATAATTCTGCGGTGGCTTCGTTGCTAGATGGTGTACTTGAGCAGATTATAATGAAAGGAGCTTCAGATCAATAGTTGAACCTGTGTTTGGTATAAGGAGCACACATAGTCGATGAATACTACCATGCCTTTGTCATGCTACGACATTGTGCATGGTTTTTTTTGGAGGAGGAGGAGACCAAAGTCAATATATTTTATAATGGTCTATGCGATGAGCTACGCCTTCTATTTGTGGCGCCAAAGTTATTTGGATTCTGAATATTGGTGGAGTCAGCTAGATCTCTGGAGATAGATTTGGACAAAGTCCACTAGATGCCAAAGCTTAAAGTAGCGAGCTTTTTAAAGTTTGGGTATTGAAGGTGGAATAAGAAGTCCAAATCTCTTGGAGCAGCTCCTTATACATGGACTGGAGCAACTTCTGGACGAGGACCAATTATTTGTTATACATGCGGCAAGGTAGACACATAGTCCGAGAGTGTCATAGTGGTGTTATGAGGACCAAGAAGTCTAGGTCTGTAGCAGCTGCAGGACGAAGTCCACTTACTTGCTACATGCGTGGCAAAGGGAGATATTATGCTAGAAACTATCACAGTAGCCCTGTGACAATGGCAAAATAAAATGGCATTACGAGTGTGAATAAGGGAGTAGCTGTAATAGACTACTGTACTTTCTACTTTATATAAGAATGCATGCTTTACATGTTACGAACTAGGATCTAACCTGTGTTCACCAGGCCGAAAAGAACTATATTTGACTGGGCGCATCATATCCATATCTATTCATGGTCTTGTGTTATTTAGCATAGTACTTTTATTAGTACTAAACATGTGATTGGGATAATGCTGTCATATTTGTAGAGGGTGAACATGGGTAGAGAGGTTTGTGTTAGGGTGCAGATAGAAAGTCATGACATTTGATTGGAAGCATCTATACAGTCGATTTCTAAGTTTGATGTGATCTTTAGCATGGATAGGCTCTTAGAGCAGCTGGACTGTTTTGATTGCAACTCGAAGGAAGTTACACTGGGGTAGAACACCGAACATGAGACTAAGTTTTCTAGTATACGAGGATCAACAAGATACTGATTTCTACTCTCCAAGTAGTCAAGGAGGTTCGGAAGGGCGTGAAGTTGTTTTTCATGCTACTGTAGACAATGGAGCTGAAGACCAGTTTGAGTGATGTTTCTATTATGTCGGAGTTTGCAGATGTGTTTCCAAAATATCTCTCTAGAGTTCCACCTCAGCAAGAGATCGACTTCATTATTGAGTTAGTGCCAGGTGCGACGGCCATGTCACGCTCACCGTACTGTGTAGCGCCAAAAATAATGGCAGAACTAAAGGTTCAGTTGCAGGATTTGCTAGAGCAAGGCTATATACATCCAAGTATATCATATTGGAGTGCACCAATCCTCTTTGTGAAGAAGAAGGACGGAATCTTGCATCTATGAATTGAATACCGTGAACTAAACATGATGACGGAAAAGAACAAGTATTTGATTTCGAGAATCGATGATTTGTTTCATCAGCTAGATGGATTAACTGTCTATTCAAAGCTGGATTTGAAGTCCAACTATTATCAGTTGAGGCTCATGGAAAGTGATATTCCTAAGATAGCATTTGGTACATGCTATGACCACTATGAGTTCACCATAGTGCCATTTTGATTAAAAAATCCGGCATCGATATTCATGGATCAAAAGTATAGGACCTTTCGGGAGTATTTGGACCAATTTGTGGACGTCTTTATAGATGACATATTGGTATACTCATAGTCAGAGGATGATCATACGAATAATTTGAGGTTGGTTTTGCATACCCTGAGGAGGAATCGACTCTATAAAGAGTTCTCTAAGTGTGAGTTTTGGCTATCGTCTTTGCTTTTTCTTGGTCATGTGGTTTGTGGAGAGGGTATTGTTGTGGATCCTACAAAGTTAGCAACAATACATGAGTTTCCTGTGTTGTCTACGATGGCGGAAGTCAGGATATTTCTTGGACTTGCTGGCTACTATAGGTGCTTCATAGAGAACCTTTTGCGGATAGCTCTACCTCTCACTATATTGACAAAGAAGGATGAGAATTTTGTTTGAACGCAAAGTGCGCACGAGCTTTTGAGGAGTTGAACAGTCAGTTGACCACAATGCCTATTTTGTGTTCTCTATGTGGTGAAGAAGGATATGAGATCTACAATGATGCCTCAGGAAGCGACTTAGGTCGCGTTCTTGTAGAGTCTGGGAAGATTATAACTTATGGTTCACCCTAGCTGAAGGTGCACGGGAGAAATTATCCAGTCTATGACTTGGAGTTCGTTGCTGTGATATTCGCCATGAAGCTATGGCTACATTACTTGTATGACATGATGATTGACATCTTTAAGGACCATAAGAGCCTAAAGTAACTATTAAATCAAAAGGATTTGAATATTCGATAAAGGAGGTGGATGGAGTTCCTTGAGGACTATACATTCGAGATAAACTATGTTCCCAGGAAGGGAAATATTGTCACAGATTCGTTGAGTCACAGGGCTCCGCCACAGGACAACTGGATACAAATTCATGATGAGCGTTTTATTCAAGACTGGGAGGCATTGGAGATTACTTGTGTTGATCAGAGCTATAGTGCAAATGCATGTTTAAACTGGGCGGAGGTGCAATATGATCTCACAGACAGGATTTGGCAAGCATTAGAGCTGGATGGCACAAGAAATGCTATTTGGAGAGACTAGGGATGGGTCAAATACCTAATTTACCTCTGAAGGTGGTCTACTATAGAAGGACATTCAGTTGTGAGTCCTGAATGTTGGCAAATTATAGGAGGAATTAATGTACGAGTCACACTTTTCAAAGTACTCGATCCACCAGGGGAGCACAAAGATGTTCAAGGATATGAAAAAATTGTTTTGGTGGTCAGGGATAAAGAAGGACATAGTTCTTTATGTGACGAAGTGTCAAACTTGCACCCTAGTAATGGCTGAATGTCAAATGCCTAATGATTTTATAAAATCATTTCCTATACCAGAGTGGAGGTTTGATGATATATCAATGGATTTTTTGCACAATTTGCTAAGATCGCAGAGCAGGAATGATGTCATTTGGGTGATCATTGACCGTTTGACAAAGGTGTCACACTGCATTCTAAACAGGAGGGACGATTCAGTGGAAAAGTAGGCGAAGTTTTATGTCTACAATATCATATAATTGCACGGTGTTCCCTATAGCATCGTGTGTGTCTGAGACAGGCATTTCACTTCAAATGATTGGGGGCTTATTCATCAACTGTTGGGTACAAAGCTGAAGTTCAGCACAGTATTTTATCCGCATACGGAAAGACAAACATAGAGGGTAAACAAGACAATGGAGGACATGCTTCACATCTGCGCTTTAGATTTTGGGAAGAGATGGGAAGATCATTTATTTATGATCAGGTTTGCCAATAACAACATCTAGTAAGTGAGTATTAAGATGGCACCCTTTGAGGCCTTATACGGTAGGAAATGTCGTACTCTGTTTGCTTGGGTAAAAACAGGTGAATCGGTACTGTATAAGCGTAAAGACATCGAAGATGTGACTTCGATGATACATTTAATTCGGGAGCGACTGTTGGTTGCTCAGGATAGGCAGGAAATGGACTATAATTCCAAGAACTGAAACGTTGAGTTTGTGGTTGGCGATTGGGTTTATCTCAAGATCAAGCCATTCAAAGGTATATCCAAGATACGACACTTGAAGGAGCTTAGTTCGAGGTATCTTGGGCCATTTGAAATTATTGAACGGATTGGTGAAGCTGCCTATCAACTTGTTCTTTCAACAGAGATACGTGGTTTGCACGATGTGTTCTACATATCGGTGCTGCAAAAGGCGGTGCAAGAGCCTACGCAAGTGTTTGTTGTGGATCAGGTAACAGTCAATAGTTGGTTGACAATGAGTGTCCAGCCCATTCAAATCGAATAAATAAAGGTCAAGCAGCTACAAAATAAGTCGATCAGAATGGTCAAGGTCCATTGGGACAACTGTAGCCATGAGGAACTATCATGGGAGCATGGGCAAACCATGATAGAGGAGTTCCTCGAACTGTTCCGTTGAGGTACATTTTATATATTTATACTTCTATGTTGTTTTCTATAAATGATTAAATTTCGGGACAAAATTTCTTAAACCGGGGTGGGGGTGGGGGGAGATTTGTAACACTCCTGGTTTCTCATAGTGGAAAACAATAGTTTCTAGTTACTGGAAGCTAGCGCCCGATGAGAGCGTTACTGATGGCAGTAGTGGGCGTCGAGTTAATGGCATCATGAATAGTGTTGTCGGGTTACTACAACCAATCGATAGCGATACCACTGGTGATAGTATACCACGTCTCAGATAAGGTTGGGGCTGTCGTTAAGTGATAAAGTGGCGTTGACTGGGTCAAATGGCCACCACC
The DNA here is from genome assembly GCA_039583875.1 of Platanthera guangdongensis. NCBI lineage: Eukaryota > Viridiplantae > Streptophyta > Magnoliopsida > Asparagales > Orchidaceae > Platanthera > Platanthera guangdongensis. Next base: position 84,422,689 of record CM077152.1, on the reverse strand, counting down.
TATGCTACTGCCAAATAATAACGAGCTACCGTACGGCGATAGCGAATTTAAAAAAATAGCCAGTTGAATCATGGGCATCTATTCTTTTTGTCCTGGAGATAAAATAGGTGAGGTTTTCCCTGTGAATGATAAGGGGGTTGAGAGGAAAATTCTTCTCACTTCTCTTTCTCTCTCTCTCTCACTCTCTCTCCCTTAGACCTTGAGAAAGAAGAAGATGGATATGAGAGGAAGGAGAAGGCCAATCCAGCCCTCTAAGAAAGCTTTGAAGGCATTCTTATGATCAGATTCATAAGACGTAGTTGGATCTATGGAGAGTAAGGTGCTGCAAATGCTTCTATCCAGATCTCTTGTGAATTCATGGCTCTTAAGCGATCTACAAGGGTAACAATCTTCCTTCTTGTTTAAGTGAAGTCCTTATTTGGCATTTGCATGAATACCCTCACCAATTGGATGAGAATGAGAAGTTTCAAACAAGTTGATCGATGATAACCCTGAGAGCAAACTAGCATATAGAATCCAAAATTAAAGTACGAAATAGGCATGCTTTGTGAAGCCCATCCGGACAGGTCGGTATGACTTGGTGGTGATTGATTTGAGTGTCAGAGAAGACTCCATGGGTAAACGTGTAGTTTTACGGAGTTTTAGGGTGTACATCTTGCTGTAGGTAGTACTGTAGTAGTGATACAGGAAAACGTCCATATTTGGGGCAGGATTGTAGTTATGTCAAAAACCACCCTGCGGTAGTGCTACCGCTGGCGGTAGCTCCTGATGAGTCCGATTTATATAGGGTTTTTCGGACTCATATGGGGCTAGTTTTCACGCATTTGCACTTCACTTTTAGTTCTATATCATTCATATTTCATCTTGTCTTTATTTCCATAGGAAGCGCACACTTAGGCACGTGGTTGTGTATTTTTGTACTTTTATTATTTGTACTCCTTATTGTGCTCGTCTGGAATGTCTGCACATATCAGAGCTTGGTACAGGGTTCGTGTGCGTGTTCCGGGGATGTTTGGAAGCAGGAATACTGCGCACGCTCACTGGATATAGTGCGCACGACCACTGGTCGTGCGCCACTGCTCGTGCGCAATATTCCTTGATTTCCAGAATCTGCCTGGGGTATGCGCACTATCACTGGACACAGTGCGCACGACCACTGGTCGTGCGCCACTGATCGTGTGCATTGATTCCATATTTTTCCAAAATCTGTCTGGGGTAATCACACGACCATTGGACTTAGTGCGCACGACCACTGGTCGTGCGCCACTACTCGTGCGCGTTATCCCAATTCTTCTTCCTGATATTCAATACCAGTGCGCACGAGCACAGAACATAGTGCGCACGACCACTGGTCGTGCGCCTGTGATCGTGCGCATTGTTCATTTCTGCTTTTGTATAAATAGTGCAGGTCTCGCCCTAATCCGAGGATCCGGAGATCGCTCATTTTCCTCCGCCGTTTTCCGCCTTCTCCGCCGTTCCCCTTCATCTTCCACCCTAGGGAGGTGCTCCGGGCAAGCTTTCACTGCCAAATCCGAGCCGGAGCTTCCTGATGAGTCCAATTTATATACCTATTTTCGGACTCATCTGGGCTAGTTTTCACTCGGTTGCACTTCACTTTTATTTCATTATCATATATATTTCATCTTGCCTATATTTCCATAGGAAGTGCACATTTAAGCCCATGGTTGTGTATTTTGTTGTTTTTATAGTTTGTACTCCCTTTTGTGATTGTCTGGAATGTCTGCACAGATTAGTGGTTGGTTTTTCCTTTCGGTACAGTGGTCGTGTGCGTGTTCCGGGTTGGTTGTGAAACAGGAATACTGCGCACGATCATGGGATCTAATGCGCACGACCACTGGTCGTGCGCCCCTGATCGTGCGCACTACTCTACGTTTTCTGGAATCAGCCTGGGGTAAGCGCACGACCATTGGACATATTGCGCACGACCACCGGTCGTGCGCCACTGATCGTGTGCATTGATTCCTCATTTCTGGAGTCCTGTCTGGGTAATCGCACGATCATTGGACTTAGTGCGCACGACCACTGGTCGTGCGCCACTACTCGTGCGCAGTATCCCAGTTCTTCTTCCTGATATTCCATGCCAGTGCGCACGAGCACAGGACATAGTGCGCACGACCACTGGTCGTGTGCCTGTGATCGTGCACATTGTTCATTTCTGCTTTTGTATAAATAGTGCAGGTCTCGCCCTAATCCGAGGATCCGCAGATCGCTCGACTTTTCTCCGCCATTTTCGTCTCCGAGGAAGGGTTCCGCCGTTCCCCTTCATCTTCCACCCTAGGGAGGTGCTCCGGGCAAGCTTTCATCGCCAAATCCAAGCCGGAGCTTCCTCTCGGCCTCCTCCTTCATCCTTGAGCTACAAGAAGAGCTTGGCCTAGCTTTCTCCACCAAGCTAGGAGAAGTTGTGCCATCCTCCACCGGATTGTGACACGAAGAAGACGGGCCATTGGAAGGTGGTGACAGCCCTTCTCTACCCCGGACGCAGTTGCGGACCGAGCTTGGACGCGGATTGACAACCCGACGACTCCAACCGTGAATCCTCAACAAGGCTTCGTATTCGTTCAATTTCGCACACTCTTTTCTTGATTGGTTGTTGAATGTGTAGTTGAACTCTTGTATTTGATGAAGTTATGCTTAGTGTAATATACGTTTATGTGTAATCATGTTTATGTGATTGTATGTTTTCGTTATTTACTTGAGGTGCGCCTATTTGTCCATCCACCATCCATCCGCCCTTGCCGCACTAGCAATTGCTAGTGGCGTGCGTAGCGAAGAGGTGCATACGACCCTCTTTCCGCCGTTCTAAACACCTCATCCGCAAGCCTACTCGCCCATCCACCTAGTGATTCGGTGCATAGCGGCCCGACTTGTCTTCCATCCCGCCTGGCGAAGCATCGCATAGCGGCGTTGCATAGGAGTAGTTGATAGTGTTTTATTTTCTTTGTCCGCAATATCAAAGCCCCCATCGTTACCGCCGACCCTAAGGACTTCAATCTCAAGCCCTCCTCGAAATTAACTCCACCTTACTGTGTTCCTTGTGAGATCGATACTTGGGAAAGCCCCCATTTTATATTACTTGTGCGACCGGTTCACTGCCGTGATCTATAGCATCAAGTTTTTGGCGATGTTGCCGGGGAACACAGTCGTGTGAGTTTTTATAGACGAAGATAAGAGATAGAATCCCTTTTTCATTTGTTCATATCACTTTCTTCTTTGTTTTAGTTTTTAGCATTTGTGTTTGTTTTTATTTGTTCCTATTCTAGTTTTAATTTTTCTGTAGCAGGTTTCCTATTCTTTTATTTGTGGTGTGTAGCTAATTGTTGCTTAGAAACTTTCTGTTTGTGAATTATTCTTGTTGCACCGTGTATTCCTATATGAATATCTGTTGCCGATGGTGTGGGGATTATAGGCATGGTAGTGATGAGTGCCCCACTGAAGAATGGGAGCATAATTCTCGCGGTTCTGTGTATGAAGCACCGTCTTCTTATGGTACTTCATACACTCAACCCAGGTCTTATGGTCACTCCTCTTCTACACCTTCATCTTTTTCTTATTCCTCTCCGGTCCCACCTGTACCGAGGAGTAATGGAAAATGATGTTTGTGTTGTCGTAGCACTGACCACGTGTTGAAAGATTGCGCAGAATTTCAGCGCCAGTTGGAGGAGGATGATGAACCGGGTATCCGATTCATTCCACCCACCTCTCAATCGGTTGCCCCTTCTGATTCTGATGATATGTTTGCAGCACCACCTTGTCTATGGGGGACTGCTGCGGATATGCCCATCAGACTTTCTGCTGATTGGTGTGATGACATTGTGGCACCGTCTCTCCCCATGCACTCTTCCCCTCTTGTTGATTCACCCCCAGAGGAACCTGCACATATTTTCTCTGATGCTGTTGTTCCTCTGCCTTCTTTGCAAGAATTATCTATCCCTATTTTTAGTGAGTCGGTTGATGATGTTCGGCCGGATTGTGATTCTGAGCCTAAGGATGTGCCCATGTTTGACGAGGATATTATTTTCATTAATGGACAGTATTACGTCTTGGAACATGTGGACGCACTGAGGTGTGTTGATGAGGATATCCTCTTTGTTGAGGAAGTTTCCACTTCCTTGATGGATGAGGAGGTCCAAACCACCACCGAGGACCTCGAGCTCGCGGATTCCCCTCGCCATGACTCATATGATGCCGTCGATGATCTATGTCGGGATCCTGCTGGGAGTGAGACCGGGACCACTCCCCCTATTTCTGATTATTTTAGTTATTCATCTCCTTTATTTCTTGATCCCATTTCTGTATCTGAGCCTGTGCGGGTTGAGTCTTCGCAGGTTCTTCAGGAGGACTTGGAGATTTCAGCTCGAGTCATGGATGATAGCATCCTCTTTTGCGAGGAGGTTGATTCCTCCTCTATTGAGGAAGCTCCATTCATCGCTTTCTCTTCCTGCAGACTCCCTGTGGACAAAACCTTGCTAGGCAAGGATGTGTTTTGTGGTGAGAAGAGTGAGGACCAGCGCTCCTTCTCTTCTTACTTCCTATTTCCTCTACCTGTGTTGGGCAGGTATTGCTATTTAGGTAGAGGGGTAACTGTTCTATCGCCGTATCGGTACCCATTACCGAAACGGATATTGGAACAGTTACCTGTGCACTTTTTATTTCATAGGCCCATTAGCTAGAACTGTTTAGAATATAATAAGTCGTGCTGGGATGACAATAACCCCAGTACTTATCTTTTATTTCCTGCATTTTTATTTTCCTGTCTATTTTATTTTAGCATTTCTTTTTGTATATTTTGTTTTGTTTTTGCGGAGCTCACCCATGCAGGTATTCATAGCAAATCGCATTGGCGGGGTTCTGATTCTTCGTATGGCGGGCCCGCTTCAGTTTCCACGCCTCTTCTGGTATGCTCACTAGCTGAGCATTGGGTAACCTCTTCCCTTAGCTCTTTATGATTTAAATTTCTCTATCATCTGCTGTATTGCTTAGTTTAAGTCTGGGGGAGAGCTAGTTTTGTTACCTTTTGCACGTGCACATCTCATGTGCATACTAGAAGCCTTTATTATTTTATTTTGCTTAGTTCATTGCATCACACACCACTGCACCCACATGAGCGCGTGCTTAGCTTTTTGCGTGCTGCGAGTTAAACTCATTTCTTCGTTAGATTTGGGAAAATTATGGTGCTGGCTTAGGATTGTGAGACGGAGTAAAATGTTGGCCTTGTTGTGTTCCTAGTCAACTGCTCTCGTCTCGTGTAGAAATTCGAGTAGATTTAATTTTTCTGTATGCTTTTAGTTTTATAATTTTCTAATTGCGTAAATACTTTTTATTCTACTCAAAAGTTGGTGAATCCGGTGTGAATCCGACGGTAGCTTAGGGATGTGTGTAGACGACCAATAGGTTCATATTGCTCGAGTTGGGAGGATGGATAGTCTTTCTCGTTGGCTAAGAACTTGCCCCAAGCTATTCTTGAAGCATGGGTATAGGTTAGTCATGCATGAGTGTGATGTAGGCAATCATTTTGGCCCGGTTGAGCTTTGTACCGTTCCTAACGTCTTGTCCTCGCTAGCCCTGTTGTGCCTACCCATTCTGTTGATTCAACCCACCCTCATTCACCAAAGCCTCATAGCCAATCCTAGTCGCACACCCAAGTTGAGCTTTAGTGTTTACATTTTAATGTTGGGATGTGATGTGGTGATTTTACTTGTGATTATGTGGATGTGCTCCTATGTTATATTTGCTGAATTGTGAAAATAAAATGAAGAAAAAAAGAAAAAGAAAAAAATATTTGTAAAGAAAAAGAAAAAGAAAAAAAATGAATGAAAAGAAAAAGTTTTAATTGAAAATCATTTTGGAAATGTGATTACATTTGGAGTAGGCGGTGCACACACCCATATATTAAAAGTTAAGTTTGGGGGTGTGGTGTACCCGCATATTTTTGGTTAGCTGATGGATTATTTCTTTGATAGCTCATTTGGGTTAGGTGCATAGCCTTCTTGTTTATCCTTGTTTACCTCACCGAAACCCAAGCCCCATCTCTTCACCTAAAGTCCTACTGATTCGTGTGTGAACCAAACCAGTACCGTGGAGAGAATGCGAAAGGGCAAGCATATGGTCACCGACATTGGTGGATTCCTTTGGAGGTTATCCAGAGCCCCGATCTTTGGCAATGCTCTCCTAGTGATTAGTCTACTTTCTCCCTACGCGTGACCGAATGATTCACCGTGATTCCATTTTTGAGTAATAATAAAATTTTGATACACATTGTGAAAAGTATAAACTATTTTGTATACTTAGAAATTTCTTCTATTATATTTTTACGCGCGTGAGCATGCGACTTCGCATGGTACTTCGTATCGCAATTTCTTTGTTAACTAGTATTTTTTTTCCTATCTGCTTAGATTTTGTTTGCTCGGGACGCGCAAACAGTTAAGTCTGGTGGTGTGATGAGTCCAATTTATATACCTATTTTCGGACTCATCTGGGCTAGTTTTCACTCGGTTGCACTTCACTTTTATTTCATTATCATATATATTTCATCTTGCCTATATTTCCATAGGAAGTGCACATTTAAGCCCATGGTTGTGTATTTTGTTGTTTTTATAGTTTGTACTCCCTTTTGTGATGGTCTGGAATGTCTGCACAGATTAGGGGTTGGTTTTTCCTTTCGGTACAGGGGTCGTGTGCGTGTTCCGGGTTGGTTGTGAAACAGGAATACTGCGCACGTGCGCCCCTGATCGTGCGCACTACTCTACGTTTTCTGGAATCAGCCTGGGGTAAGCGCACGACCACTGGACATATTGCACACGACCACCGGTCGTGCGCCACTGATCGTGTGCATTGATTCCTCATTTCTGGAGTCCTGTCTGGGTAATCGCACGATCATTAGACTTAGTGCGCACGACCACTGGTCGTGCGCCACTACTCGTGCGCAGTATCCCAGTTCTTCTTCCTGATATTCCATGCCAGTGCGCACGAGCACAGGACATAGTGCGCACGACCACTGGTCGTGCGCCTGTGATCGTGCGCATTGTTCATTTCTGCTTTTGTATAAATAGTGCAGGTCTCGCCCTAATCCGAGGATCCGCAGATCGCTCGACTTTTCTCCGCCATTTTCGTCTCCGAGGAAGGGTTCTGCCATTCCCCTTCATCTTCCACCCTAGGGAGGTGCTCCGGGCAAGCTTTCATCGCCAAATCCAAGCCGGAGCTTCCTCTCGGCCTCCTCCTTCATCCTTGAGCTACAAGAAGAGCTTGTCCTAGCTTTCTCCACCAAGCTAGGAGAAGTTGTGCCATCCTCCATCGGATTGTGACACGAAGAAGACGGGCCATTGGAAGGTGGTGACAGCCCTTCTCTACCCCGGACGCAGTTGCGGACCGAGCTTGGACGCGGATTGACAACCCGACGACTCCAACCGTGAATCCTCAGCAAGGCTTCGTATTCGGTCAATTTCGCACACTCTTTTCTTGATTGGTTGTTGAATGTGTAGTTGAACTCTTGTATTTGATGAAGTTATGCTTAGTGTAATATACGTTTATGTGTAATCATGTTTATGTGATTGTATGTTTTCATTATTTACTTGAGGTGCGCCTATTTGTCCATCCACCATCCATCCGCCCTTGCCGCACTAGCAATTGCTAGTGGCGTGCGTAGCGAAGAGGTGCATACGACCCTCTTTCCGCCGTTCTAACCACCTCATCCGCAAGCCTACTCGCCCATCCACCTAGTGATTCGATGCATAGCGGCCCGACTAGTCTTCCATCCTGCCTGGCGAAGCATCGCATAGCGGTGTTGCATAGGAGTAGTTGATAGTGTTTTATTTTCTTTGTCCGCAATATCAAAGCCCCCATCGTTACCGCCGACCCTAAGGACTTCAATCTCAAGCCCTCCTCGAAATTAACTCCACCTTACTGTGTTCCTTGTGAGATCGATAATTGGGAAAGCCCCCATTTTATATTACTTGTGCGACCGGTTCACTACCATGATCTATAGCATCACTTCCTCTCGGCCTCCTCCATCATCTCTTGGGTTTATTTCAAGTTTCAACGCCATAGCCATCAAGCAAAGGGAAGCTTTCAACTTTCGTCCGCTGTCGTGAGACGAAGAAGACGGGCCATTGGAAGGTTGTGACAGCCCTTCTCTATCCCGGACGCAGTTGAGGAACGAGCTTGGACGCGGAATGACAACACGACGATTCCAACCGTGAATCATCAGCAATACTTCGGATTCGGTCGATCTCTTGACTTGTTCTTCCTTTATTGTTGTTTATGTGTTGTTGTAAACCTTATTTATAGATGATGTATGATTATTTGTAAAACGTTCTTACAATTATGTCTATGTGATTGTTTGTGTTCGTTATTTACTTGAGGTGCGCCTATTATTCCATCCACCACCATCCACCCTTGCCGCACTAGCAATTGCTAGTGGCGTGCGTTGCGAAGAGGTGCTTACGACCCTCATTCCACCATTCTAACCACCTCATCCGCTAGCCTTCTCGTCCATCCGCCTAGTGATTCAGTGCATAGCAGCCCGACTAGTCTTCCATCCCGCCTGACGAAGCATCGCATAGCGGCGTTGCATAGGAGTAGTTGATAGTGTTTTATTTTCTTTATCCGCAATATCAAAGCCCCCATCGTTACCGCCGATCCTGAGGACTTCAATCTCAAGTCCTCCTAAAAATTAACTCCACCTTACTGTGTTCCTTGTTAGATCAATACTTGGAAAAACCCCCATTTTATATTACTTGTGCGACCGGTTCACTGCCGTGATCTTAAGCATCAAGTTTTTGGCATCGTTGCCGGGGAACACAGTCGTGTGAGTTTTTGGAGAGGGAGACGTGAGATTGCTTTCCTTTTCCTTTGTTTATCGCTTTTGTTTTGTTCTATTTCTGTTTTGCCTGCCTTTTTCTTGTTTCTTTAGGCAATTGTAGTAATATATTGTTGGATTTAGTAATTTGCACAATTTATTTTGAATCTGCTGTTTCGACACCATGTGGGGATATTCGTATGCCCAATGTCGTTGGTGTGGGAAGCGTTCCCACACTAGTCATGAATGCCCTATGAGAGATATTGAGCATAAGCCTCAGCGCACAATGCATGAGATGTTGTATTCGTACAGCCTTTCGAACACTGTACCCCGAGCTTATGGTCAATCGTCCTCGCCACATATACCGTTCTCCTATTCCTCTCTTGCCCCACAAGGACCGCAGAGTAATGGGAGAAAGTGTTTGTATTGTCGTCGAACAGATCATGTCCTGAAGGATTGTGCCGAGTACCTCCGTGTTATGGAAGAGGATGATGAGCCGGACATCCGGATCATCCCGACTCCTACCCTTGGTGGCACACCTTTATCATCTAGTTATGTATCCCTGTCACCTTAATTTGTTAAAGGGAATTATATGGACATAACCACCAGATGTGTGACTGATCTAGGCTTCGACATGGCTAAGCCCATCTCTCCTGTGCATACATCTCCAAGCGTGGAGCCGATTCTTTGTGAGGAACCTGCGCTTGACTTTTATCCAAGCAAAGTTCTTCCGCCTTTTGTGCATTTTACTTCAATTGTCTCTGGCGACATTTTTGACGATGCAACACAAGTTGAGGCTTGTGATACATGGGTTGTTTCCACTCCCATGGAGGAGGACAACCTTCTTGGTGTCGAGGATTCTCCCTTGATACCAAAGGAGGAAGTCCAAGTCTTGTTGGAGGCCTCTATGGATCCGGCCGAGCCTTGTAGCATTGTCGACGTTGCTGACGATATTTTTCTACCTCAGCCTTTGGGGAGTGAAACCGGGATCACTACCCCGATTATTTCTTTATGTTCTTTGTCTCTTTTATTTCTGGATTCCCCTTCCTTATCTGAGCCTATGCAGGTTGAATCTTCACGGGTTAGTTGGGTTGACGTTGAGCCTTGTGCTCAGGCTGTCGACGAGTGCATCCTCTTGTGTGAGGAGGTTCCTACCTCCTTCACAGTGGAAGCCCCTGTCGTCACCTTCTCCCCCAGCGAACTTGTGGTGGACGAAACCTTTCTAGGCAAGGATTTATTTTGTGATACGATGAGGGAGGACCAGGCCTCCTCCTCATCCTATTTCCTATTTCCTCTACCTGTGTTGGGCAGGTATGATTATTTAGGTAGAGGGGTAACTGCTCTATCACCGTATCGGTACCCATTACCGAAACGGATATTGGGACAGTTACCTGTGCATTTTTTTTCATAGGCCCATTAGCTAGAACCTTTTCGTAGCCTAATAAGTCGTGCTGGGATGACAATAACCTCAGTACTTATCTTTCATTTTCTGCATTCTCTTTTTGATGTCTATTTAGTTTTAGTATTTCTTTGTAGTTTGTATATTTTTGTTTTGTTTTTGCGGAGCTCACCCCTGCAGGTATTCTTGACAACATCGCATTGGCGGGGTTGTGATTCTTCGTATGGCGGGCCTGCTTCAGTTTTCCACGCATCTTCTGGTTTGCGCACTGGCTGAGCATTGGGTAACCTCTTCCCTTAGCTCCTTATGATTTTAATTTCTATATCATCTGCTGTGTAGTTTAGTTTAAGTCTGGGGGAGAGATTTGTTACCTATTGCACACACACATTTCTTGTGCATACTAGAAGCCTTTATTGTTTTATTTTGCTTAGTTCATTGCATCACACACCACTGCACCCACATGAGCGCGTGCTTAGCTTTTTGCATGCTGCGAGTTTAACTCATTTCTTTGTTAGATTTGGGAAAATTATGGTGCTGACATAGGATTGTGAGACAGAGTAAAATGTTGACCTTGTTGTGCTCCTAGTCAACTGCTCTCATCTCATGTAGAAATTCGAGTAGATTTAATTTTTCTGTATGCTTTTAGTTTTATATTTTTCTAATTACGTAAATACTTTTTATTCTACTCAAAAATTGGTGAATCCGGTGTGAATCCGACGGTAGCTTAGGGATGTGTGTAGACGGCTGTTAGGTTCGTATTGCTCGAGTTGGGAGGATGGATAGTCATTCTCGTTGGCTAAGAACTTGCCCCAAGCTATTCTTGAAGCATGGGTATAGGTTAGTTCACTCGCATGAGCGTGATGTAGGCCATCATTTTGGCCCGGTTGAGCTTTGTACCGTTCCTAACGTCTTGTCCTCGCTAGCCCCGTTGTGCCTACCCATTCCTTTCATTTAGCTCCACCTTTATTTCACCAAAGCCTCAAAGCCGATCCTAGTCGCACACCCAAGTTGAGCTTTAGAGTTTTACATTTTCATTTTGGGATGTGATGTGGTGATATTACATGTGAATATGTGGATGTGCTCCAAAGTTTTATTTGCTGAAATTGTTCAAGCAAAATAGGATTAAAAAAAATATATCAAAAAAAAATATATTCGTAAAGAAAACAAAAAAAAGTGAAAATAAAAAGTTTAAATTGAAAATCATTTTGGAAATGAGATTGTATTTGGAGTAGGCGGTACACACACCCATTTTTGAAAAAATTAAGTTTGGGGGTGTGGTGTACCCGCGTGTATTTTGCTTAGTAGAGGGATTCATTTTATACTAGCTCATTTGGGTTAGGTGCATAGCCTTCCTGTATATCTTTGTTTACCTCACTGAAACCCAAGCCCTATCTATTCACCTAAAGTCCTACTGATTCGTGTGTGAACCAAACCAGTGCAGTGGAGAGAATGCGAAAGGGCAAGCATATGGTCACCGACATTGGTGGATTCCTTTGGAGGTTATCCTGATCCCTGATCTTTGGCAATGCTCGCCTAGCGATTAGTCTACTTTCTCCCTACGCATGACCGGATGATTCACCGTGATTCCATTTTTGAGTAATAATAAAATTTTGATACGCATTGTGAAAAATATAAACTATTCTGCATACTTAGAAATTTTCTCTATTGTATTTTTACGCACGCGAGCATGCGACTTTGCATGGTACTTTGTTTTTCAATTTCTTTGTTAGCTAAATCATTTTCCCTATCTGCTTAGATTTTGTTTGCTCGGGACGCGCAAACAGTTAAGTCTGGGGGTGTGATGAGTCCGATTTATATAGGGTTTTTCGGACTCATCTAGTGCTAGTTTTCACGCATTTGCACTTCACTTTTAGTTCTATATCGTTCATATTTCATCTTGTCTTTATTTTCATAGGAAGTGCACACTTAGGCCCGTGGTTGTGTATTTTTATTATTTGTACTCCTTATTGTGCTCGTCTGGAATGTCTGCACATATCAGTGCTTGGTACAGGGTTCGTGTGCGTGTTCCGGGGATGTTTGGAAGCAGGAATACTGCGCACGCTCACTGGATATAGTGCGCACGACCACTGGTCGTGTGCCACTGCTCGTGCGCAATATTCCTTGATTTCCAGAATCTGCCTGAGGTATGCGCACTATCACTGGACACAGTGCGCACGACCACTGGTCGTGCGCCATTGATCGTGTGCATTGATTCCATATTTTTCCAAAATCTGTCTGGGGTAATCGCACGACCATTAGACTTAGTGCGCACGACCACTGGTCGTGCGCCACTACTCGTGCGCGTTATCCCAGTTCTTCTTCCTGATATTCCATGCCAGTGCGCACGAGCACAGGACATAGTGCGCACGACCACTGGTCGTACGCCTGTGATCGTGCGCATTGTTCATTTCTGCATTTGTATAAATAGTGCAGGTCTCGCCCTAATCCAGGGATCCGGAGATCGCTCATTTTCCTCCGCCGTTTTCCGCCTTCTCCGCCGTTTTCCGCCTTCTCCGCCGTTCCACTTCATCTTCCACCCTAGGGAGGTGCTCCGGGCAAGCTTTCACCGCCAAATCCGAGCCGGAGCTTCGTCTCAGCCTCCTCCATCATCTCTTGGGTTTATTTCAAGTTTCAACGCCATAGCCATCAAGCAAAGGGAAGCTTTCAACTTTCGTCCGCTGTCGTGAGACGAAGAAGACGGGCCATTGGAAGGTGGTGACAGCCCTTCTCTATCCCGGACGCAGTTGAGGACCGAGCTTGGACGCGGAATGACAACCCGACGATTCCAACCATGAATCCTCAGCAAGACTTCGGATTCGGTCGATCTCTTGACTTGTTCTTCCTTTATTGTTGTTTATGTGTTGTTGTAAACCTTATTTATAGATGATGTATGCTTATTTGTAAAACGTTCTTACAATTATGTCTATGTGATTGTTTGTGTTCGTTATTTACTTGAGGTGCGCCTATTATTCCATCCACCACCATCCACCCTTGCCGCACTAGCAATTGCTAGTGGCGTGCGTTGCGAAGAGGTGCTTACGACCCTCATTCCACCATTCTAACCACCTCATCCGCTAGCCTTCTGGTCCATCCGCCTAGTGATTCGGTGCATAGCAGCCCGACTAGTCTTCCATCCCGCCTGACGAAGCATCGCGTAGCGGCGTTGCATAGAAGTAGTTGATAGTGTTTTATTTTCTTTATCCGCAATATCAAAGCCCTCATCGTTACCGCCGATCCTGAGGACTTCAATCTCAAGTCCTCCTCAAAATTAACTCCACCTTATTGTGTTCCTTGTGAGATCGATACTTGGGAAAACCCCCATTTTATATTACTTGTGCGACCGGTTCACTGCCGTGATCTTAAGCATCAGCTCCCAGTGAGAAGTTTTGTGAATATAAGCCCAGATCGTAGGGATAAGGTGGGTAACATGCAGAGTTGAGAGCCTAGAGTGCCTATATATGGTGGTCATGAGTGTCTGCCTTGGAACATAACACAGTTATGTATGTTTGATATGAGAAAGGGGAGGCTGACTCGCATCATGTCATCCGCCTTGATTGACTTGGCTTTCGACATTGGCATGGAAATTTTAGAAACGGGAAATAGCTGATATGTACTTCCGCTATGTTGTTCTTATACTTGATTGCCTAAAGAATTGACTTTCATCGTTGGAACATTTAGAGTCTTAGGGTACAAGCCAAAAAGACTAAAAATGCTTAATATTGACCATTGATCTGGGACTGAGGATGGTGGTGGGAATGAGTAAGTCCAGTACACCGATAATGTGTCGTAAGTGCACAAGATGTGTGGCCTTATTTGCCAACATCTGTGATGGTTGATATATATATATATATATATATATATATATTATCATTCTGCTATTTACAGGGAAGGAGCACCGCAGCCACGAGTGAGGGTTGACGTCGTTATAAATTGGTCTGCTAAAGCTGACTGTTGCTTTTGATGAGTCCAAGTTATATACATATTTTTGGACTCATCTGTGCAAATTTTTGCGTTAATGCACTACACTTGAGAGCCATAATTGTTCATATTTGTTTCTCTGTCCATTTCATGTTAAGTTCACTTTACGCCCATTTTCAGTGTGATTTCATAGTTTTTGTACTTTGGCCATACATGGTGTTTTCTGTGTCTGGAGAATGTGGTGTGCCCTTTCTGGTGGCTTTTCGGTTTTTACTGCAGGTCCAAGGGTCGTGTGCGTGTTCCGGGATTGTTCGTAAATCCCAAATGGTGCAGGACCACTGCGCACGATCAGTGGATCTATTGTGCACGACCACTGGTCGTGCGCCACTGATCGTGCGCACTATATTCTCCATTTTCCAAGTTCTTCCTGGGCAACCGAACGACCATTGGACATAGTGCGCATGACCATTGGTCATGCACCACTGCTCGTGCGTGTTATTCCAATTTTTCTAAAGTTCTGCCATTGCCTATCGCACGATCAGGGGATCCAGTGCGCAAGACCATCGGTCGTGCGCCACTGGACGTGCACATATATATTAATTTTTCTTTGTAGCTACAGGTTTCTATAGGAGCTGAGCGCACGATCATCAACTGTCAGTGTGCACGACCACTGGTCGTGCGCCTCTGATCGTGCGCTCTATCTTTCTACTACAATATTTAAGCTCGGCTCCACGAATTAGGGCATATACGCTTTTCATTTCCGCCCTGCTGCTACGCGCGGAGCGCCGTCCTTCACCCCCACAGGTCCTCCACTCATCTCTCTCCTCCTTGGAGAGTTGATCCGGCCAACATTCTCCCTCCAAAAGCTTGCAATAGCTTCATCTCGTGCCACCATTTTCTTCTCCAAATGCCAAGCTCCATTTCGAGCTCATAAGGTGCTGCGTCCGTGTAGTTCTCCGGATAGATTTAGCCCAGCGACTATTCACGAAGAAGACGGGATATTGGAAGGAGGTGACAACACTTCTGGACCCCGGACAACATCCGTATATCGAGCTCGGACAAGGCCTGACAACCCTTGACTCCGGCCGAAAATCTCAGAAAGCCTTCGTATGCTTGGTTGTATTTCTCCCCCTCCTCTTGTAGTTACTTTGTTCTGAACTTGTGGTTGTTTGATTGTTGCTTAAGAACACTGTTTAGTGTAAGTATTTCAGCATGTCTATGTGTTGTTATATTTTAGATCATGATTGTGTTGCTGAGCTTCAGTTTTTCGTGTTCTTGTTGAGATAGTGTCGTTCTAGCGATTTCTAGAAGCGTGCGTGACGAAGAGGTGATTGCGACCCTCATTGGCTCATCCATCTTTCATATTACTCTCTTGAGTAATCCACCAAAGAGATGTGGTGACGGCGACCCACAATAGGTTTAGTAGTGTTAAACTTAGGAGAATCCAAACCAAAACACCCTTTGTTTACGTTAAATCTTGCAATCACTTTTTCAATATCGAAATCACACACCCTACTTGCACTCCTCGAGAGATCGATATCCAGGGATTCAACTCCTCAACTTTATTACTTGACTACGATTGGTACACTTGCCGACGCCCATCAAGTTTTTGGCGCGTTGCCGGGGAGTGCAACCGTTGCGTGTATTTTTCTTTTGAAAAAGTTTGTAAGTGTTTTTGGTATTTTTGAAAGGATTTTTTGTGTTGTATGACAGATCCCAACTCCAATGATAGGTTTGAAGAGCTTGTGTATGAGCATGAAACCGCACATGTGAGGCTAGCTCTATTGTGTGTTGTTGGTGCTGAAGAAAGGATGGAAGATCATGGCCAAGGAGGAAATGGCCACATTGAACGGGTTGTTGAGGGCTAAGAGGTGGTCCAACCATGCATTAGGACAAGGTGTGATTTCACAACCCCTACTGCGGGAAGTGTTTACCCTGGCTTCAGACCGGCCATCATAATCAACCACTTTGAGATTAAACCCGCCATCCTGAATATGATCCGAAATAATACGCTATATTCAGGGCTGTCGAGTGAGCATCTGCAGCTCCATCTGTCGGAGTTCTCAGACATTTGTAACACCTTCTGCTATGCTGGAATTCCTGATAATGTAGTGAAGCTGAGGCTGTTCCCGTTTTCGCTGAGGGACAAGGCCAAAACTTGGCTCCATACCATTGCGCCCGGGACCGCTACTACTTGGGAGGCTCTTTACTCTAATTTTTTAGCTAAATTCCACCTGGTGGATAAAATTGTGAATGCCCGGAGGGAAATAGCTACCTTTCGGCAGATGGAACGGGAAACTTTATCCGAAGCATGGGAGACGTTTGCTAAGCTGCATCA
The DNA here is from genome assembly GCA_039583875.1 of Platanthera guangdongensis. Lineage (NCBI taxonomy): Eukaryota > Viridiplantae > Streptophyta > Magnoliopsida > Asparagales > Orchidaceae > Platanthera > Platanthera guangdongensis. Next base: position 84,406,219 of record CM077152.1, on the reverse strand, counting down.
TCAATGCCCCCAGTGATAGTATGGTTTGCAGTCAATTTTATTATGATATTTTCGGGGTTTTAAAGCAAATCATGTCTTGTAAAGTACTTATTTTGATTCCCCTTTGTATATATTTTTGTCGCTAATGCATTTTTTCTGCTTTTTGCAGGTTTTCACGGCTTTCAGCCTAATTTTGCTGTGACACGCCCCAAGGTCACGCCCTACCCGGGCGTGTACCTAGGGCGTGTAACCCAGTGGCATGAAGCAATTGGTCCGAAACTGCATTCCGTGGAAACTTAGTGAACACGCCCTCTGTCACGCCAGTGTCACATCCGACACGGGCGTGTTCCAGAGGCATGTCCCCAGGTTCCGAGGAATCGCCGCAACGCGCTCGTTTTTCCCGCTCCACCGTCGCACCGAAAGTGTCACGCCCCAGGGTCACGCCTGACCCGGGCGTGACATATGGGCGTGTACTTCAGCAATTCCGCCCGTCACCTCCAGCATTCAATTTCAGCTCAACAAAGTCACGCCGCAAAGAACACGCCCCAGGTACATGCCCTACCAGGGCGTGACTTGTGGGCGTGTACTTCAACTACTTCGTCAGAATCAAATTCCAGCCCGAAAAAGTCGCACCGAATTTGTCACGCCCCTGGGTCACGCCCTACCCGGGCGTGACAGGGGGGCGTGACCCGACCCGAAAAAATCTATAAATAGAGCCCAACTCCAAGGGTTCAGGGGGACTTTTTGCATTGAGAGGGGAGGTTCTGTCCTTTGTATTTTTGAACTTTTTTCAAGCATATCTCTTCATTTTTAGTTCTTAGCTCTAGCTTTATGCTTTCCCTGTATTAGTTCCTAGCTTCGTTCTGTAGTATAATGTTAATGATAGTGTAGTTTACCTTTCATGCACTTGTAATCTCTAGTTTTTAAATTGTAAGATCCTTGTTTCCATTAATAAAAAGTGTTGTTTTCTTTTTCGTTTCTGCTCTGTTTTCATTATTTTTCTTCTACTCATCCCCCCCTCTTCCACCTCACCATGATTAACTAATCCTCCATGTACTCGATCTTGATGATCCGAGGTTCGAGTGATTAGGTTATGATGCTTTGAATCTTACCTTTTCTTTTTAGGGTTTAGCCTTGAATTACTCTTGATTTATCACGGGTTGGAGGTATATCATCGATATATACTCTCCACCTTTGCTTTCATTCTGGGCTAGCCGAGAGGCCGAAAGTTTAAAATGAGCACTCAAGAGTAAAGGGAGTTGTTCGCACCCCTCGAGAGAGGCAGACGTTCAAATCTCCCGGATTGGAGCAAAATCCAATAGTGGGGTTCACCGCGTAAAGCGAGTTTTAGGCCTCCGATTTAGGCGAGAGTCGGTCGGACCTTCCTAAACTCAGTTAGGCACGGCCTTCGAGAGAAGCGTGTCAATATTCATGGAACCTCCACGGTCAAGGACCTTTACCCTAATTAGCTTAGGTTTATTTATCGTATTTTTCTAACCACGCTTGCCGAGGTGATTTCTGATCGAGTGCATTTTCCCCTCATCGTTCCTAACCTTTAGTTTAATCACTCTTTTAGCTCTCTTTATCTTTTCATGCAAGTAGCTCTCTTTCATTGCAACTAGTTCTCTTCCTTTAATACGCTTAGCTTTCTTCTAAACCCTAATTTTTCCGTCGATAAAATAATAGATTTTGTGTGAGTAAGCTTAATTAACGGTTCCCGGATTTTAATACGACACTTGTGTCCCCTAGCTGCATTTCGATAGGTATACTTGCCTTGTTGGATTGTTAGTTTGGTTATTTTCTCCTTGCAGATATCTAAAAGATATCAAGTTTTTGGCGCCGTTGCCGGGGAGGCAACGCTCGTTGATAAATTGAAAACACGAATATATTAATTTTATCACTTCTCTTTCTCACCCTCCTTCTTAAAATTTTTCCGCCTACTCACTTGAGTTAAATGGCTGGATTTTGTTCAAGCAAGTGTGCGTATTTTTAATTTTTCCGCCTACTGACTTGAGTTAAATGGCAGGCTTTATTTCAGTAGAGTGTGCGTATTTTTAATTTTTCCGCCTACTCACTTGAGTTAAATGGCTGGATTTATTTCAGTAAAGTGTGTTTACTTTCTGTAGAGTGGGTGTGTTTTAATTTTCTGTCGAGTGCGTGAGTGTAGCTTTTATTTTCCGCCTACTCTCTCGGAGTTAAATGGCTGGATTTTAATTACCGCCTACTTAATAGAAACCCACATCACAAATTTTTCTACACCACCTAACTCTCTCGAAAAGGGCAAAGTGGCTCTAAATGCCACTATCTTGTCTAGTACCTCGCGAACCCTTCACCGGGTAGCCCTTGGGAAGTTCGGGAGTTAAAACATAAAAAAATCTATTTCAAAAAAAAATTTCGAACTTCATTAGCTCTTTTATTTTCTAGTTTATTTTTTTTCATCTTTCTTCTCCTCTCTTCTTCTAGTGTATGACCCGCGGAAGTCCGTCGGTTATTTGGACCTGGACCACGAAATTGAGCGTACTCTTCGGAGAAGATCGCGATTTCAAGACCCTACTACCCAAGTGCCGGTTGAGGATTTCGAGTCATTTTCTACCTTAAGAATGGAAGAACCCAACGTAGAGGAAGCCGTGCAAAGGCCTATGTCCTATTATGCACGACCGAATCTCGAGGGTACAGAATCTAGTATAGTTCGCCCTGCAATAGCAAATATTAATTTCGAACTGAAGCCTAGCATAATTCAAATGGTGCAGCAGTATGTGCAATTTGACGGGCTTCAAGATGAAGACCCGAACGCACACATAGCCAGCTTTCTTGAGATTTGTGACACCTTCAAGATAAATGGTGTCACAAATGATGCTATTAGGCTAAGATTATTTACTTTTTCTCTTAGAATTAAGGCTAAGCAGTGGATGAACACCCTTCCTAAAAATAGAATAACTACTTGGACGCAATTAACTGAAAAAGTTTTGGCCAAGTATTTTCCGCCTGCTAAAACTGCAAAACTTAGGAATGACATTTCTGCCTTTGGACAAATAGAATCTGAGACCCTTTACGAAACCTGGGAAAGATTTAAAGAATTATTAAGACGATGCCCACATCACGCTCTGCCTGTATGGTTGCAGGTGCAGACGTTCTATAATAGGCTAAATCAAAGCACAAAACAAATGATAGACGCAGCTTCTGGCGGTACTTTAAACCATAAGACCCCGGAAGCAGCTCTTGAGCTGTTTGAGGACATGGCCATGAACACTTACCAGTGGAATGTGCCTAGGTCCCGCCCAAACAAACCTGCAGGTCTCTTTGAAGTGGACAACGTCTCCCAACTCGCACTGCAAGTTGAAATATGAAGCAAAAAAATTACGGAGATGACTGCTGCCTCCGCCCCTCAGGTATGGGAATCTGCAACTCCTCCCGCCGAACATTTGGATTATGTAAATAATATGCCTAGAACTGCTTTTAATAATTTTTCTGCTGCAAATTATCATCCTCCTGGTTTTAATTTTCCGAATAGTTATAATCCTGCGTTAAGAAATCATCCGAATTTTTCGTGGAGCAATCCATCGAATGTTGTGCGCCCGCCACCGCAAAGTGATTTTTCTGCACCACCACCACCTCCTCAAAGTTTTCCAAAACCTCCAAATTTGGAGGAAATGTTTTCTAAATACATGAATGCTAATGACGCTACGATTAGAACCTTAACTGGAAGTGTTAAAAATTTAGAAAATCAGGCAGGACAGCTCGCTAAAATGATTTCTGAGCGACCCGTAGGGTCTCTTCCTTCCAATACCGAGCCCAACCCAAGAGAGCAAGCGAAAGCTATAACTCTTCGGAGTGGGAAGAAAGTTCCCAGTACGGTAAGTGAAGAGCCCGAGGCAATCTCCGCTTCCGCTTTAAAAAATCAAAGCTCTGTTCCCGTTTTAAAAATTCCACCCTCTGCCGAAGAAATTATCACTCCTATTTTAGAAAAACAACTCACTCCACCACCCACCTTTAAAAATAATCCATCCCCGCCATACCCTTCCGAACTTAATAAACAACGACAGGATGATCAATACACCCGTTTTTTAGAAATGTTTAAACAAATCCACATAAATCTGCCTTTCCACGAAGCCATATCCCAGATGCCGAAGTACGCAAAATACCTTAAGGACCTCCTAACCAACAAGAAGAAGTTAGAGAACCTTTCTCATGTCACGTTAAATGCCGAGTGCTCGGCGGTTTTGACAAACGGATTACCGAAGAAAATCAGTGACCCGGGTAGTTTCTCTATCCCGTGTGTCTTTGGTGATCTCTTTGTCAAACACGCTTTAGCCGACTTAGGTGCGAGTATTAATCTTATGCCCCTCTCGTTGTTTAAAAAGTTAGGAATTGGTAGTCTCAACCCCACACGCATGAGTATCCAGCTCGCCGACAGATCAGTCAAATACCCGTTAGGAATAGTGGAGGACGTCCTAGTCAAAGTTGACAAGTTCATCTTCCCGGTGGACTTTGTCATTTTGGACATCGAAGAAGACGTCGAGGTTCCCCTGATCCTTGGCCGACCCTTCCTTGCCACCTCCCGAGCTATCATTGACGTAGGCAATGGTAAGCTCTTCCTTCAAGTGGGCGACGATGAGGTAACTTTCTCTATCACCCCCTCGATGAAGAACACACTAGCTAATGATGACTCCTGTTTTTTCATGGACACCGTAAGTGAAGAATCCTTCTCTCACACCTCTGATTTTGAAAAAGAATTTTCCAATTTTTGTTCCTCTCCTACTCCTCCAACTGAATCTCTACACCTAAGTGAAGAATCCTTCACCCGCCTTTCTGATTTTGAAAAAGAATTTTTTGATTTTTGTTCCTCTTCTACTTTTCCAGTTGAATCGCTGCACGAAGCCGCCATGGCCGCTAGCATCACCCCTTTTAATTTTACATATAAAAAAGTGTACGAGGACATAGTTTTTGAAAAAGAACAAATTTCAAAAACCTCGTATGATGACCCCCCTACCTTGGAACTTAAAGAACTACCAGAGCACCTTCGATACGCTTTCTTAGAAAAGGACTCCGAGCTGCCTGTCATAATTTCGACCTACCTTACGGATGCACAAAAGGATAAACTTCTTTCAATTTTACAAAAGCATCGCCAAGATATTGCTTGGCAGATATCTGATATTAAGGGCATAAGCCCATCTTTCTGCACTCATAAAATCTTAATGGAAGATAATTCACGTAACTCTATACAACCTCAGCGCCGTATAAACCCAAACATGAAAGACGTAGTTAAGGGCGAGGTTATGAAATTGTTAGACGCAGGAATTATCTATCCTATATCCGACAGTAAGTGGGTTAGCCCAATACAGGTAGTACCAAAGAAGGGAGGGATAACGGTAGTAAGTAATGAAAATAATGAATTAATCCCGACTCGGATGGTAACCGGATGGCGAATGTGTATAGATTACCGTAAGTTGAATGACGCCACCCGCAAGGATCACTTCCCCTTGCCGTTCATTGATCAGATTTTAGAACGACTTTCCGGACATAGCTTTTATTGTTTTCTCGATGGCCTCTCGGGGTATCTTCAAATCCCCATCTCCCCCGAGGACCAGGAGAAAACTACGTTTACTTGTCCCTTCAGCACCTTCGCCTACCGAAGAATGCCGTTTGGATTGTGCAATGCGCCAGCTACATTCCAACGATGTATGCTCTCCATCTTTGACAAGTACGTAGAAAGCATTATGGAAGTTTTCATGGATGATTTCTCCGTGTTCGGGAATTCCTTTGATAGTTGCTTAGAGAACCTTGAAAAAGTCTTAGAGCGATGCGAAGAAACTAACCTCGCCTTAAATTGGGAAAAATGTCATTTTATGGTGAGGGAAGGGTTAGTTTTGGGACATAAAATTTCTGAAAGGGGTATTGAAGTAGACGTTGCGAAAATATAAGTTATCGAGAAGCTGCCGCCACCTACGAACATAAAAGCTATAAGAAGTTTCCTGGGTCATGCAGGTTTCTACCGCCGCTTCATAAAGTACTTTTCCAAAATCACCAAGCCCCTTACCCATCTCTTAGAAAAAGACGCCCCATTCATCTTTGATGACCTCTGTCTAGCTGCCTTCAATTTAATAAAAGAAAAATTAGTTAATGCCCCAATCATGATAGCTCCGGTGTGGGATCTTCCATTTGAGATAATGTGTGATGCGAGTAGTTATGCGGTGGGAACCGTACTAGGTCAACGTATTTCCAAAAACTTCCACCCCATTTATTATGCTAGTAAAACACTCACATCTGCACAGGAAAATTACACCACAACCGAGAAGGAGCTCTTAGCTGTAGTATTCGCTTTTGACAAATTTCGCCCTTATATTACTCTTTCGAAAATTATTGTTTTTACGGACCACTCGGCCCTCAAATATCTTCTCTCTAAAACGGATGCCAAGCCTCGCTTGATTCGCTGGGTCTTACTCCTCCAGGAGTTTGACTTAGAGATCCGTGATAAGCGAGGTGCCGAGAACTTGGCCGCCGACCACCTTTTGCGCCTAGACAACCCATTTATAGAGCAATTAGACGAAAATTCTTTTCATTACTATTTCCCTGATGAGAAGCTATTCATAATTAACACATCTACTTCTCCTTGGTTTGCCCACATCGCCAACTATCTAGTGGCTCGTGTGCTCCCAAAAGAGTTTTCATCTCAGCAAAAGAAGAAATTCTTTTCTGAGCTGAAAAACTATTTTTGGGAGGACCCGCATCTTTTCAGAATTTGTGCCGACCAAGTGATCAGGAGGTGTGTTTCTTTTGATGAAGGATTAGATATTATTAAACATTTGCATGAAGGACCGACAGGTGGGCACTATCAAGCTGCTCGCACCGCTCACAAAGTGTTAAGCGCGGGTTTTTACTGGCCCTCCCTGTTTAAAGACGTGCATGCCTTTGTGAGTAGGTGTGATAGTTGCCAACGGTCGGGGAATATTTCGAATAAAAATGAAATGCCACAAAATTATTTCCTAGAGTGCGAAGTTTTCGACCTCTGGGGGATTAATTTTGTCGGCCCTTTTCCTTCTAGCTTCGGGAATAAGTACATTTTAGTTGCCGTTGATTATGTTTCGCGTTGGGCCGAAGCCCAAGCTCTTCCTACGAATGACGACCGAGTCATAGTTAATTTCCTAAAAAAATTATTTTCTCGATTCGGTACGCCGCGCGCTATCGTTAGTGATAGGGGTTCCCATTTCTGTAACGCGGAATTTTCAAAAATCCTAACTAAATATGGCATTACTCATAAACTTTCCATTGCCTACCACCCCCAAACTAACGGACAAGTCGAAGTAGTGAATAGAGAAATAAAAAGAATTTTAGAAAAGACTGTTTCAACATCTAGAAAAGACTGGTCAGCCAAAATAGATGATGCTCTATGGGCCTACCGAACAGCGTACAAAACCGCCCTCGGATGTACGCCATATCGATTGGTTTATGGAAAATCGTGTCATTTACCCGTAGAGTTAGAACACCGCGCCTTTTGGGCCTTACGATTTTTAAACTTCGATCCCCACTCTGTCGGCGATTTTAGAAAATTTCAACTTAACGAACTCGACGAGTGGCGCTCTTACGCATATGAAAATAACAGACTTTATAAAGAGCGGACGAAGCGTTTACACGATCGACATCTTAGGTACCCAAAAATCTTTAAGCCGGGCGACCAAGTGATTCTTTATAATTCTCGTTTACGTTTATTCCCGGGTAAATTAAAATCACGTTGGTCGGGGCCTTTTACTGTTTTAGAAGTCTTTTCTTATGGTACTGTTTTAATTTCCCACCCTGATAAGGGTACTTTCAAAGTGAATGGTCAGCATCTTAAACTGTATTTCTGTGATGATGTCAGTCTCAACCCTGTTAACTCTATCTTTCCGGTCCTGACATTTGATTAATCTAAACTTTATTTTTCTCATAAACTTTGAACTTTATTCGAACTTTATTTTTAAACAATATTTGGGACATTCTTATTTTGATGCGTCGAGCTCAAACGACGCTTTAAACAAAGGGCGCTCTTGGGAGGCAACCCAAGTTATCTTTTTCTGTTTTCTTTATTTCACAATTTTTGCCCCGAATGGCTCCGACAAGCTGAAACTTCTGCGATCGCCTGCTCCAACGGTTCGGATTCCATGACAAAGTCCACCAGACGACGTTTCATGAAGATCCACATCACACGCATGGAGGCGCGACATCACTCAGCTTTCCCTGCAACATAAAACCGGGGAAGTACCTGTTTTTCAATTCTGTCTTTCCTTTCTGTCCTTTACTTTTCTCTCGTTCTCCGACCTCCTTCTCCATTGAGGACAATGTAGATTTTAAGCTTGGGGGATGAGTTCCTCCTTTTTGCTTTTTGTAAATATCCAAAAAATCCAAAAAATCCAATATATATATATATATATAGCTACATTTTGGTATTTCAATAAGTACCCCATGTTTATGTTTTGTTTTTCTCAAACTTCTTTATAAACAACGTAGTTAATTATAATTTTTCTAATCATTTTTTTTATCATATTTCACAAGTAAAATGTTGGTCATGCTGTATTTCTAATTCACGGTAGCATGTTAAGTTGAAATATTTCACTAAAACGTGCATTTCTATTATGGTTTTCCGTTCTTTATTTTCTTTACTTTCTCTAAAATTTATCATCCACTATTTTCCTTTTCGTCTTTAGATAATTTTTGTAAGAACAAATTTTGAATAACGTAGTAGATATGAACGATCCAAGTCACATATCATTTTTATTTTCAAGATAATTTCATCAATCTTCTTTTATTATCTCGAACTTGCTTTTTGAAATTTATCAAATCTATGTTTTAAATAAATTTAAAAAAAGCGTGAAAATGATTTAGGCCATTTTTGCTTACGTTTGAGCTTTCCTGCCAACCTAAAATCTTTTACCACTAGTTAGCCGCTTTTGAGCCTTTTTTCCAAATTCATTTGATAACTCCACATAGCATTTCATTTTCACCAAAGCCCAAATTCCTACCTATCTAATCACGCTAATTTTTTTTTGAGTTTCATTCTAAAATTTTCATGATAGGAAATTTTGTGTTATCTTTGGAGAAATTGTTGAAAAAAGTGTACTCAAAAGCAATGTTTTGAAAAAAGGAAAAAAAAATGAATGATGCAAAAATATAAAAAAATAAATAATAATAAAGAAAAAAAACAAAGAAGAAAAAAAACAAAGAAGAAAAAAAAACATTATATATACATATTTTTTTTTAAAATAAATTTATTTTTTTTGAAACTCGTTGTTTTGGTTTAGTGTGATTTTTAAGCCTCCATGTTTATATTTGAATTCCACTCCTATTCATAATCCTAAACCAAACGTTTCGGTCCTATTAATTCCTTTTGATTCACGCCTTTTTTAATTTTTATTTAACAACTAAGAAAAGAAGAAAAGTAAATCAGTTTTAGTTTTGGATTTAAACTTAGATTTTTGTTATTTAATTGATATAATTATAATGTGTTGCTTGGATCTAGTAATAACTCAATACGTTTTTTCATTTTCATTGCCTTGCTTAAATCTATTTAAAGAATTTCGTCAAAATTCTGGATGATTATTTTTATTAAGTAAAGTTTATAACAGTTAAACCATACCAAAATAATTGTTTTAGATTTACGTTTTACATTCTCCCTACCTAGAATTTCGCATAGTACTTGTGTAAGTATGATTAAAACTTTTTGAATTAGTCACTTTTTGTGATTAGCTAGACTTTATATCTTTGCTTGGGGACAAGCAAAACTTAAGCTTGGGGGAATTTGATAATACGGTTTGCAGTCAATTTTATTAGGATATTTTCGGGGTTTTAAAGCAAATCATGTCTTGTAAAGTACTTATTTTGATTCTCCTTTGTATATATTTTTGTCGCTAATGCATTTTTTCCTGCTTTTTGCAGGTTTTCACGGCTTTCAGCCGAATTTTGCTGTGACACGCCCCAAGGTCACGCCCTACCCGGGCGTGTACCTAGGGCGTGTAACCCAGAGGAATGAAGCAATTGGTCCGAAACTGCATTCCGTGGAAACTTAGTGAACACGCCCTCTGTCACGCCCGTGTCACATCCGACACGGGCGTGTTCCAGAGGCGTGTCCCCAGGTTTTGAGGAATCGCCGCAACGCGCTCGTTTTTCCCGCTCCACCGTCGCACCGAAAGTGTCACGCCATAGGGTCACGCCTGACCCGGGCGTGACATATGGGCGTGTACTTCAGCAATTCCGCCCGTCACCTGCACCATTCAATTTCAGCTCAACAAAGTCACGCCGCAAAGAACACGCCCCAGGTACACGCCCTACCAGGGCGTGACTTGTGGGCGTGTACTTCAACTACTTCGTCAAAATTAAATTCCAGCCCGAAAAAGTCGCACCGAATTTGTCACGCCCCAGGGTCACGCCCTACCCGGGCGTGACAGGGGGGCGTGACCCGACCCGAAAAAATCTATAAATAGAGCCCAACTCCAAGGGTTTAGGCAGACTTTTTGCATTGAGAGGGGAGGTTCTGTCCTTTGTATTTTTGAACTTTTTTCAAGCATGTCTCTTCATTTTTATTTCTTAGCTCTAGCTTTATGCTTTCCCTGTATTAGTTCCTAGCTTCGTTCTGTAGTATAATGTTAATGATAGTGTAGTTTACCTTTCATGCACTTGTAATATCTAGTTTTTAAATTGTAAGATCCTTGTTTCCATTAATAAAAAGTGTTGTTTTCTTTTTCGTTTCTGCTCTGTTTTCATTATTTTTCTTCTACTCATCCCCCCCTCTTCCACCTCACCATGATTAACTAATCCTCCATGTACTCGATCTTGATGATTCGAGGTTCGAGTGATTAGGTTATGATGCTTTGAATCTTACCTTTTATTTTTAGGGTTTAGCCTTGAATTACTCTGGATTTATCACGGGTTGGAGGTATATCATCGATATATACTCTCCACCTTTGCTTTCATTCTGGGCTAGCCGAGAGGCCGAAAGTTTGAAATGAGCACTCAAGAGTAAAGGGAGTTGTTCGTACCCCTCGAGAGAGGCAGACGTTCAAATCTCCCGGATTGGAGCAAAATCCAATAGTGAGGTTCACCGCGTAAAGCGAGTTTTAGGCCTCCGATTTAGGCGAGAGTTGGTCGGACCTTCCTAAACTCAGTTAGGCACGGCCTTCGAGAGAAGCGTGTCATTATTCATGAACCTCCACGGTCAAGGACCTTTACCCTAATTAGCTTAGGTTTATTTATCGTATTTTTCTAACCACGCTTGCCGAGGTGATTTTTGATTGAGTGCATTTTCCCCTCATCGTTCCTAAGCTTTAGTTTAATCGCTCTTTTAGCTCTCTTTATCTTTTCATGCAAGTAGCTCTCTTTCATTGCAACTAGTTCTCTTCCTTTAATACGCTTAGCTTTCTTCTAAACCCTAATTTTTCCGTCAATAAAATAATAGATTTCGTGTGAGTAAGCTTAATTAACGGTTCCCGGATTTTAATACGACACTTGTGTCCCCTAGCTGCATTTCGATAGGTATACTTGCCTTGTTGGATTGTTAGTTTGGTTATTTTCTCCTTGCAGATATCTAAAAGACATCACCCAGCACGCCTGTGAGCCATGGAATTTAGTTAAAATATTCTACTTTGCTACTGAGCCTAATTATAGGGCTATGAACGACGCAGCAGCTGGAGGCACAATAATGAACCTATCTCCTAACGAGACATTGAGGCTACTTCGCGATACTGCCTCCCATAGCATATACTGGACCACTGGAAGAAATACCCCTAGAGGGGCGAGGAATATGTTTGAAGTGAATGCGGTGGTACAACAAGCAGAGGCGAGCCATCATACTTTGGATGGAAGGATGATGTTTACCACATCGGCCCCTCCTCCAGCTCGGGTTATGGATATTTCTTGCCAGGGTTGTGGAAACCCGGCCATCATGCTTATGAGTGCCCTGCTAGAGAACCATTTGTTGATCCGTCAGGTATAAATTCTGACGAGAGCGTTAATTTTATAAACAATCAGAACCGCTCCGTTCCCTATAATAATGCGTATAATCCCAATGTGAGAAACCATCCTAATTTCTCGTGGAATCAAAATGCTCCCAGTCAAAGATGGCAGGGAGGCCAGCATCAATTTGATGCTCAATCCTCTAATAGCCAGCCGCGACCGCCTAATCCGGGTTATAATCACACCTCTTAAACACTGAAGAAGAGTAATTTGGAGGAGATGATGGAGAAGTTTGTTAAGGTCGCTCAATTGAATATGGCTAATCAAACCGCATCTATGCGGAATCTAGAACTGCAACTAGGAAAATTGGCCCAGGTGTTAGCTGAGCGTCCCCAAGGGACTCTTCCAAGTAACACGGAGAAGAACCCCATAGATCAGGGGAGGAGTTGTAACGACCCTAGCCGATCCAACGTGACAGCGTCACGGCTCCGCTCTAGGCGTCGCTACCGGGCTGCAGCCCAAGCACCCCAACCCCCCTCCCTCCACGGGCGGGTTGTTGGTGGCCACAGCCTCCCTTTGATGAGGCAAACTCGATAGTCAAGCCCGCACTACGGGGACTTCCCAGGAGGTCACCCATCCCAGTACTACTCCAGCCCGAGCACGCTTAACTATGGAGTTCTTTCAACTCTCATCACCAATTGAGCTGCAGATCAATTGGTGATGAGAGTTGAAAGAACTTCATAGTTAAGCGTGCTCGGGCTGGAGTAGTACTGGGATGGGTGACCTCCTGGGAAGTCCCCGTAGTGCGGGCTTGACTATCGAGTTTGCCTCATCAAAGGGAGGCTGTGGCCACCAACAACCCACCCGTGGAGGGAGAGGGGTTGGGGTGCTTGGCCTGCAGCCCGGTAATGGTCCGCCGGAGGCCTAGTGGTGTTGATCCACGGACGGCAAAGGGGACGTTACAGGAGTCTTGCTGAGAATGAAGAGGGGGTGTGTGGTGATCTAGTGATCGCTTGTACAATCAACAACATTGAGACCTCCACACTTTGTGATTCCGGATCTTCTAGAAACATTCTCGCTTTGCAAGACATCGATAAGTTTGATTTAAAATTAAATTCGGATGATCATACCTCTCTTGTTTTAGTTAACAGTGTTCTAGTGGAGACTGAAGGAGAGGTAAAGATGTTGAAGTTACGGTGGATGCAACCAAGGTTGTAGCGGATTTCCAAGTATTGGGGCCTATCGAAAATACTTCGATCGTAATCATGGGAGTCCCATTTTTGAGGGAAAGCAGTGCCATATTGTATTTTTCCAAGGGACAGGTGGTTGTACCAAATGTGGTGAAACCGCCATGCTTACCTGACTCCATGACTGAACCTCTGTACCCCCTCCTAATTTTATCACTGATGAATTGTTTAGTAATGTAGATGAAGGAGATAAACAAGAAACGTGGAAGCAGGAGGAGAAAAGAAGTACGTTTGAAGAAGAGCGTGGTGATGAGGATAAGAAGAAGGAGATGTTGGTTTGTGAGGAGGCTGCTGATGAAATTCCTAAGTTTAGAATTATATGGGAGCATGATTCTCTTCATGCTGAATTTTTGAATAAACAATTTAATCGTAAGGTCTCGTGGGCGGATCTGGTTGCCACTATGGCGTCGGAGACGATGAAACCTAAAACTTTGGATGGGGATTTAGTTGATTACGCTAAGTGGCGTTCCCCTACAGTGGAGAAAAAGAGAAATGAACGTTTATTGAGATCCGCTCGTTCTGTTGCTCTCCAGGGAGAGAAGCTAGGGTCTTGGGGTAGGTTGGGTAAAACCAACATGAACCCTAAAGCTTCAAACCCTGGCCTTTTTCACTCCTGTGGGGAGCTCTATTATAAATCTGTGTTTAGTTGATAATTTGTTGGATAGTTCTGCTAGTAACTGCCTATGGACTTGCTTAGTTTTTTGTTTATTTAATTGTTGAGGACATAAAACTCTATATCATGCTAATACAAGTATTTGGTGCACCTTAATGACAATAAACAAAAGGGCTCGTGGGAGACAACCCAAGTAGGACCACTTGGTCCTGACTTTTGTGCTGTGTTTATTTTTATATTTGTATTTCTATATTTTTGTTTTGCGTGGATCTCTAATTCGTGGGTGCTGGAATGTTTGAAGCGCGGAAAATCGGCTGTCAACGGACAACCTCGCAGCATGACTGATATGCTCATTTTGAGCATAAGTACTTCTTACCCCTAGCTCTTTATTTATTTGTAAGATTTATTTTTACGATTTGTCGCATTTATGTCTTGGGGGAGAGCATACCTGTGGTCACTACACAACACATTTTATTGCATACCAGTCTGTTATTTATTTATTTCATAATCACTATAGCACACACTGAATCACCCACACGAGCGCGCTCTTAGCCACGCGCGCGGCTCGAGTCAAATATATTGCTTTGTGTAAACTTTAAAATAGCGGTGCTGGCTTAGGATTTTAGGATAGAGTAGTTCGAAACACATGCAGTGCTCCTAATCGAGTACTCAAGGTTTGTGTAGAAATAGTATAGATTTAATTTTCTTTATGCTCGTAGATTTATACTTTTTTGCAGATGTAAATATTGTTTGTACTACTCAAAAATGTGAATATGGAGTAATCGAACGGTAGTGTAGGATTGTGTGTAGCCGCTACTAGACACGTATTGCTCGAGTCGGGTGGATCAACTTTCTCGGTGGCTAAGAACTTGCCCCAAGCTACTCTCGAAGCATTGGTGCACGGTTAGTCAAGCGTGAGCGTGATGTAGGCCATCATTTTGGCTAGTTTGAGCTTTTATTACCTAGTCCTAGCTGCTAACCGTTGCAAGCCAAGTTTGTGCCTACCACACCTTTGATTCAGCTCCACCTTCATTCACCAAAGCCTAAAGCTAATCCTCCTATTGCAACCAAATCCATGAGGTCATGTGAATTTAATATTTTGACGTTTTGTGATGTGTTGAATTCATGTGATGTGGTGATGAATTCATGAAATTATACTTGCTAAAATTGGGGATTGCAAAAGAAGAAAAGAAAAAGAAAAAAAATTGAAAAAGAAAATCTAAAAAGAATTACAATGAGAAATTAAATCCCCATCATATTTATCATGTTTTTGGTCGGGTTAGGCCGTGTACACACCCGGTTTTCAAGCTAAGTCTGGGGGTGTATCACACGTGCATTTCTGAGTGGTTGTTTTGGGTTTAGCTTGTTGTTCTCTTGCTTTGGTTGCATGTAGCCCCCATGTTTACCTTTGACTACCAAACCTTAGCCTAAGCCACATGCGAACCTATAAGTCCTACTGATTCATGCTTGAGTCTAACTCGCATCGTGGAGACAGTGTGAACGAGCAAGCGTATGGTCCCAGACAATGATGGATTTCTTTGGAGGTGATCACGAGCCCCGGTCTTTGGCAATGCACATCTTAGTGGCCTGCCTACTTTCTTCCTATGTTTCACCGAACGATTCTCTAGAATTCCAATTTTGAGTAGATACAATATTTATTTACGCCTGTCGAATAGTTTAAACTCCGTAGTATAATTAAAAAGTTTTTCTATTATATTTTCTATGCACATGATGTATTTGAGTTCCCGTCTTACTTTATTTTGAAATTACTGAGCCAGCTAGCTATTTTCTAGTCCACTGAGTGATGATTTGCTCGGGATGCGCAAATGTGTAAGTCTGGGGGTGTGATGAGTCCAAGTTATATACATATTTTTGGACTCATCTGGGCCAGTTTTCTCGTTAATGCACTACACTTGAGAGCCATAATTATTCATATTCGTTTCTCTGTCCATTTCATGTTAAGTGCACTTTAGGCCCATTTTCAGCGTGATTTCATAGTTTTTGTACTTTGGCCATACTTGGTGTTTTCTGTGTCTAGAGAATGTGGGGTGCCCTTTATGGTGGCTTTTCAGTTTTTACTGCAGGTCCAAGGGTCATGTGCGTGTTCCGGGATTCTTCAGAAATCCCAAACGGTACAGGAACACTACACACGATCAGTGGATCTATTGCGCACGACCACTGGTCGTGCGACACTGATCGTGCGCACTATATTCTACATTTTCCAAGTTCTACCTGGGCAACCACACGACCATTGGATATAGTGCGCACGACCGCTGGTCGTGCGCCACTGCTCTTCCGCATTATTCGAGTTTTTCTGAAGTTCTACCAATGCCAATCGCACGATCAGGGGATCCAGTGCGCACGACCATCGGTCGTGCGCCACTGGTCGTGCGCATATATATTAATTTTTCTTTGCATTTATAGGTTTCTCTAGGAGCTAAGCGCACGATCATCAACCGTCAGTGCACACGACCACTGGTCGTGCGCCTCTGATCGTGCGATCTATTTTTCTACTGCAGTATTTAAGCTCGGCTCCGCAAATTAAGGCATATATGCTTTTCATTTCCGCCCTACTGCTGCGTGCGGAGCGCCGTCCTTCGCCCCCACAGGTCCTCCACTCATCTCTCTCCTCCTTGGAGAGTTGATCCGGCCACCATTCTCCCCCCAAAATCTTGCAATAGCTTCATTTCCGGCCACCATTTTCTTCTCCAAACTCCAAGCTTCGTTTCAAGCTCATAAGGTGCTGCGTCCGTGGAGTTCTTCGGATAGATTTAGCCCAGCGACTATTCGCGAAGAATATGGGTTATTTGAAGGAGGTGACATCACTTCTGGACCTCGAACGTCATCCGTAGACCAAGCTCGGACAAGGCCCGACAACCTTTGACTCCGGCCGCGAATCTCGAAAAGCCTTCATGCTCTTGGTTGTATTTCTCCCCCTCCTCTTGTAGTTTCTTTGTTCTAAACTTGTGTTTGTTTGATTGTTGCTTAAGAACATTGTTTAGTTTAAGTATTTCAGCATGTCTGTGTGTTGTTATATTTTAGATCATGATTGTGTTGCTGAGCTTCAGTTTTTCGTGTTCTTGTTGAGATAGTGTTGTTCTAGTGATTGCTAGAGGCATGCGTGGTGAAGAGGTGATTGCGAACCCATTGGCTCATCCATCTTTCATATTACTCTCTTGAGTAATCCACCAAAGAGATGCGGTGACGGCGACTCACAATAGGTTTAGTAGTGTTAAAATTAGGAAACTCCAAACCAAAACCCTCTTTGTTTACGTTAACTCTTGCAATCACTTTTTCAATAGCGAAATGACACTCCCTACTTGCCCTCCTCAAGAGATCGATATACGGAGATTCAACTCCTCAACTTTATTACTTGACTACGATCGGTACACTTGCCGATGCATCAACTTTGTTTACCACGTCTTGGTGGTTTGTCCCTATACAGGTGTTGGAGAGCCGAGTAGGAAGTAGTGGGCTGAAGCCCCTTTGCTCTATGCCATTCCTCGAAGGACAAGCAAAGTGTTTACTTATTGTCATGTGTGGCTGGCCTGTGTGCCGATGTATGTAAAACACTTTTGTGAAGGAAATGTTGTACGGCCTTAAGGCCAAAACATCTTTTGTATTATATATCATTTCTCAATTAGTTTATGGATAATCCCGCGTTAGGTTCTAAGTAATTTTAAATGCTTCCACTAGAATGTAACTCTGAGTTAGGATGCGTTAATGATTTGGATTCAATGCGTAACTCCACAGACTGTCGGTGGAATATGGCATGGGGCCCCGACTAGACCTTCTGTTTTATTTTATGTGATAGATAAGGGTGTTTCAGTTTTTCCCTCGTAATCCCTCAATATGCAATACTAATATTGAACTTTGATCTAAAACTACATTAGATAAGACATTATCATGAGGAAAATCATTGAGGTTAAAAGAACTTAAAGGTAGAAGTTAAAATTAGTCTATGTCAAATGTCAACTACATAGACTAGAAACTAAGTATTTTGTTGACTGCATCGACCGAATGACTTAAGAAAAATGTCGACTACATCTACTAAATGACTAAGGAAAAAATTGACTGCATTAAATAATGGACAAGTTATTTATTGACTAAATCGATTGCAAAGATAAGAAACTTGTCAACTACATCATTTAGAAGACTATATATTCTATCAACTACATTTATTAAATTGTTATAAAAGGTTTTCTGCAAAGTTAAGTGCTTAAGTGTTGGTTACTTTAAGTTGAGTTCTTAAAGTACATCATTTTGACTGCATTACATCCAAAAGTGCAAAAGGACTTTAGCTGAAGTTTTACTTAGAAGATTTCACTGTCCTAAAGCGCGTTCTATTGACTCTCTACTGTGATTAACCCACAGATTGCATATCTATTCAAATGAATTAAAATTCCGATTTCTACTTGTATAATCAAGGTGCTTTTTGAGGAAATGAATTATTCACATTGAATTCAGAATCATACCTTTTGAAGAACATTCCTTAGAAAAATATTCTAGTCGTTGGAGCTTTCCTTTCCAAGCAGCAAGCCGTATGTTGATCCAATCATCTATAAAAATGGACTTGAAAATTGAACAGAGAGAGATCTACACAGGTATACACCTAAAAAGTTTACTGTGCAAGTTTTTTGGAGTGCTCGAGCTTTCAAATTCTCTAGAGAGATTTTTTTCAAAGTTCAACTCAACAACATTCTTCTTGAAGAAATTTTCTCATTGGATAAAGTTTTCTTGATTAAGCCTAGTTCATTCCAAGCAGATACAATCAAGTGCTTATCAAGGAAGAAGCCTACATAGTACTTCTATTGAAGACTCAAGTTTTGTAATTTGAGTAAAACTCTTTGTAACTCCTTTTTAATTATATGATCCTTATAAGATCTGAGTTTGATGTTGGATTATAGTGATAATCTGAGTTGTATGATCATTGTGATTTGAGGTAGGATCTGTAGAAAAGAACTGAGTATAGATATCTAGTTGTAGAGATTGTGCTAGGTTTGTGTTTGGCACGAGTGTAGAACCTTGAGATAGAAGATCTGCGTGTTAAGACCATGTGTTGAAGGTCTGAGGTAGTGGATTGTTGTTATTGAGTTATAAGATCTTTCGATCTAATAAAATTGATAAATTAGCATTATCTAGCACTTTGCTAGATAGGTGAAGGGGAAAGTGGATGGACCCATAATTGGGGAACCACTAGACATCTTGATGTACTGTGTTGTGGTTGTGTTTTTTTGTACTGATTTATTACTTAATTATGGTTAATCAAAGATAATAAAATGAAAATATAAAATTAGTAAAACACATATTCACCCCCCCTCTAGGTTATTAGACAACCGTTAACTTTCCAGCTTGAACACATGCGGTACTGGGTGTGTTAGGACTAGAGGAGCGAGTAGGTATCCATGGTGGAATGGGCCTCGCACGTTTTCTAGGAGGTGTCTACCCTGAGCATACAATTACTCATTTATATTTCTTACTTCCTGATAGGTGACCCTCCAATACACTTGCCCGACCTCGACGTTGTAACACCCCCTATCCGTCGCATAGCATATAGCAGTAGGTCCGGCCGGGGCCCGACGCCATATACCACAGACAGACCGGATGGTTACTCAATGGAAATCATCCAACCAATCATAACGTCCTACACAGAGCATTCTAGCGGAAGCAGTTTAAATAGTTGCAATTAAAAGAACCCAGCAACAAGCATGAATGTCCACTAACAAGCCAAATAGGAATGAAGTACATACACAAGTACTGGACTTAAGGCCTTACAAATGGTTTACTCATATTACATGTTTTCCATACCACGGCACGCAGGCCGGTCATAAATGAACAAAAGCAAGTAAAACACTCCAATTTAGGCCTTCGAGGGCCGGCTTCGCAATTTGGGCTTTAGCCCGCTATTGGCCGCTTGGTCCAGAAGCACCTGCAAGTAACAAACCACCGCACGGTGGCAAACAAAAGTAACGGTCATCAATGCTGACCAAATTATAACGATCCCGCCCCCAACTCGGGGCGGCGATGCTCCTTCCCTGCATTTTATTAGCACAACCAAGCAATAAATAAATATATTGCATCACAGGCGTTGGCACGCACGGCCACACGCCCTGTGCTCTCAGGGCACATTCTCGGTGATCATAGTCTAAGTCTGCCGACTCACCACTATCCCCTGGACGGCAATCTCTTGTGAGCATTTGGTCTTTCTGTTCACTGCCTAACACCCTCAATTTATGCCAACGGTAAGTGCCAAGTAACTTTAGGTCTCTTTAACCGAACGACATAGAGCGGGTACGGTTCCGCCTAACCCGTTGCTCACACCGCAACGTTAATTTAAAAACATATGCGCGGGTCAAACTTTCCCGAGTCCCAAATCGTTTACACACAACAAATAACCCAATTATGTTCAAGTTGGCTCCCAGGCCCACATATTTGGCAGAATCACGCATCTGCCCAGTTTTCCTGGTGCACCTTTTGGTTAATCCCCAAGTCTCCCTGTTCCAATCTACCACGTAGAAAAGCCCAAAAACAAACATTCGCACGAAGTCTTCTCCGGCCATTTATGCAATGCAACATCACCGATCTAGACCAACATGTCCGGATAGGCTTCACACATCATGCCTATATCCGTTCTCGATTACAGACTCTACACAACGGGGACTTTACATATCTACCCAAAGGAACGCCTCCAACTCATCGTAAACTCGCGAGAGCGGGCTTCCTATGTAAAAGAAGGAGAGCTTCACATGCTCAAGAAGAGAATCGTTACCCTAGCGTTCTTCCTTGGCGCCATGGAAATGTAAGCGGATGAAAAGCACCGCACTCTCTTTGCCTCCGTAGATCCAAAGTCGGTTCACGATTTGGAGCTCCGAGGCTCCTCCAAAGACCTGATCTAATCTTATTCTTCCTCCTTTGCTCTCCTCTCTCTATATACTTTAGAAAGAGAACCTCTCAAGTGAAATGAGGGTTTCAAGGGTCCAATCCCGTGCATATCCAAGTAATAACAGCCCCAGCCGTCGGATCCCGAATTAAAGAAACGAACGGCCAAGATCCAGATCTAAAATGAAGAATCTGGGCCGAACACTGCCTGTGACACGCCCGTGTCCAGGACCGTGTCCCTCTTTCACCGTCAAAATCGACGCGTCTCGAAAAACACACGGGCATCTGACACTCCCGTGTTCGACCTGACACGCCCGTGTTCCAACTGACACGGCCATGTGGTTGGCCGTGTGCCTCCATCGACACAGCCCCGAAGACAACCCGAGACTCATACGGGTCTTGAACAAGCCCGTGCCCTATTTGACATGCCCGTGTCAAACCCGAACACGCCTGGGCTCCAGGCCGTGTTCACTGCCTCGACACTTTGTCGAGGGAAGTTCGTCGACCACACGACACGGCCTTGGACACGCCCGTGTCCTATGTCGTGTTCTGTCTCTCGACACAACGTCGAGCAAAAATCGTCGACTTCCCTGACAGATCGTCGACACGAGCTCGACACGCCCTGAGACACTCCCGTGTCTCAGGCCTTGTTATCTGCTCGACGATCGTCGACTCCAAATTTCGTCGACATCGTGGCCAAATCGTCGACTCGAGCCTGATACGCCCGGGGACACGCCCATGTCCCAGGCCGTGTGCCCCCTGCCAAATACCAGATTTGGCCCAAAATGCCTCCCGTCGCTCTTTTGAGTTTCGGGGCGTTATAACTCTCCCCCTCTTAAAAGAATTTCGTCCATGAAATTACATAAAGAAAGATAAGTACAAAACCAAAATTTGTACCTGAGTGGAACAACTCCATATATTCATCAAGCATAGTCTGCTCTCGCTCCTAAGAGAGCTCCTCATCACCGCAATTGTCCCATCGCACCTTGACCATTCTGATCTCTTTATTGCGTAGCCACTTGACTTCCGAGTCTTCAATCTGCATGGGCTTGACCTTTGTCGTCAACCCACTATCCACCGGCACTTGATCAACCGCGATCACTTGTGAAGGCTCTTGCACCGCCTTCCGTAGCACCGATATATGGAATACATCATGTAGACCACTAAGCTCCACTGAAAGCTTCAACCGATATGCTGCTTCACCAACCCGCTCCAGAACCTCAAATGACCCAAGGTACCTCGGGCTTAGCTTTTTCAAGCGCCGCACCCGCGAGACACCCTTGAACGGCTTGATCTTTAAGTACACCAAGTCGCCAACATCGAACTCCACATTCCTGTGCTTAGAATTATAGTACTTCGCCTGCCGGTCCTGAGCGATTATCAACCTTTCCCTAATGGTACAAACTAAGGACATAGCATCTTCCACCTCTTGATGCTTATACAACTTTGACTCACCCGTTTCCAACCAGGACAACGGCGTGCGACATCTTCTACCATATATGGCCTCGAAGGGCGCCATTTGAATACTCGCCTGGTAGCTATTGTTGTACGCAAACTCCACCAAATAAAGATGGTCTTCCCATTGCTTTCCAAAGTCCAAGACACAAATGCGGACCATGTCTTCCATAGTTCTATTGACCCTCTCGGTCTGCCCATCCGTTTGTGGATGGAAGGCTGTGCTGAATTTTAACTTTGTTCCCAACATTTGCTGCACTAGCCTCCAATCATTGGATGTGAACTGCCCATCTCGATCACTCACGATGCTGCGGGGCACATCGTGAAGCCGAACTATATTATTCACATATAGTTTTGCCAACTTCTCCACCGAATCATCCTTCCTATGCGGGATGAAATGCGACACCTTCGTTAACCGATCTACGACCACCCAGATGGCGTCGTTTCCTTTTTACCACCTTGGCAACCCGTGCACAAAGTCCATAGAGATGTCGTCAAATTTCTACTCCGGAATAGGCAAGGACTTCAAAAATCCTCCTGGCTTTTGGCATTCCGCCTTCACCAAGGCGCAAGTTTGGCACTTTGCCACGTAGAGCGCCACATCCTTCTTCAAACCCGGCCACAAAATAGTTTCTTTACATCGCGGTACATCTTCGTGCTCCCCGGGTGAATCGAGTACTTGGTATGGTGCGCCTCGTACAACAAGTCCACCCGCAAAGTACCCACGCTTGGGATGCAAAGACGACCATCTTTCCAAAGCAATCCATCCACAACTTCATATTGGGAATTTGACCCATCCAGAGCCTCTATCATGAGTTGCTTCATGTCGTCATCCAAATTCAATGCCTGCCGAATCCGATCCACCAGGTCATATTGAACTTCAGTCCAATTCAGTACTGCTTCAGCACTTGATTGCTTGTCTACACAAACCATCTCCAATGCCTCCAACTCCCGAACCAACCGCCCATAATGCACCGATAGCCAATTGGCTTGAGCTGGGGCTCGACGACTCAACGCGTCCGCAACCTCATTACCTTTACCAGACACATAGGGGATCTTGAATGTATAGTCCCCCAGGAACTCCATCCATCTACGCTGCCGCATATTCAGATCTTTCTGATCAATCAAATACTTCAGGCTCTTGTGATCGGTGTAGATATCAATCTTCACACCGTACAAATAATACATCCACAGCTTCAAGGCAAAAATCACGGCCGATAACTCCAAGTCATGGACCGGATAATTCCTCTCGTGCATTTCAGCTGTCTCGAGCCATAAGCTATCACACTTCCATGTTGCAGTAGCATGCAACCCAAACCGCTGCCCGAAGAATCACTATAAATCTCATAACCTTCGGTACCACTCGGCAAACTCAGCACAGGCACCGTGGTCAACCGACATTTCAACTCCTCAAAAGCTCGCGCGCACTCCGGCATCCAAATGAACTTCTGCTCCTTCCTTGTCAAAGTAGTGAGAGGTAACGCTATCCGCGAGAAGTTCTCTACGAAGCGCCTATAATAGCCGGCAAGCCCCAGAAAGCTCCGGACTTCCACTACCGTAGAAAGCTCAGGACACTCCTGTATCGCAACAATCTTCGCCGGATCCACTGCCATACCTTCACCACTCACTATATGACCGAGGAACGCCACTGAGGACAACCAAAACTCGCACTTCGAGAACTTGGCGTACAATTGATTCCTCCTTAGCGTCTCCAAAACCAAATGAAGATGCTTGAAGTGATATTCCTCACTCTGCGAGTACACCAAAATATCGTCGATGAAGACGATCACAAAATGGTCCAAGTACTCCCTGAAGGTCCTGTTCATCAATTCCATAAACATTGATGGCGCATTAGTCAGCCCAAATGGCATGACCGTAAACTCATAATGCCCGTATCTCGTACTGAACGCTGTCTCCGGGATATCACTCTCCCTTATTCACAGCTGATAGTACCCGGATTTGAGATCCAACTTCGAGTACACCGTCGACCCGACCAACTGATCAAAAAGATCATCGATCCGGGGGATCGGGTACTTGTTCTTTTCCGTCAACTTGTTGAGCTCCCGATAATCAATACATCGCCTCAAGCTTCCGTCCTTCTTCTGTTGGGTACATTGGAATAAATGTACCCGATTTGAAGAAGCCTCAACCTACTCAATGATATACATCAAAATGTATTTGATGTGTTTTGAGTTTAGATGTGCAGGTTAAGTATTTGCAGGGAAAGCTGAAAAGTTTCTAAGTGCATGTGTCGACACCCAGAAGGAAAGTCTCGACACTTAAGAAGACTTATGTTGACACCCAGAGAAGCAGTGTCGACACTTGGAGTAATTGTGTCTACACCAGGGATGCAGAGTCGACACTAGAAGGAAAGTGTCGACACATGAAGGCTGTGTCGACACTCAATGAAGAAATGTCCAGTAAAGCAGTGTCGACACTTAGAAGCAGTGTCGACACCCAGAGGAACTTTGTCAACATCAGAAAGTGTCGACACTTGGAGGCTGTGTCGACACTCAGCAAATTTCAACAGAGTCTAAGTATAAGTGTCGACATAATGAAGAATGTGTCGACACTCAGCAGAAGACTCAACACATGAAGAAAGTGTCGCCACTAGAAGGCTGTGTCGACACTCAGCAAAGTTCAACAAATTCTAAGTACAAGTGTCGACACAAGGAGATGTGTCGACACTCAACCAAAGTCTCAACAGAAGAAGAATGTGTCGACACAAGGAGCTGTGTCGACACTAAGCAAGTATCAACACAGAAGGCATGTGTTGACACCAAGAAGATGTGCCGACACTGAACAAGTTCAACACAAGGAGTTGTGTCGACACAAAGGAGTAGTGTCGACACTTAGCAGAATTCAACTAAGTACTGAAGAATAAGGAGTTGTGTCGACACAAAATATCAGTGTCGACACATGATCAAGAAGCAGTGTCGAGAAGTAAATTCTACAACACAAGGAGTTGCGTCGACACCTTGAAGGCTAGTGTCGACACTTAGTCTACTTGTGTCGACACTTAGTCTAAAAAGTGTCGACACTTAAAGACAAACTGTCTCGACACTTTCAGACAGTTACAAATATTTCAAGAAGTGACTGGATGACATGACAGCTGCCATTCCAGCCGGTCTACTGCAACTATCAGAGATGTCAGAAAGCTGTTAGAAACCGGATCAGCCGGTCACCATGAAGGAAGCTTATATAAAGGCATATTCTATCAACAGAAGAATTATTATTGATCAACAATCAAAGAAGAAGATCTAGCTATTCATTGAAGAATCAATTCAAGTGAAGATCTAAGTAGTTGGAGAGAGAGAGCTCCTTCCAAGAAGACAGCTGTTGGAACCAGGCTGTGAAGAAGGTTTCAGATTAGGATCTGAAACTTAAGTTGCAGTGATTGAAGATCAGCTGTATAGAGAATCAACCCTATTGTGTTCTACATTCAAGAAGCTTTGAAGAAAGCCAATTGAGGTTGATCTCAGCAGAGTTCTTTCAAGAACTCATCAAGAAACCTGTCAACTTTTCTCTCTTATTCTGAGTTGTAGGTTTATACTTTGTATTCTTAATTTCTTGTAGGATCCTTAGGGATCTGAGTTGTAAGCCTGAAATTATAAAGGCTGAGTGATAGGGCCTGTGTGCCTGAGTGTAGGAGATCTATTTCTCTGAGTGTAGGCCTATTGTAGGCTGAGTGTAGGCCTTGTGGCTGAGTGTAAGTATTTGGAGAAGACTGAGTGGTAGGGCTGTTGAGCCTGAGTTGTAGGAGTGGGATCACTCTGAGCTGTAGGAACCTGGTTGGGGTTCTGAGTGTAAGATCTGTGGATCTGAGGAATAGTGGAGGAGTTTGGCCAAATCTAGTACACTACTAGATAGGCGAAGGGGGAAAGTGAATGTACCCAAACCTTGGGGAACCACTATAAAACTGTGTGTACTCTGTGTATGTGATTCTGTGATTGCTGTGTTGAAGTGTTGTGAAGTATTATTTATAATTCTGTGATATAATCTGCCTAAAAGTTTAAAAAGATAATGTCACCTATTCACCCCCCCACCCCCTCTAGGTGATTAGGTACAATTTCTTTCAAGTGGTATCAGAGGGAGGTTCCTCAAAAAGTACATAACTGTCTGAGTAGATCCTGTTGGCAGATTCAGTATAAGTAAAGTGCAGAATCAAGAAAATCAAGAAAATGGGTTCAACAGAGAATCATAAGGAACTTGGATCCATGAAGTTGCCAATATGCAGAAAGGAGATTTTTGGCATCTGGAAAGAAGGGGTTAGACTGTTTATGGAAGCCTCAGACCCTAGAATCTATATCAAAGTTAAAGAAGGGTCATATGTGCCTATGAAGGTATCTATGTTAGATGCAAATCAGAGAACACCAAAAGACGTTTCTGAAATGACAAAAGATGAGATTATTCTGGCCACCATGGACAAGAGGGCTCAGAATATCATTGTAAGTGCCATAGATGATGCTACATTTCAGAACTTGATACACTGTAAAACATCAAAGGAGATGTGGGATACTCTGATAGTGTACATGGAGGGTTCAGAAGAAGTTAGGCAGGACAGAAAGTCTTTGTTAAACCAAGAATATGAGAGCTTCAGACAAGGCAGGTCTGATAGCATAACAGAATGCTATAAGAAATTCTATAGGATAGTTAATGAGTTAATGTCCTATGGAAGAGATTTCAGCAATTATGAGCTGAATGATAAGTTCTTGAGGTCCCTAACAAAGGACTGGGACACCAAGATCTGTGTCATAAGGGAAATGGCCAAGTTAGCAGATATTCCTCCTCCAACATTGTTTGGAAAACTGCTATCCTATGAGATGCAGTTGATGGTAAGGAAGGAGGAGGAGAAGACTAGAAGAAGTGAGCACAAAGAAAGAGCTGTGGCATTCAAGACAGAAGCCACCAGGAAATACAAAAGTAAGTCTCCGTCTCCACCTCCAAAGGTTGCTGAGACTGAGTCAGATGAATCAGAAGGCAGGAATTCTGAAAGCAGTGAGAGTGATGAGGACTTTGCAGCTTTCACAAGACACTTTCAGAAGTTTCTAAAGAAGAAACAGTGGAGGACAAAGCCATCCACTTCACAAGGAAAAGATGACTATTATCAGAACAAGAAGTCATCAAAGAAAGACAGGAGAAAGCCCAAGTCAAGCAAAGCAACTTTATCAAAAATTGTATGTTATTGCTGTAAGACCCCCCTTTTTTTCTTTTTCGACACCGGGGTCTTAGGCCCAGAACCGCCGTTTTGCGGTGACTCCATCACGCCCTGAAGGATCATCACCCCAAAGCGTCGATTCTGCCGGCCATTTTGATCACAGGAAAGTAGCATAAAGAAGTAAATGGGAATTGCAGTCCACAGAAAATCACATGTCATAATAAATATAACTCCACGAAGGGAGAGTCCACAGAATAAAACATCAGAGTAGCAAAATACGGGCTTATGCCCGGTACATCATATCCTCACTACAAAAATCACTCATGCGGAAGCAGAAAAGCTACTCAAGGTCGAGACTCACGGTCCCGGCTGTATGAACTCCGGAGCTAGACTGCCCCACCTCCAAGAGCACCGGTCTCTGGGGCTGCTCCTCCATGCTGGTCTCCACGATCCCCTAAATGATGCGGTTCGAAAACTGTTATTCTAAAAGACTAAGTCCCATCATCCCCCGCCCCTTCCCCCACGGCTCCTAGGCACCGAGCGGAGAGGAAGAAAAGGGGAGGACTTGAAGGTGGAGAATATCAAAAGCAGATGGCAGCGGTCCTATACTAGCAAATTTTATAGCATGTAAAGACAATAAGCTGAAATATGAAAAATAACCTTCACTTATGTGAAAACACATAAGCCAAGGGGTCTTCTGCAAGGCTCCCATCGTATAAAAAGTCCCATACCAATTTATTCGTTGGGGTGTCGGTTATCAAACAGCAGTAAATATATATATCAAAATTAACCTTAATTTATAAACTTGCCCACACAAGCTTATAGACCAAGGGGTCGTTTTGCAGGTCCTAAAGTATAAGCGTCCCATTCCACTTATACTTTAGGTGTCAAGGTTAAAGGAACGATTATGCTATGATATGCAAGTGGGTATGATGGATCATGCAAGTGCAACACACACACCCGACTCTATGCACACAGACCTTTAGTTCCCCCTTTCTGGAGCCATAAACTCCCAGGATACCTCCGTAGTGGCAGACGGAAGCGGTGGGTTGGGCCTCGCCCACCTCTAAACCAGTAAAGCACTACCGGTCAGACCTATCGTACGCCTCAACGCTTGGTGCACGATGCGGACTCCTGCGTACTCTTTCCGGCTGGCGCACCGTACTTCTGTTGGCGAAGTGCTAACCACACTTGCCGAGTCAACGCATTGGCGTCGGTGAATCGACCCTCCAATACCGAAGACCCACCACCTTAATTTCCTTTCCTTTTATGCACATGCAAATTAGCGTAGTCAAGAACCGAGCCGAAGCTCCCCGGACCAACACGTCCGTCTCAAACAATCGAGCCGAAGCTCCCCGGACCCAAAGTCCGCCTTTTAACCATATGAGCCGAAGCTCCCAGCTAACATCCGGTGCCATCAGTGTTTGTGAAATGTGCAACCCTAATTACTAAGTTACTCTTTTCAGCTTGTTAAAACAGTTTACGTTAACCCAGGACTGCCCCCGGTATTCCCTGTGAAGGGCTCTCAAGGGGCACTAGGAACTGTGTTGGGATTATGCCTAGCGTTCCCTTTCGCAAGGTACTTATTTTGTTATTGGTTGATTCCCTTACCCATTACTTTCTCATGTTCCGATATGCTAATCCTAGGGTGAATTGACTCCAACTCTCCTTGGGTAGGACGATCTTTCGTCGGACCCGAACGCCTCTAAACCGTAGATAAAATCACACACTACTCACTCATCTTCCATAGATGCAACCCATTCTACTTATCCTTCCAGCAAACCATCAAGACCCATCACACGTGCTCTAATTCATATCCAAAATGATTTCCTGCAGTTTTGCTATATGCAGACCACTTAAGCTACATGACCCGTAAAAAGGGAAGTACATGAAAAACTCATCCAGTACCCCGATGATAATTATTAGACAGCTAAAATGACATTTGAAGCATAAATCCAGAAATCCATAATTTTCCAAATTTGTCTGATAATTAAATTATTTATTCTAGTATCCAAAAAGCCCAAGTTTGAACATGAAGTAGCAATTTCAAACAAGATGATGTTCCAATAAATTTATGGTAATTACAAAATGCATAATCAACTCTAAGGCCTAAGTCTTCAAATTTTTCAGCAAGGTTTAGGCCCTTAAATTTAATTTCAAAGATATCTCATAAAAAGTCATTTTAAAAGATTTTACAGCAATAATACCTCCAAAAATTCAGAGAAATTCAGGGATGATTATGATGGCCTACAAACACTCTAGAAAAAGTTTCATAATTTATCATGTAAAAATAAGGCTATACTTGGTTTTCTCATGAAATATCAGGTTTATGGGTTAATGAACAAAGTATACTAATTAAGCATCAAAAATTTCCACAAAAATTCCCACATGATAATATTGAGCTAGAAACACTATGTATCAAGTTTCATAATTTTTCAATAAGTATTGGGCTCTTTCATGAATTATTTAGTGTGTAACCAAAATAAAGCACTTGTGAAGTAGATGCCCTAACTAGTTATCCAAAAAATTCTATCAAAATTCAAACATGATTAGTATAGTCTAAAACTACCTCTGCCAATGTTTCATGCCCTTTCAATGTGCAGTGAGACCACAATAGCCAAATTATTAATTAGGGCAATCCTATTGGTTACAAATGAAGTGCTACAAATATTGATCAAAACTCCCCAAGTAAATTATCAGAGGCTCAAAATATCCTTATTCCCTCACTACCCAAATTTGGTTAAGTTTCAAGATGTTTAGCTAACCTAAACCTACACTACAAGTTTTAGGTCCTAAGCTAGGGTTAGGGTTTTGAGGACCCTACCCTTTTCAAAATTAGTTAATATTTTTAACAGAGGGTTTTATATATCCTAGGAAGCTCCTTGCAAAATTTGATGTTCATCCAAGGTGTTTACGACCCATGCCCTTCACAAGGCAAAAAGGTCCCTTCTTAGGGTTTGGCCTAGGAACTTAGGGCAAATCAATTCCACACTACCCCACATTTCATGGGGAGGTGCTAAGTGCCATAACAAGTCAGTGGCCCAAATTGCAGCCTCTGTTGAGGTGATTTGGTAACTCAAAAGCAAAAGTGCACTTTTTGACCAAAATACCCTTGATAAGGTAAAGTTAGGGTTGGGTCAATACCTAATCAAAACACATCCAAATTAGGTGAAACTTTATACAGATACCTATCATGAGCCCAGGGACCACTCACCAAAATTTGGGAGGGTTTGGAGGTAATTTGACTACTTAATTTAATTACCCTAGCTTTATTGAATAAAGTCAAACACTTTAGGAAATTTGTGTCCAAAAATTCTGAGCTTTTGGCAGGCCCTAGGTATAGCTAGGTTAGGTTCCCTGCCAAAAGTTCAACTGATTTGGGCTAGGGATGAAGTGTGGGCACTCAATTTAATGACTGCCTAGCCCTAAGGGTATGTCCCACCAAATTGGGTGCCCTGGTCAGACCATGCACCCAAATGGGTTCAATCAAATTTTAAAATAAAATAGATTCATAGGGCTACAACTTTTGTGTTGAAAGTTTTTCCACCAGAAGAACCTAAGTATTTTTAAAAATTAAAACCATTTAGTGTATAATGTGTGACAGAAATGAAATAATCCAGAAATAATTTCCTATAGTTTATTTCCTGATGCAGCACGAATCTTGGCGCAGAATGAACGGAATCCGCTCATCTTCTTCGTTGAGCCGACGGTCAGGATGCGTTCTTCCTGGGCCGACTTCAAGCGGCTGCCGCCGGCCATCCAGCCCCTTCCCCGGCCGGCCACCGCCACCACCACCTCCGTTGAGGTGGGGGCTATCGCCAGGCGGCGGCTCTGCCGCCGGAGAGGCGTTTTCCGGCGGCTATAGCAAGAAATTTTTCATGCCGAAAGCCATGAAAATGCCGGATTTGATCGGGCTCATTTGAGCCCGAATCTTAAGCCTAAGAAGTCCTATGATCTACCCGAGAGTTAAGGAGAGGGGGAGGACCTTCATGGCGGCCTGGATGCGAGAAGAGCGGCGGGATGCCATTGACGACGGTGGCGGCGCTCGGCTTTTGCAACAGTACAGTGGGATGGGTCGTCTCCTCCAGGTAAACGCTCGAAAATATTCCCCTTGGCCCACTGATGGAGTTTAAATGACAATTGGGGAAGGGGGGTGGCTGGTTCTTCAATGGCCATCAACACCATTAATGGTGTGGCTCGGGTAGAGTGGAGGGGGGCTGAATCCACCCCTTGGTGGCTGGGAAACGGCTGGAATCAACTCCTCTTCCCTAGAGGAGTTGATTGCAGCCATAAATGGTGGCTGTTAGCCTCCCTTGGCCGGCCTTCCACTCTCCCCTTCCTCTTCCTCATCTTCTCTCTCCTCCATTATCATGGAGGGGAGCTCCTTTCTCTCTCCTAGTCACCTCTAGTTGACTGGTCAACCCCACAAGCTAAATGCAGCCCACTTGGTTATGATGGTCATGGAAATGGGGTTAGCCTAAGGGAGAAGTGGCTTGGGCTTGGGTTAGCCCTTTTGGGCTAGGTTTGACTTGACCTAAATGAGGGTTGACCTGGGCCAATTTGACCATCTGGGTTGACCCCATTGGGTTTTTAGTGGCCCATTGGACTCCCTTAAGGTCTAGGGTTACTTGAATAGGATTGGTTGGGCATCTTGGTGGTCACATGTCCCTTGGCAAGGGCACTTTGACCATTTTAGGGCTAGAGTTGACTTGGGTCAACATGACCAATTGGGTTGACCCCTATGGGTCCTTGGTGACCCATTGGCTTCCCCTAGGGTCTAGGTAGGGTTATGTAGGGTTACCCTGCACTTTGGAGGTCACATACCCTTAGTAAGGGTACTTTGACCAGATTAGGGGCTTGAGTTGACTTGAGTCAACCTGGCCTCTAGGGCTGACCCCAATGTGTCCTTAGTTACCCATTGACCTCACGTTAGGGTTAGGAGGGCATAGGTGGGGTCCTCTAGGCTAGGAGTAGGTCAATTGACCCTAAGTAGGCTAGTTTGACCCATTTAGGGCTAGGGTTGACCTTGGTCAACTGAGCCTCTTTGGTTGACCCCAATGGGTCCTTATGGCTCTAATGGGCCTCCCAAGGTATTAGGGGTGTTGTGGTAGGGTCTTGGGGTTAGGGTGTAGCCCATGGTCATCCTAAACCATTGCTCAGAGTTCTACTATTTGCATACCATGATGATCTTCCACATTCTGTCCCCTATCTCTTGGCCCATTTCTGGCTTCCTAGGGTTTTGTCATGACCTAGTCATGGCCAAAACCACTCTTAGGGGTCTAGTTGGAAATGGAATGTTACAAATCCCAATAAACAAAACAAAGATTTCATCCCCGAAATCAAGGTTGAGCCTTCGGGACTTACTACCGAAGAAAACAACCTTGTAACATCCCAGCATGACGCCTTGTTTGCTAAATTAGGTTTTAAGGGAAACCTAGATCTGTGACCATTTCGCCCAATTGGCAAACCAAGATCCCAATAAACAAGGGTAAGCCCCCAATAAACAAAAGATAAGCCTCTATCTGCCTAGTGCATCCCTTACTAGTTTAAAGCAGGAAAATAAATTAAAAATCTTGAGGGGTTTGTGAGGCATACTTGACCGAACAGCTCTGGGTATCTTTGTCGCATCAGATCCTGCGGCTCCCAGGTATGCTCCTCCTGGCCGTGGTTCCTCCACAGGACCTTGACTAATGGGACCTTCTTGCGACGCAAGACTCGTACTCCTCGGTCGTCGATCCTAACCGGCTCCAAACGAACTGACCAGTCTGAAGCTACCGGCCCTTCGGTGGTCAAAATCTGCTACTCCGGGCGTAGCAGATCCCTCCTCAGCGAAGAAATATAGAAGACGTCGTGCAGCGCTTCCAGCTATGGTGGTAACTCCAGCCTGTAGGCTAGGGGTCCGATCCGCTCCAGGATCCTGTAAGGGCCCATGTACCTAGGGCTAAGCTTCTTCCTCCGACCACGCACCCGCGAGACTCCATGCATGGGCCGGATCTTCAGAAACACACGGTCTCCCACCTGGAACTCCACCTGCCGATGCCGGGCGTCATAGTACTTAGCCTGTCTGCTCTGCGCCTCTAGCATCCTGTCTCTGATCAGCCTCACCTGAGTCTCGGTGTCTTCAACAAACTCTGATCCCAACACCTTCGGATCTTCGTCCTGAACCCAAGAAAGCGGGGTCCGGCATCTCCTCCCGTACAAGGCTTCGTAAGGCGCAATCTTGATGCTGGACTGGTAGCTGTTGTTATAGGAGAACTCGACCAGAGGTAAGAGTTTCTCCCACGGTTCCCCGCGGTCCAAAATGCATAGCCTCAAAAGGTCTTCCAGCGTCCGGTTGGTGCGTTCTGTCTGCCCGTCCGTCTGGGGATGAAATGCAGTGCTGAAGGTCAATCGCGTGCCTAAGTAAGCTTGCACAGATCTCCACTCCCTGGAGGTGAACCGGCCATCCCGATCCGACACTATCATCTTGGGCATCCCGTGATATCGAATGAACTGCTCCACAAATATCCGTACTAAAACTCCCACAGCGTCATCCTTCCTGATCGGAATGAACCTGGCTACCTTAGTCAACCGATCGACGATGACCCAAATTGAGTCATTCCCTGTTCGTGATCGGGGAAGTCCGTGAATAAAATCCATCGCGATGTCTTCGAACTTCCACTCTGGTAACGGGAGTGGTTGCAACAACCCCGCAGGGTTTTTGCACTCTGCTTTCACTAGCTGACAAGCTTCGTAGTGGGTCACAAACCGAGTAATATCCTTCTTCATGTCAGGCCAGTACATAGTCTTCCTCAAATCCGCAGTCATCTTCGTGATGCCCGGGTGCACCGAGTATCTGCTGTGATGGGCTTCCGCCATGATATCCTCCCGGACCTGGCCTCCTCTCGGTATATAAGTCCGGCCTCTGAAGCATACCACGCCGTCCCTCATCGTATAATCTCCTGCTGCACCGTTCTCCAAGGACCAGAATATCGGCTCCAGATCGACATCTCGCCTCTGTCCCTCTCTGACTCTGTCCCGGATATCATTTGTAGCACTCACCGCTGCTAAATACTCTGTGTAAAGCTCGGGGTCCTCGGATGACACCAGTATGATGTGCATATCCTCCAATCTCCTCGCCAACTCCATAGACATAACCTGAGTCCCGACTGCGGAAGTGGCAGCTCTCCGACTCAATGCGTCCGCCACTACGTTTGCCTTCCCTGGATGGTAGTGCATCTCATACTGATAATCTGCAAGGAACTCCACCCAGCGCCTCTGCCTGATGTTCAGTTCCTTCTGCGTGTCCACGTATTTCAGGTTCTTGTGGTCGGAATAGATATCGCAGTGGACTCCGTAAAGATAATGGCGCCAGACCTTCAAAGCAAAAACGACCGCCCCCATCTCAAGGTCTTGCACCGGATAGTTCTGCTCGTGTTTCTTCAACTGGCGAGATGCATAAGCAATCACATGGCCCTTCTGCATCAGAATAGCTCCCATACCCTGGTAGGAAGCATCAGTGTAGACCTGAAATCCCTCCCTCCCCGAGGGGAGAGTAAGAATGGGAGCCGAGTTTAGCCGATCCTTCAGCTCCTGGAAAGCTGCCTGGCACTGCGGGGTCCACACAAACAGTACCTCCTTCTTCGTCAAGGATGTGAGCGGGAGGGCGATTCGAGAGAATCCCTCCATGAACTTCCGGTAATAACCGGCAAGTCCTAGAAAACTCCGTACGTCGGTGGCTGTCTTCAGCTGCGGCCAATCCCGAATAGCCTGAATCTTTGCCGGATCCACTGCCAATCCGGCTCCACTGATGATGTGGCCTAAGAAGCCCACCTCCTTCAGCCAGAACTGACATTTACTAAACTTCGCATATAGATGATTCTCCCGCAGTCTCTGCAGGGTCAGTGTCAGATGGCGGGTGTGCTCCTCCTCCGTCCTCGAGTAAATGAGGATGTCATCGATGAACACAATGACAAACACATCCAGATATTCCTTGAAGACTTGGTTCATGAGGTTCATGAACGCTGATGGTGCGTTGGTGAGTCCGAAGGGCATCACCGTAAACTCGTATAAACTATATCTGCTACTAAAAGCAGTCTTCTGAATGTCCTCCTCCCGAATCCGAAGCTGGTAGTATCCCGACCTCAAATCTAATTTCGAGAAGAACTGCGCTCCCTTCAGCTGGTCGAACAGCTCGTCTATCCTCGGCAGTGGATAGGTGTTCCGAACCGTCAGCCGATTTAGTGCTTGATAGTCGATGCACAATCTGAGGGTCCCGTCTTTCTTCTTGACGAACAATACCGGGGCTCCCCAAGGTGAAGAGCTTGGCCGGACAAATCCGGCTTCCACTAACTCCTGAAGCTGGCTCCGGAACTCCGTCAACTCCTTTGGGGCCATCCGGTAGGGTGCCTTGGACGCTGGCTTGGCCCCCGTCACAAGCTGTATCTGGAAGTCCTCCTCCCTGCGCGGGGGTAATCCGGGTAACTTCTCCGGAAAGACGTCCTCAAACTCCCGCACCACCGGGATATTCGATATAGAACTCGTGGCCTCCGCCATCTCAAACAGCACCTCGTAGACCTCCTCCCCCTGTAAATAGGCCTTGACGGCCTGTACTGAAGATAAGGGTGAAAGATATAGTACCTAAACACCTAGAGGGGGGGTGAATAGGTGACCAAATTCTTTTTAAACTTTAATGGCAGCAATCAGTTTTTAACACAGAATCTAATCTACTTTTCCACAGCAATCACACAGCATTCACAGCAAATCACAGCACACAGAAGACACACAGTTTTATAGTGGTTCCCCAAGATATGGGTACATCCACTTTCCCCCTTCGCCTATCTAGCAGTGAACTAGATTCGGCCAAACTCCTTCACTATCTCAGAACCCAAACTGGTTCCTACACCTTAGGCCCAAGGCCCTACAACTCAGCTTTTCCACAAAGCCTACACTCAGCCACAAAGGCCTACACTCAGCCACCAAGGCCTACACTCAGCCACCAAGGCCTACACTCAGAGATTTCACTCTCCTACCCTCAGCCTTTATAATTGCAGGCTTACAATCTCAGATCCAAAGGATCCTACAAGTTATAATGAATACTAAAAGAATAAACTCAACAACTTAGATGAAAGAGAGATAAGTTGTGAGATTCTTGATGAGTTCTTGGAAGAACTCAGCTGGACTCAATCTGACTTAGCTTTCTTCAAAGCTTCTTGAAAGTAGAACTCAATAAGATTGACTCCTTCTGCAGTTGATTCTTGACCTCTGCTTCTTAAGATTCATACTAATCTAAATCCTTCTTCTCAGCTGGGTTCCAACAGCTGATTTCTTGGATGGAGCTCTCTCTCTCCAACTTCTTAGATCTTCACTTGATAGCTAGATCTTCTTTTTTTTGAACTTGGACTTGTGTTCAATATCTTCAACAACTTGTTGATCAATCTCTTCTGTAGACAGTATAGGCCTATTTATAGACCTTCTTCATGGTAACCGGCTGGCCCGATTCATAACTGAATTCTGACAACTCTGACAGGTGCTGTAGACCGGCTGGAATGGCAGCTGTCAAGTCATCCAGTCAGTTCTTGAAAATTCTGTAACTGTCTTTAAGTGTCGAGACTTTCTGTCTTTGAGTGTTGACACTTATAGACCAAGTGTCGACACATGTTGTCTAAGTGTCGACACTAGTCTACAAGGTGTCGACACCAACTCCTTGTGTTGTTGATTCTTTATCTCGACACTACTTCTTATTCATGTGTCGACACTGAGATTGAGTGTCGACACAAGTACTTGTTCTTCAGAATTTTGCTGAATTCTTCTAAGTGTCGACACATCTCCTTTGTGTCGACACATCTTCATGTGTTGAAACTGTTAAGTGTCGACACTGCTTCTTGGTGTCGACACATCTTCATGTTGATACTTGTTGAGTGTCGACTCAGCTCCTTGTGTCGACACATTCTTCTTCTTGTTGAGACTTCAGCTGAGTGTCGACACATTCCCATAGTGTCGACACTTGTACTTAGAATAATTTGTTGAACTTTGCTGTTCTTTGCTAAGTGTCGACACAGCTCCTTGTGTCGACTCTTTCTTCAAGTGTTGAGTCTTCAGCTAAGTGTCGACACATTGTTCTGGGTGTCGACACTTACTTCCAGTGTTGACTCTTCTGCTAAGTGTCGACACATTGTTCTGGGTGTCGACACTTACTTCAAGTGTTGACTCTTCTGTTGAGTGTCGACACATTGTTCTGGGTGTCGAAACTTGTACTTAGTCTCTGCAGACTTTTACCGAGTATCGACACAGCTCCAAGTGTCGACACTTTCTGATGTAGACACAGCTTCACTGGGTGTCGACACAACTGTTAAGTGTCGACACAGCTTCACAGTCTTTTCTTCACTGAGTGTCGACATAGCTCCTTGTGTCGACACTTTCTGTCTGGTGTCGACCCAGCATCCCTGGGGTCGACACAATGACTCCAAGTGTTGACACTGCTTGCCTGGGTGTCGACACAAGTCTTCTTAAGTGTCGACACTTTCCCTCTGGGTGTCGACACATGGACTTAGAAACTTTTTCATCATTTCCTGCAAATACTTAACCTGCACATGTAACTCAAAATACATCAAATACATTTTGATGTATATCATTGAGTTGGGTGAGGCTTCTTCAAATCAGGTACATTTAGACCAATGTACCCAACAATCTCCCCCTATTTGGAGAAGTCATAACCCTTAGTCAATGATATACACCATTCATAAATAAAATTACAAAATGATGTAAAGCAGGATTATATACAGCAGGGTAAACATAAACATGTATCAATCACACATGTATTCATAGATATCAACACAGAACAAATATGAAATAGACATAGACAACATCACAGAACAAATATGAAATAGATTTAACATATAACACATTGTTCTAATATCTGTCATATTTTTTTTCAGAAGTTCACAAAATGTTTTTCATCAAAAAGATTACAAAGTAAACTTCAAGAAAATTCTTAATCTATTTCTGTTCTGGCTCCTTAATCACTATTCCTTTTCCAGGTTGAACTTTAGCTTGAACAGGAGCTTCAGCAACTTCAGTTTCAGCATGCTTCTTGCCTTTCAAGTCTTTCTTCTTAAGCTCTTCTGCTTTAATCTTCTGCCTTTCAAAATAATGGTATGGCTTTGGAAAGTACTTGCTAGGCTCCTGAGCAGTAGGAGGTAGCTTTCCCATCTTGGCCTACCTTCTATATTGAACTATGGCCTCCTGCCTGATCTTATGTTTTCTCCATTCAGCCTCAGAAAACCATTTATTCCTATCAGGTACATTATCTTTTGCAGCTTTCCAGGTAGTTAAAATGATATTCCTAGAGGTAGGGCTCCACTGTTCAAAATCTGGTCTTTGTTCAGCTTGTTCCCTAAACCTCTTCTTAGACAATCTTGTCTCTTCTTCTTTCTACTGTGCCTCTTGCATGGCTTCAGAAATTGGCTGAACCACTTTTTCAATAATGACATTGGACTTCCCTTCAGTTGGGCTATACATGTGATGAATATCAGCTTGCACCATGTCAAAATCTGGTGGAGGATAGATCACTTGAGCTACTTCTGGTTGCTCATCTCCAAGATAGGCAGGGTTAATTCCAGATTCTGCCACATTATCATCATCACAAAGAGGAGGATAGCCCAGTGTAGCTCTGATGGAATTAGATATCCATTTGGCATGATCAGAGCTAGTTTTGACTAAAACTCTCTCCCCCTTTATGACTTCTCTAGCCATGTGATCTCTGACATCATCCTTCTGGAATCTGATTTGACTATCCAAGTATCTGACTCCATCTTTAAAGAAAGGTTTGAGCTTTGTAAGTTGTTCAGATATGGCCTTCTGGGAGTCTTGAATGGCAGTCTTAACAGCAGTGATTTCTTCTTGAAATACTTTATCAAATTCAGCTTTAACAGCAGCAGTAGAGGTAGAAGGTCCAGCACCTATATGCTTTAATTCTGTGACAATTGCATTATGAGATGCTGTCAGATTGTCATTCATCCTGAGTTGATTTTCAAGTACATAACCTTGCTTCACAGCTATGTCATCCACTTGGGCTTTTATCTTCTCCTGATGAGTTGCAAGATAGACTACTGCATTCCCACCCTTGTGGAAGCAGTCAGTCATTTCCTTCTTGTTAAGATTCATTTCAAATCTTATTGACTTGATATCTTGGGCCAGATCAAATTGTAGTGATTTCTGCCCTTCATCCACATACTTCTCAATTGCTTTCCTATGTTCATCCAATTTAATCTGCATAGCAACCATCAGTGCACTATAATCAACTAATGGTGCTTGCTGAACTATAGGCTATGGTGCTATAGTTTGTAGAGCCTTCTTGTAACTCTGGCTCCTTCTCTTGAATACATAAAGTTTCTTTTTCCTTGCCCTTGCTGCTTCCTCATCTTCTGAAGCTGAGGAGCTGGCTATATCTACCCTTTCCTTTGGTGGTTCTTCAGCAGCTTGGGGCTTATCAGTCTCATGCCTTGCAGGCTCTTCAACAAATAATACTTGCTCCCCCTCAACTGGAGCATTCTCTACTTCAGCAGCAGTTTCCTTATCAAAATCTTCTTGATTTAGATTCAGAAATAAATCTTCCATGGTGTCTTCTTGTGGAGACTGAGCAGGAGAAATTCTTGGCTCTTCAACCAATGAATCAGGAACTATTGGAGCTGCAACAGATGTGTCTTCCAAGACAGCATCTGGGACTTGGTTATCCAGCTGAGTTTGCTGATGAACATCAGACAAATCAGTATCTTCCATAGGAAATTCTAAAGTATTGAGTTCAGTGATTACCTCTAGGATAATGCTGGTTGCTTGTTCACTTTCCAGTGTAGTGGGTTCATCTACAACTGGAAGCTCCCCCTGGCTTTGATCCTTGTGGATGGGGCTAGCTTGAGGTAGCTCCCCCTGGATATCAGCATCATCTTGAGGAGCAGGAGATTTTACTGCTGGCTCTTCTACATTCTCATCAGATGAGAAGACAACATGCTCTTCACTTTCAGAGCTGCTAGTGGACTCTTGTGCCACTGGAGCAATCTTCCTCTTCTTCTTTGGTGGAATCTCCTTCTCAGAAACTATCTTCTCAGGGGTTGGCATCTCCTTAGTCAACACCCTGTCACATCTAGAGAACAACCTCATGTCCATTTTTCTCATATGATTTATTTTGCTTCCAGCAGCTGTACTCATAACTTCAGGTATTACACCAGCAAGGTAAAGACTTAAAATCCTGCCCAGGTTGGGCTTCTTCAAGCTTTCTTTAATCTTCACATAAACTACCATAGACCAGTCAGTTTTTAGAGTAAAGATTATCCTTGTCATTATACTAAACATATGGGCAGACACTCTGTCATGCCCTCCTGGCTTGCTGAGTATGACTTTGCCAACAATCTCTGAGAGGAATTTCCCTTGATTGTTCATGCCTTTTCTAAGAAACACTGATCCAAGCTTCATCTTAGGATCCAGTCCACACCAGGTTAGAGCTTCCCTGGTCTTTGTAGCTGTAACCTCATCTTCCTCTTTAATTCTTGGTAGCTGTAGAATCTTCCTCAGACTTTTAGGTGACACCTTCACCTTCTCACCATGAACCCTGGATTTGATTTTGAATCCAGTTTCATCTATCTTAGCGCCACTGAGAAATTCTAATACCTCTTTCTTCCAGATTTTAGTCGGTTCAGAAACAAGATATTCTAATCCTGAATCGACTACTAGGGTTACGACAGCCTTAATTTCTTGATCGGCATCCTCAAAAGCACCGCGCACCAGCTCGTATCCTTCGTTGACATTCTCCTCAAGCTTAGGCGCCATTAGGGTTTGTAGAATTTGTCTTGAGAGAAGAGAGGTGTCGACACAGAAGTTTGGTCTCGAAACTTTGAAAGCGTGTCGACAAACAAAGACAAAACCCTATTTATACCTTTCTAATTTTGAAGATGAACAGGCGGGACAGCTAACTTAAATTGTGTCGACACTGGCAATAAGTGTCGACACTGACTTATAATGTCTCGACACATATGTGTCGACACTAGTTTAGTCAACAGATTATATGTGTCGACACTTGTTTATGTGTCGACACCACTTAACTCGACATTTAGTCGATACTTTACTTAGAAAATACTGAGTAAGCACTAAGTGTCGACACCACCTTGGTTGTGTCGACACCAACTTGTCATGTGTCGACACTATTTTTCTGAAGTGTCGACACCAACTTTCTAGATGTGTCGACACCTTTTCCCTGAAGTGTCGACACCTACTATCTGTGTCGACACAGAAATCTCTATGTGTCGACACCTTTTTACTTAGCCAATTTCCAATACTATAAACTTACTCTAAGTTTATCATTCCTAGTTCAATCTTAAATCTATTGAACTTAGCTTCTTCTAGGGGCTTAGTATACATATCAGCTAATTGTTCATCTGTTTTAACATATTCAAGTAAAATATCTTCTCTTTCTACATGCTCCCTAAGAAAATGATATTTAATTTCAATATGTTTTGTTCTACTATGGGATACAGGATTATTGGCTATTGAAATAGCACTAGTAGAATCACAGAAGAGTGGAGTTCTACTTACCTGAAATCCATAGTCCTCAAGCTGATGTTGTATCCACAGAAATTGAGCACAGCAACTTCCTGCAGCCTCATACTCTGATTCTGCAGTGGAGATAGCCACACTTGTTTGCTTTTTGCTACTCCAAGAAATCAGTCTTCCACCTAGGAATTGACAGGTTCCAGTAGTGATTTTTCTATCTTCTTTGCATCCTGCAAAGTCTGCATCTGAATAACCTGTTAGATCAAAATCCCCATTCCTAGGGTACCAGAGGCCTAGATAAGGAGTGCCCTTAAGATATCTCAATATCCTTTTGACTGCAGTCAAATGAGACTCTTTAGGGCAGGCTTGATACCTAGCACAGACACATGTAGCATACATGATATCTGGTCTACTTGCAGTCAAGTATAATAGGGAGCCAACTATCCCTCTATACAAGGTTTCATCTACAGGTTTCCCTGCATCATCCTTGCTAAGAGACATACTTGACCCCATAGGAGTCTTCATGGTGCTGGATGAATCCATACCATACTTCCTTATGAGTTCTAGGGTGAACTTGGACTGGCATATGGATAAACCACTCTCAGTCTGTCTTACTTGGAGACCCAAGAAGAACTTTAGCTCTCCCATACTACTCATCTCAAATTGACTTTGCATTAGATTTGCAAACTTTTTGCAAAGGCTACTTTCAGTAGACCCAAATATAATGTCATCTACATATATTTGGACTAGTATTACTTTGCCTCTAGATTCCCTAAGGAATAGAGTCTTATCTATTTTCCCCCTTGAGAACTTGTTCTCAATGAGGAAACTAGATAGGGTTTCATACCAAGCCCTAGGGGCTTGCTTTAATCCATATAAAGCTTTCCTAAGTCTATAGACATGATTAGGTAAAGTAGAATCAACAAAACCTGAAGGGTTGTTCCACATAGACTTCTTCTTTAAGATTACCATTTAGAAATGCTGACTTTACATCCATTTGGTAAACCTTGAATCCTTGAAAAGTTGCATAGGCCAGGAACATCCTTATGGCTTCCAGTCTGGCTACTGGAGCAAAGGTTTGATCAAAATCAATACCTTCTTCCTGCCTATATCCTTTTGCAACTAATCTAGCTTTGTTCTTAATGATGACACCTTGTTCATCCATCTTATTCCTATAGATCCACTTGGTTCCTATTATATTGTGGTCTTTAGGTTTAGGAACCAGTTCCCAGACCTTGCACCTCTTGAACTGATTCAGCTCTTCTTGCATTGCTTCAGTCCATTGTGGATCTTGAATGGCTTCTTCAAACTTCTTAGGTTCAACTTGAGATAGAAAACTGGAGTAGATTGCTGCATTCAGGTTTCTGCTCCTTGTTTGTACTCCTTGACTTGGATCTCCAATAATCTGTTCTACTGGATGATCTCTAAGATGCCTATTGACTGGAGGCATCCTAACTTCTGGTTGAACCTCTTCAGCATCTCCATCATGTTGTACTCCTTGAACTTCATCAGCAATAGGTACATGTAGTTCTCCCCCTGGACAACAGCCACTGTCTTCTACTTGCTGTCTTGCAGTAGGTACTTCTTCTATAGTAAGCTTGTCCATCTTCTTTCTTAAACCTGTGGGGCTGCATACACTACTAGACAACTCATTATTAATAAGTTTAGTCTCATCAAATACTACATGTACAGATTCTTCTACAACTTGTGTAGACAAGTAGTAGACTCTATAAGCCTTACTGTTGTTGTTGTACCCAACAAAAATTCCCTCTTGGGACTTGGCAGCAAACTTGGTTAAGTAAGACTTTCCATTGTTAAGTATGAAGCATTTGCAACCAAAGATCCTGAAGTAGGATAGGTTTGGTTTCCTGCCTTTCACAACTTCATAGGGGGTCTTATTTAGGCTTTTAGTGATGGTAGCCCTATTTATAACATGGCATGCAGTGTTAACTGCTTCAGCCCAGAAATACTCTGGCAGTGATGTATCACTTAATAGGGTCCTACCAGCCTCTATCAAGGTCCTATTCTTCCTCTCAGCAATGCCATTTTGCTGAGGTGTTCTAGGTGAAGAAAACTCTTGAAATATCCCAAAGTCTTCACATAGTTTTGTCATGCTATCAGACTGAAATTCAGTACCATGGTCACTTCTAATCTTGACCACTGTACTATTTAGTTCATTCTGAATTTGCTTGACAAAGCTATAAAAGACATTAGGTGTTTCAGATTTCTGTCTTAAGAAGAACACCCAGGAAAACCTTGAGTAGTCATCTACAACTACAAAGGTATAGACCTTCCTACCTAGGCTGTGAACTGGCATTGGACCAAAAAGATCCATATGCAAGAGGTATAAACACCTCACAGCATCTTTGTTTTCTATGCTTCTAAAGGTGGATTTAGTCTGCTTGCCCTTTTGACAAGCTGAGCAAATACCATCTTTAACACACTTAACTTGAGTACCATTCCTCGCTAACTCTTTGCTAAGAAGTTTGCCAAGTGTCTTGTAATTTAGATGAGCTAGCCTCTTGTGCCATTTGACACAATGAGAGACTGTCTCATCAGCTACAAGACACACTTGAGAACCATTGGTCTCACACATAATGTCTAAGCAGTAGACATTCCTCTTTCTATAGCCAGTCAAAATGATCTCTTGATCAGTTGACCTCTTGATATGACAACCATTTTTAACAAATGAGATGTCATACCCTACATCACTTAATTGACTTATACTTATTAGGTTGTGTTTCAACCCTTTAACATAAGCCACTTGAGTAATGGTAACTAAGTTACTAGAAATGTTACCAAACCCTTTGATGATTCCTTTTTCAGAATCACCAAAGGTGACTTTTGGACCATCTTTGATTGGAATGTAGTCCTTTAGTAGTCTCCTAGTTCCAGTCATATGTCTGGAACATCCACTGTCCAAGTACCATATTGGGGCATGACAACTTGGACTCACCTGCAAAACAGATTAATGAACCTTAGAACC
Source organism: Platanthera guangdongensis (assembly GCA_039583875.1). Classification (NCBI taxonomy): domain Eukaryota; kingdom Viridiplantae; phylum Streptophyta; class Magnoliopsida; order Asparagales; family Orchidaceae; genus Platanthera; species Platanthera guangdongensis. The sequence continues at coordinate 84,361,460 of CM077152.1, read as the reverse complement.
CAAAGTATTCTTGGGTCCTTGGTATTTGTTAGTTTGCATTCTGACAAAGCTACCTGCAGGCTTTCCTACAGGCAGATTGCTACTCACTTTGGCACTAGCATTGTGCCAACAGTCCATTGCAAAGTGGCCAACCTTGCCACAACACCAACACTCAAACTTACTGTACCTTTGCTTAGGTACAGTCTTAGCTGTTTTATCCACAGCTGCCTTGTTGAGTGTTGGGGCTTTGCCCTTCGACATAGACTTGGACTGAACAGTCCTTGCAGGTCTTGTAAAACCCAGTCTAGCTTTACCTTTGTGATGAATAAATTCATCAATTATGGGTAAAACAGACTTAGGTTTAGAAAACCTAACAACCAAGTCTTTCTCCTTCTGAAGATTAATCTCCAGACTCTTGATTTGATCATTCTTATATGTGATAGTCCCCATCTGAATCACAGTTATGTGCTTCAGTCTGGCTATCTCATTTAGCTTTTGATCAATCAATTTCTCAGAATCTGTTGCTGCAGCTTTAAGAATAGCAATTTCATTTGCCTGACTTTTGGCTAGGGACTTGCTCTTCTTGTAAGCTTGCAACAGAACCTTATATTCATCTATCAGCTGATGAATATCTTCTTCAGACTCAGATACACTCTCATCACTTGATGAAGATGAATCTGATTCTGTACTGGCACACGAAACTGAACTGGAAGTTGAACTTTGTACCTTACTGGGTCCTGGCTGCTCCAAGATTTTGTCATTTTCAGTCAATGCCATCAGTCCTTGGCACTGACAGTCTTCTTGCTTATAAATAGAATCCATAATCTGCATGAATTCTTCTTCTTCTTCAGCAAACAGCCCTATGTATGCCTCAGCATCTGACTCAGTTTCTGAAGAAGAAATATCTGACAGAGTCTTCTCCTTTTTGGCAACAAAAGACTTCTCTTTCTTGCCTTTGAAATGAGTCTTCTTCCTGTCACCAGACTCCTTTCTCTTTTCTGGACAATCTGCAACAACATGACCTTGTCTATTGCAGCAATAGCACACTATTTTTGAAATAGTTGCCTTACTAGATTTAGTCCTCTTCCTGTCCTTCTTTGAAGCCTTTTTATTCTGATATAAGTCTTCTTTTTCCTGTGAAGTAGAAGGCCTTGACCTCCACTGTTTCTTCTTCAAGAACTTCTGAAAATGTCTAGTGAAGGCTGCAAAGTCTTCATCACTTTCACTGCTTTCTGACTTTGTGCTGACAGACTCATCTGACTCAGATTCAGCAACCTTTGGAGGTGGAGTAGGTGACTTACATCTGTACCTCCTGGGGGCTTCTGTCTTGAAAGCTACTGTTCTTTCCTTATGTTCATTTCTTGTTGATTTCTCCTCCTCTTTCCTCACTGTCAACTGCATTTCATATGACAACAATTTGCCAAACAGTGTAGGTGGAGGAATTTCTCCCAACTTAGACATTTCTCTAATGGCACAGATCTTGGTGTCCCAATCTTTAGTTAGGGACCTTAGAAACTTGCCATTGAGTTCATAATTACTGAACTCTCTTCCATAAGACATGAGTTCATTCACTATCCTATAGAACTTCTTATAGCACTCAGTTATGCTATCACCCTTTCCTTGTCTAAAACTTTCATACTCTTGATTTAGAAAGGATTTTCTATCTTGCCTAACTTCTTCAGATCCTTCCATATACACAATAAGGGTATCCCACATCTCTTTGGCTGTCTTACAGTGTATAAGATTCTGAAAAGTTGCATCATCTATGGCACTCACTATAATGTTTTGAGCCCTTTTGTCCATGGTGGCTAGGACAATCTCATCCTTTGTCATTTCAGAGAAATCCTTTGGTGTTCTCTGATTAGCATCTAGAACTGATATCTTCATGGGCACATAAGGCCCTTCTTTTACTGTGATGTAAATCCTAGGATCTGAGGCTTCCATAAACAGCCTTACCCTTTCCTTCCATATGCCAAAGATTTCCTTCCTACATATGGGTAATTTCATGGATCCCAATTCCTTGTGATTTTCTGTGGAACCCATGGTTCTTGATTTTCTTGAATCTGTAATTTGACTTAGACTGAAACTGCCAATCAGGATCTCCTCAGACTGTTAGTCCTTTTTGAGGAACCTCGCTTTGATACCACTTGAAAGATATAGTACCTAAACACCTAGAGGGGGGGTGAATAGGTGACCAAATTCTTTTTAAACTTTAATGGCAGCAATCAGTTTTTAACACAGAATCTAATCTACTTTTGCACAGCAATCACACAGCATTCACAGCAAATCACAGCACACAGAAGACACACAGTTTTATAGTGGTTCCCCAAGATATGGGTACATCCACTTTCCCCCTTCGCCTATCTAGCAGTGTACTAGATTCGGCCAAACTCCTTCACTATCTCAGAACCCAAACTGGTTCCTACACCTCAGGCCCAAGGCCCTACAACTCAGCTTTTCCACAAAGCCTACACTCAGCCACAAAGGCCTACACTCAGCCACCAAGGCCTACACTCAGCCACCAAGGCCTACACTCAGAGATTTCACTCTCCTACCCTCAGCCTTTATAATTGCAGGCTTACAATCTCAGATCCAAAGGATCCTACAAGTTATAATGAATACTAAAAGAATAAACTCAACAACTTAGATGAAAGAGAGATAAGTTGTGAGATTCTTGATGAGTTCTTGGAAGAACTCAGCTGGACTCAATCTGACTTAGCTTTCTTCAAATCTTCTTGAAAGTAGAACTCAATAAGATTGACTCCTTCTGCAGTTGATTCTTGACCTCTGCTTCTTAAGATTCAGACTAATCTGAATCCTTCTTCTCAGCTGGGTTCCAACAACTGATTTCTTAGATGGAGCTCTCTCTCTCCAACTTCTTAGATCTTCACTTAATAGCTAGATCTTCTTTTTTTTGAACTTGGACTTGTGTTCAATCTCTTCAACAACTTGTTGATCAATCTCTTCTGTAGACAGTATAGGCCTATTTATAGACCTTCTTCATGGTAACCGGCTGGCCCGGTTCATAACTGAATTCTGACAACTCTGACAGGTGCTGTAGACCGGCTGGAATGACAGCTGTCAAGTCATCCAGTCAGTTCTGGAAAATTCTGTAACTGTCTTTAAGTGTCGAGACTTTCTGTCTTTGAGTGTCGACACTTATAGACCAAGTGTCGACACATGTTGTCTAAGTGTCGACACTAGTCTACAAGGTGTCGACACAACTCCTTGTGTTGTTGATTCTTTATCTCGACACTACTTCTTCTTCATGTGTCGACACTGAGATTGAGTGTCGACACAAGTACTTGTTCTTCAGAATTTTGCTGAATTCTTCTAAGTGTCGACACATCTCCTTTGTGTCGACACATCTTCATGTGTTGAAACTGTTAAGTGTCGACACTGCTTCTTGGTGTCGACACATCTTCATGTTGATACTTGTTGAGTGTCGACTCAGCTCCTTGTGTCGACACATTCTTCTTCTTGTTGAGACTTCAGCTGAGTGTCGACACATTCCCATAGTGTCGACACTTGTACTTAGAATAATTTGTTGAACTTTGCTGTTCTTTGCTAAGTGTCGACACAGCTCCTTGTGTCGACTCTTTCTTTAAGTGTTGAGTCTTCAGCTAAGTGTCGACACATTGTTCTGGGTGTCGACACTTACTTCCAGTGTTGACTCTTCTGCTAAGTGTCGACACATTGTTCTGGGTGTCGACACTTACTTCCAGTGTTGACTCTTCTGCTAAGTGTCGACACATTGTTCTGGGTGTCGACACTTACTTCAAGTGTTGACTCTTCTGTTGAGTGTCGACACATTGTTCTGGGTGTCGACACTTGTACTTAGTCTTTGCAGACTTTTGCCGAGTATCGACACAGCTCCAAGTGTCGACACTTTCTGATGTAGACACAGCTTCACTGGGTGTCGACACAACTGTTAAGTGTCGACACAGCTTCACAGTCTTTTCTTCACTGAGTGTCGACATAGCTCCTTATGTCGACACTTTCTGTCTGGTGTCGACCCAGCATCCCTGGTGTCGACACAATGACTCCAAGTGTCGACACTGCTTGCCTGGGTGTTGACACAAGTCTTCTTAAGTGTCGACACTTTCCCTCTGGGTGTCGACACATGGACTTAGAAACTTTTTCATCATTTCCTGCAAATACTTAACCTGCACATGTAACTCAAAATACATCAAATACATTTTGATGTATATCATTGAGTTGGGTGAGGCTTCTTCAAATCAGGTACATTTAGACCAATGTACCCAACAAAGGGTATACGTGAGGCAGGTCTTATACCTTCGATGATGATGGTAGAGTCCCCGTGCCTCACGGCGATCCTCTTCGCTTGACAATCGATCTGGGCATGGTTCCACTGTAGCCAAATCATGCCCAGGATCAGCTCGAAGACTGGCATCCTCAGGACCGTTGCCGAAACTTCGAACGACTTTCCACCAATCTCCGCCTCCATACTGCAGTGGGCTGAGGTGAGTATCTCCGATCCGTCGGGTAGACGCACTCTACTCAATCGGCCTGTGAACCGTTCCACTCCTTCCAGCCCTTCCAGAAAGGCCTCCGACACAAACGAGTGCGAGGCACCTGTGTCAAACAGAGTATAGGCGGGCTTGCCGCTGTTGAAGACTATACCTGTGATGATTAAAGGTCTTAGTATTTTATAACACATTTTCTTTCCTATTTATTCTACCTAGGGCAGTACTTATTTGTTGGGCAATTAAGAACGGAAATTAAATTTACACAACTTAACATCTTAGCTTACCTGTGATGACCCGCTCTGGGTTTCGAGGCTGTGTCAGGTCCAAGGCATATACCTGCTCCCTCTCCTGTCTTCGGTCTCCTCCCTGATAACCACATCCTCGGTCGCGTCCTCGGCCTCCTAAATGTTGGGCAGGTGGGCCACCCTGTGGTGCTGGGGGTGGTGCCCCCCTCATGGGGCAGTTTACTCCGGAGGTGTCCCACCTGATGACAATGGAAGCACTCCGGCGGGGGATACGCCATACCCCCGGGTCTCGGCATCTCCTGTATCCGGAGAGGTTGAGGGGCCAAAACCACCTGCTCTCTCGGCTCCTGCCTCACCTCCTGACGAGGCTGCTCCTCTGTCTTTCTCCCATCGGGTATGGTGCCTCGCCGCTGATCATTTCGGGTCCTCCGGCCCTGATCCTCCGCTTGCCGCTTCCGGCCCCGAGTGGTGTGCTAATCGGCCTCAATCCTCTTCGCCACCTCCAAAATCCGGGAGATAGGCCCGTCAGAAACAAACATCAAGGCCTCCCTCAACTCCTCTTTTAGGCCCTTATAAAATCTCTTGACGTAACCTGCTTCGTCCAGCTGGTAAGAGCCCGCATATCGGGCCAAATGATCGAACTCTCGGTGGTACTCCACCACCGTCCTGGTGCCCTGCCTCAGCTGCAAGAACCGCTCCTCCAACTCGTCCCTGGCTGACTGCGGAACAAAGTGCTCCAGCAGCGTGGCCCTGAATTCCTCCCAAGTGATTTCTGCAATCTCCCTATCAGCAAATGTCGTGTCCAACAGCGTCTTCCACCACCTCTTAGCATGGGACTCCAAGCAAGATACCACCAGGGCCACCCTCTCCTCCCAAGGGCATCGTATCCCAGTAAACATCTCGTACATAACATCCAGCCACTCCTCTGTCCGCACTGCCGACTCTGTCCCCAAGTATGATGGGGGAGAGAGTCCTCGGAAGGTGCTCATCCAGTTGGCCCCTGGGTTTGGCTGCTGGGCCGGAGCCTACTGAGCCCGGAAGGCCTCAAGGATAGCTGTAAGGGTTTGCCCCATGTCTGACTGAAGGAAAGGTGTGGGGACCATGGGAGGTGGTGCAATGTCTGGAGTCTGCTGAGCTCCACCTTGTGGGGTGGGCTGAGCTGGGGGATGCAAAACGAACTACATTAGTAGGTAATCGACTCAATACCCGATAAAAGTGGACAATTTACATGTAATCCCCCATATGGGCACACCACGCTTCCGCTGCTTAGTTTGTCCCCAAACTAAACTCGCACGGGGGTGACCCAGGGTTGTGGACTGCTACTTTTCGATCGAGGTCTGCTCTGATACCACTTGTAAGACCCCCCCCCCTTTTTTTTTCTTTTTCGACACCGGGGTCTTAGGCCCAGAACCGCCGTTTTGCGGTGACTCCTTCACGCCCTGAAGGATCATCACCACAAAGCGCCGATTCTGCCGGCCATTTCGATCACAGGAAAGTAGCATAAAGAAGTAAATGGGAATTGCAGTCCACAAAAAATCACATGTCATAATAAATATAACTCCACGAAGGGAGAGTCCACAAAATAAAACATCAGAGTAGTAAAATACGAGCTTATGCCCGGTACATCATATCCTCACTACAAAAATCACTCATGCGGAAGCAGAAAAGCTACTCAAGGTCGAGACTCACGGTCCCGGCTGTATGAACTCCGGAGCTAGACTGCCCCACCTCCAAGCGCACCGGTCTCTGGGGCTGCTCCTCCATGCTGGTCTCCACGATCCCCTAAATGATGCGGTTCGAAAACCGTTAGTCTAAAAGACTAAGTCCTATCATCCCCCGCCCCTTCCCCCACGGCTCCTAGGCACCGAGCGGAGAGGAAGAAAAGTTGAGGACTTGAAGGTGGAGAATATCAAAAACAGATGGCAGCGGTCCTATACTAGCAAATTTTATAGCATGTAAAGACAATAAGCTGAAATATGAAAAGTAACCTTTACTTATGTGAAAACAAATAAGCCAAGGGGTCTTCTGCAAGACTCCTATCATATAAAAAGTCCCATACCAATTTATACGTTGGGGTGTCGGTTATCAAACAGCAGTAAATATATATCAAAATTAACCTTAATTTATAAACTTGCCCACACAAGCTTATAGACCAAGGGGTCGTTTTGCAGGTCCTAAAGTATAAGCGTCCCATTCCACTTATACTTTAGGTGTCAAGGTTAAAGGAACGATTATGCTATGACATGCAAGTGGGTATGATGGATCATGCAAGTGCAACACACACACCCGACTCTGTGCACACAGACCTTTAGTTCCCCCTTTCTGGAGCCGTAAACTCCCAGGATACCTCCGTAGTGGCAGACGGAAGTGGTGGGTTGGGCCTCGCCCACCTCTAAACCAGTAAAGCACTACCGGTCAGACCTATCGTATGCCTGAACGCTTGGTGCACGAAGCGGACTCCTGCGTACTCTTGTCGGCTGGCGCACCGGACTTCTGTTGGCGAAGTGCTAACCACACTTGCCGAGTCAACGTATTGGTGTCGGTGCATCGACCCTCCAATATCGAAGACCCACCACCTTAATTTCCTTTCCTTTTATGCACATGCAAATTAGCGTAGTCAAGAACCGAGCCAAAGCTCCCCGGACCAACACGTCCGTCTCAAACAATCGAGCCGAAGCTCCCCGGACCCAAAGTCCGCCTTTTAACCATCCGAGCTGAAGCTCCCAGCTAACATCCGGTGCCATCAGTGTTTGTGAAATGTGCAACCCTAATTACTAAGTTACTCTTTTCAGCTTGTTAAAACAGTTTACGTTAACCCAGGACTGCCCCCGGTATTCCCTGTGAAGGGCTCTCAAGGGGCACTAGGAAATGTGTTGGGATTACGCCCAGCGTTCCCTTTCGCAAGGTACTTATTTTGTTATTGGTTGATTCCCTTACCCATTACTTTCTCATGTTCCGATATGCTAATCCTAGGGTGAATTGACTCCAACTCTCCTTGGGTAGGGCGATCTTTCGTCGGACCCGAAAGCCTCTAAACCCTAGATAAAATCACACACTACTCACTCATCTTCCATAGATGCAACCCATTCTACTTATCCTTCCAGCAAACCATCAAGACCCATCACACGTGCTCTAATTCATATCCAAAATGATTTCCTATAGTTTTGCTAAATGCAGACCACTTAAGCTACATTACCCGTAAAAAGGGAAGCACATGAAATACTCATCCAGTACCCCGATGATAATTATTAGAGGGCTAAAATGACATTTGATGTTTTAATCCAGAAATCCATAATTTTCCTAATTTGTCTGATAATTAATTTATTTATTCTAGTATCCAAAAAGCCCAAGTTTGAACATGAAGTAGCAATTTCAGACAAGATGATGTTCCAATAAATTTATTGTAATTACAAAATGCATATTCAACTCTAAGACCTAAGTCTTCAAATTTTTCAGCAAGGTTTAGGCCCTTAAATTTAATTTCAAAGATATCTCATAAAAAGTCATTTTAAAAGATTTTACAGCAATAATACCTCCAAAATATTTAGAGAAATTCAGGGATGATTATGTTGGCCTACAAACACCCTAGAAAAAGTTTCATAATTTATCATGTAAAAATAAGGCTATACTTGGTTTTCTCATGAAATATCAGGTTTATGGGTTAATGAACAAAGTATACTAATTAAGCATCAAAAATTTCCACAAAAATTCCCACATGATAATATTGAGCTAGAAACACTATGTATCAAGTTTCATAATTTTTCAATAAGTATTGGGCTCTTTCAAGAATTATTTAGTGTGTAACCAAAATAAAGCACTTGTGAAGTAGATGCCCTAACTAGTTATCCAAAAAATTCTATCAAAATTCATACATGATTAGTATAGTCTAAAGCTACCTCTGCCAATGTTTCATGCCCTTTCAATGGGCAGTGAGACCACAATAGCCAAATTATTAATTAGGGCAATCCTATTGGTTACAAATGAAGTGCTACAAATATTGATCAAAACTCCCCAAGTAAATTATCAGAGGCTCAAAATATCCTTATTCCCTCACTACCCAAATTTGGTTAAGTTTCAAGATGTTTAGCTAACCTAAACCTACACTACAAGTTTTAGGTCCTAAGCTAGGGTTAGGGTTTTGAGAACCCTACCCTTTTCAAAATTAGTTAATATTTTTAACAGAGGGTTTTATATATCCTAGGAACCTCCTTGCAAAATTTGATGTTCATCCAAGGTGTTTAGGACACATGCCCTTCACAAGGCAAAAAGGTCCCTTCTTAGGGTTTGGCCTAGGAACTTAGGGCAAATCAATTCCACACTACCCCACATTCCATGGGGAGGTGCTAAGTGCCATAACAAGTCAGTGGCCCAAAGTTCAGCCTCTGTTGAGGTGATTTGGTCACTCAAAAGCAAAAGTGCACTTTTTGACCAAAATACCCTTGATAAGGTAAAGTTAGGGTTGGGTCAATACCTAATCAAAACACATCCAAATTAGGTGAAACTTTATACAGATACCTATCATGAGCCCAGGGACCACTCACCAAAATTTGGGAGGGTTTGGAGGTAATTTGACTACTTAATTTAATTACCCTAGCTTTATTGAATAAAGTCAAAACCTTTAGGAAATTTGTGTCCAAAAATTCTGAGCTTTGGGCAGGCCCTAGGTATAGCTAGGTTAGGCTCCCTGCCAAAAGTTCAACTGATTTGGGCTAGGGATGAAGTGTGGGCACTCAATTTAATGACTGTCTAGCCCTAAGGGTATGTCCCACCAAAATGGGTGCCCTGGTCAGACCATGCACCCAAATGAGTTCAAACAAATTTTAAAATACATTAGACTCAGAGGGCTACAACTTTTGTGTTGAAAGTGTTTCCACCAGAAGAACCTAAGTATTTGTAAAAATTAAAACCATTTAGTGTATAATGTGTGACAGAAATGAAATAATCCAGAAATAATTTCCTATAGTTTATTTCCTGATGCAGCACGAATCTTGGCGCAGAATGAACGGAATCCGCTCATCTTCTTCGTTGAGCCTGTAACACCCCCTATCCGTCGCATAGCATAAGGCAGTAGGTCCGGCCGGGGCCCGACGCCGTATGCCACAGACAGACCGGGTGGTTACTTATGGAAACCATCCAACCAATCTCAACGTCCTACACAGAGCATTCTAGCGGAAGCAGTTTATAAAAGTTGTAAACAAGAACCCAGCATCAAAGCACGAATGTCCACTAATACAAAGTAGGAATGTTATACAAAATACCCAAAACAAGCCTTAAGGCCTTACAAAATGTTTCACTTGAATATTACATGTTTTACAAACCACGACACGCAGGCCGGTCATACATGATTTAAAACTGTAAACACTTCCATTTGGGCCTTCGAGGGCCAGCTTCGCAAAAAGGGATTTAGCCCGCTATTGACCGCTTGGTCCAGCTGCACCTGCAAGCAACAAAACCACCGCATGGTGGAAAAACAAGGCAACGGTCAGCAATGCTGACCAAATTATAACGATCCCGCCCCCAACTCGGGGCGGCGATGCTCCTTCCCTGCATTTCATTAGCATAAGCGAGTAATGTATAACAATAGCCATTTCATCACAGACGTTGGCTCGCACGGCCACACGCCCCGTGCACTCAGGGCACATTCTCGGTGAACCGGTCGATGTCACGTCAATTAAAGTCATTAACATTCCGGACTCACCACCGCCACTTAGACGGCCAAACCTATGAGCAATTTGTCTTCTTGGCATGGGTCACGTCAATTTAAGCCATCGACCGCCGAAGACTCACATCTATGCCAACGGCAAGTGCTACGTAACCTTAGGTCTCTTTAACCGAACGACATAGAGCGGGTACGGTTCCATCTAACCCATGCTCACATCGCAACGACAATTTAAGCCATTTGCGCGGGTCAAACTTCCGCCGAGTCCCATTCTATCACAAGTCACATAACTCGGTTATGTTCAAGTTGGCTCTCAGGCCAACAAGTTGGCAAGATCTCGTATCCGCCCAATTTTTCGGGTGCACCTTTGGGTTAGTCCCCAAGGCTCCCTGCTGCAATCTACCGCGTAAAAAACCCGAAAAACAACCAATAGCACGGAGTCTTCTCTGGCCTTATGCAATGCAACATCACTGATCCAGACTAACATGTTCGGGTAGGCTTCACACATCATGCCTATGTCCGTTCTCGCATACGGACTCTAAACAACGGGGACTTCACATATCTACCCGAAGGAACGCCTCCAACTCTCCGCAAACTCGCGAGAGCGGGCTTCCTATGCTAGGAAAGAGAGCTATTCGTGCTCAAGATGAGGATCGTTACCCTTGAGTTCCTCTTTGGCGCCATTGAAAAGTAATCGGATGGAAATCGCCGCACTAGCGTTGCCTCCGTGGATCCGGAGTTGGCTTGCGATTGGAGCTCCGAAGCTCCTCCAATGGCGGATCTAGCTCCTTCTTCCTCCCTTGGCTCTCCTCTCTCTCCAAAGATTTAGAAAGATGATAAGGTATGAAAAGTGAGGGTTTTCCAAGTCCACTCACGGGTATATCCTCTCAGGAACAACCCCCAGCCATTGGATCTTCAGTTAAAGAAATGAACGACATCGATTCGGGGCTGAAATGCCCAATCTGGACTGAACACGGCCTGGCACACGCCCGTGTCCAGGGCCATGTGCGACATTCGCCGTCAAAATCGAATCACCTGGAACCTCACACGGGTATCGAACACGCCCGTGTTCGAGCTGACACGCCCGTGTTCCACCTGACACGGCCGTGTGGTCGGCCGTGTACCCCATGATTTTTCCCCATTTTCAACCCGAGCACTGCACCAGTTCTAGGACACTCCCGTGTCCTTACCCGTGTCACCTTGACACGCCTGGACCCCAGGACGTGTACACGGGACACTTCGTCGAGTGAAGATCGACGACTTGATGACACGGCCTTGGACACGCCCGTGTCCTAGGCTGTGTGCCTTGTCTCGACGATCGTCGAGCGAATCTCGACGACTCCCTGGGACGATCGTCGACACGGGTCGACACGCCCTGCGACACGCCCGTGTCGCAGGCCGTGTGCCCACTCTCGACGAATCGTCGAGTAAATCTCGACGCCTTCGCGGCTAAGTGTCAACACACGCTTGACACGCCCTGGGACACGCCCGTGTCCCAGGCCGTGTGCCTGCTGCCAGAACCCAAACTAGCCCAAAACGTCCCCCTTTTGCTCCTTTGAGTTTCGGGGCGTTACAACTCTCCCCCTCTTAAAAGAATTTCGCCCACGAAATTAAGTAAAGGAAAGACATGTACAAAACCAAAATTTGTACCTGAGAGGAACAACTCCGGATACTCGTCAAGCATAGTCTGCTCTCGCTCCCAAGAGAGCTCCTCACGACCGCAATTGTCCCACCGGACCTTGACCATTCTGATCTCTTTATTGCGTAGCCGCTTGATCTCCGAGTCCTCGATCCGCACGGGCTTGACCTTTGTCGTTAGCCCACTATCCACCGGCACTTGATCAACCGCGATCACTTGCGTAGGCTCTTGCACCGCCTTCCGAAGCACCGAAATGTGGAATACATCATGTAAACCACTAAGCTCCACTGAGAGCTTCAACCGATAGGCCGCTTCACCAACTCGCTCCAGAACCTCAAACGGTCCAAGGTACCTCAGGCTTAGCTTTTTCAATCGCCGCACCCGCGAGACACCCTTGAACGACTTGATCTTTAAGTATACATAATCGCCCACAGCGAACTCCACGTTCCTGTGCTTGGCATTATAGTACTTTGCTTGCCGGTCCTGAGCGATAAGCAACCTCTCCCGAATGGTTCTCACCAAAGAAGTAGCACCCTCCACTTCCGAACGCTTATACAACCTTGACTCACCCGTTTCTAACCAAGACAACGGCGTGCGACATTTTCTACCATATAGGGCCTCGAAAGGCGCCATCTGAATACTCGCTTGGTAGCTGTTGTTGTAGGCGAACTCCACCAAATAAAGGTGGTCTTCCCATTGCTTTCCGAAATCCAAGACACACATGCGAAGCATGTCTTCCATGGTTCTATTGACCCTCTCGGTCTGCCCATCCGTTTGCGGATGGAAGGCTGTGCTGAATTTCAACTTTGTTCCCAACATTTCTTGCACCAGCCTCCAATCATTGGACGTGAACCGCCCATCTCGGTCACTCACAATGCTGCGGGGCACACCATGAAGCCGTACTATGTTATCCACATAAAGCTTTGCCAGCTTGTCCACCGGATCATCCTTCCTATGCGGAATAAAATGCGACACATTCGTTAATCGATCAACAACCACCCAAATGGCGTCGTTTCCCTTCTGCGACCTTGGCAAACCGTGCACAAAGTCCATAGAGATGTCGTCAAATTTCCACTCCGGAATAGGCAAGGACTTAAGAAATCCTCCCGGCTTTTGGCACTCCGCCTTTACCAAGGCGCGGGTTTGGCACTTCGCTACGTATAGCGCCACATCCTTCTTTAAACCCGGCCACCAAAACAGTTTCTTCACATCACGGTACATCTTCGTGCTCCCCGGGTGAATCGAGTACTTGGTATGGTGCGCCTCGTACAACAACTCCACCCGTAAATTGCCCACACTTGGGACGCACAGACGACCGTCTTTCCAAAGCAATCCGTCCTCCACGACGAATTGGGAATTTGACCCATCCAGAGCCTCTACCATGAACTGCTTCATATGAACATCCAAATCCAACGCCTGTCGAATCCGATCAGCCAGGTCATATTGGACTTCAGTCCAATTCCGTACTGCTTCAGCACTTGGTTGCCTATCCGCACAAATAATCTCCAACGCCTCCAACTCCCGCACCAACCGCTCATCATGCATCGATAGCCAGTTGGCTTGAGCTGGGGCTCGGCGATTCAACGCGTCCGCATATTCAGATCCTTCTGATCAATCAGATACTTCACGTTCTTGTGACCGGCATAGAGATCCATTTTCACACCGTATACATTTATGCCTCCATAGCTTCAAGGCAAAACTCACGACCATTAACAACAAGTCATGGACCGGATAGTTCCTCTCGTGCACTTTTGCTGTCTCGAGCCATAAGCTATTACGCTTCCGTGTTGCAGTAGCACGCAACCCAAACCGCTGCCCTAAGCATCATTATAAATCTCATAGCCTTCGGTTCCACTCGGCGAAGTCAGCACAGGCGTCGTGGTCAACCGACATTACAACTCCTCAAAAGCTCGCGCGCACTCCGGCGTCCAAAAGAACTTATGCTCCTTCCTCGTCAAAGTAGTGAGAGGTAACGCTATCCGCGAGAAGTTCTCCACGAAGCGCCTATAATAGCTGGCAAGCCCCAGAAAACTCCGGACTTCCGCTACCGTAGCAAGCTCAGGCCACTCTCGTATCGCAACAATCTTCGTCGGATCCACTGCAATACCTTCCTCACTCACTACAAGACCGAGGACACCACTGAGGGTGACCAAAACTCGCACTTCGAGAACTTGGTATATGACTGATTCTTCCTTATCGTCTCCAAACCAAAAGAAGATGCTTGAAGTGATCTTCCTTACTCTGCGAGTACACCAGACTATCGTCGACGAAGACGATCACAGAATGGTACAAGTACTCCCGGAAGGTCCTGTTCATCAAATCCACGAACACTGACGGCGCATTAATCAGTCCAAACGGCATGACCGTAAACTCGTAGCGCCCGTGTCCTGTACTGAACGTTATCTTAGGGATATCACTCTCCCTTATCTAATTTAGAGTACGCCGTTGACCCTACCAACTGATCACAAAGATCATCGATCCTTGGGATTGGGTACTTGCTCTTTTCCGTCAACTTGTTGACCTCCTGATAATTAATACGCAGCCTCAACCTTCCATCCTTCTTCTGAATAAAGAGGGTCGATGCGCTCCAAGGCGAAGGACCTGGACGCGCATACCCTTGCTCCAACAACTCTTGCAGTTGAACTTTCAGCTCCGCCATTTCCTTAGGCGCTAGCCGATACGGAGATCGTGACACAGGCTTTGCACCTGGCACTAGCTCGATCGTAAAATCTATCTCCCGCTGAGGCGGGGCTCCAGGAAGATCTGCGGGGAACACATCAGGGTATTCCGATACCACTGAAATACAAACCAATGCGGGCTTCGGCTTTGCAACCTCCACCAGTGTAAAGAACAGTTCTGCACCGGCACGAACCGCCTTCACCACCTGAAGAGCAGACATCAACGTCTTGCTCGACCCCTTTAAGCCCGTAAAAGTCGTTTCACGACTTGCACCCAGCTTGACTTCCTTACTACCGCAATCTATATGGGCCTGCTGCTCCGAGAGCCAGTCCATGCCAAATATGGCGTCGAACTCCACTAACGGAAGTAAAGACGCCCGCAAGTCAAACTCCTGCTCCCCAATACGAATCTTAACATCGCAGATCCTAACCGCTCGCATCGAACACCCATTGGGCAACAACACATCCAACTTATCCTTCACCATCGAAGAAGGGACTCCGATGCGTGATATAAATCCTTCGGACAAGAAGGAGTGTGAAGCTCCCTAAACGAACGGTGCTCTCGCAGATAAAGTAAAGTCGCAACAAGGCTTAGCACCAATAGTTCTAAGCTAATATGCACAAGGGTGACAAGTATTTAAAGCAAAACTATCTTTAAACCATACCTGTCCTCGCGACGGTGTACTTTCTCTCGGACTTGGGACGTCCGCTCCAACATTCTCGGGCAAAGTGCCCCGATTTTCCACAAGTGAAACATGCGCTCGGGGTTCGACCCGTAGTCACCCCAGAAGCACCAGCAGAGGGGGCTGGACCTGCAGTCCTAGCCTTCTTATACCATTTTCGATATCCAGACTTTGAGGTGTTCGGCACCTTGAATGCTATTTCCTTTGCACTGAAGTCCTTGACTGCTCCTGACATAGCTTTCTTGGCCTTCCTAGCACCTTTCCAACAGTCTCGGGCAAAGTGCCCTTTCTTTCCACAAGTAAAACATGTGTAAGTAGCTTTTCTAGTCGATGTCATAGCCCCTTTCTCCAGCATTCTGCCGGATGCAGCTCTTAAGGGGTTTGTATAGTTCGATGCCATGGTCGCTGGCATCGGGAGGGTTTTCCTCAAATCTGCCTCCAAAGATTTAGCTGATTCCACCAAGGCTCGGAATCCCAATAACTTTGGTCCTAGCAGTAGTACTCGTAATTCAGCACGCAGGCCACTATAAAACCTATCGACTGTAGTTTGCTCGTTATCCAACTCGAAGCATGGGTAGCGACTTATCATAAGAAATGCTTGCAAATATTCCTCCACTGTGTGCACTCCCTGCACTAAATGCATATTCAGCTCCTGCTCCGATGGTCTACCAATGGTCATCTGCTGCATCACGCCCACCGGCGTTGAAGCCACAACAGGGGCGCAGGTTTGTACGTTTCCTCCAAACTGTGCACCCGCCACAGCGAATACCGCTTCTACTATCCTTCTAACGGTTTCATACGAAGGAGGAGTCTCAAACACCTCACCAGGTGCACTATACTCCTCAGAAACCGGACATTCTGGCGGTCCAGCACCGCTTCCGGTCACCTATAGTGGTACAAAACACCATTAAGCGACCAAATAAAATTGCGAGCAGCAATTATAGGAACACGCAGGTTCCTCAAACACGAGTATTTTCATTCCTAAGTGGACATTCATGGGTTCTTTTACCATTATAACGATGACGCACACAATGTCCTCACCACCCCTTAAAAAGAATTCGTCCACGAATTCAGATTAAGCCCAACAAAACCAGTAGTCTGATACCAAATTGTAACACCCCCTATCCGTCGCATAGCATAAGGCAGTAGGTCCGGCCGGGGCCCGACGCCGTATGCCACAGACAGACCGGGTGGTTACTTATGGAAACCATCCAACCAATCTCAACGTCCTACACAGAGCATTCTAGCGGAAGCAGTTTATAAAAGTTGTAAACAAGAACCCAGCATCAAAGCACGAATGTCCACTAATACAAAGTAGGAATGTTATACAAAATACCCAAAACAAGCCTTAAGGCCTTACAAAATGTTTCACTTGAATATTACATGTTTTACAAACCACGACACGCAGGCCGGTCATACATGATTTAAAACAGTAAACACTTCCATTTGGGCCTTCGAGGGCCAGCTTCGCAAAAAGGGCTTTAGCCCGCTATTGACCGCTTGGTACAGCTGCACCTGCAAGCAACAAAACCACCGCACGGTGGAAAAACAAGGCAACGGTCAGCAATGCTGACCAAATTATAACGATCCCGCCCCCAACTCGGGGCGGCGATGCTCCTTCCCTGCATTTTATTAGCATAAGCGAGCAATGTATAACAATAGCCATTTCATCACAGACGTTGGCTCGCACGGCCACACGCCCCGTGCACTCAGGGCACATTCTCGTTGAACCGGTCGATGTCACGTCAATTAAAGCCATTAACATTCCGGACTCACCACCGCCACTTAGACGGCCAAACATATGAGCAATTTGTCTTCATGGCATAGGTCACGTCAATTTAAGCCATCGACCGCCGAAGACTCGCATCTATGCCAACGGCAAGTGCCACGTAACCTTAGGTCTCTTTAACCGAACGACATAGAGCGGGTACAGTTCCATCTAACCCGTGCTCACATCGCAACGACAAATTAAGCCATTTGCGCGGGTCAAACTTCCGCCGAGTCCCATTCTATCACAAGTCACATAACTCGGTTATGTTCAAGTTGGCTCTCAGGCCACCAAGTGGCAAGATCTCGTATCCGCCCAGTTTTCCGGGTGCACCTTTGGGTTAGTCCCCAAGGCTCCCTGCTGCAATCTACCGCATAGAAAACCCGAAAAACAACCAATAACACGGAGTCTTCTCCGGCCTTATGCAATGCAACATCACCGATCCAGACTAACATGTCCGGGTAGGCTTCACACATCAAGCTTATGTCCGTTCTCGCATACGGACTCTAAGCAACGGGGACTTCACATATCTACCCGAAGGAACGCCTCCAACTCTCCGCAAACTCGCGAGAGCGGCTTCCTATGCTAGGAAAGAGAGCTATTCGTGCTCAAGATGAGGATCGTTACCCTTGAGTTCCTCTTTGGCGCCATTGAAAAGTAATCGGATGGAAATCACCGCACTAGCGTTGCCTCCGTGGATCCGGAGTCGGCTTGCGATTCGGAGCTCCGAAGCTCCTCCAATGGCGGATCTAGCTCCTTCTTCCTCCCTTGGCTCTCCTCTCTCTCTCCAAGGATTTAGAAAGATTGATAAGGTATGAAAAGTGAGGGTTTTCCAAGTCCACTCATGGGTATATCCTCTCAGGAACAACCCCCAGCCGTTGGATCTTCAGTTAAAGAAATGAACGGCTTCGATTCGGGGCTGAAATGCCCAATCTGGACTGAACACGGCCTGGCACACGCCCGTGTCCAGGGCCGTGTGCCGCATTCGCTGTCAAAATCGAATCACCTGGAACCTCACACGGGTATCGAACACGCCCGTGTTCGAGCTGACACGCCCGTGTTCCACCTGACACGGCCGTGTGGCCGGCCGTGTACCCCATGATTTTTCCCCATTTTCAACCCGAGCACTGTACGGGTTCTAGGACACGCCCGTGTCCTTACCCGTGTCACCTTGACACACCTGGACCCCAGGCCGTGTACACGGGACACTTCGTTGAGGGCAGATCGACGACTTGATGACACGGCCTTGTACACGCCTGTGTCCTAGGCCGTGTGCCTTGTCTCGACGATCGTCAAGCGAATCTCGATGACTCCCTGGGACGATCGTCGACACGGGTCGACACGCCCTGCAACATGCCCGTGTCGCAGGCCGTGTGCCCACTCTCGACGAATCGTCGAGTAAATCTCGACGCCTTCGCGGCTAAGTGTCGACAAACGCTTGACACGCCCTGGGACACGCCCGTGTCCCAGGCCGTGTGCCTGATGCCAGAACCCAAACTGGCCCAAAACGTCCCCCTCTTGCTCCTTTGAGTTTCGGGGCGTTACAGAGCCGACGGCCAGGATGCGTTCTTCCTGGGCCGACTTCAAACGGCTGCCGCCGGCCATCCAGCCCCTTCCCCGGCCGGCCACCGCCACCACCACCTCCGTTGAGGTGGGGGCTATCGCCAGGCGGCGGCTCTGCCGCCGGAGAGGCGTTTTCCGGCGGCTATAGCAAGAAATTTTTCATGCCGAAAGCCATGAAAATGCCGGATTTGATCGGGCTCAATTGAGCCCGAATCTTAAGCCTAAGAAGTCCTATGATCTACCCGAGAGTTAAGGAGAGGGGGAGGACCTTCCTAGCGGCCTGGATGCGAGAAGAGCGGCGGGATGCCATTGATGACGGTGGCGGCGCTCATCTTCTGCAACAGTACAGTGTGATGGGTCGTCTCCTCCAGGTAAACGCTCGAAAATATTCCCCTTGGCCCACTGATGGAGTTTAAATGGCAATTGGGGAAGGGGGGTGGCTGGTTCTTCAATGGCCATCAACACCATTAATGGTGTGGCTCGGGTAGAGTGGAGGGGGGCTGAATCCACCCCTTGGTGGCCGGGAAACGGCTGGAATCAACTCCTCTTCCCTAGAGGAGTTGATTGCAGCCATAAATAGTGGTTGTTAGCCTCCCTTGGCCGGCCTTCCACTCTCCCCTTCCTCTTCCTCATCTTCTCTCTCCTCCATTATCATGGAGGGGAGCTCCTTTCTCTCTCCTAGTCACCTCTGGTTGACTGGTCAACCGCACAAGCTAAATGCTGCCCACTTGGTTATGATGGTCATGGAAATGGGGTTAGCCTAAGGGAGAAGTTGCTTGCGCTTGGGTTAGCCCTTTTGGGCTAGGTTTGACTTGACCTAAATGAGGGTTGACCTGGGCCAATTTGACCATCTAGGTTGACCCCATTGGGTTTTTAGTGGCCCATTGGACTCCCTTAAGGTCTATGGTTACTTGAATAGGATTGGTTGGGCATCTTGGTGGTCACATGTCCCTTGGCAAGGGCACTTTTACCATTTTAGTGCTAGAGTTGACTTGGGTCAACATGACCAATTGGGTTGACCCCTATGGGTCCTTGGTGACCCATTGGCTTCCCCTAGGGTCTAGGTAGGGTTATGTAGGGTTACCCTGCACTTTGGAGGTCACATACCCTTAGTAAGGGTACTTTGACGAGATTAGGGGCTTGAGTTGACTTGGGTCAACCTGGCCTCTAGGGCTGACCCCAATGTGTCCTTAGTGACCCATTGACCTCACTTTAGGGTTAGGAGGGCATAGGTGGGGTCCTCTAGGCTAGGAGTAGGTCAATTGACCCTAAGTAGGCTAGTTTGACCCATTTAGGGCTAGAGTTGACCTTGGTCAACTGAGCCTCTTTGGTTGACCCTAATGGGTCCTTATGGCTCTAATGGGCCTCCCAAGGTATTAGGTGTGTTGTGGTAGGGTCTTGGGGTTAGGGTGTAGCCCATGGTCATCCTAGACCATTGCTTAGAGTTCTACTATTTGCAGACCATGATGATCTTCCACATTCTGTCCCCTATCTCTTGGCCCATTTCTGGCTTCCTAGGGTTTTGTCATGACCTAGTCATGGCCAAAACTACTCTTAGGGGTCTAGTTGGAAATGGGATGTTACAATTGCTGTAACAGACAAGGACATGTTGTTGCTGACTGTCCAGAGAAAAGGAGAGAGTCTACTGATAAGAAGAAGACTCAAATCAAGGACAAGAAGGAAAGGTCCTTTGTTACTAAAAATGACAAAAGCCTGTCAGACATATCATCTTCAGAAACTGATTCAGAAGCAGAAGCTTATATTGGACTGTTTGCTGAAGAAGAGGAAGAGGAGTTCATCCAGTTAATGAACTCTATATATGAGCAAGAGGACAATCAGTGCCAAGGACTGATGGCCTTAACATAAGGTGACAAAATCCAGGATCAGCCTGGACCTAGTCAGGTACAAAATTGTTCTTTAAGTTCAATTTCTAGTGCTAGTTCAGATTCAGTTACAACAGCATCAAGTGATGCCAGTGGATCTGAATTTGAAGGAGATATTCATCAATTGATTGATGAATATAGAGTACTGTTGCAAGCTTTTAAGAAAAGTAAATCCTTGGCCAAGAGTCAGGCTAAGAAAATTGCTAATCTCAAAGAGGCTGCAACAAATTTTGATAAATTGATTGATCAAAAACTAAATGAAATAGCCAGGCTGAAGAACATAACTGTTATTCAGATGGGGACTATAACATTCAAGAATGATCAAATCAGAAATCTGGAGATTAGTTTTCAGAAGGAGAGAGATATTGTTGCAAGGTTTTCTAAACCAAAGTCTGTTCTACCTTTGATAGAAGAATTTGTACATCAAAAAGGTAAAACTGGATTAGGGTTTACAAAACTTGCTAGTACTGTTCAGTCCAAGTCTAAGGGCAAAGCCCCAGTACTCAACAAGCCTACTGTAGATAGAACAGCTAGGGTTGTTGATGCTTAAGATCACGACAGTGAACCGGTCGCACAAGTAATATAAAATGGGGGTTTTCCCAAGTATCGATCTCACAAGGAACACAATAAGGTGGAGTTAATTTCAAGGAGTACTTGAGATTGAAGTCCTCAGGTCGGAGCTAACTAAGGGGGGGTTTTGATGTTTGCGGAATCAGAAAATAAAAGGTTAACAACTACTCTTATGCAACGCCGCTATGCGATGCTTCGCCAGGCGGGATGGAAGACTAGTTGGGCCGCTATGCACCGAATCACTAGGCGGATGGCCGAGAAGGCTTGCGGATGAGGTGAAGAGAATGGTGGAATGAGGGTCGTGAGCACCTCTTCACTACGCACGCCACTAGCAAATGCTAGTGCGGCAAGGGTGGATGGTGGTGGATGGAATATGGGCGCAGCTCAAATAAATAACGAACACATACAATCACATAGACATAATTGTAAGAACGTTTTACAAATAAGCATACATCATCTATAAATAAGATTTACAACAACACATAAACAACAATAAAGGAAGAACAAGTCAAGAGATCGACCGAATCCGAAGTCTTGCTGAGGATTCACGGTTGGAATCGTCGGGTTGTCATTCCGCGTCCAAGCTCGGTCCTCAACTGCATCCGGGATAGAGAAGGGCTGTCACCACCTTCCAATGGCCCGTCTTCTTCGTCTCACGATAGCGGACGAAAGTTGCAAGCTTCCCTTTGCTTGATGGCTATGCCATTGAAGCTTGAAATGAACCCAATAGATGATGGAGGAGGCCAAGAGGAAGCTTCGTCTTGGATTTGGCGGTGAAAGCTTGCCCGGAGCACCTCCCTAGGGTGGAAGATGAAGGGGAACGGCGGAGAAGGCGGAAAACGGCAGAGAAATGTCGAGCTCCGGATCCTCTGTCTAATTAGGGCGAGACCTGCACTATTTATACAAAAACAGAAATGAACAATGCGCACGATCACAGGCGCACGACCAGTGGTCATGTGCACTATGTCCTATGCTCGTGCGCACTGGCATGGAAGATCAGGAAGAAGAACTGGGATAACGCGCACGAGTAGTGGCGCACGACCAGTGGTCGTGCGCACTAAGTCTAATGATCGTGCGATTACCCCAGACAGGACTCCAGAAAAGAGGAATCAATGCACACGATCAGTGGCGCACGACCGGTGGTCGTGCGCAGTATGTCCACTGGTCGTGCGCTTACACCAGGCTGATTCTAGAAAACGGAGAGTAGTGCGCACGATCAGGGGCGCACGACCATTGGTCGTGCGCATTAGATCCCATGATCGTGCGCAGTATTCCTGTTTCACAACCATCCCGGAACACGCACACGACCCCTGTACCGAAAGGAAAAACCAATCACTGATATGTGCAGACATTCCAGGAAATCATAAAGAGGAGTACAAACTATAAAAATAACAAAATACACAACCACGGGCATAAATGTGCACTTCCTATGGAAATAAAGATAAGATGAGATATGAACGATATAGAACTAAAAGTGAAGTGCAAACACGTGAAAACTAACCCAGATGAGTCCGAAAATAGGTATATAAAGTGGACTCATCACACCCCCAGACTTAACTGTATGCGCGTCCCGAGCAAACAAAATCTAAGCAGATAGGGAAAAATACTAGTTAATAAAGAAATTGCGATACGGAGTACTATGCGAAGTCGCATGCTCGCACGCGTAAAAATATAATAGAAGAAATTTCTAAGTATGCAAAATAGTTTATCTTTTTCACAATGCGTATCAACATTTTATTATTACTCAAAAATGGAATCACGGTGAATCATCCGGTCATGCGTAGGGAGAAAGTAGACCAATCGCTAGACGAGCATTGCCAAAGATCAGGGCTCGGGATAACCTCCAAAGGAATCCACCAATGTCAGTGACCATATGCTTGCCCTTTCGCATTCTCTCCCCGGCACTGGTTTGGTTCACACACGAATCAGTAGGACTTGAGGTGAAGAGATGGGCTTAGGTTTTGGTGAGGTAAACAATGATAAATAAGAATGGCTAAGCACCAAACCCAAATGAGCTATCATAAAAGGAATCCCTCTACTAAGCAAAATACACGCGGGTACGCCACACCCCCAAACTTAGCTTTTAACATATGGGTGTGTGCACCGCCTACTCCAAATATAATCACATTTCCCAAAAAGATTTTCAATTTAAACTTTTTCTTTTCACTTTTTTTTTTCTTTTTCTTTTTCTTTACAAATATTTTTCTTTTTCTTTCTCTTCATTTTATTTTCACAATTCAGCAAATAGAACATTGGAGCACATCCACATAATCACAAGTAAAATCACCACATCACATCCCAACATTAAAATGTAAACACTAAAGCTCAACTTGGGTGTGCGACTAGGATTGGCTATGAGGCTTTGGTGAAATAATGGTGGAGCTGAATAAAAAGGAGGGGTAGGCACAATGGGGCTAGCGAGGATATGATGTTAGGAATGGTACAAAGCTCAACCGGGCCAAAATGATGGCCTACATCACGCTCATGCATGACTAACCTATACCCATGCTTCAAGAATAGCTTGGGGCAAGTTCTTAGCCAACAAGAAAGACTATCCATCCTCCCGACTCGAGCAATACGAACCTAACGGCCGTCTACACACAACCCTAAGCTACCGTTTGATTCATACCGGATTCACCAACTTTTGAGTAGAATAAAAAGTCTTTACGCAAATAGAAAAATATAAAACTATAAGCATACAGAAAAATTAAATCTACTCGAATTTCTACACGAGACGAGAGCAGTTAACTAGAAACACAACAAGGCCAACATTTTACTCCGTCTCACAATCCTATGTCAGCACCATAAATTTCCCAAATCATACAAAAGAAACGAGTATAACTCGCAGCACGCAAAAAGCTAAGCACGTGCTCATGTGGGTGCAGTGGTGTGTGATGCAATGAACTAAGCAAAATAAAACAATAAAAGCTTCTAGTATGCACATGAAATGTGTACGTGCAATAGGTAACAGATCTCTCCCCCAGACTTAAACTAAGCAACAAATCATAAGATAGAGAAATTAAAATCATAAAGAGCTAAGGGAAGAGTTTACCCCATGCTCAGCTAGTGAGCATACCAGAAGAAGCGTGGAAACCTGAAGCAGGCCCGCCATACGAAGAATCAGAACCCCGCCAATGCAATTTACTATGAATACCTGCAGGGGTGAGCTCCGCAAAAACAAAACAAAATATACAAAAAGAATTGCTAAAACTAAAAATAGACAAGAAAAATAAAATGTAGAAAATGAAAGATAAGTACTGGGGTTATTGTCATCCCAGCACGACTTATTACATTCTAAACAGTTCTAGCTAATGGGCCTATGAAATAAAAAGTGCACAGGTAATTGTTCCAATATACGTTTCGGTAACGGGTACCGATACGGTGATAGAGCAGTTACCCCTCTACCTAAATAATAATACCTGCCCAACACAGGTAGAGGAAATAGGAAATAAGAAGAGGAGGAGCACTGGTCCTCGCTCATCTTATCACAAAATAAATCCTTGCCTAGCAAGGTATCGTCTATCACAGGCCCGCAGGAGGCGATGGCAATGGCATGGGCACAAAGCTCATCGTCATCCCAACGTACCTGTGGAGACTCATCCTGCACAGGCTCAGATAAGGAAGAGGGATCAAGTAATAAAAGAGAATAAGAACTAAATGAATCAGAAAATGGGAGAGTGATCCCGGTATCACTCTCAACAGGATCCAAGCAGAGATCATCGTCGGTATTATACGAGTCGTACTGAGGGGAATCCGAGAACTCAAGGTCCACAGTGGTAGGAGGAATGGCCTCATCCAATAAGGAGGTGCAAACCTCTGCATCAGAAAGAGGGTATTCCTCATCCCACCGGGGTGCGCAAAAGTGTTCCGAATATCCACTTTCTCCATCGGAGATAGAGGAATCATCATCCCACTTCGGCGCAACCTCGGGCACCGAATCATCAACAAATACAACATCATCAACCGACTCACAAGAAAGAGGAATAACACAATCCGGACAAAAATTGCGGAGGGGCAAGGCTGCTCTCAAAATCAAGCACTGAATGAGCAGGTCCCATCGCAAAATCATTCGTTGACGCCACCCCGTCGACGACCGGAACAATCTCATCATCCCATACAGGAGCGTCCATGAGTTCCTGCTCCTCTTTCTGTTGGCTAGCACCAGAGTGATCATCATCACTCAAGGAAAGCTCGTAAAAATGGATCGAGGGACCCATGAAAGAGCCGTATGTGGCCAGAGATTCTTCAGTAATCTCAACGGGTAAAGAATGAGCAAAGTGCGTTATATCAGTGTATGGGCCAGGCAACACCCTGGTAGGCATGTCCACAACAGTCTTCCGCGAACGGGAGGTTGTTGGGAAAACACCCTCAGAGGGAGAAGGCTTGCACAAACGAGGGCAATCCTTCAACATGTGGCCCACACCTTGACATAATAAACACCGAATGCAATGCTCGGCATTCATAACAGCAATGGCATCGATGGATCGGCGCAAAGTGTCAAGGATACGGCACTCAGCATCAGGATCCATCACGAACAAAAATAATTGCTGAAAGAGTGCTACACAGCTAAAATGAAAATAGCACGGATCTGCTATCTAAATCAAAAATCAGAAAAGGGCAAAAAGAAATAAGCAAAAATAAAAATTCTAATAACAAAAGTAAATAAAAAAAATGAAATGCACAAATGGAAAAGGGCTTCAATCTATTATCTCCCTCTCCACAAACTCACACGACTGTATTCCCCGGCAACGGCGCCAAAAACTTGATGCTTAAGATCACGGCAGTGAACCGGTCGCACAAGTAATATAAAATGGGGGTTTTCCCAAGTATCGATCTCATAAGGAACACAGTAAGGTGGAGTTAATTTCGAGGAGGACTTGAGATTGACGTCCTCAGGTCGGAGCTAACTAAGGGGGGTTTTGATGTTTGCGGAAACAGAAAATAAAAGGCTAACAACTACTCATATGCAACGCCGCTATGCGATGCTTCGCCAGGCGGGATGGAAGACTAGTCGGGCCGCTATGCACCGAATCACTAGGTGGATGGCCGAGAAGGCTTGCAGATGAGGTGAAGAGAATGACGGAATGAGGGTCGTGAGCACCTCTTCGCTACGCACGCCACTAGCAATTGCTAGTGCGGCAAGGGTGGATGGTGGTGGATGGAATATGGGCGCACCTAAAATAAATAACGAACACATACAATCACATAGACATAATTGTAAGAACGTTTTACAAATAAGCATACATCATCTATAAATAAGATTTACAACAACACATAAACAACAATAAAGGAAGAACAAGTCAATAGATCGACCGAACCCGAAGTCTTGCCGAGGATTCATAGTTGGAATCGTCGGGTTGTCATTCCGCGTCCAAGCTCGGTCCTCAACTGCGTCCGGGATAGAGAAGGGTTGTCACCACCTTCCAAAGGCCCGTCTTCTTCATCTCACGATAGCGGACGAAATTTGCAAGCTTCCCTTTGCTTGATGGCTATGGCGTTGAAGCTTGAAATGAACCCAATAGATGATGGAGGAGGCCAAGAGGACGCTCCGTCTTGGATTTGGCGGTGAAAGCTTGCCCGGAGCACCTCCCTAGGGTGGAAGATGAAGGGGAACAGCGGAGAAGGCGGAAAACGGCGGAGAAATGTCGAGCTCCGGATCCTCTGTCTAATTAGGGCGAGTCCTGCACTATTTATACAAAAGCAGAAATGAACAATGCGCACGATCACAGGCGCACGACTAGTGGTCGTGCGCACTATGTCCTATGCTCGTGCGCACTGGCATGGAAGATCAGGAAGAAGAACTGGGATAACGCGCACGAGTAGTGGCGCACGACCAGTGGTCGTGCGCACTAAGTCCAATGATCGTGCGATTACCCCAGACAGGACTCCAGAAAAGAGGAATCAATGCACACGATCAGTGGCGCACGACCGATGGTCGTGCGCAGTATGTCCAGTGGTCGTGCGCTTACCCCAGGCTGATTCTAGAAAACGTAGAGTAGTGCGTACGATCAGGGGCGCACGACCAGTGGTAGTGCGCATTAGATCCCATGATCGTGCGCAGTATTCCTGTTTCACAACCATCCCGGAAGACGCACACGACCCCTGTACCGAAAGGAAAAACCAATCACTGATATGTGCAGACATTTCAGGAAATCATAAAAAGGAGTACAAACTATAAAAATAACAAAATACACAACCACTCGCATAAATGTGCACTTCCTATGGAAATAAAGATAAGATGAGATATGAACGATATAGAACTAAAAGTGAAGTGCAAACGCGTGAAAACTAACCCAGATGAGTCCGAAAATAGGTATATAAAGTGGACTCATCAGTTGTACCTAAGCAAAGGTACAATAGATTTGAGTGTTGGTGCTGTGGCAAGGTTGGCCACTTTGCCATTGACTGCTGGCACAATTCTAGTGCCAAGATGAGTAGCAAACTGCCTGTTGGATGATCTACAGGTAGCTTTGTTAAGAGGCAAACTAACCAGCACCAAGGACCCAAGAATTCTTTGGGTTTTAAGGTTAACTAATCTATTTTGCAGGTGAGTCCAAGTAGTCATGCCCCAATATGGTACTTGGACAGTGGATGTTCCAGACATATGACTGGAACTAGGGGATTGCTAAAGGACTACACACCAATCAAGGATGGTCCTAAAGTCACCTTTGGAGGTTCTGAAAAAGCAATCATTAAAGGTTTTGGTAATATTTTTAGCAACCTTATAACTATTACTCAAGTGGAATATGTTAAAGGTTTGAAACACAACCTCATTAGTATAAGTCAGCTGAGTGATCTAGGATATGACATCTCATTTGTCAAAGATGGTTGTCATATCAGGAGGTCAAATGATCAAGAGATCATTTTGACAGGTTATAGAAAGAGAAATGTCTATTGCCTAGACATTATGTGTGAGAACAATGTTTCTCCAGTGTGTCTTATAGCTGATGAGAAAGTCTCTCATTGTGTCAAATGGCACAAGAGGCTAGCCCATCTTAACTATAGGACAATTGGCGAACTCTATAGCAAAGAGTTAGTGAGGAATGGTCCTCAGGTTAAGTGTATTAAAGATGGGATATGTTTAGCTTGTCAAAAGGGCAAGCAGACTAGATCCACCTTTAATTGCATTGAAAACAAAGATGCTGTGAGGTGTTTATACCTCTTGCATATGGATCTCTTTGGTCCTATGCCAGTTCACAGCCTAGGTATGAAGGTCTACACATTTGTGGTTGTAGATGACTACTCAAGGTTTTCCTGGGTGTTCTTCCTTAGACAGAAATCTGAAACATCTAGTATCTTCTATAGTTTTGTCAAACAAATTCAGAATGAGTTAGACAATACAGTGGTCAAAATAAGAAGTGACCATGGTACTGAATTCCAGTCTGATAGTATGACAAAGCTATGTGAAGAGTTTGGGATATTTCAGGAATTTTCTTCACCAAGAACACCTCAGCAAAATGACATTGCTGAAAGGAAAAATAGAACCTTGATTGAGGCTGGTAGAACCCTATTAAGTGACACATCTCTCCCAGAATATTTCTGGGCTGAGGCAGTTAATACTGCATGCCATGTAATAATAGGGCTACTATCACCAAGAGCCCCAATAAGACCCCCTATGAGATAGTGAAAGGCAGAAAACCAAATTTATCCTATTTCAGGATCTTTGGTTGTAAATGCTATATACTTAACAATGGAAAGTCTTACTTGACCAAGTTTGCTGCCAAATCCCAAGAGGGGATCTTTGTTGGGTACAACAACAATAGCAAGGCTTATAGGGTCTACAACTTGTCTACTCAAGTTGTAGAAGAGTCAGTACATGTAGTATTTGATGAAGCTAGACTTATTAACAATGAGTTGTCTAGAAGTATTTGCAGCTCCACAGGTGTTACTAAGAAGATGGACAAGCTCACTATTGAAGAAGGACCTACTGCAAGTCAGCATGTAGATGATAGTGGTTGTTGTCCAGGGGGAGTACTACATGCACCTGATACAGAAGAAGACCAAGGAGTGAAGCAAGTTGAAGAAGCTGAAGGAGTTCATCCTGAAGCTAGGATGCCTCCAGCTACTAGGCATCTAAGAGATCATCCAGCAGATCAAATCATTGGTGATCTAAGACAAGGGGTACAAACAAGGAGCAGAAAACTAAATTCAGTACTCTACTCCAGTTTTCTATCCCAAGTTGAGCCAAAGAAATTTGAAGAAGCCATCCTAGACCCTCATTGGATTGAGGCAATGCAAGAGGAGCTGAATCAGTTCAAGAGATGCAAAGTCTGGGAGCTTGTTCTTAAACCAAAAGACCACAACATAATTGGAACCAAGTGGATCTTTAGGAACAAGATGGATGAACATGGAGTGATTATAAAGAACAAAGCAAGACTGGTTGCTAAGGGATATAGGCAGGAAGAAGGTATTGACTTTGATCAAACCTTTGCTCCAGTAGCTAGACTGGAGGCCATAAGGATGTTCCTGGCCTATGCAACCTATCAAGGATTTAAAGTATACCAAATGGATGTTAAGTCAGCCTTTCTGAATGGTAATCTGAAGGAAGAGGTCTATGTGGAACAGCCATCAGGTTTTGTTGATTCAACTCAACCGAATTATGTCTATAGACTTAGGAAGGCTTTGTATGGGTTAAAACAAGCCCCTAGGGCTTGGTATGAAACCCTGTCTAGTTTCCTCATTGAGAATAAATTCACAAGGGGGAAAATAGACAAGACTCTATTCCTTAGGGAATCCAGAGGCAAGATCATACTAGTCCAAATATATGTAGATGACATCATATTTGGGTCTACTAAAAGTAGTCTTTGCAAAACGTTTGCAAAACTTATGCAAGGACAATTTGAGATGAGCAGTATGGGGGAACTTAAGTTCTTCTTGGGTCTCCAAGTTAGACAGACTGAGAATGGTTTATCCATATGCCAGTCTAAGTTCACCCTAGAATTAATAAGGAAGTATGGTATGAAATCATCCAGTACCATGAAGACTCCTATGGGGTCAAGTATGTCTCTTAGCAAAGATGATGCAGGGAAACCTGTAGATGAGACTTTGTATAGAGGGATAGTTGGCTCCCTATTGTATTTGACTGCAAGTAGACCAGATATCATGTATGCTACATGTGTCTGTGCTAGGTACCAAGCATGCCCTAAAGAGTCTCATTTGACAGCAGTCAAAAGAATTCTAAGATATCTTAAGGGCACTCCTTATCTAGGCCTTTGGTACCCTAGGAATGGAGACTTTGAACTAACATGTTATTCAGATGCAGATTTTGCAGGCTGCAAAGAAGATAGGAAAAGTATAACTGGTACCTGTCAATTCCTAGGTGGAAGACTGATTTCATGGAGTAGCAAGAAACAAACAAGTGTGGCTATCTCCACAGCAGAATCAGAGTATGTGGCTGCAGGAAGTTGCTGTGCTCAACTTCTATGGATACAACATCAGCTTGAAGATTATGGTATTCAAGTAAGTAGAACACCACTATTTTATGATTCTACTAGTATTATATCTATTGCAAACAATCCTGTTTCCCATAGTTGGACTAAACACATTGAAATAAAATATCATTTTCTAAGGGAACATATGGAAAAAGAAGATATTTCACTAGAGTATGTTAATACAGATAATCAACAAGCTGACATGTATACTAAGCCTTTAGAAGAAACCAAATTCAATAGGTTTAAAATTGAATTAGGTATGATAAACTTAGAATAAGTTTACAGAAATGGCTAAGTAAAATAGTGTCGACACACAGAGTTGTCTGTGTCGAGACAGAAAAGTGATGTCGACACTTCAGAGAAAAGATGTCGACACATCTAGGAAGTTGGTGTCGACACTTCAGAAATTTAGTGTCGACACATACAGGATAGGTGTCGACACATCCAAGGTGGTGTCGACACTTAGACTTTATGCAGAATTAGTGAAGTAAAGTCTCGACTAAGTGTCTAGCTAAGTGGTGTCGACACATAAACAAGTGTCGACACATATATTCTGTCAAATATACTTGTGTCGACACATAGATGTCGAGACATTATAAGTCTGTATCGACACTTATCAACAGTATCGACACAATTTGAGTATATTGACGCGCCCTTTCATCTTCGATCCTAGAAAGGTATAAATAGGATTTCAACATTATTTATCGACACGCTCACCAAAGTTTCGAGACAAAACTTGTGTGTCGACACCTCTCTTCTCTCAATTCAAATTTCTTCAAACCCTAATGGCGCCCAAGCTCGAAGAGAACGTGAATGAAGGATATGAACTGGTGCGGCACGCATTTGATGAGGCGGAACCTGCGATCAAAGGTGTGGTAACCCTAGTTGCAGAATCTGGATTAGAATTCCTTATTTCAGAACCCATCAAGATCTGGAAGAAGGAGGTCCTGGAATTTCTGAATGGTGCAACCCTAGATGAATCAGGACTAAAGATTAAGTCAAGGGTTCATGGGGCTAAGGTGAAAGTTTCTCCTAAAAGTCTGAGGAAGGTACTACAACTACCAAGAACCAAGGAGGAAGAAGATGTTTCTGCATCTAAGACAAGAGAAGCTTTGAGTTGGTGTGGACTGGATTCCAACCTGAAGATAGGTTCTGTGTTCAACAGAAAAGGAATGAACAGCCAAGGCAAATTCTTGTCTGAAATTGTTGGAAAAGTTATCCTGTGCAAATCTAGAGGACATGACAGGATTTCAGCTTATATGTTCAATCTAATGACAAGGTTAATCTTCCAGCTAAATACTGATTGGTCTGCAGTAGTGTTTGAGAAGATTAAGGAGAGCCTGAAGAAACCCAATTTGGGTAGGATTCTAAGTCTATACCTAGCTGGTAGTATACCAGAGGTGATGAGTCAAGCAGCTGGATCTAAGATCAATCACATGAGGAAGATGGACATGAGAATTTTCTCTAGATGGGATAGGGTCTTGAACAAGGAAATGCCAACTCCTGAGAAGGTAACACCCCAGAAAAGGAAAAAGAAATCAGCCCCTGTGGCTTAAGAATCATCTAGCAGTTCTGAGGAACAATTAGTGTTCACTCCTGATGAAGAAGAAACTGGAAATGCTGGAAAGTCTCCAGCTAGACAAGATGATGCAGAGAGGCAGGTGGAGCTACCACAGGCTAGCCCACTTCACCAGGATTCCATCCAGGGGGAGCCTCTACTAGTGGAAGAGCCAACTCCACTAGAAAGTGAACAAGCTACCCATACCATACTTGAGGTAATCACTGACATTAATAAATTAAATTTCCCTATTGAGGATGATGTTTTGTCTGATTCATTACCTAATGTTAATCAGCAAACACAAACACATAGCCAATATCAAGATGTTGTCATGGAGGACACATCTGTTGCAGATCAAGTGGTATCTGATCAAGTTGCTGATGAGATAAGAGTTTCTCCACCCCATCCTCCACAAGAATTCACCCTAGAAGAGCTATTCCCTGACCTACTCCAAACTGACTTTGAAAAAGAAAATGCTGCTGCTGAGGGGGAGAAGGCTTATGTTGAGGGGGAGCAAGTGAAGAATATAGAAGATACTGCAGGCAAAGAGACTGAGGTGCCACAAGATGTTGAGCAGGTACAAAGGACTGAGAAGGAGATACCTCCAAGTCCTAAGGACAGAGTGACTATTGATAGCACATCTGATCAGAAGATGAGGAGGCTGCAAGAGCCAAGAAGAGGAAGTTTCAAGTCTTTAAGAGAAGGAGCCAAACTTACAAAAAGGCTTTACAAACAATAGCACCACAGCCTGCACCACAGCCAGCACCATCAACAGATTTCAATGCTCTGATGTTTGCATTACAGATAAAGCTTGATGAGCAAAGGCAAGCTCTGGAAAAGTATGTAGATGAAGGGAAAAAATCTCTACAGTTTGATCTGGCCCAAGATATTAAGTCAATTAGATTTGAAATGAATCTGAATAAGAAAGAGATGACTGACTACTTCCACAAGGGATGGAATGCAGTGGTCTACTTGGCTACACATCAAGAGAAGATCAAAGCTCAAGTGGATGATATTTGTTGGGTACATTGGTCAAATGTACCTGATTTGAAGAAGCCTCACCCAACTCAATAATATACATCATAATGTATTTGATGTATGTTTGAGTTACTTGTGCAGGTTAAGAAAGTACTGGACTGAAGCAAAAAGTTTCTAAGTCCATGTGTCGACACCCAGAGGGAAAGTGTCGACACTTAAGAAGACTTGTGTCGACACCCAGACAAGATGTGTCGACACTTGCAGTCATTGTGTCGACACATGGGATGCAGAGTCGACACCAGACAGAAAGTGTCGACACTTGGAGCTGTGTCGACACTCAGTGAAGAAAAGTGCAGACAGAAAGTGTCGACACAAGGAGCTGTGTCGACACCCAGTGAAGCTGTGTCTACACCAAAGTGTCGACACTTGGAGCTGTGTCGACACTCAGCAAAAGTCTGCAGAGTCTAAGTACAAGTGTCGACACTCAACACAATGTGTCGACACTAAACAGAAGAGTCAACATTTGAAGTATGTGTCGACACTCAACACAATGTATCGACACTCAACAGAAGAGTCAACATTTGAAGTATGTGTCGACACCCAGAACAATGTGTCGACACACAGCTGAAGACTCAACACTTAAAGAAAGTGTCGACACATGGAGCTGTGTCGACACTTAGCAAAGAACAGAAAGAACAGCAAATTATTCTAAGTACAAGTGTCGACACTATGGGAATGTGTCGACACTCAGCTAAAGTCACAACAACAAGAAGTTGTGTCGACACAAGGAGTGTGTCGACACTCAGCAAGATTCAACATAGAAGACTATGTGTCGACACCAAGAAGCAGTGTCGACACTTGACAGATTCAACACAAGAAGATGTGTCGACACAAAGGAGATGTGTCGACACAGAGAAGAATTCAGCAAAAGCTAGAAGAACAAGTACTTGTGTCGACACTCAATTTCAGTGTCGACACATGAAGAAGAATCTGTGTCGAGACATACAAGGATATGTGTCGACACCTTGTAGACTTGTGTCGACACTTACAAAGCATGTGTCGACACTTGGTCTATAAGTGTCGACACTTAAAGACAGAAAGTCTCGACACTTACTGACTGTTAGAGATTTTCAAGAAGTGACTGGTTGACATGACAGCTGCCGATCCAGCCGGTCTACAGCAACTGTCAGAGATGTCAGAAGTCAGTTATGAACCGGACCAACCGGTTACCATGAAGAAGGCCTATAAATAGGCATCCACAGTTTACAGAAAGTGAGTGGTTGTTGAAAGAGTTGATCATGTGATTAACAAGTGGAACAGATTACTCAAGTAATCTGAAAAGTGGTACACAGAGTATCAATATAAGAAGATCTTGCAGTCCAAGTGCAGATCTAAGAAGTTGGAGAGAGAGGGCTCCATCCAAGAAATCAGCCTCTGGAACTAGGCTGAGAAGAAGGATTCAGATTCAATTCTGATTCTTAAGAAGCAGAGGTCAAGGAACAACTGCAGAGGATTCAGTCTTATTCAGTTCTACTCAAGAAGCTTTGAAGAAAGCTAAGTCAGATTGGATCCAGCTGAGTTCTTCCAAGAACTCATCAAGAATCTCTCAACTCCTCTCTTATTATTCTGAGTTGTAGAGTTATCTTTTGTAATATCTTTTTAACTTGTAGGATCCTTTGGATCTGAGTGATTTGTAAGCCTATAATTATAAAGGCTGAGGGTAGGGCTTGTTAGCCTGAGTGTAGGAGATTGTGATCTCTGAGTGTAGGCCTTGTTGGCTGAGTGTAGACCTTGGATTGGCTGAGTGTAGGCCTTGATTGGCTGAGTGTAGGCTTTGGGATAAAGCTGAGTTGTAAGGCTTTGGGCCTGAGGTAGGAACCAATTTGGGTTCTGAGATAGTGGAGAAGTTTGGCCGAATCTAGTACACTGCTAGATAGGCGAAGGGGGAAAGTGGATGTACCCATATCTTGGGGAACCACTATAAAACACTGTGTGCTGTGTTGTGGTTGTGTTGTGGATGTGCTGTGTATGTTTGATTATTGCTGTTTGCTGTGTAAAAGTAGTTAGAACTCTGTGAAATAACTGAGTGGCTGCCAACAAAGTTAGAAAAGGATTAGGTCACCTATTCACCCCCCCCCCCTCTAGGTGTTTAGGTACCATATCTTTCAAGTGGTATCAGAGCGAGGTTACTCAAAACAAGGACTAACAGTCTGAGGAGATCCTGTTTGGCAGATTCAGTGCAAGGCAATTCACAGATTCAAGAAATTCAAGAACTTCAAGAAACATGGGTTCTTATGAGAATCACAAGGAATTGGGTTCCATGAAATTACCTATATGCAGGAAAGAGATCTTTGGGATCTGGAAAGAGAGGGTAAGGCTATTTATGGAAGCCTCTGACCCTAGAATCTACATTACAGTTAAGGAAGGGCCTTATGTGCCAATGAAGATTTCAGTATTGGATGCAAATCAGAGGACTCCAAAGGATTTCTCTGAGATGACTAAGGATGAAATTGTCCTAGCCACCATGGACAAGAGGGCACAGAACATAATAGTGAGTGCCATTGATGATGCCACTTTTCAGAACTTAATTCACTGTAAGACAGCAAAAGAGATGTGGGATACTCTCATTGTCTATATGGAAGGTTCTGAAGAAGTTAGGCAAGATAGGAAGTCCTTGCTAAATCAGGAGTATGAGAGCTTTAGGCAAGGAAAGGGTGATAGCATCACTGAGTGCTATAAGAAATTCTACAGGATAGTTAATGAACTCATGTCTTATGGAAGAGAGTTCACTAACTATGAACTAAATGACAAGTTCTTAAGGTCCCTAACCAAAGATTGGGACACCAAGATCTGTGCCATAAGAGAAATGGCTAAGTTGGGGGAAATTCCTTCTCCCACACTGTTTGGCAAGCTATTGTCTTATGAAATGCAGTTAACAGTGAGAAAAGAGGAGGAGAAATCAACAAGGACTGAGCACAAAGAAAGAACTGTTGCTTTCAAGACAGAAGTTCCCAGAAAGTGCAGAAATAAGTCTTCAACTCCACCTCCAGAGGTAGTTGAATCAGAGTCTGATGAGTCTGACAGCACAAAGTCTAAGAGCAGTGAAAGTGATGAAGACTTTGCTGCTTTCACTAGACACTTTCAGAAGTTTTTGAAAAAGAAACAGTGGAGGTCAAGGCCTTCTACATCACAAGGAAAGGAAGACTCTTATCAGAAAAAGAGGTCTTCAAAGAATGACAAGAAAAGGACAAAATCAAGCAAGGCAACTAGTTCAAAGATTGTTTGCTATTGCTGCAATAGACAGGGCCATGTTATTGCAGATTGTCCAGAGAAGAGAAAGGAATCTGGTGACAGGAAAAAGACTCACTTCAAAGGAAAGAAAGAAAAGTCTTTTGTTGCTAAGAAGGAGAAGACTCTATCAGATATATCTTCTTCAGAAACTGAGTCTGAGGCTGAAGCCTACATAGGGCTGTATGCAGAAGAAGAAGAGGAAGAATTCATGGAGATCTTGGAATCAATTTATGAACAAGAAGACAGTCATTGCCAAGGGCTAATGGCTTTGACAGAGAGTGCCAAAATCTTGGAGCAGCCAGGACCCAGTCAGGTACAAAGTTCAAGTTTAAATTCAGTTTCTTGTTCTAGTTCAGAATCAGATTTTTCTTCATCAAGTGATGAGAATATATCTGAGTCTGAGGAAGATATTCATCAGCTCATAGATGAATATAAGGTACTGTTGCAAGCCTACAAGAAAAGCAAGACCCTAGCCAAAAGTCAGGCAAAGGAGATTGCAGATCTCAAGGCTGTTGCAACAGATTTTGAGAAACAATTTGATCAAAAACTGAATGAGGTAGCCAGGTTGAAACACATTACTGTGATTCAGATGGGAACTATCACCTATAAGAATGATCAAATTAAGAGACTGGAGATCAATCTTCAGAAAGAAAGAGAGCTTGTTGCTAGGTTTTCAAAACCTAAATCAGTGCTACCTTTAATTGATGAATTTGTTCATCATAAAGGCAAGGCTGGACTGGGTTTTGTTAGACCTGTAGGGACTGAGCAGTCCAAGTCTAAGTCCAAGGGCAGAGCCCCAACATTCAACAAACCTGCTGTAGTCAAGACAGCCAAGGCAGTACCTAAGCAAAGGTACAACAAGTTTGAATGCTGGTGCTGTGGCAAGATTGGCCATTTTGCAATGGACTGTTGGTACAATGCCAGTGCCAAGGTGAGTAGCAAGCTACCTGGTGGAAAGCCAGTAGGTAGCTTTGTCAAGTTACAGACTAACAAGTACCAAGGACCCAAGATTGCTTTGGGTTCTAAGGTCCATTAATCTGTTTTGCAGGTGAGTCCAAGTGGCCATACCCCTACATAGTACTTGGACAGTGGATGTTCCAGACATATGACTGGAACTAGGGGACTACTGAAGGACTACATTCCAATCAAAAATGGTCCTAAAGTGACCTTTGGTGGTTCTGAAAAAGGAATCATCAAAGGGTTTGGTAACATTTCTTCAAACTTAGTTACCATTACTCAAGTGGCTTATGTTAAAGGGTTGAAACACAACCTAATAAGTATAAGTCAATTAAGTGATGTAGGGTATGACATCTCATTTGTTAAAAATGGTTGTCATATCAAGAGGTCAAGTGATCAAGAGATCATCTTGACAGGTTATAGGAAGAGAAATGTCTACTGCCTAGACATTATGATTGAGAACAATGGTTCTCCAGTTTGTCTTGTAGCTGATGAGACAGTCTCTCATTGTGTCAAATGGCACAAGAGGCTAGCCCATCTTAACTACAAGACAATTAGCAAACTCTTTAGCAAAGAGTTAGTGAGGAATGGTCCTCAAGTTAAGTGTGTTAAAGATGGCATTTGCTCAGCTTGTCAGAAGGGCAAGCAGACTAAATCCACCTTTAGAAGCATAGATAACAAAGATGCTGTGAGGAGTTTGTACCTCTTGCATTTGGATCTCTTTGGTCCAATGCCAGTTCACAGCTTAGGTAGGAAGGTCTATACCCTTGTAGTTGTAGATGACTACTCAAGGTTTTCCTGGGTGTTCTTCTTAAGACAGAAATCTGAAACACCTAGTGTCTTCTACAGCTTTGTCAAGCAAATTCAGAATGAACTTAATAGTACTGTGGTCAAAATTAGAAGTGACCATGGTACTGAGTTTCAATCTGAAAGCATGACAAAACTATGTGAAGACTTTGGGATATTTCAAGAATTCTCTTCACCTAGAACACCTCAGCAAAATGGCATTGCTGAGAGGAAAAATAGGACCTTGATAGAAGCTGGTAGAACCCTACTAAGTGATACATCACTGCCAGAGTATTTCTGGGCTGAAGCAGTTAACACTGCATGCCATGTTATAAATAGGGCTACCATCACTAAAGGGCAAAACAAGACCCTCTATGAAGTAGTGAAAGGCAGGAAACCAAACCTATCCTATTTTAGGATCTTTGGTTGTAAATGCTACATACTTAACAATGTGAAGTCTTACATAACTAAGTTTGCTGCCAAGTCCCAAGAGGGAATTTTTGTTGGGTACAGCAATAATAGTAAGGCTTATAGAGTCTACAACTTGACTACACAAGTTGTAGAAGAATCAGTGCATGTAGTTTTTGATGAGACTAAACTTATTAATAATGAGTTGTCTAGCAATGTATGCAGCCCCACAGGTTTGACAAAGACAATGGACAAGCTGACTATAGAAGAAGTGCCTGCTGCAAGACAGCAAGGAGAGGAGAGTAGCTGCTGTCCAGGGGGAGAACTACATGTGCCAATTGCTGAAGAAATCCAAGGAATACAGCATGATGCAGATGCTGAAGTGGTTCAACCTGAAGTGAGGATGCCTCCAGCCCACAGGCATCTTAGAGATCATCCAGTAGAGCTGATTATTGGAGATCCAAGACAAGGAGTACAAACCAGGAGTAGAAACATGAATGCTGCAATCTATTCCAGCTTTTTGTCTCAAGTTGAACCTAAAAGATTTGAAGAAGCAATAATGGATCCACAATGGACTGAAGCAATGCAAGAAGAGCTTAATCAGTTCAAGAGGTGCAAGGTTTGGGAACTTGTTCCTAAACCTAAAGACCACAATGTAATAGGAGTTAAGTGGATCTACAGGAATAAGATGGATGAACAAGGTGTCATCATTAAGAATAAAGCTAGACTGGTTGCTAAAGGATATAGGCAAGAAGAAGGTATTGATTTTGATCAAACCTTTGCTCCAGTAGCCAGACTGGAAGCCATAAGGATGTTCTTGGCCTATGCAACCTATCAAGGATTCAAGGTATACCAAATGGATGTCAAGTCAGCATTCCTAAATGGTAATTTGAAAGAAGAAGTCTATGTGGAGCAGCCTTCAGGTTTTGTTGATCCAACTCTACCTCATTATGTCTATAGACTTAGGAAAGCTTTATATGGGTTAAAGCAAGCCCCTAGGGCTTGGTATGAAACCCTATCTAGTTTCCTCATTGAGAACAAGTTCTCAAGGGGGAAAATAGATAAGACTCTATTCCTTAGGGAATCTAGAGGCAAAGTCATACTAGTCCAAATATATGTAGATGACATTATATTTGGGTCTACTGAAAGCAGCCTTTGCAAAAAGTTTGCAAAACTTATGCAAGGTCAGTTTGAAATGAGTAATATGGGAGAGCTGAAGTTTTTCTTGGGTCTCCAAGTTAAACAGACTGAGAGTGGTTTGTCCATTTGTCAGTCAAAGTTCACCCTAGAACTCATAAGGAAGTATGGTATGGATTCATCCAGTACCATGAAGACTCCTATGGGGTCAAGTATGTCTCTTAGCAAGGATGATGCAGGGAAACCTGTAGATGAAACCTTGTATAGAGGTATAGTTGGCTCCCTATTATACTTGACTGCTAGTAGACCAGACATCATGTATGCTACATGTGTTTGTGCAAGGTATCAAGCCTGCCCAAAAGAGTCTCACTTGACTGCAGTCAAGAGAATTTTGAGATATCTAAAGGGCACTCCCTATCTAGGCCTCTGGTACCCTAGGAATGGAGACTTTGATCTAACAGGTTATTCAGATGCAGACTTTGCAGGATGCAAAGAGGATAGAAAGAGCACTACTGGAACCTGTCAATTCCTAGGTGGAAGACTAATTTCATGGAGCAGCAAAAAGCAGACTAGTGTGGCAATCTCCACAGCTGAGTCAGAATATGTGGCTGCAGGAAGTTGCTGTGCTCAACTTCTGTGGATTCAACATCAGCTAGAGGACTATGGATTTCAAGTAAGTAGAACTCCACTTTTCTGTGATTCTACTAGTGCTATTTCAATAGCTAACAACCCTGTATCTCATAGTAGAACAAAACATATTGAAATTAAATATCACTTTCTTAGGGAGCATGTAGAAAGAAATGATATTGTACTTGAATATGTTAAAACAGATGAACAACTAGCTGATATGTATACTAAGCCCCTAGAAGAAGCTAAGTTCAATAGATTCAAAATTGAACTAGGAATGATAAACTTAGACTAAGTTTACAGAATAGAAAATTGGCTAAGTAAAAAGGTGTCGACACATAGACAAGTCTATGTCGACACAGAATAGTGGTGTCGACACTTCAGGAAAAAGGTGTCAACACATCTAGGAATGTGGTGTCGACACTTCAGAATGTTAGTGTCGAAACATGTCAAGTAGGTGTCGACACATCCAATATGGTGTCGACACTTATGTTTTACTCAGAATTTTCTAAGTAAAAGTCTCGATGATGTGTCGAGTTATGTTGTGTCGACACATAACCAAGTGTCGACACATAATATCTGTTGACTACACTTGTGTCGACACATGTGTGTCGAGACATTATAAGTCAGTGTCGACACTTATTGCCAGTGTCGACACATGTTGAGTTAGCTGTCCTGCCTGTTCATCTTCAAAATCAGAAAGGTATAAATAGGGTTCTGTCTTTGTTTATCGACACGCTTTCAAAGTTTCGAGACCAAAACTATTGTGTCGACACTTCTCTTTTCTAAAGACAAGTTCTCCAAACCCTAATGGCTCCTAAGCTTGAGGAGAACGTGAACGAGGGCTATGAGCTGGTGCGCGGCGCGTTTGACGACGCAGATCAAGAAATCCAATCGGTGATAACCCTAGTCGCCAATTCTGGACTAGAATACTTGGTTTCAGAACCAACAAAGATTTGGAAGAAGGAAGTTCTTGAATTCCTTAATGGAGCTGCTGTAGATGAATCTGGATACAGGATCAAATCCAGAGTTCATGGATCTAAGGTCAAGATTTCTCCAAAAAGTCTGAGGAAGGTACTCCAACTACCCAAGACTCAA
Organism: Platanthera guangdongensis; assembly: GCA_039583875.1. NCBI lineage: Eukaryota > Viridiplantae > Streptophyta > Magnoliopsida > Asparagales > Orchidaceae > Platanthera > Platanthera guangdongensis. The sequence continues at coordinate 84,320,032 of CM077152.1, read as the reverse complement.
GATGAAGAAGAAGTAACTGCTTCAAAGACCAGGGAAGCTTTAACCTGGTGTGGTCTTGATCCCAAGATGAAGATAGGCTCGGTATTCAACAGGAAAGGCATGAACAGTCAAGGAAAATTCATGTCTGAAATTGTGGGCAAGGTTATTCTCAGTAAGCCAGGAGGGCATGACAGGGTGTCTGCCTCTATGTTTGAAATTATGACCAGAATAATCTTTACTCTAAGAAGAGACTGGTCTCTAGTGGTTTTTGACAAGTTCAAGGAAAGCTTGAAGAAGCCCAATCTGGGCAGAATTATCAGTCTCTACCTAGCTAGTACAATACCAGAGGTCATGAGCAATGCTGCTGGAAGCAAGATCAACCACATGAGGAAGATGGACCAAAGGATATTTTCCAGATGGGACAGGGTGTTGTCCAAGGAAGTGGTAACCCCAGAGAAGCCAGTTACTGAGAAGGAGATTCCTCCTAAGAAGAAGAGAAAAACTGCTGCTGTGGCACAAGAGTCCTCCAGCAGTTCTGATAGTGAAGAACATGTTGTCTTCACTCCTGATGACCAAGAGGATGTGGCTGCAGAGAAGACCCCTGCTGCTGCAGATAATGCTGATATCCAGGGGGAGCCTCCAGTAGTAGAAGAACCATCTACTCTGGACAGTGAGCAAGCCACCATAATTATCCAAGAGGTACTCACTGACCTAAAAACTTTAGACTATATTATAGAAGATGCTAATTTGTCTGATGTCCATCAGCAAACTCAGCTAGACAGTCAAGTTCCAGATGTTGTTTTAGAAGACAAATCTGCTGAACAAGAAGTGGTACCTGAGTCAGTGGTTGAAGAGCAAAGACTGTCTCCAGCTCCATCTCCACCTGAATATACAATGGAGGATTTATTCCTAAATCTAGATCAAGAAGATTTTGATATGGAAAAGGATGCTGCTGCTGAAGATAAGAGTGTTGTTACTGAGGGGGAGCAACTGACAGTTCTGGAAGAGCCTATTAGGCTAGAAACTGAGCAAGCACCTGATGTGCAACCTGAGAAGCCTCAAAGCCCTAAGGACAGGGTTGATATTGCCAGCACTTCTGCCTATGAAGATGAGGAGAGTGCTAGGGCCAAGAAGAAAAAACTCTATGTCTTCAAAAGGAGAAGCCAGAGTTATAAAAAGGCCTTGCAATCCATTGCCCCACAGCCTATAGTTCAACAAGCTCCAACAGTTGATTATAGTGCTTTGATGATTGCCATGCAGATCAAGTTGGATGAGCAAAGGAAGGCAATAGAGGCTTATGTGGATGAAGGGCACAAGTCCCTACAGTTTGATCTTGCACAAGATATAAAATCTATAAGGTTTGAAATGAACCTGAACAAGAAGGAGATGACTGACTGCTTCCACAAGGGTGGGAATGCAGTAGTCTATTTGGCAACTCACCAGGAGAAGATCAAGGCTCAGGTAGATGATATAGCATTAAAGCAAGGATATGTGCTGGAGAATCAGTTAAGAATGAATGATAATTTGACTGCCTCCCATAATGCTATAGTCACTGAGTTGAAGAATAAGACTGCTGAACCTTCAATATCTACTGCTGCTGCTAAGGCTGACTTTGATAAGGTATTTCAAGCTGAGATTACTGCTGTCAAGATTCCCAGAAGGCCATCTCTGAACAGCTCACTAAGCTCAGACCTTACTTTAAAGAGGGAATCAGGTACTTGGCTACTTGTGTCGACACATGAAGAAGTTCAGTCTCGATACTTTGCTGACAGACAGAATTTCAAGAAGTGACTGGATGACTTGACAGCTGCCGTTACCAACCGGTCTACTGCAACTGTCAGAGCTGTCAGAAGTTTGTTAGAAACCGGATCAGCCGGTTACCATGGAGAAAGTCTATATAAAGACATTCTCCTTCAACAGAAGATTGATGATAGAAGAAAAATACTGATACAGATATAAAATAAAAGAAGTTGGAGAGAGAGAGCTCCATCTATTGAAGTGCAGTTGTTGAACCAGGCTGTTAAGAAGGATTCAGATTGTGATCTGAATATCAAGAAAGAAGCTGATTGAAGATCAACTTCATAGGAGATTCAACCCTACTGAGTTCAGATTCAAGAAGCTTTGAAGAAAGCTAAGAGTGGTTGTTCTCTGCCATCAGATTCTTCCAAGAATTGATCAAGAAGTCATCCATCTATTCTCTCTCTACCAGGGTGGTGGTTAAATACATTGTTAAATCTATTTTCTGTAGGATCTTTATAAGATCTGAGTTGTAAGCCTGTGTTTATAAAGACTGAGTGTAGGAGAGTATTTTCTCTGAGTGGTAGGCTTTGTTGAAGGCTGAGGTAGGGCTGTGAGCCCGAGTTGTAGGAGATTGTGATCTCTGAGTGTAGGCCTTGTAAAAGGCTGAGGTAGGGCAGTTTGCCTGAGCTGTAGGAGTGTGGACTCACTCTGAGTTGTAGGAGCCTTGTTGGATTCTGAGCTGTAAGATTTGAGGATCTGAGGTGAAGAGAAGAAGTTAGGCCGAATCTGGCACACTGCTAGATAGGCTAAGTGGGAAAGTGGATGTAGCAGACCTTGGGGAACCACTATAAAAACTGTGTGCACTCTGTGATTGTATAATTCTATGAATTCTGTGATGTGATAGCTGTAGAATTATCTGTTTATGAGTAATTAACTGATTAGATATTCTGCCTTAGAAGAAAAAGGAATTACACCTAATTATCCCCCCCCCCCTTAGGTGGTTAGGCACTAATTCTTTCAAGTGGTATCAGAGCCAGGTTCCTCAAAGTTAGAATTAACAGTTTGAGTGAGATCTGTAAGGCGGAATTAAGATCAAGAAGATGGGTTCAGGAGAAAACCATAAGGAACTTGGTTCAATGAAATTGCCCATCTGTAGGAAAGAGATATTTGGAATATGGAAGGAAAGGGTCAGATTGTTTATGGAGGCATCTGATCCTAGAATCTACATAACAGTTAAGGAAGGGACATATGTTCCCATGAAGATTTCTGTTCTTGATGCCAATCAAAGAATTCCAAAGGATTTTTCAGAGATGACTAAGGATGAAATCATCTTGGCTACAATGGATAAAAGAGCCCAGAATATTATTGTAAGTGCCATTGATGATTCAACATTCCAGAATCTAATTCATTGCAAAACCTCCAAGGAAATGTAGGACACATTGATAGTCTACATGGAGGGTTCTGAAGAGGTTAGGCAAGATAGAAAATCTATGCCTAATCAAGAATATGAGAGTTTCAGACAAGCCAAGTCTGAAAGTATTACTGAATGCTATAAGAAGTTCTATAGGATAGTCAATGAACTAATGTCTTATGGAAGAGTTTTTAGTACTTATGAGTTAAATGATAAATTCCTTATGTCTTTGACTAAGGATTGGGATACAAAAATCTGTGTCATAAGGGAAGCGGCCAGACTGGCAGAGATTTCTCCTCCAACACTATTTGGAAAATTGCTGTCATATGAGATGCAGCTATTAGCTAGAAAGGAGGAAGAGGAAAACACAAAGGGTGACTATAAAGAAAAGTCAGTGGCTTTCAAGGTTGAAGCTACAAGGAAGAATAGGAAAAAGTCTCCATCTTTTCCTAAGAGAGATGCAGAAATTATCTCAGAAAATTCAGATAATCCCAGTTCAGATAGCAGCAATTCAGATGAAGACTTTGCAGCATTTACAAGGCAGTTCTAGAGATTCTTGGAGAAGAAACATTGGAAATCTAAGCCTTCTACATCATAGTCCAGGGATGACTATTATCAGAAGGGGAAATATTCCAGGAATGGGACAAAGCCTGACAAGTCAACTTCATCCAAGATTATATGTTATTGCTGAAACAAAGCTTGACATGTTGTTGCTGACTGTCCAGATAAAAGGAAGGAGTCTGCTAATAGAAAGAAGTCACAGCACAAGAGCAAGAAGTAGAAATCCTTGGTTGCTGAGAAAGAGAAAAGCTTGACAGATCAATCAACTTCAGAGTCAGAATCTGAGGCTGAGGCATATATTGGTCTATTTGCAGAAGAAGAGGATGAGTTCATGCAATTGCTAGACTCTATATATGAGCAGGAAGACCATCAGTGCAAAGGATTGATGGCAGTGTCTGAAGAAGACCAGTGTCAGGATCAGCCTGGCCCCAGTAAGGTAAAATGTGTATCTGTAGATTCTGATTATTTCACTGGTTCAGAATCAGAAGCATATCCATCAAGAGATGAAGATGGGTCTAAATCTGAAGGAGATATTCATCAGTTAATAGATGAATATGGAGATTTATTGCAGGCACTTAAGAGAAGCAAAAGCCTGGCCAAACATCAGGCTAAGGAAATTGCAGCTCTTAAGTTGGCTGCATCTGATTCAGAGAAGTTGCTGGATCAGAAGTTGAATGAGATAGCCAGACTAAAAAACATTACTGTTATTCAGATGGGTACTATCACATTTAAAAATGATCAAATTAAAAGTCTGGAGAATAGAATTCAGAAAGAAAAGGAGATAGTGGCTAGTTTTTCTAAGCCAAAATTTATATTACCCTTGATTGATGAGTTTGTGTCTCAAAAGGGTAAGGCTAGATTAGGGTTTAAGAGAACTGCATGGACTGCTAAGTCCAATTCTAGAGGCAAAGGCCCAGCACAAAACGACAGACCTGCTGCAAATATTACAGCTAAGATTGCACCTAAAAAGAGGTACAATAAGTTTGAGTGCTGGTGCTGTGGCAAGATAGGCCACTATGCCTTAGACTGTTGGAACAATACCAGTGTTAAGGAGAGTAGCAGTCTGCCTGTTAGAAGAGCTGCAGGCAGATTTGTTAAGTTTCAGACTAACTTGACCAAGGACCCAAAAGTTATTTGGGTTCTAAGGTTATGTAATTTTTGTTGCAGGTAAGTCCAAGTTGTCATGCCCCTTTATGGTACTTGGACAGTGGATATTCCAGGCATATGACTGGAACAAGCGGATTGCTGAAGGACTACTCACCTATGCTGAATGGGCCTAAAGTAATCTTTGGTGGTTCTGAAAAGGGAGTCATCAAAGGTTTTGGTAATATTTTTAATAACTCCATTACAATCACTCAAGTGACCTATGTAAAGGGTTTGAAACACAACCTAAATAGCATAAGTCAGCTGAGTGATTTAGGTTATGACATTTCATTTGTCAAGAATGGTTGTCATATCAAGAGGTCAAGTGATCAAGAGGTCATGTTGACTGGATATAGAAAAAGAAATGTATATTGCCTAGACTTTGTGTGTGAGAATAAGAATTCTCGTATATATATTGTGGCTGAAGAGAAAGTCTCTCATCGTGTCAAATGGCACAAGTGGCTAGCCCATCTTAACTACAAGACAATTGGCCAACTCTTTAGCAAAGAGTTAGTGAGGAATGGTCTGCAAGTTTAGTGTTATAAGGATGGAATATGTTCAGCTTGTCAAAAATGCAAGCAAACTAGATCCTCCTTTCATAGCCTTGAAACTAAGGATTCAGTGAGGTGCTTGTACCTCTTGCATATGGATTTATTTGGTCCTATGCCAGTTCAGAGCCTAGGTAGGAAGGTCTACACTTTTGTGGTTGTAGATGACTATTCTAGATTCTCATGGGTATTCTTTCTGAGACAGAAATCTGAAACCCCAAAGCTCTTCTACAATTTTGTCAAACAAATTCAGAATGAATTAGATAGTTTAGTGGTCAAAATCAGAAGTGACCATGGAGCTGAATTCCAATCTGAAAGTATGACAAGGCTGTGTGAAGAATTTGGGATTCTTCAGGAATTCTCCTCACCTAGAACACCTCAGCAAAATGGCATTGCTGAGAGAAAGAATTGGACATTGATTGAGGCTGGAAGAACTCTATTGAGTGACACTACTCTCCCAGAATATTTCTGGGCTGAGGCAGTTAACACTGCATGTCATGTGCTCAATAGGGCTTCCATCACCAAAAGCCACAAAAAGACACCCTATGAGATTGTGAAAGGCAAAAAACCAAACTTATCCTATTTTAGGATCTTTGGTTGCAAGTGTTATGTACTTAACAATGGAAAATCTCAACTTTCTAAGTTTGCTGCCAAATCCCAAGATGGGATATTTGTTGGGTACAACAATAATAGTAAGGCCTATAGGGTCTACAACTTGGCTACTCAAGTTGTAGAAGAGTCAGTTCATGTCATCTTTGATGAAACTAGACTTATTAACAGTGAGTTGCGAAGTAGTTCTTGTAGTTCTCCAGGTATACAGCAAAATATGGATCAGCTTACTATCAGAGAAGATCCAACTACAAAGCAGGATGTGGAAAATGGTAGTTGCTGTACAGGGGGAGTACAAGACACTTAGGATGCTGAAGAAGAACATGAGGTGCAGCATGAAGAAGAGATTGGAGAAGATCAAACTGCTGATAAATTACCTACAGCAGTTAGACAGTTGAAAGATCATCCTGCACACCAGATCATTGGTGATCTAAGACAAGGAGTACAAACAAGGAGCGGGAACTTGAACACAGTTCTTTGCTCTAGCTTCTTATCTCAAGTGGAACCCAAGAGATTTGAAGAAGCAATTGAGGACACATACTGGATTGATGCCATGCAGGAGGAGTTAAATCAATTCAGAAGATGCAAGGTCTGGGATTTGGTTCCAAAACCAAAGGGCCACAATGTCATAGGGACAAAGTGGATATATAGGAACAAGCTTGATGAGAGTGGGATCATAGTGAAGAATAAGGCAAGAGTAGTTGCCAAAGGATACAGATAGGAGGAGGGCATTGACTTTGATCAGACCTTTGCTCCAGTGGCTAGATTGGAAGCTATCAGACTATTCCTAGCCTATGAAGTATATCAAGGCTTCAAAGTGTTCCATATGGATGTTAAGTCTGCCTTCTTAAATGGAGACTTAAAAGAGGAGGTCTATATAGAGCAGCCCTCAGGTTTTGTTGATCCACTCAATCCTGCTTATGTTTATAGACTTAGGAAAGCTTTGTATAGGTTGAAACAAGTCCCAAGGGCTTGGTATGAAACCCTATCAACTTTCCTCATTGAGAACAAATTCTCAAGGGGGAAAATAGATAAGACACTATTCCTTAGGTAATCCAAAGGAAAGATAATCCTAGTCCAAATATATGTTGATGACATAATATTTGGTTCTACTGAAAGTATCCTTTGTATAAAGTTTGCAAAACTTATGCAAGGGAAATTTGAAATGAGTAGTATGGGAGAACTTAAGTTCTTCTTGGGTCTCCAAGTAAGACAGACTGAAGATGGCTTGTCCATATCACAGTCTAAGTTCACCCTGGAGTTAATTAAAAAGTATGGTATGGAGTCATCCACTACCATGAGAACTCCAATGGGGACAGGTGTATCTCTTAGCAAAGATGATGCAGGGAAACCTGTAGATGAAACTTTGTATAGAGAAATAGTTGGCTCCCTCCTATATCTGACTGCTAGTAGACCATATATCATGTATGCTACATGTGTCTGTGCTAGGTACCAATCCTGCCCTAAAGAATCTCATCTTACTGCAGTCAAAAGGATTTTGAGATATCTTAAGGGCACACCTAATCTAGTCCTTTGGTATTCCAGGGATAGAGATTTTCTACTAATGGGGTATTCAGATGCAGACTTTGCAGGTTGCAAAGTAGATAGGAAAAGTACAACATGCACCTGTCAATTTCTAGGAGGAAGGCTGGTGTCTTAGAGCTGTAAGAAGCAGACCAGTGTGGCAATATCCACAGCTGAGTCTGAGTATGTTGCTGATGGAAGCTGCTGTGCACAGCTATTATGGATACAGCATCAGTTAGAAGACTATGGTATTCAAGTAAGTGGAACTCCATTGTTATGTGATTCTACTAGTGCTATTTCTATTGCTCACAATCTTGTTTCTCATAGTAGAACAAAGCATATAAACATAAGATACCATTTTCTTAGAGACCATGTAGAGAAAGAAGATATCTCTTTAGAATTTGTTAGTACAGATTTACAACTAGCAGACATGTTTACTAAGCCTTTAGATGAAACTAAATTCAACAATTTCAAAATTGAAATAGGTATGTTGAACATAAGTTAGTTTATAAAATTTGGCTAAGTAAAATTGTATCGACATCAGAAGTTGTTTGTGTCGACACATAGTAGTTAGTGTCGACATTCCAGGAAAATGGTGTCGACACATCTAAAAAATCGGTGTCGACACTTCAGAGAAGTGGTGTCGACACATTTAGAAGTAGTGTCGACACTTAGAGTAAACACGCAGATTCATCGACCTCAGATCGTCGAACTCGACAAAGTCAAATAAAATTGATGTCGAGTCATTCGAAGTCTGTGTCGACACTTTTCAACAGTATCGACACATTAAGAGATTGTTGACACGAATTTTGACCTTCATTACTTAGAAAGGTATAAATAGGTCAACACTATATTTTGTCGACACATTCTCCATATTTTCGAGACCAAAACCCTGTGTCGACAACTTCTCTCTTCTTAATCCAAGCTTTCACTCAACCCTAATGGCGCCAAAGCTAGAAGATAATATCAATGAAGGTTATGAGCTGGTACGCAACGCCTTTGATCATGCGGAACCTGAAATTAAAGTCGTAGTAACCCTAATTGCTGAGAATGGGTTAGAATTTTTGGTATTTGAACCAACAAAGATTTGGAAGAAAGAAATGCTGGATTTCTATGGCGCTGCCTCTATAGATTCAACTAGACTTAAGATCAAATCTATAGTTCATGGTGCTAAAGTTAAACTAACTTTGAAGAGCTTGAGGAAAACTCTTCAACTACCAAGAATTCAAGAAGAAGTAGAAGTTACCTCATCCAAGACAAGGGAAGCACTTCAATGGTGTGGATTGGATCCCACCATGAAGATTGGATCCTCAATGAATAGAAAAGGAATGAATCAGCAAGGCAAATTCCTTTCAGAAATAGTTGGCAAAGTCATACTCTGCAATCCAGGAGGCATGATAGGATATCATCCTATATGTTCAGTCTAATGACCAGGATCATCTACAGCCTAACTACAGATTGGTCATTAGTAATTTTTGAAAAGAGTAAGGAAAGTCTTAAGAAGCCAAATCTGGGAAGAATTATGAGTCTGTAATTGGCTAGAACAATTCCTGAAGTAATGGAACAAACTGTGGGTTCAAAGATTAACCATATGAGGAGAATGGACATAAGGATCATCTCCAGATGGGAAAGGGTTCTAACAAAGTACTTGCCTGATGAGGAAAGGCAAGAGATTCCTGAAAAATCTACAGCACAAGATACTCCTGCACAAGGTATTGCAGATAGTGCTCAGGTGCAGGGGGAGCCTCATGTTGAGGAAGAGCCAATACACTTGGAAAGTGATATTGCTACACAAACTATACTTGAGGTAATACATGAGGTTAATCAATCAATTCTTAATGATAAGGATGAAATTATAACTGAATCCTTGATTGATGTTGACCAGCCAACTCAACTACCCAGTCAAGCACAAGATGTTATTATGGAGGATACATCTGCTACTGATCATGCTCCAGAGATAAGAGTATCTCCAGTCCCTACTCAATAAGAATTCACCCTTGAAGAGTTGTTTCCCGATTTAGTACAAGCAAGAACTGAGGGGGAGCAACCTGTATTTGAGGGGGAGAAAGCAGACTTTGAGGGGGAGCAAATCAACATTGAGGAAGAGAAAGTGAGTACTGTGGGGGAGGAGCAAGGGACTCAGGGGGAGCTACCTAGGACTGCATAGGAATTGCCTCCTAGTCCTAAGGATAGAGTTGAAATAGCCAGTACCTCAGCTTCTGAAGATGAAGCAGCAATACAAGCTAAGAAAAGAAAGCTAATGGTATTAAAAAGAATGAGCCAGAGCTATAAGAGGGCTTTACAAACTACTCCACAATTGCCCTAGCTACAGATTATAGCTCCTTATTAGTCTCATTGCAAGTAAAGCTAGATGAACAGAGGATAGCCATGGAGAAATATATGGATGAGACCCATAAAGGTCTGCAACTCTCCTTGGCTACAGATATTAAATTAATAAGATTTGAAGTTAATCAGAATAAGAAGGAGATGACAGATTGCTTTCACAAAGGAGGCAATGCTGTGGTTTTCCTAGCAACACATCAGGAGAAAATCAAGACTCAAGTTGATGATATAGCTGTCAAGCAAGGCTATGTCCTAGAGAATCAACTTAGAATGAATGATAATCTGACTGAATCACATAATGTGATTGTTACAGAACTGAAGAATGTTGCAACTGCCCAGACTGAAGCAAGGACTAATACTAAGGCAGATTTTGACAAGCAATTACAAGAAGGACTTGCTGCTGTCCAAACAGCTATTCAGGATTCTCAAAATGAAAATTTTTGCACAGCTACTGAAGTTAAAGTCTTTTTATAAAGCTGGTGTAAATTTTCTTGATGAACAGATCAGATTTCAAAAATATGACCTCAGGGATCATATTGCCAGAGAAGTCATAAAGGGAGAGAGAGTGTTAGTCAAAGCTGGCTCTGATCATGCTAAATGGATTTCTAATAACATCAGAGCCACCCTTGGATATCCACCCATCTGTGATGATGATAATGTGGCTAAGTCAGGTATACACCCTGCTTATTTTGGAGGTGATCAAGCTGAAGTTGCTCAGGTTATTTATCCTCCATCAGATTTTGACATGATTCACCAAGAAGTACAATCTATGTAAAGCCCTCCAGAAGGTGCTAATATTATCCTTGAGAAAATAGACATGCCAGTGTCAGAGGCAGTTTTGAACAAAGAGCAAGAAGCTCTATTGTCTAAGAAAAGTTTCACAGAACAGGCTGAGTTGAAGCCTGATTTTGAGCAGTGGAGTCCTACTTCTAGGAATATTATTCTGACTTCCTGGAAAGCTGTAAAGAACCAGACCCATGATAGGGGCAAATGGTACACAGAACAAGAATGGCAAAAGCATGAAGCTAGACAAGAAGCCATAATTCAATATAGAAGAAAGGCTAAAGCTGGGAAGCTACCGCCTAATGCTCAGGAGCCTAGCAAATATTTCCCTAAGCCTTTTCATTATTTTGAAAGACAAAGAATAAGGGCTGAAGAGTAAAAGAAGAAAGATCTAAAGGGCAAGAATCCTGCTGATGATACTGATGCTCCAGTACAAGCCAAGATCCAATCAGGTAAAGGCATAGTTATCAAGGAGCCAGATCAGCTTTAGATTAGATTTACTTAATTTTACAACTTTGTAATCCTTAGTGTTGAAATCTATGTAAACTTTTGATTAGAAACTTTTGTAAGTTGAAACAAAACAATAATTAATGCTCATTCTGGTTGCATTATTATTCTGTGATGAATTGTTATATATGTTTTATTTTAAAAGTTACCCTGTCATATAATGTTGTTATACATCATAATGTGTATTTGTTATGAATGTTGTATATCATTGACTAAGGGTTATGACTTCTCCAAATAGGGGGAGATTATTGGGTACATTGGAAAATGTGTACCAGATTTGAAGAAGCCTCACCTTACTCAATGATATGCATCAAGGTGTATTTGATGTTCTTTTGAGTTTATATGTGTAGGTTAAGAAAATGCAAGAATGCAGAAAAGTTTCTAAGTTCATGTGTCGACACTAGGAGAAGCTGTGTCGACACTTATGAAGGCTTGTGTCGACACTGGAGAAAAGCTGTGTCGACACACGGAATAGAAAAACTACCCGGGTCTTTAATTTTCTTGGGTAAACTGTTTGTCAAGACCGCCAAGCACTCGGCATTTAATGTGACATGCGAAAGGTTCTCTAACTTCCTCTTGTTGGTCAGGAGGTCCTTAAGATACTTAGCGTACATCGGCATCTGGGATATCGCTTCGTGAATGGGAATATTTATGTGGATTTGTTTAAACATTTCTAAGAACCGTGTGTATTAATCATCCTGACATTGTTTATTAAGTTCAAAAGGGTATGGCGGGGTTGGATTATTTTTAAAGGTGGGTGGTGGAGTGAGTTCTTTTTCTAAAATAGGGGTGGTAACTTCTTCGGCAGTGGGTGGAATTTTTAAAACGGGAGAGGAGCTTTGATTTTTTAAAGCGGGAGTGGATCTTGCCTCGGGCTCTTCACGTACCACACCGGGAACTTGCTTCCCACTCCGAAGAGTTATAGCTTTCGCTTGCCCTCTCAGGTTGGGCTCGGTATTAGAAGGAAGAGACCCTACGGGTCGCTTAGAAATTAGTTTTGCGAGTTGTCCTACTTGATTTTCTAAACTTTTTACGGACCCGGTTAAGGTTCTTATAGTAGCGTCATTTGTGGTGATATATTTAGAAAGTAACTCCTCCAAGCTTGGAGGTTTTGGAAAGTTTTGAAGAGGTGGAGGCGGTGCAGAAAAATCATTTTGAGGTGGTGGGCGCATTACATTTGAAGGATTACTCCACCAAAAATTCGGGTTATTTCTTAATGCAGGATTATATCTATTCGGAAAATTAAAACCAGGAGGATGAAAATTCGCAGCAGAAAAATTATTAAAAGCATTTCTAGGCATATTATTATTAACAAAATCTAATTGTTCTGGAGCTGGAGTTGCAGATTCCCATACCTGAGGGGCGGAGGCAGCAGTCATCTCCGTAATTTTTTTTCTTAATATTTCAACTTACAAAGTGAGCTGGGTGACGTTGTCCACTTCAAAGATACCTGCAGGTTTGTTAGGGCGGGACCTAGGCTCATTCCACTAGTAAGTGTTCATGGCCATGTCCTCAAAAAGCTCAAGAGCTGCTTCCGGGGTCTTATGGTTTAAATTACCGCCAGAAGCTGCGTCTATCATTTGCTTTGTACTTTGATTTAGCTCGTTATAAAACTTCTGCACCTGTAACCATACAGGCAGAGCGTGGTGTGTGCATCGTCTTAATAATTCTTTAAATCTTTCCCAAGTTTCATAAAGGGTTTCAGAATTTATTTGTCCAAAGGCAGAAATGTCGTTCCTAAGTTTTGTGATTTTAGCTGGCGGAAAATACCTCGCCAAAAATTTTTCAGTTAATTGAGTCCAGGTTGTGATGCTATTCTTAGGTAGAGTGTTCAGCCACTACTTAGCCTTAGTTCTAAGGGAGAAAGGAAATAATCTTTGCCTAATAGCATCGTTTGTGACACCATTTATCTTGAAGGTGTCACAAATCTCAAGAAAGCTTTCTATATGTGCGTTCGGATCTTCATCTTGAAGTCCGTCAAATTGCACATACTGCTGCACCATTTGAATTATGCTAGGCTTCAGTTCGAAGTTATTATTTGTTATCGCATGACGAACTATTCTAGATTCTGTGCCCTCGAGATTCGGCCGTGCATAATAAGACATATGACTTTGCACGGCTTCCTCTACGTTGGGTTCTTCCATTCTTAAAGTAGAGAATGACTCGAAATCCTCAACCGGTATTTGAAGAGTAGGGCCTTGAAATCGCGATCTTCTCCGAAGAGTACGCTCAATTTCGTGGTCCAGCTCCAAAATAAACGACAGACTCCCGCGGGTCATGCACTAAAAGAAGAGAAGAGAAGAAAGAGAACTAAAAAAACTAGAAAAATAGAGATACTAAATTTTTGAAATAGAATTTTTTTAAAAAAATTTTAACTCCCGAACTTCCCAAGGACTACCACGCAAAGGGATCACAAGGTACTAGACACGATAGCGGTACTTAAAACCGCTTTGCCCTTTTAGAGAGATTTAGGTGGTGTAGAAAAATTGTGAAGCGGGTTTATATTAAGAGCGGTAATAAAAATTTTTGATTTTACATTTTCTTTTTTAGAAGGAGGATGAGAAAGAGAAATGATAAAATTAATAGGTTCGTGTTTTCAATTTATCAATGAAAGTTGCTCCCCGGTAGCGGCGCCAAAAACTTGATGGCCAACTATTCGTTTAAGAAAAGAGAGCAGCCGAACTAGAAATCCAACTAGGCAAGTATACATATCGAACTGTAGCAAGGGGACACAAGTGTCGTATTAAAATTTGGGAACTATTGATTATGCTTACACACACGAAGACTATTATTTTATCGACAGAAAACTTGGGGTTTAAAGAAATCTAAATGCACTAAATGAAATATTACATAAGAACGAGGGCTAATTGCATAACAAGGTAAAGAAAGCATAAAATAAACAATTACACTAGAAGGTTAGAACAATGAGATGGAAATGCACTCAATCAAGAATCACTTCGGCAAGAGTCGATTAAAAACACGATAAATAAACGTAAGCTTGATAGGGTAAAGTTCCTTGACCGTGGAGGTTCCATAAACATGCACACGCTTCTCTCGAAGATGTGCCCACCTGAGTTTAGGAAGGTCCGACCGACTTTCACCAAAATCGGAGGCCTAAAACATGCCTTACGCGGTGAACCCCACTATTGGATTTTACTCCAATCCAGGATATTTGGACATCTGCCTCTCTCGAGTGGTGCGTACAACTCCCTTAACTCTTGAGTGCTCACTTCATTCTATCGGCCTCTCGGCTAGCCAAGAATGAAAGCAAAGGTAGAGAATATATATCGATGATATATCTCCAACCCATGATAAATCAAGAGTAATTCAAGGCTAAACCCTAAAAGAAAAGGTAAACTCAAAGCATCATAACTTAATCACTTGAACCTCGGATCATCAAGATCAAGTACAAGGAGTATTAGTTAATCATGGTGAAGTGGAGGAGGGGGGATGAGTAGTGAAGCATAAAGAACACAAAGTAGAAAGGGAAGAGTTAAGAGCACTTTTATTAATATTAAAGAGAGCTACACTTGGAAATTGAAGAGTACAATTGCATGAAAATGGAATCCTATTCTGGCCCAACAATTAGCAACTAAAGCATTTGCAAGAAAAGCTAATACAATAGCTTAAACTAAACTTGAATTGAACTAAACTAAACTAATAAAGAGAGAGAGAGAGAGAGAAGAAACATGAAAAACTTCAGGAAATAAAAGGGCAGCACTTCCTTACACACTCCAGAAAACTATATGGACTCAAGGGGAGGGGGCTTAATTTATAGAATTTCAAGAGAAGGTGACACGACCAGCAGCACGGCCGTGTTGGTGGTCGTGTCCCGTCTGGATGACTTCAGGCTTTGGTTTTGGCGGAAATAATCATTGCAACGCCGACTGTCGGGCACGTCCATGCTGACACGGCCAACGACACGGTCGTGTTGGTGGTCGTGTGCACTGCGGTTGATAGGCTTTGTCTGGGGGGGGCGCATTAATGGCGGGTTGCATGCGCTGAGGAGGTGGCGACATGCCTGGCGACACAGCCGTGTGGGTGGCCATGTCCACTATGGAAATTCTTGACTCCTGGTGACACGGTCCAAGTTGATACGGCCAGCTTGACACGGCCAGAGACACGGCCCGTGACCCGGCCGTGTCGGAGGCCATGTCCTTGTCAGGATGAAACTGGACTTTCCTCTGGTGGTTGAATATTTGGGAATAGGTGACACACACAATGACACGGCCGTGTTGGAGGCCGTGTTAGCTCATTTTGGGTGAAATTCGAGAAAAACTGCAAAAGAGCACAAAAACATTAGTGACATAAATAAATACGAAAGGAGGGGGACATATAAGCTAAAAAAGACAAGATTTTCACAATAAAGACCTAATCAAAACTCTTATAGTTTAAATACAAAACTAACTATATGTAGAAGTTGAAGAAGATTCTTTATATTTGATGGTTGTTCTTCTTCAGTGTTCAGAAAGAATAAAGAGAAAACATAATGTTTTCAGCACAGAGAAGAAGCAGATATTCTTTAGTATGTTTATGTATCTCTTCTCTATATATCATTACATGCTCTATCGTCTGAAAGAAAATTTTCTCTTATATATTCTGCTTTCAAATTCTCCTTCTTGAATTTTGAATTCCAAGCATTAATTGCTGATTTATCTAGGAAATGAAACGGCTGGAATATTTGACTCTTTAATGTGTTTCCCCAACTGTCCTAATAAAAATAAGCAAGTAATTAACTCTGAGGAAGACCATAATTAATGCTGCCAATAACGGCTATACTCAGGAGAATATGAACAATAATTACTCAGGAAATCACTGCTAAATAATATAATAAATAAGGACAGAAATAAGGAAACTTTTAAGTCTGGCTCGAGACAGAATTTATCGAGCTCTGAACAGAATTCGTCGACTGGAGTTCCAAGTTCGTCGAGCTGATAATTCATGTTCTTCAACCTTAGCTCAGCAAACTGCATTCTGGAAATAACTTGCCAAATCTGTGTTCTACGTTCGTCGAGCAGAGAATCTGTCTAAATGAAGAGATCGTCGACCTGAGCTCGAATATCATCGAGCAAAACTCAGAGGAATAACTCTAAGTTCGTCGATCTGCGATTGACGATCGTCGAGCTGAGTTAGAAGAATTTTGAACTAATAATTTTGAACTCAGAATTCTTCTAAGTCTGAGTCTAATAAAGTCCTCTGCAGGCTTGTCCATGAAGGTTGAACCTAATGACTAGCCTAAACTCTAGGACTCATAGACTTGACCCTGGCTATACAATGTGGGTCAAACTCATCCTAATTAGTGAACCTATCCCAAATCCAAACTAGGGATCCAACATTGTTGTTTATTCAACATCCACTTCAGTGGATTCATCTTCATTGTCTTCATTTATATGTGAAGATGGATGTGTAACAATCTTATTTGTGAGGGTCAACTCATCCAACTTCTCACACAAGTGTGGTACCTGCAAAGTTTCACTGGTAGAAGGATTCTTCTCTTTATAAGACATGTTAGTTTCATCAAATGATATATGTACAGTCTCTTCCATTTTCAAAGTAGATTTATTATATACCCTATATGTCTTACTGACTTTGGAATATCCTAGAAAAATTCCCATTGCAACTTTGGCTTCAAACTTTTTAAGATATTTTTTATTATTGTTACGAATGTAGCATAAACAACCAAAAATTCTAAAGTAATCTACTTTGGGTTGCTTCCCTTTTGGTAATTTATAGGGATTCTTGCCCTTAAGCTTATGTATCAGACTCCTATTCAGTACATAATTTATTGTGCTTACATCCTCTGCCCAAAAGGATAGTGGCAAGTAAGCATCTGCAAGTAATGTGCCTGCAGCTTCAATTAGGGTCCTGTTTTTCTTTTCAGCTATCCCATTTTGTTGAGGAGTTCTAGGAACAGAGAAACACTGCCTAATACCTTCCATCTCACAGAATTCTTGCATGGGAAGAGACTCTAACTCAGTACCATGATCACTTTTGATCAATTCAACTGGAGTAGAATACTCAATCTTTATGCTCTTAAGATAGTCTATAAGAAATTTAAAATTATCAGACTTATTCCTCAAGAAGAACACCCAAGTGAAACTTGAGAAGTCATCTACAATCACCAAGGTGTAAGATTTCCCTCCTAGGCTCTGTATAGCAATGGGTCCAAAAAGATCCATGTGGAGCAAATACAGAATCCTAGGTGAATCACTCTTATTAATGGTTTTAAAACTATTTTTTGTTTGCTTGCCTAATTGACAAGCCCTATACAGGCTTTCCTTCTTGTATGGGTAAGAAGGCAATCCTCTTATAAGGTTGTCCCTAGATAATTTAGCAATGTTCTTTAAGTTAACATATCCTAATCTCTTATACCACAGTTCATTATTATTACTAACCTGGTTGAATATGCATATCTCAGACCTAGCAGTCTTAAAATTTATTATGTAAATATTTTCTATTCTAGTTCCAATTAAAACTACTTTATTTTCTATAGAAGTGATAAAGCAAGAAGAGTTATTAAATGATACCTGAAACCCTTCATCACATAATTGACTTATGGAGATTAGGTTGTGCTTAAGTCCACTTACATAAGCCACCTTTTTGAAAGTGACAGCTCCAATATTTACTTTCCCATAGCCTTTAGTCTGGACACAGTTGGAGTCACCAAAGATCACTTTTGGACCTAGCATGGACTTATAGTTGGTTAGATTTTCCTTGCTGCCATCCATGTGCCTTGAGCAGCCACTATCCAAGTACCATTATTACTCTATGGTAGGATAGTCTTTCACATGCATTTAGCCATATTAGATGTTCTTGACCCAAGTTACCTTGGGTCCTTGATACTTTTCATAGTTAAAACTGGAAATATAAGAATATTCAGGTTGTTTATACCCTAGGGGATGATATCCTCTTGGTGGTATTGTAACACCCCCTATCCGTCGCATAGCATATAGCAGTAGGTCCGGCCGGGGCCCGAAGCCATATAACACAGACAGACCAGGTGGTTACTCAATGGAAACCATCCAACCAATCATAACGTCCTACACAGAGCATTCTAGCGGAAGCAGTTTAAGTTGTAATAAAGAACCCAGCACAAAGAGCACGAATTTCCACTACATAAAACAACTAGGAATGTTGTACATACACGAGTACAAGCCTTAAGGACTTACAAAATGGTTTACTTCAATATTACATGATTTACAAACCACGGCACGCAGGCCGGTCATACATGAGTAAAAGCAGTAAACACTCCAATTAGGGCTTCGAGGGCCGGCTTCGCAATTTGGGTTTTAGCACTCTATTGACCGCTTGGTCCAGCAGCACCTGCAAGCAACAAAACCACCGCACGGTGGCAAACACAGCAACGGTCAACAATGCTGACCAAATTATAACGATCCCGCCCCTAACTCGGGGCGGCGATGCTCCTTCCCTGCATTTTTATTAGCATAACCAAGCAGTATATAAATACATTGCATCATAGGCATTGGCATGCATGGCCACACACCCCGTGCTCTCAGGGCACATTCTCGGTGATCGCAGTCGAAGTCGCTAACTCACCACCATCTCCAAAACGGTAATATCTCGTGAGCAATTTGGTCTTTAGGCAAATGTTACGACAAAGTTAATATCATCAACAGTTTATGTCACGACAAAGTTAATGTCATCGACAGCCTATGTCATGACAAAGTTAATGTCATCGACAACAAGACCCGGCCTCTATGCCCGCGGCATAAAGTAGGAACGGTTCCACTCAACCAGTTGCTCACTTGCCACGACACTTTTGGTATCATCGGCACGAGTTAGGTTTCCCTGAAGCCCGTGAATCGAACGTACAATAATACATAACCCAAGTATGTAAAAGTTGGCTCCAAGGCCCACAAGTTGGCAAGATCACGGATCCGCCCATTTTTCCGGGTGCACCTTTGGGTTAATACCCAAGGCTCCCTGTTGCAATCTACCACGTAGAAAATCCGAAAAACAAACAATCGCACGGAGTCTTCTCCGGTATTTATGCAATGCAACATCATCGATCCAGACCAACATGTCCGGGTAGGCTTCACACATCATGCCTATGTCCGTTCTTGAATACGGACTCTAACAACGGGGACTTTACATATCTACCCGAAGGAACGCCTCCAACTCAACGCAAACCCACGAGAGCGGGCTTCCTATGCAAAGAATGAGAGCTTCACATGCTCAAGTAGAGGATCATTACCCTAGCATTATTTCTTGGCGCCATGGAAAAGTAAGCGGATGAAAAGCACCGCACTCTCTTTGCCTCCGTAGATCCGAAGTCGGCTCGCGATTTGGAGCTTCAAAGCTCCTCCAATGGCCGGAACTAGCTTCTTCTTCCTCCTTTGGCTCTCCCATCTCTCTACACTTTAGAAAGATAACCTCTCAAGTGAAATGAGGGTTTCTAGGGTCCAATCCCGTGTATAGCTCATCAGGAACAACCCCCAGCCGTTGGATCCCCAATTAAATAAACGAACGGCCTTAATTCGGGCCTGAAATGTACAATCTGGACCGAACACGGCCTGGCACACGCCTGTGTCCAGGGTTGTATCCCTCATTCGCTGCCAAAATCGACGCACCTGGAACAACAAATGGGCATCGAACATGCCCGTGTTCGACCTGACACGCCCGTGTTCCACCTGACACGGCCGTGTGGTCGGCCGTGTGCCCCCATCGATTTATCCCGAAAACAACCCGAGAACAACACGGGTTCTTGGACACGCCCGTGTCCTAACCTGTGTCAACTCGAACACGCATGGACTCCAGGCCGTGTTCACGGTCTAGACACTTCATCGAGCGAAGTTCGTCGACCTCACGATACAGCCTTGGACACGCCCGTGTCCTAGGCCGTGTGCCTTGTCTCGACACTCGTCGAGCAAAATTCGTCGACTCCCCGGGACGAGTGTCGACATGGGCTCGACATGCCCTGAGACACGCCCGTGTATCGGGCTGTGTGCCCTGTCTCGACACTTCGTCGAGCGCACAATGTCGACTTCGCGGGCTGAGTGTCGACACGTGCTCGACACGCCCTAAGATGCGCCCATGTCTCAGGCTGTTTGCCCTGTCTCGACACAATGTCGAGTGAAATTCGTCGAACTCTCTACCAAATCGTCGACACAAGCCTGACACGCCCTGGGACACACCCGTATCCCAGGCCGTGTGCCTCCTAGCAGAACCCAAAACTGGCCCAAAACGTCCCCCGTCGCTCTTTTGAGTTTCGGGGCGTTACAACTCTCCCCCTCTTAAAAGAATTTCGTCCACGAAATTAAAATAGAGGAAAGACAAGTACCAAAGTTAAATTGTTCCTGAGCGGAACTCTGGATACACGTCAAGCATGGTCTGTTCTCGCTCCAAAGAGAGCTCCTCTTGACCGTAATTGTCCCATCGGACCTTGACCATCCTGATCTCTTTATTGCATAGCCGCTTGACTTCCGAGTCTTCAACACGTACGGGCTTGACCTTTGTCATCAACCCACTATCAATCGGCACTTGATCGACCGCAATCTCTTGCGTAGGCTCTTGCACCGCCTTCCGTAGCACCGAAATATGGGATACATCTTGTAGGCCACTAAGCTCCACCGAAAGCTTCAACCGATAGGCTGCTTCACCAACCCTCTCCAGAACCTCAAACGGCCCAAGGTACCTCGGGCTTAGATTTTTCAATCGCCGCACCAGCGAGACACCCTTGAACGGCTTGATCTTTAAGTACACATAGTTGCCCACCGCGAACTCCACGTTCCTGTGCTTGACATTATAGTACTTCGTCTGATGGTCCTGAGCGATTAGCAACCTCTCCCGAATGGTACGAACCAAAGACGTAGCATGTTCCACCTCTTGGCGCTTGTACAACTTTGACTCACCCGTTTTTAACCAAGACAATGGCGTGTGACATCTTCTACCATATAGGGCCTCGAAGAGCGCCATTTGAATACTCGCCTAGTAGCTATTGTTGTACGCAAACTCCACCAAATAAAGTTGGTCTTCCCATTGCTTTCCAAAGTCCAAGACACACATGCGGAGCATGTCTTCCATAGTTCTATTGATCTTCTCAGTCTGCCCATCCGTTTGTGGATGGAAGGCTGTGCTAAATTTTAATTTTGTTCCCAACATTTACTGCACTAGCCTCCAATCATTGGACGTGACCCGCCCATCTCGATCACTCACGATGCTACGGGGCACACCGTGAAGCCGCACTATATTGTCCACATATAGTTTTGCCAACTACTCCACCGGATCATCCTTCCTATGCGGAATGAAATGCGACACCTTCGCTAGCCGATCTACGATCACCCAAATGGCGTCGTTCCCCTTTTTGCGACCTTGTCAAACCGTGCACAATGTCCATAGAGATGTCGTCGAATTTCCACTTCGGAATAGGCAAGGACTTTAGAAATCCTCCCGTCTTTTGGTACTCTGCCTTCACCGAGGCGCAAGTTTGGCACTTTGCCACATAGAGTGCCACATCCTTCTTCAAACCCGACCACTAAAATAGTTTCTATATCGCGGTACATCTTCCTGCTCCCCGGGTGAATTGAGTACTTGGTATGGTGTGCCTCGTACAACAATTCCACCCGCAAATTGCCCACACTTGGGACGCACAGACGACCGTCTTTCCAAAGCAATCCGTCCTCCACAACGAATTGGGAATTTAACCCATCCAGAGCCTCTACCATGAACTGCTTCATATGGACATCCATATCCAAAGCCTGCCAAATCCGATCAGCCATGCCATATTGGACTTCAGTCCAATTCAGTACTGCTTCAGCACTTGATTGCTTATCCACACAAACCATCTCCAACGCCTCCAACTCCCGAACCAACCGCTCATCATGGATCGACAGCCAATTGGCTTGAGCTGGGGCCCGGCGACTCAACGCATCCGCAACCGCATTCCCTTTACCAGGCACGTAGTGGATCTTGAATGTATAGTCTCCCAAGAACTCCATCCATCTACGCTGCCGCATATTCAGATCTTTCTGATCAATCAGATACTTCAGGCTCTTATGATCGGTGTAGATATCAATCTTCACACCGTACAAATAATGCCTCCACGGCTTCAAGACAAACATTACGGCCGCTAACTCCAAGTCATGGACCGGATAGTTCCTCTCGTGCACTTTTAGCTGTCTCGAGCCATAAGATATTACACTTCCGTATTGCAGTAGCATACAACCCAAACCGCTGCCCGAAGCATCGCTATAAATCTCATAGCCTTCGGTCCCACTCGGCGAACTCAGCACAGGCGCCGTGGTCAACTGACATTTCACCTTCTTAAAAGCTCGTGCGCACTCCGGCGTCCAAATGAACTTCTGCTCCTTCCTTGTCAAAGTAGTGAGAGGTAACGCTATCCGCGAGAAGTTCTCTACGAAGCGCCTATAATAGCCGGCAAGCCCCAGAAAGCTCCGGACTTCCACTACCATAGAAAGCTCAGGCCACTCCCGTATCGCAACAATCTTCGCCAGATCCACCGCAATACCTTCCCCACTCACTATATGACCGAAGAATGCCACGGAGGACAATCAAAACTCGCACTTCGAGAACTTGGCATACAATTCATTCATCCTTACCATCTCCAAAACCAAATGAAGATGCTTGAAGTGATCTTCCTCACTCTACGAGTACACCAATATATCGTTGATGAAGACGATCACAAAGTGGTCCAAGTACTCCCTGAAGGTCATGTTCATCAAATTCATGAACACTGACGGCGCATTGGTCAGCCCAAACGGCATGACTGCAAACTCATAACGCCTGTATCTCGTACCGAATGCTGTCTTCGGGATATCACTCTCCCTTATTCGCAGCTGATAGTACCCGGACTTGAGATCCAGCTTTGAGTACACCTTCAACCCGACCAACTGATCAAAGATATCATCGATCCGGGGGATCGGGTACTTGTTCTTTTCCGTAAACTTGTTGAGCTCCCGGTAATCAATACATAACCTCAAGCTTTCGTACTTCTTCTTAACAAAGAGGACCGGCGTGCTCCAAGGCGAAGAACTTGGGCGCACATCCCCTTGCTCCAACAACTCTTGCAGTTGAACCTTCAGCTTCACCATTTCTTTAGGCGCAAGCCGATATGGAGAGAGTGACACAGGCTTTGCACCTGATACTAACTCAATCGTGAAATATATCTCCCGTCGAAGCGGGGCTCCAGGAAGATCTTTAGGGAACACATCAGGGTACTCTGATACCACTGATATACTATCCAACACGGGCTTCGGCTTTGCAACCTCCACTAGCGTAAAGAACAATTCTGCACCGGCATGAACCACCTTCACCACATGAAGAGCAGACATCAACGTCTTGCTTGACCCCTTCGAGCCCGTATACGTCGTCTCACGACTAGCTCCCAGCTTGACTTCCTTGCTACCGCAATCGATATAGGCTTGTTGCTGCGAGAGCTAGTCCGTGCAAAAAGTTACTTCGAACTCCCCTAGCGGTAGCAACGATACTTGGAAGTCAAAGTCTTGGCTACCTGACCACACCTAAACGCAACAGATACTACCCGCGCGCATTGAGCCCCATTGGACCATAGCGCATCAAATTTGTCTTTTACCAACGAACGAGGTACTCCGACGCGCAATATAGTTCCTAAATAAAGGAATGCGAAGCTTCGTTTATACGAATGGTGTTATCGCCGGATAAACAAAAATCAGAACAAAGCTTAGCACAAGTAGTTCTAAGTTAACACGCACAAGGGCGACAAGTATTTAAGGCTAAGCTGCTATAACTTTAAACCATACCTGTCTTCACGGCGGCGTGCATTCTCCAGGGCTTTAGGCACCCACGGGCATAGTGCCCCGACTCCCCGCAGTTATAACATGCGCCCGGGGTTTGGCCTGTAGATGCCACCGAAGCACCGAGAGGAGGGACTAGACCCAAAGTCCTAGCCTTCTTATACCACCTACGATAACCAGACTTTGAGGTGTTCGGCGTTTTGAATGCCATCTCCTTTGCACTAAAGTCCTCGACTTCTCCTGTCATAGCTTTCTTGGCCTTCTGAGCACCTTTCCAACAGTCTCGGGCAAAGTTCCCTTTCTTTCCACAAGTGTGACAAGTGTAAGTAGCTTTGCAAGTCGATGTCATAGTCCCTTTCTCCGGCATTCTGCCAGATGCAGCTCTTATGGGGCTTACATAGTTCGATACCATGGTCGCTGGCATCGGGAGAGTCTTCCTCAAATCTACCTCCAAAGATATAGCTAATTCCACAAAGGCTCAGAATCCCAATAACTTTGGTCCTAGCAGTAGAACTCGTAACTCGGCGCGCAGGCCATTATAAAATCTATCGACTGTAGCTTGCTCATTATCCTACTCGAAGCATGGGTAGCGGCTTATCATAAGAAATGCTTGCAAATATTCCTCAATTGTGTGCACTCCCTGCACTAAATGCATATTCAACTGCTGCCCCGATGGTCTACCAAAAGTCATCTGCTCCATCACGGCAACCGGCGTTGAAGCCACAACAGGGGCGCAGGGTTGTACATTTCTTCCAAGCTGTGCACCCGTCACAGCGAACACCGCTTCAATGATCCTTCTAACGGTTTCATACGAAGGAGGGGTCTCAAACACCTCAACAGGCGCACTAAAATCCTCAAAAACCGGACATTCTGGCGGTCCAGCACCGCTTTCGGTCACCTATAGTGGTACAAAATACCGTTAAGCAACCAAATAAAATTACAAACAACAATTATAGGAACACGCAGGTTCCCCAAACACGTGTATTTTCATTCTTAAGTGGGCATTCATGGGTTCTTTTGTTGTTATAATGATGACGCACACACATGTGCTCACCACCCCTTAAAAAGAATTCGTCCACGAATTCATTTTAAGCCGGACCGAAACTAGCAGTATGATACCAAATTGTAACGATCCTGCCCCTAACTCAGGGCGGCGATGCTCCTTTCCTGCATTTTTATTAGCATAACCAAGCAGTATATAAATACATTGCATCATAGGTGTTGGCATGCATGGCCACACGCCCCGTGCTCTCAGGGCACATTCTCGGTGATCGCAGTCGAAGCCGCTAACTCACCACCATCTCCAGGACGGCAATATCTCATGAGCAATTTGGTCTTTAGGCAAATGTTACGACAAAGTTAATATCATCAACAGTTTATGTCACGACAAAGTTAATGTCATTGACAGCCTATGTCACGACAAAGTTAATGTCATCGACAGTAAGACCCGACCACTATGCCCGCGGCATAAAGCAGGAACGGTTCCACTCAACCCGTTGCTCACTTGCCATGACAATTTTGATATCATCGGCACGAGTTAAGTTTCCCCGAAGCCCGTGAATCGAACGAACAATAATACATAACCCAAGTATGTACAAGTTGGCTCCAAGGCCCACAAGTTGGCAAGATCACGCATCCGCCCAGTTTTCCTGGTGCACCTTTGTGTTAATCCCCAAGGCTCCCTGTTGCAATCTACCACGTAGAAAACCCGAAAAACAAACAATCGCACGGAGTCTTCTCCGGCATTTATGCAATGCAACATCACCGATCCACACCAACATGTCCGGGTAGGCTTCACACATCATGCCTATGTCTGTTCTCGAATACGGACTCTAACAACGGGGACTTTACATATCTACCCGAAGGAACGCCTCCAACTTACCGCAAACTCGCGAGAGCGGGCTTCCTATGCAAAGAAGGAGAGCTTCACATGCTCAAGTAGAGGATCGTTACCCTAGTGTTATTTCTTGGCGCCATGGAAAAGTATGCAGATGAAAAGCACCGCACTCTCTTTGCCTCCGTAGATCCGAAGTCGGCTCGCGATTTGGAGCTTCGAAGCTCCTCCAATGGCCGGATCTAGCTTCTTCCCCCTCCTTTGGCTCTCCCCTCTCTCTACACTTTAGAAAGATAACCACTCAAGTGAAATGAGGGTTTCTAGGGTCCAATCCCGTGTATAGCTCATCAGGAACAACCCCCATCCGTTGGATCCCCAATTAAATAAACGAAAGGCCTTGATTCGGGCTTGAAATGTACAATCTGGACCGAACACGGCCCGGCACACGCCCGTGTCCCGGGCCATGTCCCTCATTCGCCGTCAAAATTGACGTGCCTAGAACAACACACGGGCATCGAACATGCCCGTGTTCGACCTAACACGCCCGTGTTCCACCTGACACGGCCGTGTGGTCGGCCATGTGCCCCCATCGATTTATCCCGAAAACAACCCGAGAACAACACGGGTTCTTGGACACGACCGTATCCTAACCCATGTCCACTCGAACACGCCTGGGCTCCAGGCCGTGTTCACGATCTCGACACTTCGTCGAGCGAAGTTCGTCGACCTCACGACACGGCCTTGGACACGCCCGTGTCCTAGGCCATGTGCCTTGTCTCGACACTTCGTCAAGAAAAATTCGTCGACTCCCCGGGACGAGTGTCGACACGGGCTCGACACGCCCTAAGACACGCCCGTGTCTTAGGCCGTGTGCCCTGTCTCGACACTTCGTCGAGCGCACAATGTCGACTTCACGGGCTGAGTGTCGACACAGGCTCGACACGCCCTGAGACACGACAGTGTCTCAGGCCGTGTGCCCTGTCTTCACACAACGTCGAGCGAAATTCGCCGACCTCTCGACCAAATCGTCGACACAAGCCTGACACGCCCTGGGACACGCCCGTGTCCCAGGCCGTGTGCCTCCTGCCAGAACCCAAAACTGGCCAAAAACGTACCCCGTCGCTCTTTTGAGTTTCGGGGCGTTATAACTCTCCCCCTCTTAAAAGAATTTCGCCCACGAAATTAAAATCGAGGAAAGACAAGTACCAAAGTTAAATTGTTCCTGAGCGGAACTCCGGATACACGTCAGGCATGGTCTGCTCTCGCTCCCAAGATAGCTCCTCTCGACCACAATTGTCCCATGGGACATTGACCATCCTAATCTCTTTATTGCGTAGCCGCTTGACTTCCGAGTCTTCAATATGTGCGGGCTTGACCTTTTTCATCAACCCACTATCAATCGGCACTTGATCGACCGCGATCTCTTGCGTAGGCTCTTGCACCGCCTTCCGTAGCACCAAAATATGGGATACATCTTGTAGGCCACTAAGCTCCACCGAAAGCTTCAACCGATAGGCTGCTTCACCAACCCACTCCAGAACCTCAAACGGCCCAAGGTACCTCGGGCTTAGATTTTTCAATCGGCGCACCCGCGAGACACCCTTGAAATGCTTGATCTTTAAGTACACATAGTCGCCCACCGCGAACTCCACGTTCCTGTGCTTGGCATTATAGTACTTCGTCTGACGGTCCTGAGCGATTAGCAACCTCTCCCGAATGGTACGAACCAAATACGTAGCATCTTCCGCCTCTTGGCGCTTGTACAACTTTGACTCACCCGTTTCTAAGCAAGACAACGGCGTGTGACATCTTCTACCATATAGGGCCTCGAAGGGCGTCATTTGAATACTCGCCTGGTAGCTATTGTTGTACTCAAACTCCACCAAATAAAGATGGTCTTCCCATTGCTTTCCAAAGTCCAAGACACACATGCGGAGCATGTCTTCCTTAGTTCTATTGACTCTCTCGGTCTGCCCATCCGTTTGCGGATGGAAGGCTGTGCTAAATTTTAATTTTGTTCCCAACATTTACTGCACTAGCCTCCAATCATTGGATGTGACCCGCCCATCTCAGTCACTCACGATGCTGCGGGGCACACCGTGAAGCTGCACTATATTGTTCACATATGAATTGGACTGAAGTCCAATATGACATGGCTGATCGTATTCGGCAGGCTTTGGATATGGATGCTCTTATGAAGCAGTTCATGGTAGAGGCTCTGGATGGGTCAAATTCCCAATTCGTCGTGGAGGACGGATTGATTTGGAAAGACGGTCGTCTGTTCGTCCCAAGTGTGGGTCATTTTCGGGTGGAGTTGTTGTACGAGGCACACCATACCAAGTACTCGATTCACCCGGGGAGCACGAAGATGTACCGTAATGTGAAGAAACTGTTTTGGTGGCCGGGTTTGAAAAAGGATGTGGCGCTCTACGTAGCGAAGTGCCGAACTTGCGCCTTGGTAAAGGCGGAGTGCCAAAAGCCGGGAGGATTTCTTAAGTCCTTGCTTATTCCGGAGTGGAAATTTGATGACATCTCTATGGACTTTATGCACGGTTTGCCAAGGTCGCAAAAGGGGAACGACGCCATTTGGGTGGTTGTTGATCGATTAACGAAGGTGTCGCATTTTATTCCGCATAGGAAGGATGATCCGGTGGAAAAGTTGGCAAAGCTTTATGTGGATAACATAGTACGGCTTCATGGTGTGCCACACAGCATCGTGAGTGACCGAGATGGGCGGTTCACGTCCAATGATTGGAGGCTTGTGCAGCAAATGTTGGGAACAAAGCTGAAATTCAGCACATCCGCCCATCCACAAACGGATGGGCAGACCGAGATGGTCAACGGAACCATGGAAGACATGCTCCGCATGTGTGTCTTGTATTTTGGAAAGCAATGGGAAGACCACCTTTATTTGGTAGAGTTCGCATACAACAATAGCTACCAAGCAAGTATTCAGATGGTGCCATTCGAGGCCCTATATGGTAGAAAATGTCGCACGCCGTTGTCTTGGTTAGAAACGGGTGATTCAAAGTTTTATAAGCGATCGGAAGTGGAGGATGCTACTTCGTTGGTGAGAAACATTCGGGAGAGGTTGCTTATCGCTCAGGACCGGCAAGCAAAGTACTATAATGCCAAGCACAGGAACGTGGAGTTCGCTGTGGGCAATTATGTATACTTAAAGATCAAGCCGTTC
The DNA here is from genome assembly GCA_039583875.1 of Platanthera guangdongensis. Classification (NCBI taxonomy): domain Eukaryota; kingdom Viridiplantae; phylum Streptophyta; class Magnoliopsida; order Asparagales; family Orchidaceae; genus Platanthera; species Platanthera guangdongensis. The sequence continues at coordinate 84,291,105 of CM077152.1, read as the reverse complement.
AAGGGTGTCTCGCGGGTGCGGCGATTGAAAAAGCTAAGCCCGAGGTACCTTGGACCGTTTGAGGTTATGGAGCGAGTTGGTGAAGCGGCCTATCGGTTGAAGCTTTCAGTGGAGCTTAGTGTTTTACATATTGTATTCCATATTTCGGTGCTTCGGAAGGCGGTGCAAGAGCCTACACAAGTGATCGCGGTTGATCAAGTACCGGTGGATAGTGGGCTGATGACAAAGGTCAAGCCCGTGCGGATTGAGGACTCGGAGGTCAAGTGGCTACGCAATAAAGAGATCAGGATGGTCAAGGTCCGGTGGTACAATTGCGGTCGTGAGGAGCTCTCTTGGGAGCGAGAGCAGACTATGCTTGACGAGTATCCGGAGTTGTTCCGCTCAGGCACAAATTTTGGTTTTGTACATGTCTTTCCTTTATATAATTTCGTGGACGAAATTCTTTTAAGAGGGGAGTGTTGTAACGCCTCGAAACTCAAAGGAGCAAAGGGGGTCGTTTTGGGCCAGTTTGGGTTCTGGCAGCAGGCACATGGCAAAAGAAATTAGTCCCAGGGCGTGTCAAGCTTGTGTCGACACTCAGTCGGGAAGCTTGCCAGTTTGGGTTCTGGCAGCAGGCACATGGCAAAGCGTGTCCCATGGCGTGTCAAGCTTGTGTCGACACTCAGTCGGGAAGTCGACACTTTGGTCTCGACATTGTGTCGAGACTGGGCACACGGCCTGCGACACGGACGTGTCGTAGGGCGTGTCGACCCGTGTCGACACTTAGCCGTGAAGTCGACACTCTGCATTTGACGAAGTGTCGAGACATGGCACACGGCCTACGACACGGGCGTGTCGCAGGGCGTGTCAACCCGTGTCAACACTCGTCCCGGGAAGTCGACACTTTGATCTCGACATTGTGTCGAGACAAGGCACACGGCCTAGGACACGGGCGTGTCCAAGGCCGTGTCGATAGGTCGACGATCTTCGCTCGACGAAGTGTCGAGTGTCGAGACCGTGTACACGGCCTGGGGTCCAGGCGTGTTGAGGTGACACGAGTAAGGACACGGGCGTATCCTAGAACCCATGCAGTGCTCGGGTTGATTTCGGGAAAAAATGAGGGGGTACACGGCCGGCCACACGACCGTGTCAGGTGGAACACGGGCATGTCAGCTCGAACACGGGCGTGTTCGATACCCGTGTGAGGTTCCAGGCGAGTCGATTTTGACGGCGAATGAGGCACACGGCCCTGGACACGGGCGTGTGCCAGGCCGTGTTCGGTCCAGATTGGGCATTTCAGTCCCGAATCAAAGCCGTTCGTTTCCTTATTTTGAGATCCAACGGCTGGGGGTTGTTCCTGAAGGGATATACCCGGGATTGGACTTAGAAACCCTCACTTTTCATGAGTGGTTATCTTTCTAAAACCTTAGAGAAAGTATAGAGCCAAGGAAGGAAGAAGGAGCTAGATCCGGCCATTGGAGGAGCTTCGGAGCTCCGAATCGCGAGCCGACTCCGGATCCACGGAGGCAAAGCTAGTGCGGTGCTTTTCATCCGATTACTTTTCAATGGCGCCAAAGAGGAATTCTAGGGTAACAATCCTCATCTTGAGCATGAGTAGCTCTCTTTCTTTGCATAGGAAGCCCGCTCTCGCGAGTTTGCAGAGATTTGGAGGCGTTCCTTCGGGTAGATATGTGAAGTCCCCGTTGTTTAGAGTTCATAAGCGAGAACGGACATAGGCATGATGTGTGAAGCCTACCCGAACATGTTGGTCTGGATCGGTGATGTTGTATTGCATAAATGCCGGAGAAGACTCCGTGCTATGGATTGTTTTTCGGGTTTTCTACGCGGTAGATTGCAGCAGGGAGCCTTGGGGACTAACCCAAAGGTGCACCCGGAAAACTGGGCGGATACGAGATCTTGCCAACTTGGTGGCCTGAGAGCCAACTTGAACATAACCGGGTTATGTGAATTGTGATGGAAATGGGACTCGGTGGAAGTTTGACCCGCGCAAATTGCTAAAATTGTCGTTGTGATGTGAGCACGGGTTAGATGGAACCGTACCCGTTCTATGTCGTTCGGTTAAAGAGACCTAAAGGCACGTGACACTTACCGATGGCATAGATTAGGGTCTTCGGAGGTCAATGGCTTAAATTGTCATGACCCAGGCCAAGAAGACAAATTGCTCATAGGTTTGGCCGTCAAAGTGGCGGTGGTGAGTCCGGAATGTCTATGGCTTTAATTGACATGACATCGACCGGTTCACCAAGAATGTGCCCTGAGAGCACGGGGCGTGTGGCCGTGAGTGCCAACGTCTGTGATGAAATGGCTATATGTTTATATTGCTCGCTTATGCTAATGAAATGCAAGGAAGGAGCATCGCCGCCCCGAATTGGGGGCGGGATTGTTATAATTTGGTCAGCATTGCTGACCGTTGCCTTGTTTTGCCACCGTGCGGTGGTTTGTTGCTTGCAGGTGCAGCTGGACCAAGCGGTCAATAGCGGGCTAAAGCCCTTTTTGCGAAGCCGGCCCTCAAAGACCCAAATGGAAGTGTTTACTGTTTTATTCATGTATGACCGGCCTGCGTGCCGTGGTTTGTAAAACATGTAATATCAAGTGAAACATTTTGTAAGGCCTTAAGGCTTATTTTGGGTATTTTGTATAACATTCCTATTTTGTATTAGTGGACATTCGTACTTTAATGCTGGGTTCTTTGTTACAACTTTTTAAACTGCTTCCGCTAGAATGCTCTGTGTAGGACGTTGAGATTGGTTGGATGGTTTCCATAAGTAACCACCCGATCTGTCTGTGGCATACGGCGTCGGGCCCCGGCCGGACCTACTGCTATATGCTATGCGACGGATAGGGGGTGTTACATGTCACCTGCTTATACTCCTTACTTGCATACTATTATATACTATACTCTTGTTCCTCTTCCCCGCCCTGTGCTGAGGAGTCGTCGGGGGAGCGGATGTGAAACCACTTAGCGTTTAGACTAACGGTTGCTACGTCTTTCTTTTTAGGAGGTCACACGGCAGGTAGAGCAGCCGCAGACTACGGAGCAGGACAGTCAGGCCAGGACGACAGGGCCTGAAGTGACGGTGTCGTAGATACCGTCGGTTACTGATGTTAGTATTTTGATTACTCTGATGTAGCCCGTTTGGGCAATGATTAGCTGTACTCTGATATATTGTAGAAGCACGTTTAGCTTCTCCTTATTGATGTTTTGTACATTTATACTTAGTGTGGATTTTGACTTCTCTTGCATATATATTTGGTTGGGTTGGCATTTATATTGATATTGTTATAGCCGGCGGAATAGGCGTCTTGTGGTACAGATTAGCCCGTGTGCTAATGCTACCGCAAGGCGGCTGTTCCGGGCATAAGACTCCCCCTTCGTGCCGTGTTTTGGGATCTGGGAGGGGGGGTCTTACAAATGGTATCAGATTGCCACGATCCTCAACTAAAGCAGTCATTCAACAATGGTGCCACCCCCGTTTGATTAGTCAGTTTGGGGACAAACTGACTTAGTGGAAGCAATGGTGTGCCCATATGTAATTCACGCTAAGTATGTCCAACTTTGACCTTAAGATTAGCCAACCTGACCATACGTTTGCATTTTGTGTGTAGATTCCAGCGCTCATTGAGCAGGTGAGAGACACTCCTACGCCCTCCATACCCACTCCCACTCAGTTCCAACAATCTGAGTTGGGGCTGGCGCTCACTGCCATCCTCGATGCTTTTAGGGCGCAGCAGCCCCCGGTGCAACAACAGGACCCGAGCTCCAACTGGCTGAGCACCTTCCGGGCTCTCTCCCCTCCCGCCTACCTTGGGACAGAGTCAGCCGTACGTATAGAGGAATGGCTAGACACTGCTCAGGAGTTGTTGGCTGGCATCCGTTGCCTGGCCAATATGGCAGTGACATTGGCGGTGTCCGTCTTGGACTTACATGCTAAGAGGTGGTGCAAGTCCCTCATGGGCTCTACCTACCAAGGCCGGATCTACACAGAGATAAGTTGGAGTGAATTCTCGGGCGTTTTCTTGGAGCACTTTATCCCTACATCGGCCCGAGATGAGCTTGAGCAGAGGTTCCTTCTACTAAAGCAGGGATCGAAGTCGGTTACAGAATACCAGCGGGAATTCCAGCATCTCGCAAGGTTTGCGGATTTTTCCGAGTTCGATGACAGAGGTTATGCCAAGCACTTATACAAAGGGCTGCGAGATTCCCTAAGGCAGTCCCTTTTGTTTATAGCGGATGGTAGCTTGGCAGAGATCATTGATATGGCAAAAAGATTGGAGGCGGACCATCTGGGATGTAGTAAGAGGTCTGCGGAGGACTTGATGGAATCCGGCCCATGGAATAGAATGAAGTGAGATTTCAGAGGAGGAAGAGGATATCAAAGAGGTGGAGGGCGTGTCCACCGAAACTATAGGGTGGAGCATCCGGTTCCGCAGCCGCCTGCATTGCCTCCACCACCACAGCCTCAGCAATTTCAACAACCTGAAGGACGTCGTGGGCTGGTGTGCTTCGAATGCAACCAGCTGAGTCACATCCGACGTTTCTACCCGCAGCTATATGGGAATGTCCCTCCTGCTCTCCCTCCTACTCTCCCTCCAGCAGCTCCATGAGGATGGGGATATATGCGTGGTCGAGGTCGAGGACCGCGAGGAGGTAACCCCTGCCCTGCTAGGGATCAGGTGTACGTGCTTGACATGGCGCAGGAACGGAACCCACAAGATGTGATTGCAGGTATGATTTAATTAATTAACGTATTTTCATGGTCTAACTTGAATTGATTAAGACTTACTAGACACCTAGCAATAAGTTTTGGTTTTTGGTACTTAGGCACCGTGATTATTGGCAGGAAGATGGCCTATGCGTTGTTCGATACCGGTGCCTCACACTCCTTTGTGTCCGAGGATTTCATAAAAGACATGTAGGGTGTACAGTACTTCACCAGCATAGCCTGACGTGTATGCCTTCCGGATGGCTCGGATATGATCGCAACCGCCAAGTACGAGTTGGAGTTATTTATTGATGGGAATGCCTTTTATACGCCGGCCACGGTTCTGAGAATGTCGGAGTTTGACATCATTTTGGGCATGGCATGGCTGGACTGGCACTTCGCGAGGATCGACTACGTGGAGAAGCGGATATATTTGAGACATGGAGACTCTGACGTCATCTTCCAAGATATTGGCTTCGTGCCACGCATGATGTTATCTTCCGTCCATGTTGTAAAAGCTCATATGAAGGGGGACGAGGTCTTCATGATCTGGTTCGAGTTGAAGGAAGAAGCATTAGAATTAAAGGATGTACGAGTTGTGCGGGATTTTCCCGAGGTATTTCTTGAGAAGCTACCAGGATTGCCCCCGTATAGAGAGGTTGACTTCCAGAATAATCTAGTACTAGGTGCCAAGCCTATATCCAAGGCTCCATACAGAATGGCCCCGAAAGAACTCGCGCAGTTTAGAGTTCAGTTGCAAGAACTGGTGAAGTCAGGGTTCGTTCGCCCCAGTTCATCACCCTGGGGAGCCCCTGTGCTCTTCATGAAGAAGAAAGATGGAACCCTGCGATTGTGCATAGATTATCGGGAACTCAATCGGTTGACGGTGCGGAACACTTATCCGCTACCTCGGATCGACGAGTTGTTCGATCAATTAGTGGGAGCATATTGGTTTTATAAATTGGATTTGCACTCTAGTTACTATCAGTTGAGTATACAAGAAGGGTACATTCAGAAAACAGCCTTCAGTTCAAGATATGGTTTGTATGAGTTTACGGTAATGTCGTTTTGGCTCACAAATGCCCGTTCGGCCTTCATGAGCCTGATGAACAAGGTTTTTGAACCATATTTGGACATCTCCGTCATTGTTTTCATCGACGACATCTTGGTCTACTCAAAGACAGAGGAGGAGCACGTCGAGCACCTCACCTTGGTTTTGAAGAAATTGAAGGAGCACGCCCTGTATGCCAAGTTTAGCAAGAGTGAATTCTGGCTTAAGGAGGTTGCCTTCCTGGGGCATGTGATCAGTGGAGCAGGATTAGCAGTGGATCCAGCAATGGTGCGAGTCGTGAAGGAGTGGTCGCCTTTGAAGTCGGCGGTCGATGTGAGGAGTTTTCTTGGACTTGTTGGGTACTACAGCAAGTTCATGAAAGGATTTTCCAAGATTGCCCTTCCTCTTACCTCCTTGACGAAGAAGGGTGTGCCATTTGAGTGGACACCACAATGTGAAGAGGCATTCCAAGAGATGAAGGATAGGCTTACCTCCTCCCCCATCCTTGCACTTCCATCTAGGAAGGAAGGATTTCAGGTTTACACTGACGCATCGTATCAAGGGATGGGAGCGGTACTGATGCAGCACAGGCACGTGATAGTATATGCTTCAAGACAGTTAAAGAAACATGAAATTAATTACCCGGTCCATGATTTGGAAATGGGAGCAGTGGTGTTCGCTTTGAAGGTCTGGAGGCATTATCTATATGGCATCCACTACGAGATCTTTTCCGATCACAAAAACTTGAAGTATGTCCACACTCAGAAGGAGTTGAACCTGAGACAATGGTGGTGGTTGGAATTTCTATGTGACTATGAGTTCACCATGAACTACCACCCCGGGAAAGCGAACTCGGTAGCCGATGCCTTGAGTAGAAAAGTGCCAGGCTCTAGCCCAGAGTCTCGGTTGACGAGTATGGAGTTGGCTCGGATGATCGAGGAGATGGAAATTACTCTAATATTCAAGGCTCCTTCGGCAGAGTATGCGGAGTATTTGATAAGCATGAGCTTAGTTTGTGATATCCGGGACCGGATTCGGTTGGAGCAAGGAATGGATGCGACCTTAGCCCCGGCTATCAAGGCAATTGAAGATGGGACCACCGATGAGTACACACAAAAAGACGGCCTCGTTTATTTTCGTGGTCGGCTCTACATTCCCAAGGGCGGCAAAATCCGGGAGGATATCTTGAGAGAGGCACATTGCTCTCAATACTCTGTACACCCGGGTATTGCCAAGATGTACGCCGGCTTACGGAAGACCATGTGCTGGCCAGGAATGAAGAAGGATGTTCTTTACTAAGTTACGCATTGCAAAGCCTGTCAAAGAGTGAAGGCCGAATACAGGAGTCCCGGTGGTTTGTTGCAGTTGTTGTCCATCCCCGAATGGAAGTTCGAGGATATCTCCACGGACTTTGTCCATGGGCTACCTCGTTCCCGCTCCGGGAATGATTCAGTGTGGGTTATTGTCGATCGACTGACAAAGGTGGCCCGGTTCATTCCAATGAAGAAGGAAGCACACGTGGTTATTTTGGTATGCCTTTTTGTGGAGCAATTTGTACGGTATCATGGCGTGCCCTAGATAATTGTTTTGGATCGGGATGTTCGGTTTACATCCAATGAGTGGAAGGCGGTACAGGCGTATTTGGGCTCGTGCCTAACCTTTAGTACTGCATTTCACCCTCAGACGGACGGGCAGTCTGAAAGGACCATTAGGACATTGGAGGATCTGCTGAAATTATGTGTGTTGGACAGAGGAGAGCCGTAGGAAAGGCTCCTGCCCCTGGTGGAATTTTCCTACAATAATAGCCATCAAATGAGCATCGGTATGGCGCCCCATGAAGCCCTTTATGGAAGAAGGTGCAGGACCCCCTTATCTTGGGTGCAGGATGAAGATCCGAAGGCATTGGGAAATGAATATATAGAAGATACTAATGCGGCGGTCAGATTGATACGGGATCACATGTTGGAGGCGCAAAGTCGACAGGAGAAATATTACAATAAAAAGCACCGGATGGTGGAGTTCCAAGTGGGCGATAAAGTGTTCCTCAAGATTCGGCCGATGCATGGAGTGTCGCGGGTGCGTGGGGTGAAAAAGCTCAGCCCAAGGTATGTTGGGCCTTATACTTTACTAGAAAGGATTGGCCCGTTGGCCTATCGGTTGGAGTTGCCACCAGAACTAGAGAATCTCCACGACGTGTTCCATGTGTCGTCGCTTTCGAAAAGCACTGTTGCAGCCCGACCAATATATTCCCACTACTGATGGGGCAGTGGCGTCAGATAGGTCTGTGCGACTAGAGCCGGTGCGGATTGTTGACAACGAGACAAGAACTTTGCGCCGCAAAAGTGTACCCTTGGTGAAGGTGCTATGGTCTAATCATCGGAAGGAGGAGTACACATGGGAGCCATTGGATTTGATGCAGCAACGTTACCCGGAGTTGTTTGCTCAAGGTAATTTTATTTAACAGCATATGTTAAATTGTCTCTTATGCTTTTCTTCCCACAGCCTAAGCCTGATTTCGGGGACGAAATCTTTTATTTTGTTTATAGGATTTGTAACGTCCCGAATCGCTCTAGGCCCCTAGTGTGTGTTTTTGAGTCAAGAGGGTTGACTCGAGTGCGGGTATGTGCAGGGAATTAGATTACACTTGTGGAGGAGTGGATAAATCAGTGCTGTGAAGGGACACGGGCATGTCCCTACCCGTGTGCGTGTGTGCGTCGAGCTGAACTCGACGAGGCATGTCGAAATCGGTGAGCTGTGTCGACACCATGTGACATGGGTAGCGACACGGGCATGTCCCTACCCGTGTGTGTCGAGTTACTCTCGACGGGACGTGTCGAGACTGGCGAGCACTGTCGACACCAAGTGACACGGGTAGCAACACGGGCGTGTCCCTACCCGTGTGTGTGGAGTTACTCTCGACAGGACGTGTTGAGACTGGGGAGCTGTGTCGACACCATGGGACATGGGTAGCGACACGGGCGTGTCCCTACCCGTGTGTGTCGAGTTGGACTCGACGAGGCATGCCGAGATCGACGAACTCTGTGTCGAGATTGACGAATTATAGGACACGGGTGTAGACACGGGCGTGTCTCCACCCGTGTACCGTGTGTGTCGAGTTGAGTTTGTCGAGATGCAACCCGAGAAGGACACGGCCAAGGACACGGCCAGGAACATGGCCGTGTCATGTGGACATGGGTCGGGACACGGGCGTGTCCCTACTCGTGTCAACTATTGAACCGACATGGAAACTGTCGTTGCCGCTTCGCCCAGGCAGGACACGGGTAAGGACACGGTCGTGTCCCTACCCGTGTCACTTTCCATATATAAGGGTGAGAGAAAACCCTAGCCGGTTTCATGCTCATTTCATTCTCTATTTCTTGTGAGAACTCCTGGTGAGAGAAAACTGCTGCAGTTAGTTCTACGGGAGAAAATCCTCCGTCACCGTGAAGGAGAAGATGCCGCCGAGGAGAACTACGCGATCCATGGTCGGAAATGGTGGTACCGCTGGAACCGATGTGAGTTTCCTACCCTCTCCCTTGGTGCTAGATCTATAGTTATTTTCCTAGGCGAGACATCGACTCAAGAGAGTCTTGATGGTGAGGAGGAGATTTCTAGGAAAGGTCATGCTAGGACTTGTGTCTTAGGTTTTAGATCCCTTCAACCACGCCCTTCTTCAATGTGATGATAAGGGATGGTTTCGTGAAGGGTATTGGCCTCTTGAGGTTGAATAACGGAGGAGGTTTTCTGGAATTATTTGGGAAGATCGCCTTGGGGAGGAAGATGAACTGATGCCGTTCATTCCGCCTTAAGATGCGAGCAGAATCTGTATTCTGCACGCAGCGAACTTCGTGGCCATGTTTAAGTGTGATATTTCCAGATCTGGGCTTTCAGCTAAACACGAAAGTTGAAGCCCTTGAAAATACCTTTCCAACGAATGGTTGCACGACTTCTGGCGAAGTGTGTAGCCACGGGAAAGTCTAAACAAAAATGGTGTTCAATAAATCCTGCATGCAGAAATTGTGTTCTGTACGCAGCGGACTTCAAGTCTGATTTCAAATAGGATAATTTCAAATCTGGGTTGAGGTATGAATACGAGAGTTGTGGACCACGGAAAGACATTTCCATCGTGGGGTTACACGTCTTCACCGGATTCATGTAGCTTCGAAAATCTTCGGTCGAAGTTGCTGTCCAAATTCAACCTGCACCTAAATTCTGTGCTTTAATGGAAGACGGGTTTGGATTCGGTGGAATTAATATTGCAAGATACTTGACTTGAATGAACCCTTATGATTAATCATTTGTTGCATGATTGATATAGCTTATTAATCAGATTTCATATTATCAAATTATGAAGCAATCTTATTTAAACGAATTGAATTGGTAGGAATTGAAAGAGCGATAATTGTGCACTTCATGTTTATATTATGACATTATCAATCGAAAATGTGATAGATCTTTATAAGTGCATCATGTTTATATTACGTTGTCATAATTTGGAAAGTCATATAGATGAATAGATTATGGCCATGGGTATGTTTGATTAATGAATGAGTCTAGTAGTCCAATACTTAGAGCGTCGTCTCCCTACGGGTAGTATTGTGAAGGGATGAAAGTGTGGTGTTGACCGTCACTTGTTTTGGTTGTGTTGAGACAAGGCATTGATGGATGGTTGGTTTGTGTCCTCGTGCTTACTTCTGAGGCCCCTTCCATGTTATGTTGATGTGGTATTTGCATGTGGTGTGAGTCGACACGCGGTGTCGTAATCCTGGGTTAAGGATAGTGTGGCAGGTCTACGGGCTCGCCAGTCGTCACATCGACGGGAGTTGGCAGTTAGACTTGGTCAGTTTGAGCTGTGTCCTCGGTGTTCATGTCCCGAGGCCCCTCCGGCCATGTGAACGGTTGGACTGTGTCCTCGTGCTTTCTTCCGAGGCCCCTTCCGGGTCACGCAAGGCCAGTTCGGGCTGTGTTCTTGGTGCACATCTACCCAAGACCCCGCTGGGCCATAGTACGTATGGGCTCCGCTGTTGTGTTCTTAGCGTTGAGGCGTACGGAGGCCTGGGTGAAGTAGTGTGGATACCCGCCTATTAGTAGAAGTGCTCGTTCTACTGTCACCACCTGGCCACGACGGCTGATGCCTGAGAGGTTAGCTACCTGCTCGAAAAGTGGGAACTATAGTCTGTGTCGACATAGCAATTGCATGGGTGAGTCATTGCATAGCATTCATAGCATTTCATAGCATTGCACAACAAGATCCTCATTGTATAAGTTTGTATGGGCACTATTATACGATGAGTTACTTTTATGTAACCCGATCCTTAACTTATAAGTTTGTATGGGCATTCTTATAAGTTAAGTTATTTTCATGTTGTTACTTATACTTGCTAGTTTAGTGTAGCTCCTAAATATTTGGTAGATCATGTTATTGTTACTCTTACACTACTGCCACCTGCTTATACTCCTTACTTGCATACTATTATATACTGTACTCTTGTTCCTCTTCCCCGCCCGGTGCTGAGGAGTCGCCGGGGGAGCGGAGGTGAAACCACTTAGTCGTTTCAACTAAAGGTTGATACGTCTTCCTTTTTAGGAGGTCACGCCACAGGTAGAGCAGCCACAGACTACGCAGCAGGACAGCCAGGCCAGGACGACAGGGCCTGAAGTGACGGTGTGGTCGATACCGTCGGTTACTGATGTTAGTATTTTGATTACTCTTATGTAGCCCGTTTGGGCAATGATTAGTTGTACTCTGATATATTGTAGAAGCACGTTTATCTTCTCCTTATTGATGTTTTGGACATTTATACTTAGTGTGGATTTTGACTTCTCTTGCTTATATATTTGGTTGGGTTGGCATTTATATTGATATTGTTGTAGCCGGCGGAATATGAGTTTTGTGATACAGGTTAGCCCGTGTGCTAATGCTACCGCAAGGCGGCTGTTCCGGGCATAAGACTCCCCCTTCGTACCGTGTTTTGGGATCCGGGAGGGGGGCGGGGGTCTTACACTAATAATAATAACAACTACTTAAACAAAACTAAAAAAACACTAAAAACTAAAAATCCAAAAACCTAAAAACTATAAAACTCAAAACTCTAAAAATCTAAAAAAATCCAAAAAACTTTAAAAATTAAAAACCATAGAAAAATCTAAAAACTACAAAACCAAAAAAATATAAAAACCTTCAAAACACCAAAACAAAAAAAAAATAAAACCAAAAAACCAACATAAAAACCAACAAAAAAATAAATTAATTTACTTAAAAAACATTTACTTAAAAAAACAAAAATAATATATTTGTTATTAAAAATCTATCACACAAAAAAATTTTCTCCACTAAAAAAACCACAAGAAAATTCCGTATATATATTTTGTTTTAACTTGTTTTCTTTCTATTTAAAAAAAAGCAACCAAAAAAATTTTTACCAAAAAATAATAACACTATAAAATAAATATCTATTATTAAAAATTATATATCTATTTTTTTCGCTTCGGCGCACTTCACACTATTGTGCGCGCTAGGGGTTCGCATATCTGTAATGCTATTATAGCTAAGACGTTAGCTTACGAGTCACACACTTGCCCCTACCACCCGCATACTTTTGGCCCAATTAATCTTTTTCGCTTTTCTATTATCTTTTTGCTTCTTTCTTTTCTTCTAAATAATGCAGGGTTATTAATAAACGACCTCCCCGACCTCATCTCAGGGAAGTTCCTAACTCCTTCTCCTTTATTTTTGTACATACCTACATTCCATTTTGTTATTATTCCTCATGCTTATCTTGCAACATTGGGGACAATGTTGGAACTAAGTATGGGGGTGTTCTCGTTTCTCGCATAGTTCTTTTTTCGCATATATATTTTCTGCACTCATCCAAAATACAAAAAAAATTGCAAAAAATTTAAAACTTAAAAAAAAATTACTTTCTTTTATTATCAAAAACTAAAAAAAAAAACTTATAAAACACAAAAATCCAAAAAAACTTATAAAACAAAAAATTCATAAAAATTTGTTTTTACTTTACTTTGTAAATTTTTTGTAAAAAAATAATCTTTCTCTTTCCCCCCTCTCTTCTTTGCACATAACACATCTTTCTCCCCCCTTTCTTGTACATAACATGTTAAAAACCTCAAAATTCCACAAAAAACAAAAACTTTATTTTAGAAAATACAAAATCCCAAAAAAGAGAATAACTTTAAAAAATTCCAAAAAAAGAAAATAATCAAAAATACAAAAAAATGATAAAAACTCTAACAAAATCCCAAAAAACGTAACGAATAAATCGAATATCTCATTCTTAACCTTTTTCGCTCTCCAAAAATTCTGTTGCGAGTTAATTTATAAGCGAATTTTATTAATTCTTTGCTTACTATTCATTTATTAATTGGAGATCGATAGGTTTAGATATCTGGGGTTAAGATTTAAAGAATTTCATATGTTTTTCTTTTATTTAGATAAGGTACCTATTTTCAGCACCACTATTGGGTACATTGGAAAATATGTACCAGATTTGAAGAAGCCCCACCTTACTCAATGATATGCATCAAGGTGTATTTAATGTTGTTTTGAGTTTATATGTGCAGGTTAAGAAAATGCAAGAATGCAGAAGCTTAGTCCACATCAACTGTGTCGACACATAGAAGACTTTGTCGATATCAACTATGTCGACACACAAGACTTGTGTCGACACACTACAGAGCTTCAACAAAGTTAAAGAGAAGAAGTGATTGTGTCGACACACAGAATCAGTGTCGACACATTCTATAGAAACTGTGTCGAGAAGCAGTATCAACAACAAAGGAGATGTGTCGACACCTCCAAAGCTTATGTCGACACTTAGTCCACTTGTGTCGACACAATAATCTAAGGCAAAAAACATTGAGTGATGAAGCTACACTCAATGCTCTAAATGCCAAAGTTGCTGATGAAGCAGAAAATAATCTAAGGAAAAACGCGTTAAGTGATGAAGCTACACTCAATGCTCTCAATGCTAAGGATGCATAAAGGGCTGAAGATCAAGCTATGGCAAAAAGCGTTGAGTGAAGCTTATACACTCAATGTCTGGATAAGATGAGAAGTTGACTAGGTTAAAATGTGTTAAGGGGAGCTTACTCAATCAATGCCTAGTAGAGCTAAAAATTTTCTAAGTCCAGATTCGTTGAGTAATGCTTCTTTACTCAACGCACTCAACGCCTAGGTACTTGTCTGATATTTTCTAAGTCTAGAATGGCTGACGCTAGTAAAGTCAACAAAAAGTCAACAAAGTTCAAATTGACTAAGGAAGAGCTTTAATCCATTACTAATGATGTCGTCAGTCTCATTCTGTAAAACTAAGGATATAATCAGCTGATTAAGCAGTGAAACATGTCAATCATCTCATGGAGGGAGTTCATCTTCTCCCCCCTCCCTACCATTGTTGTAAAGACAAGAACTTCAATTTGAAAATTCTAAAGAGTCTCTAAGCTAATTGCTGCAATCAACATCTGCTACAGCAAAATCAGAGGGTTACTTGATAACTCTAATTATATTCATTTTTCGTATACTATTTCTATAAATAGTTATATATTATATGTCACTTTTATAATCTAAAGTTTATAATTAACTATTTTTTTATTTTCTATTTATTTGTTCTAACAAAATTAGTTTTAATCTTGCAGGGCTAATCTGCAGGTTATTTGGAGCAGAACTCGAATTTTGTCTGTTCTTGGCCCAAACACGCCGCGTGACACGCCCTCCTAGGGCGTGTCAGAGGGCGTGACACCAAGGAGCTAGACCGTCCACCGCAAATCATCGAACGGCGAGCAAGGAGCCATGACACGCCCTGTGCCACGCCATCCTTGGGTGTGTCCCATAGGCGTGACAACAAGAAAAGCATCACCTCCCGAAGAATGTCGAGCTACCGCATACACGCCCGTTTGCCTTTTGGACACGCCCGTGTCACCCTAGCACGGGGCATGCCAGATGAAGGAAGAACTGTGGCCATCATACCACGTCGGATTAAAATGACACGCCAAGGTGACGAGCATGACATAGGGCGTGTCCAGAACGTTTCCAACCATTAACTCAGTCGTTCCTGCCGTTGCCACCAGATAGCCGTTTTGCAGCTTGACAGGCCCAGGTCACGGGCATGACTATGGGCGTGACGCCTCCATCAACTGTAGTTTACTCCCGTCATTCTCAGATTCCTACCGTTTTCCAAAAATAACCTTGACACGCCCTAGGTCACGGGCGTGACATAGGGGCGTGACCCGTCAGTTAACAGATTTTGGCGGTTTCTCCTCCAATGTTCCCGAGGTTTCAAGACGACAGTTCAGAGCCTGACATACCCTAAGTCACAGGCGTGACCAAGGGCGTAACCAACCAGCATTTTTTCCTATAAATTCCAGACAACTTCAGATGCTCAGGGGTCGAATTTTGGGAGTTGGAGTCTTTTAGTTTACAATTCTAAATTGTTGTATTTTTCATTTCTTAGCTTATTTTTGCCTAAGTTTCAATTCAGGTTGCTTTTTATTTTCATTATGTCTTTCCCTACCTTAACTTGTCTTTCCCTAACGATGATGAGTAGCTAATTCTCATTTAGCGCTTGATCACGATGAAGCTTGGAATAAAATAAACTCTTCTTTTCTTTATCAAATTTCTTGCTCTTAATTTTGCTCGATAACGATTTATCTTTGATTTATATTTCGTCGAATTCATATTTCGCGGATATGTTTTTCGATCCAAGATCCGTATCCTAAATGACCGAGAGGTTGCGGATACGAGTAGATCACTCAAAGATAAAAGGAGGTGCATGCACTCCTCGAGAGAGGACGACATAAATCCTACGGATTGGAGTCAAATCCAATAGAGTGGTTCACCGCCTAAAGAAAGCTTAAGGGTTTCTACTGGCCGAGAGGTCTTAATCGATCAACATAAGGTTAGACAAAAGCATGAGCTCGAGAGAGACACTTTTGTACTTAGAAACTTCCACGGTCGAGTGAGTAATCTAAGAGCTCGCATTACTTTATTTTCAAGAAGATTTATTTTAGTCCATCTGGATTCTAGATCAAGTGCTAGCTTCCCCAAAATCAAATTTATCTTTCTTAATGTAACGTCTCCTTTTCTATTTTAAACAAAAACCAACTTTCCGTCCGATAAGATAATATGTCTTTATTGTGAGTACAAGTACTCGACAAGCCCCGAGTCGATATACGACACTTGATTCTATACTCCGAACGATAGGTATACATGCCTCATCGATTGGAAGCTCGCGTTAGCGCGGAGAAATTAATCACCAAGTTTTTGGCGCCGTTGTCGGGGACTTTTCTTTGTCGATATTTTGAAAGCAAGGATCTATTAGTTTTATCATTTTTCTTTTCCGTTTTAAATCAAAAAACAATTTTGGTTGTTCTCTTTAAAAGTTTTAACTTTAATTTTTATAATTAAAAGTTCTTGCGAAAGGGCCGTGCCGAGTTTTCATCCCGCAATACCGTCTAGTATCTTGCGAACCCGTCATTGGGTAGCCCTTGGGAAGTCCGGGAAATTTTATTTTAGAAATTTTTAATTTTAAAACTTTTACTTTTATTTTATTTTGGTGTATGACCCGAGGGAATCCGTCAAATCTATTTGACTTGGATCCGGAGATCGAGCAAAGCTTATGGCGACGCCTAAGACTCCGTGAACTCAATTCTCCAGATTTGGTTGGGAATCCGAAGGTAACACTTTTTCTTCTTCTTTATCTTCGTCTTCTTCTTCTTCATCTTCCCCTTCTTCTCAATTTTCATTTATTTTAAATAACCAAAATCCAAATATGGCCGAAGAACGGACTATGTCCTATTATGCCCGGCCAAATTTGGATGATGCTCAATCAAGTATTGTTCGCCCTGCTATTGCGAACAATAACTTTGAGTTGAAGCCAAGCATCATTCAAAAGGTACAACAATATGTACAATTTCATGGGCTTCAAGATGAGGATCCCAACGCACATATTTCTAACTTTTTTAGAAATATGTGACACTTTTAAAATTAATGGGGTTTCAGATGATGCTATCTGGTTAAGGTTTTTCCCTTCCACATTGCGAACCGAAGCTAAACAGTGGTTGGCCTCGCTACAAAGAGGATCCATCATTACTTGGGACAAAATGACGGAAAAATTTCTCACGAAATATTTTCCGCCCGCAAAAACGGCCAAACAGCGCAATGATATTACTTATTTCTCCCAAATTGATACGGAAACGTTATATGATACTTGAGAGCGATTTAAGGAATTGCTTCGCCGTTGTCCGCATCATGCAATCCCCGATTGGTTGCAAGTGCAAACCTTCTATAATGGCCTCAATCAACAAACGAGGAAACATATTGATGCCGCCGCCGGTGGAACGTTAAACAAAAAGTCACCGGCGGCCGCCCAAGAACTTATAGAAGGTATGGCCATGAATACGTATCAATGGAGTACACCCCGGTCTCGTCCACCTAAACCGGACGGGATGTATGAAATCGATATGGTTTCAAGTTTATCTCTCCAGGTTGATAAACTACAAAAATAGATGAACGAGATGTTTTCTTCCTCGTCTACATCTACCTGTGAGCCCCAATATTGGGAGCCTTCTACTAATGCCGAGCATGTAGATTATATGGGTAATCCGAATCGGCCACCTTATAATCCGGGTAATAATTTTAGTAATACCTATCACCCGGGTATAAGGAATCATCCCAACTTCTCTTGGAGTAATCCGGGGAACGCGGCGCGCCCACCGAACACGATTCCACCCGGCTATTTTCCACCGCAAGCACCAAAAGCTAACAATCTCGAGGAGTTGTTCATAAGGTATACAACTACAAATAATGCCAACATCTGGAATCTCACTGGATCCCTTCATAGCTTGGAGACACAAATTGGGCAAATCGCTAAAATACTCTCTGAACGCCAACAAGGAGCGCTACCGGGCAATAGAGAGCCCAACCCAAAGGAGCAAGCAAAAGCCATCACTCTACGGAGCGGGAAGGAGGTAACCACTTCTCCAATTCCGGTTGATACTTCTCCAATTCCGGTTGATATGGAGGTAACAATTTCATCATCTTCTCCTCCGCTTAAGCCTTCTATTTCTAATAAACCAAAATCTTATCAACCACCTCTTCCCTACCCATCTAGAATGCAAAAAGAACGGTTGGATGAGCATCAGGGTAATTTTTTAGACATGTTTAAACAAATTCAAATAAATTTACCGTTTTGTGAAATAATAGCACAAATGCCAAAATATGCCAAGTACCTTAAGGATCTTTTGTCCAATAAAAAGAAACTTGAGGATATCTCCACCGTTCAATTGAACACGGAGTGCTCGGTAGTTTTACTTAATAAATTACCTATGAAATTACCCAATCCAGGTAGTTTCTCAATTCCTTGTTTGTTTGGGGATTTATTAGTAAAACGTGCGTTAGCCGATCTAGGCACCTCAATTAATTTCATGCCTTATTCTTTAGTTAAGAAGTTGGGATTAGGAGAACCTAAGCCCACAAGAATGAGCATTCAATTGGCGGATCGGTCTGTCAAGTTCCCTATGGGTATCATAGAGGATATGCTTGTCAAAGTTGACAAATTTATCTTTCCGGTAGATTTCGTCATCTTTGACATCGAAGAGGACACCGAGGTACCACTCATTCTCGGTAGCACTTTTCTTGCCACCTCGCGCGCAATTATAGACGTTATTAATGGTAAACTTCTCCTTAGAGTCTGAGATGGAGAAGTTACCTTTACTATTGACTTGTCTATGAAAAACTCGCTCTCAAATGACGACTCATGTTATTATTTGGAGGCTTCTCTTGAAGAAGACTCCTTTCCTTTTTCTGAAAAGTTTTTATGTTTGATTGATCATGATGCCGATTTTGAAAATTTAGATTTAATTGCTCATGAAAATAGTGATAATCTCTCGATCACTCGCGCGCCTATTTTCGAACTTTTAGAAGTTGGCAGTGATCATTTGAAAACTTCTTATGATGAACCGCCCGTGCTAGAACTAAAACAATTGCCTTATCATTTAGAGTATTTATTTTTACCGGAGGATTCAAAACTTCCGGTTATTGTGTCGTCCTACTTGACCGATGATAAAAAAAATTAAATTATCTAATACTTTAAAACTTCATCGCCGCGCAATTGCGTGGAAGATCACGGATTTGAGAGGTATTACGCCCTCCTTTTGCACCCATAAAATTTTATTGGAAGAACACACTTACAAAACCATTCAACCTCAGCGCTGGCTAAATCCTAACATGAAGGAGGTAGTCAAGGCCGAGGTAATAAAATTATTAGATGCGGGTATCATCTATCCGATTTCGGATAGCTCTTGGGTGAGTCTGGTACAAGTGGTACCCAAGAAAGGAGGGTTAACGGTAGTGCCTAATGATAAGAATGAGTTAATCCCTACTCAAACCGTTACCGGATGGCGGGTGTGCATCGACTACCGTAAATTAAATGATGCAACCCGTAAGGATCATTTTCCTTTGTCGTTCATTGACCAAATCCTTGAACGGCTATCCGGGCACTCTTTTTATTATTTTCTTGATGCTCTCTCGGGATATTTCAATCACGCCCGAGGACCAAAAGAAAACAACCTTCACTTGTCTGTTTGGCACCTTCGCCTATCGAAGGATGCCTTTTGGTTTGTGCAATGCGCCGGCAACCTTCCAAAGGTGTATGCTAGCGATCTTTGACGAATTAGTGGTGGATATCATGGAGGTTTTCATGGACGATTTCTTCATTTTTGGAGATTCGTTTGATTTATGTTTGGCAAACCTTTCCCGTATACTCCAAAGATGTGAGGACAAGAACCTAGTTTTGAACTGGGAGAAGTGTCATTTTATGGTACGAGAAGGTTTGGTATTAGGCCACAAAATTTCTATAGAAAAACTACCTCCCCCTTCAAATGTAAAGGTCGTTCGTAGTTTTTTGGGGCATGTTGGTTTCTATTGCCGGTTTATTAAAGAATTTTCTAAAATAACTAAGCCCCTTACACACTTGTTAGAAAAAGATGCGTCGTTTATTTTTGATGAAAATTGTTTGCGTGCTTTTTCTCTTATTAAAGAAAAATTGATTAACGCTCCTATCATGATCGCTCCCAATTGGGAACTTCCCTTTGAGATAATGTGCGACGCTAGTAGTTTTGTCGTCGGTGCGGTTTTAAGACAATGCATAAATAAAAATGTTCATCCTATATATTATGCAAGCAAAACATTAACCTCCGCACAGGAAAATTACACGACCACTAAAAAAGAATTATTAGCCGTAATTTTCGCATTTGATAAATTCCGCTCATATCTCACCTTGTCCAAGAATATCGTTTTTACTGATCATTCGACTTTGAGATATTTACAAACAAAAACAGATGCAAAGCTGCGATTGATTAGGTGTATCTTACTACTCCAAGAATTTGACTTGGAGATTCGCGACAAAAGAGGAGCGGAGAACTTGGCGGCTGATCATCATTCGCGGTTGGAGAACCAAAATTCGGGGAAGCTCATAGAGGAGGACATTGACGACACTTTCCCAGAGCAGCTCCTTCTCACCATTCATAAGGTAATTACTCTCCCCACTCCTTGGTTCGCTGATTTCGCAAACTATCTTATTGCGAGATTCCTCCTGAATGGTTTTTCTTATCAAGAAAAGAAGAAATTATTTTCGCGGAGTAGTGCAAAGGTGTGTTTCTCATGAGGAAGGCACCCAAATTCTAAAGCATTGCCTTGAGGGACCCGCTGGTGGGCACTATAAAGCTAATCAAATAGCTCGAAAGGTACTTGAAGCAGGCTTCTATTGGCCAAGCATCTTCAAGGATGCTCACGCCCATGTAAGTTGTTGTGAACAATGCCAACACTCAGGTAATATTTCCCTCCATGATGAAATGCCCTTAAATTCCTTTTTAGAAATAGAAGTTTTTGATTTATGGGGGATTGACATTGTTGGACCGCTACCAACGTCTTATGGAAATAAATATATTTTGGTAGCGGTCTACTACGTGTCACAGTGGGCGGAAGCGCAAGCCCTTCCCACTAATGACGCCCGGGTCGTGACCCGATTTCTTAAAAAACTATTTTCCCAATTTGGAGCACCGCGGGCGATAGTTAGTGATAGGGGCACCCACTTTTGTAACACACAATTCGCTAAGGTTTTATCTAAATATCGCGTTACACATAGGTTGGCCACACCCTATCACCCTCAAACAAGTGGCCAGGTGGAAGTAGTTAACCGTGAAATGAAACGTATTTTAGAGAAAACGGTTTTACTAATAGGAAGGATTGGTCGGTCAAGCTTGATGATGCTCTATGGGCTTATCGGACCGCATACAAAACCGTTATCAGTTGTACGTCATATAGATTGGTCTATGGGAAAGCATGCCATTTACCGGTTGAGCTTGAAGATCGTGCCTTTTGGGCACTTAAATTTCTAAATCTTGATGAAAATTTGTCCTCCGAGCTCCGTAAATTAAAACTTAACAAGCTCGATGATTGGCGCTCCCTCGCTTATGATAATAACAAACTCTATAAGGAGCGCACCAAATTTTACCATGATAGAAAACTTAATCACCCAAAGGACTTCCAACCGGGGGACCAAGTCCTTCTTTATAACTCGTTCTTGCGCTTATTTTCGGGTAAGCTTATGTCCCGTTGGTCCGGCCCGTTTATCGTAAAGGAGGTTTGGCCCGACGGGACGGTGCTTATTTTGCACCCGAAAGGAGGCGAATTTAAAGTAAATGGGCAGCAGCTAAAATTATTTATTTCTGGTGATAATATAAATGCACAATTGGACAACATAATGTTGTCAAACCCTTAGTAAGCGCGCATCACTATGGTCGAGCTAAACGACCATAAACAAAGCGCTTGTGGGAGGCATCTCATGGTTATCTTGCCTTTTTATTTTAAATGTTTTTATTTAAGTTTTTGCAGGTTTGAAGAATATCTTTACGGTGCGACGGTCGATCGGGTTCGAACGTCAACTTCATGCGAGTTCTTCATGTCGGTAACTTTAAATTATTTTATTTTACTTCTGTCTCAAAAATATTTTAAAAAATAAAAAATAAAAAAAATAAAAAAAAATTATTCATACACGTCTCTATCACGGTCGTGACCTATGGGCCACGGGAATGACAGAGCCTTGTTTTTTTCGTCCTACAAAACCCAATAGTGGTTTCGTCGAGCAAAGTTTCTCGTTCGTCTTCCATTACCGACACGGTCGTGACCAGCAATGGTCACGGACGTGACCTACGCGGAACTTCGTTCGACAAAATGATCGGGAAGCACGTTGTTTCTGCCCAGTCACGCTCGTGACAATCCGTGCCACGCCCGTGACAAATGGAGTCACGGTCGTGCCTGCCCCGGGAACCCAAACAGAAAAAAATAAAAAAACTTTAGTTTTCAGTGACACACCTCAGTGTCACGGGCGTGACCCTGGGCCGTGTCGGCAAATATGAGGCGTGACCCCGGGTCAATGCCTTAGATTCCTTTCAGTTTCATATTTTATTTAACACGCCCCAAGTCACGGGCGTGACCTAGGGCGTGACCATGAAATCTAAGGCCAGCGCCTTGGATTCCCTCGCGTCTCCATAGGATTCCCCTTACACGCCTAGCATCATGACCGTGCCTCTGGGAGGCACGAGCGTGAAGCTGTGTCGTGTCCCACGCATTCGAGGCAGGAAGCCTTGGTTCTATCATCCTTTGACCCGTGCCTGTCACGCCCCATGTTACGGGCGTGACAGGGGGGCGTGACCAAGCCCGAAAACTCTTTAAATAGAGTTTTTCCCCCTCTCCTTCCACCACACCTTCCAGCACCTCCCTTCTCCCTTAGCCAACTCCAATACCTGAAAACCCCTTTTTCCTCCCTCATTCCACAATGCCTCGCCATCATCCTCGCTCCACAGCTTCCTCCTCGGAGCACCCCACGGATCCCGCCGCGGCGGAAGCCATGATTCTCTTTGAAAATCAAACTCAGCAAGAGCGCAGCGAACGCCTCCATGCCAGATCCCTTTTCTTCTTGCGAATCTTAGATTGGGCGATCCTCACCACATTTGGAGCGGCTGATTTGGTTAGGGAATTCCTCTCCAACCCCGGATGGAGTTCCCTCTTCTCCATTTCCGAGCACGCCTTCCTTGAGCTCACTGTTGAGTTCTTGGCATCATTCGAGTTCCGTTGGGTGGCGAGTGACGATTTCATCGTCTTTTGCATGGGTGGGGTGATGCATCAGCTCACCATCCGGCAACTCAATGTCGCCATGGGCTTTTTCTCGGAGGCCTTCTCCCAATCTCCCGTATACCCCGGCCTCCTTACTGATTTCCCTGTCGATTTTGACCTTCTCACCTTTTGGTCGGAACTCAGTAATGACACCGCACCCTACACCCCAAAGAAATCCAAAGGCAGCCACCTCATTTCCCCCGCCTTGCACATTATCCACAACCTCCTCACCTTTACTCTTTCTGCTCGCGGCGACATCCATGGAGTGGTGACACGAGCAGATTTACTATATTTATATAGTATGTTTTACCGGGTCCCGCACAACCTTGGCTATATGCTCGTAATTTTCTTTCGGCACCAAGCTGAAAATGTGAGGTTAGGAGCGGTGCACGGCGGGAACTTCATCACTTTTCTTGCCAAGCAGATCAGCCTTTGGGATGCTCTTCCACGACTCAGCTGCGTCCAGACGCCGCAAGTCATCCAGTTCCCGACCCTTCAGGCCCTCGGCCTGGCGCGACGACGTGATGGAGAGTTTGCGGTTATCCCCCCAGCGGTCGGTGGCGGTGATCTTGATCTAGATTTCGGTGTCAGTCCCAGTAGCACTGTTCCCTCTCCCCCCATTCCACCACCACCGCAGGAGCCTTCTTCAGTGCCCGCTCCTCAAAACTATTGGGATCGCCAATTTGGGTTAATTCACACTCGCCTAAACCAGATGGAGACCAATTTTGGCAACCGTTTTACTACTTCTGATGCCCGTTTTACCGCACTGGAGCAGAGCCACACTTCTTCTGTGGCGCATATAACACGTGAGTTCGCAACTCTGCACACTCATTATCCGCCACGGGGGGATGCTAGCGATGAAGAATAGTTCTTATCTTTGGGGTTGTAGTCTGTCATCATGTATTTTCCTTTTTTTGTCTTTTCTTTTCACTTGCCATGTATCTTTTATTTCTTTTTAAAAACAAAAAAAATAATCTATATATCAAAAATGTGTTTTGCTTCAGTCTTATCTTCCAGGTACATTTTGGTTCTGATTGAACCGCTTTAGGGAAGTCTCCTATCCTTTTCTTTATTTATTTTTCCATTGGGGACAATGTATTGTTTAAGTATAGGTGGATATTTCTCAAGCAAAACATTCAAAAACAAATCATAAAAATTATCTAAAAATCTCTATAAAATCATTTTCCATTTTCAAGTTTTAATTTTACTTATTCTTCAAAAAAATACACAAAAAAAAGAAATATCAAAAATTTCCAAAAAAAATTAGGGTTAATTTTAAAATTAGAGAAATCTTTATTTCTATATTTATTCACATGTGAAATCCTTAGTATTCAACTTTTACATAGTGTTTAGATGATTTTTGATGCTTTAATTGAATTTTGAATTTTGGAGTAGAACTGTTGGCCATGTTGTGTTTCTAGTCAAGTGCACATGTTTGTAGAATTTAAGTAGAATTAAATATTCAGCATACAATTAGATTTTTATTTTTCTAAATGCGTAGAAATAGTTTATTTTACTTCTACTTTGAAACCGATAAAATCTAAGAATAGTTTGGGAGAGTGTGTAGAAGTTTACTAGAAAGATATTTCGTGGATCAAGAAAGAGGTATTTTTTCTCGATGTCTAGAACTTGCCCTCTAGCTATTCTCAAGACTTTGCATAGGTTAAACTCATTAGCATAAATATGATTTAGGCATTTCTTTTGGCAAGTTTGAACCTTTGCACCCACAACTAGCATTTTATCTTTACTAAGCCAATTAGAGCTTATACCATTCCTTTTCTTTTAGCTCCACCAACACTTTACCAGAGCCTAAAAAGTATCGTAATTACACACCTATAACCGAGCTTGACATTATATCTACAAAACTGGTTTATGAGTGATTAGAAGCCATTTTATTTTGGTGGCTAATTAAAAAAGAGTTGTTTATTTTTTCATTCCTCCTCTAAAAAAAGAGAGAAAAGAAAAAAATATATAAAAACATGATGAAAAAAAATAGAGGAAGTTGAAAACATTTTTCAACATGACACAAAGGACTTTATGAGTTGGCAAAGTTTTTTAATTTATTTCTTTTGTGCAAGCTCTCATTACGTTTTGGTGTGTTTACCCATCGTTTTAATCTTTGATTTTCCAAACCAAAAACCTAAACCTACATTTCAACCTAGTAAAGCCCTACTGATTTGTGCTCATAAGTTAAACTAGTGCCGTGCCGAGAGTGTGAAAGGGAAAGCCTATGGCCATCGACATTCATGGATTTTTTTGGAGGGTATCCCGATCTTCGATTTGTGCAATGTTATCTTAGTAAACACGCTACTTTCTCCCTAAATGTGATTTTGAGATTTACCGGGTTTTCATCTTCGAAGTAAAAATAATAAGTGAAAACATATTTTAGAAAATTAAAAACTAATTTGTATGCTGAGTAGGTTCTTCTACAATAATTACTACGCACATATGCATAAGATTTCGCATTCTACTCCTTAAGTTCAATTTTCACTTCTAGTGTTAAAATTTTTCTACTCTCCATGGAAAGTTGTTTCCTCGGGACTAGCAAACGAATAAGTATGGGGGTATTTGATAACTCTAATTATTTTCATTTTTCTTATACTATTTTTTATTAATAGTTAGATATTATATGTCACTTTTATAATCTAAAGTTTATAATTAACTATTTTTTATTTTCTATTTATTTGTTCTAACAAAATTAGTTTTAATCTTGCATGGCTAATCTGCAGGTTATTTGGAGCAGAACTCGAATTTTGCCCGTTCTCGGCCCAGACACGCCCCGTGACACGCCCTACTAGTTCGTGTCAGAGGGCGTGACACCAAGGAGCTAGACCATCGACTGCAAATCGTCGAATAGCGAGCAAGGAGCCATGACACGCCCTGTGTCATGCCATCCTTGGGCGTTTCGCATAGGCGTGACAACAAGAAACATCATCGTCGCCCGAAGAACGTCGAGCTACCGCATACACGCTCGTGTGCCTTTTGGACACGCCCGTGTCACCCTAGCATGTGGCGTGCCATATGAAGGAAGAACTGTGGTCGTCATGCCACGTCGGATTAAAATGACACGCCTAGGTCACGGGCGTGACCTAGGGCGTGTCCAGAACATTTCCACCATTAACTCAGTCGTTCCTGCCGTTGCCACCAGATAGCCGTTTTCCAGCATGACACACCCAGGTCACAGGCATGACTATGGGGCGTGATGCCTCCATCAACTGCATTTTACTCCCGCCGTTTTCCAGAAACAGCCTTGACATGCCCTAGGTCACGGGCGTGACCTAGGCGCATGACCCATCAGTTAACAGATTTTGGCGGTTTCTCCTCCAACGTTCCCGAGGTTTCAAGACGACGGTTACGAGCCTGACCCGCCCTAGGTCACGCGCATGACCAAGGGCGTGACCAACCAGCATTTTTTCTTATAATCTCCGGACAACTTCAGATGCTCAGGGGTCGAATTTTGGGAGTTGGAGTCTTGTAGTTTATTATTCTAAATTGCTGAATTTTTCATTTCTTAGCTTAGTTTTGCCTAAGTTTCAATTCAAGTTGATTTTATTTTCATTATGTCTTTCCCTACCTTAACTTGTCTTTCCCTAACGATGATGAGTAGCTAATTCTCATTTAGCGCTTGATCACGATGAAGCTTGGAATAAAATAAACTCTTCTTTTCTTTATCAAATGTCTTGCTCCTAATTTTGCTCGCTTATGATTTATCTTTGATTTATATTTCGTCGAATTCATATTTTGCGGATATGTTTTTCGATCCAAGATCTGTATCCTAAATGACCGAGAGGTTGCGGATACGAGTAGATCACTCAAAGATAAAAGGAGTTGCATGCACTCCTCGAGAGAGGACGGCATAAATCCTCCGGATTGGAGTCAAATCAAATAGAGTGGTTCACCGCCTAAAGCAAGCTTAGGGGTTTCGACTGGCGGAGAGGTCTTAATCGATCAACCTAACGTTAGTCAAAAGCATGAGCTCGAGAGAGACGCTTTTGTACTTAGGAACTTCCACGGTCTAGTGAGTAATCTAAGAGCTCGCATTACTTTATTTTCAAGTTCAATTCATTGTCTTTTGTTTCATTATAAAATTTATAAAAATATCTTTTACATCGCTTTTTAATACCCACATCACCCGTTAAAAATGTATTGGTTTCATCCTTTATGCATTTTACTTGACTTAAATCTCTTGTCTTCCTTTCTGTAGCTCAAATTTTTTTTATATATCACGCTCTCCATCTTTGGTATCTAACCGCTAATAAAATTCTTCATAAGTTTGATTTCTTGCTTTACTTAATGCATGCTTAGTTTTTTTGGCGACTTTATACCTGACTAAGTTTTAATCATTCCTGTAAGCGTAGAGTGATTTATATCTGACGCTTTTTGTGCTCACTTTTCTTGCTCGTATGTTTTTTCTATTTGTCCTTAAATGTGAAGACATAACTTCTCATGAGACACTAAGATCTACATAAGGGTCATCAACTAGTTGTTTCATAACTGTTGTCTTGAAAACAACTTGTTTTTCCATCTTCAAGTTACACTACCAAATTTTTGGCAACATTTTTGTTCTCGTCTTAAATTTATTATATTTATTTTGTACGTCTAACACTAGTAACCTCTGTTGTGTTGTCAAATTTTCTCCTGATATGACTTTGTAATTCTTACAAATCATTTTATCCATTTTGGGAAATAATCAATTTGTGACTTATTTGATCCGCTTTTAAACGTAATTAAATGTTTTTCTCTATTTATGAAAAACATATTTGTCACAATTAGCTAATGTGTTATGACAAAGCCTAAAATGGTTCAACCTTATTCATTTCTTTCTCCATGTCCATATATGTCCATTTAAGTCTCCTCCTATGAAAATTTTCTCTCTTTGTGAGATTTCCCTTACTAAATCATTTAAATCTTCCCAAAATTATATTTTAATAGTTTCACTTAATACTTCTAATGCCGCGTAAACACTGATCACATTAATAGTTTTTTTTTGTATGAACAATTTAAGAGCTATGTTTCTACCACCTTTTTTATTTACCCCAACAACTTCATCCCTCCAAGTATTATCCACAATAATACCGACTCCACTAGTTGTTTTATTTTTTCCTGTGTACTATTTAAAATCGGAATTATCTAAAAATTTAGCTTTCTCACCCACTCATCTAGTCTCTTGCAGGCATAAAATACTTATCATTCTCCTAATCATCGTATTCACTACTTCCATCGCTTTTCCCGTTAGCATACCTATATTACAACTTCCAAACCTAAGTCGGTCACAATTCCTACGACATGCTTCTCAAGGACGTCTAATATGAGGACTTTTTCCTATTTAACAGTACACCCAAGTGCTCTTGGAGCTGCAGTGGTCCTTGCGAAGACGTCGCATTCGGACTATGCGACGCGTTCCTTCGGGGGAACAATCTAGCTTTTGCATAATTTCTCAAATGATCCATATTCATAAGGGTGACTAAATTTTACGTTGACCGTCTAACTAACACAACCCTCACTATTTTTCATCCGGGCTTGGGACCGATATAGACTGGTTTATAAAAAATAATTATTAACACTATTCACATTTCACAAATGTTATTAATATAAATATTGGAAAAACCTAACCGAAAATGTTTATCTACGAAAATTTAGTCATGAGAGAAGCACAAAAATTAATTTCATGAATAATTCTGATGCAACCTGCGACGCATCTTTTTAGTTTTATTATTGTACATGTATTTTTCTTTTTGTCGCGCATATCTTCGCGCTTATTTGGGTGATTATGTTTTGTCGCGCATGTTATTAGCGCTTTTGATGCAATTTTGTATTGCGCGTGTTCGCGCAAGTTTTGGTTTGGCTCGTTGGTGTGACCAGCCAACGAGACCCTAAATGCATAGGTCCGTTAATTAGGAGATAGATTAATTCCGGGCAAGCCTTAGGTAATTAATTATTTTAAATATATTTCCCCTATTTCTAGCCAGCTCCTGCCTTTGGAAATCCCCTCCAAGTTCTCTTTGACGCCACTCAAAATCTGCATTTATTAAAGAAACAAAAGTCACATGATTAAAAATCTGTCAATAGCCAATTTATCAAAACCCTAAACCTACCCCTTTAAAAACAAACCCTCTCGCACTCTTAACAACCGGCTGGAATAGAACGAACAAAGAATTGTTTCTCTGTTGTCGTTCTCCCAGCGCCGAACCTAACCCTGGCGTTTTATCCCGACGGAAACCTTCGATGCGGCCGCCCCTCCCTCCACGGCCCCGACGACCACTCCCGCACCTTCCAACACTCGTTCTTCCCGACGGAAAGCTCCAGAATCTCTCGGCGCCCTAACGCTCGTCTCCTCTTCTACGAATCCAGCATCAGAGCTCCTGTCGGCCGCCGTTTCTGTCGCATGAACCTACCTAGGGTTCTGGCGGCCCTTCCCCTGGCCATCATTTGCTCCCAGGCCATCAACTTCGCTTCTCCTGAACCGTTCCTTGCTCGGCCGATTTCCAGTGAGCTCTCCACCACTAGTCTCCGACAAGTCCAACGACCTCCTAGCAGACCCGAGCACCGCCACCACCTCCAATCTTCTTCCTCACCTTCCAAAAAATCCTGAAGTTGACGCTACTCCTTCGATTTCAGTTGGTATACCTTGCTTCACCTAGCTCCACTCTTGCGGTGTATATTTTGTGCTTAAATATTTAAAATAGTAGTTAATTATTAAGAGCTTGCCCCTAACTAATTGTGTCTCCTGCATTATCGTTGCTTCCAAACACATGCATGCCACCTATTAATTTCTGTGCATGTGGAATTAGGATTTGTGACGCTAATACGTTTGTGTGGTAGCCTTGCGTTCGCGAGCGACGCCTAGGTCATTTTATTCATTAAAAAAATCTCGCGAATGCCTCTCGCGCCACATTTTTTTTAAAATCTCATTTTTATTATCTGTCAAAACTAGACCCCCACCTTGATTTACATCAGTTTGGTATCATAGGATTGTGACTCGCTTCTATCGCGAGTTACACGATCCGGTTTTCAAAATTGTTTTCAAATAATTCTCTTAAAAAGTGTGATTTAGATGCGCGTATTAAAGTTTTGCGGAAAGCCGTTGAGTTCGTCACTGCAGAACTTAAGCAGAATCTGAGTGGGTTGTGCACCTCTCAGGTTAGGTCTTTCGATAGTCCTTCGTATCACATAGTGGAATTCGATGTTAGGTCTTTCGATAGTCCTTTGTCTCGCCTCGTCAGTCTCACGACGAGCATCTTAGTCTCACCCACTCCCATCATGACACTCTCTTCAGTCGAGGAGGTTCTTCTTGAGCCCCTGCTCCAGGAAAAAGAGTTTTCTCCTATCTTTATAGTTAGAACCCGCCAACCCATTAGTTCATCTCAAAACCCAGGTGTTGAGATGAAGGGTGGCGGGGTACATGAACACAAAGTGGAGAAGTCTGCGGGCGATGTGGGATTAACCCCAACCACAGGACCGCGGGGATATTCCGCCACACAAGGGGGCCCACCGGGGTCAACACCCAGACCTGGAACGCGATGGGGAAAGCCCAAACATGCGGTCCCACACACACGTGTCCTGCTGGCTAATATAATCTCAACACACCCCCGCAGCAGGACAACCTGCTCTGATACCAAGTTAGAACCCGCCAACCCATTAGTTTATCTCAAAACCCAGGTGTTGAGATGAAGGGTGGCGGGGTACATGAACACAAAGTGGAGAAGTCTGCGGGCGATGTGGGATTAACCCCAACCACAGGACCGCGGGGATATTCCGCCACACAAGGGGGCCCACCGGGGTCAGCACCCAGACCTGGAACGCGATGGGGAAAGCCCAAACATGCGGTCCCACACACACGTGTCCTGCTGGCTAATATAATCTCAACATTTATCACCCTGACTGAAGTCGTGACATCACTTGTCTCCACTATATCACCCCCTTCGATCGAGAAGTTTCTTCTCAAGCCCCTGCTCCAGGAAGAAGAGCTTTGTCCCACTTTTATCACGCTAGCTGAAGTCCTGGATCCACTTGCCTCTATGACAACACATATTTTAGCAACTGAGTTATTTTCTGAGTCCCTGCTTTCAGAAGAACTTATTAGTGGTGTGTTTCTCCCCTCAGATGACACATCGTCGCTCTCTCTTCTCCCCGGGGAGGAGTTGGATAGTGATGAGATCCTCAGCTTAGGTGACCTAGACTCGTTCGTCATATGTCCTGACCTTCTTACCACACTACCGCCACAAACCCATAAGCTGATAGACGTTGTGCTTGGTGGCCACTCGCGAGTGCCATTAGATTCGCCACCTTATGTGGATTTTATCTCTGGTGAGCCTGCCTTTTGTTCGCGACACTTCCCTTTGGTTTTAGGCGCACACGTTAAGTCACCACATCGCTACCGTTTGAGTTCTGGCAAGTCTAGGTTTGGTAGTCTTGAGGGAGTCAAGGCGATACTTAGATTTTTTACTCCTCATTGGGACACCCGCTTCAAAGATTTTTTATGGAAAATTTTACACGGTAAAATTGGGATTTTCTTAAAATTTTGTGACTCGAGTGAGACGTTGACGGGTGAAATCATGACGATAAACGATCCTGGTCTAGCACACGTTCGTAGGTGTCTATCGGACGAGCGTATGATGCGTTATGAAATAATAATTCCACAGGTTGATCACGCTTGCCTCCAGCTTTTCTTTTTTATCTTGCTATTGTCTCCTGCTTTTTCCCATGCCCCATGTTTTCCCCACACACCGCCCTTGTCATCCTCTGCAAGCTCTAATAATTACTGTTTATTTAAATATTTTGCATGAAATTTTGACTAATGAATTGCGAGCTTTTGAGATGAGAGGTTACTTCCAGGTTTGGGGTAGGAGCGACGACATCCGCAGGATAGTCATGCAACATTTTCTTCGACCGACAGTTGAGTTTCATACTTGCAGGTTACATCTAGTCTCGTCGGGGTCGAGCTCTTTCAACCCTGAGAGAATTGATGCAACCTGCGACGCATCTTTTTAGTTTTATTATTGTACATGTATTTTTCCTTTTTTCGCGCATGTCTTCGCACTTAGTTGGATGATTATGTTTTGTCGCGCATGTTATTAGTGTTTTTGATACAATTTTATATCGTGCGTGTTCACGCAAGTTTTGGTTTGGCTCGTTGGTGTGACCGGTCAAGTAGACCCTAAATGCATAGGTCCGTTAATTTGAAGATAGATTAATTCCGGGCAAGCCTTAGGTAATTAATTATTTTAAATATATTTCCCCTTATGTCTAGTCGGCTCCTACCTTTGGAAATCCCGTCCAAGTTTTTTTTGACACCACTCAAAATTTGCATTTATCAAAGAAACAAAAGTGACATGATTAAAAATCTGGCAATAGCCAATTTATCAAAACCCTAAACTCATCCCTTTAAAAACAAACCCTCCCCCACTCTTAACAGCCGGCTGGAATAGAACAAATAGAGAATTGTTTCTCTGTTGTCGTTCTCCCAGCGCCGAAGCTAATCCTGCTTTTTTCTCCCGACGGAAACCTTCGACGCGGCCACCCCTCCCTCCACGGCTCCGACGACCACTCCCGCACCTTCCAGCGCTCATTCTTCCCGACGGAAACCTCTAGAATTTCTCGGCGCCCTAACGCTCGTCTCCTCTTCGACGAATCCAGCAGCAGAGCTCCCGTCGGTCGTCGTTTTTGTCGCAGGAACCTACTTAGGATTCCGGCGGGCCTTCCCCTGCCATCATTTGCTTCCAGGCCTTCAACTTCACTTCTCCCAAACCGTTCCTTGCTCGGCCGACTTCCAGCGAGCTCTCCACCACCAGTATCCGGTAATCCAGCGACCTCCTAGCAGACCCGAGCACCGCCACCACCTCCAGTCTTCTTCCTCACCTTCCAAAAAATCTTGAAGTTGACGCCACTCCTTCGATTTCAGTTGGTATACCTTGCTTCGACTAGCTCCACTCCTGCAGTTTATATTTTGTGCTTAAATATTTAAAATGGTTGTTAATTATTAAGAGCTTGCCCCTAACTAATTGTGTCCCCTGCATTATCGTTGCTTCCAAACACGTGCGTGCCACCTATTAATTTCTGTGCTTGTGGAATTAGGATTTGTGACATTAATACGTTTGTGCGGTAGCCTTGCGTTCGCAAGCGGCGCCTAGGTCGTTTTATTCGTTAAAAAAAATCTCGCTAATGCCTCTCGCGCCACATTTTTTTTAAAGATCTCATTTTTATTATTTGTCAAAACTACACCCCCATCTTAGTTTACATCAGTTTGGTATCATAGGATTGTGACTTGCTTCAATCACGAGTCACGCAATCCGGTTTTCAAAATTGTTTTCAAATAATTCTCTTAAAAAGTGTGATTTTGTTGCGCGTATTAAAGTTTTGCGGCAAGCCGTTGAGTTCGTCACTGCAGAACTCAAGCAAAATCTGAGTTGGTTGTGCACCTCTGTTCACAACCTAGAGACGTCTAGCGGTCTCTCCTAGCGGCTTCACTTTTCTTTATAGTAGTTGTCGGACAGTTAGCCTATTCGTCTAACCGCGCGGCTTGTGCTGTCTGGTTTTATTTATAGCTGGTTGTAACATTGTTTATTTGTCTCACATTACTTATTTGTAATCTTTCCCCTCTCCTTCATTCTATAAAAGAGAAGCTATACCTTTGTAATACTCACTTTTTTTAGATAATAAAAATTCGGTTATTCCAAATTTCGGTCTGTTTCTTTCTTGTTCGCACATGATATCAGAGGACTCAATCTTTTCCTCCTGATTCTGTTCGCGCGACCTGTCTCCTTTGTGTTCGCGCGACCTGTTTCTGTTCGCGCGACCTGTCTTCGTGGCTTGTTTTTGCGTGCCCTGTCTTCGCGCGGTCTTTTCTCTTCTGTTCGTGCGGCCCGTCTGCGCGCAATCTGTCTGGGTGCGATCTGTCTTCGCGCGGTCTCTTCTCTTTGTTCGCCTGGCCTGTCCTCGCGCGATCTATCTCGGCGCGACCTGTCTTCGCGACCTTGTCTCTTCTCCTTGTTCGCGCGGCCTGTTCGCGCGGTCTCTTCTCTTTGTTCGCGCGACCTGCCTTCGCAGCCTTGTTTCTGCTCTCTTCTCTTCTATTGCTCTCTCTGATACCTCTACTACTCCCGTGGCCCACCCTCCTCCTCCTCCTACTCCTTCGGGCAACCTTGACACCGTTTCCAAACTCATCGGTTTCAACTACCCATACTGGAGTGTCTCCTTCACATTTCTTCTTCGCTCATAACGCAAACGCCATCATCTCACCGATGACCCTCCTCCTCCATTGTCCGATCACTTTGATGATTGGAATGCTAGCGACGCTCTAGTTCACACTTGGCTGACTAACAGCCTTTCTGATGAGGGCCTCCCTGTCATCCGTCATGATGAAACGGTCAAGGCTGCGTGGCTTCATCTTGCCGCTCTCTACTCAAAAGGGGCTCAGACGTCTCGCATTTATACTCTGTATGCAGACCTTTTTGCCCATCCCTACTTGTCTCATGCTGCTGCTTACCAACGGGTTCAGGCTCTCGGAGCCGAGATTCTCCAGAATCGTCCCTTCTCTGCGGATCTGGCTGAGCAACACAAGCACTTCCAGGAGCTTCTGGTTGTGTACTATCTTCTACGACTTCCTGAGTCTTATGACATGATCCGTCAACAAATTCTTGGCGAAGCGGACTCTTACACTTTGGATGTCACTGCTGCCTGCATCGTCGCGGTTACCTCCCTGCTTCAACGTCCGCTGTTATCCTCCCCTCCTCAACCAGACAACTATGCTCACCAGACTCAGCGGAGTGGCTCTGGTGGTCGTTGCCACCAATCCGGCGGGCGTGGTCCTTCCCACATTCTCTGCTCTCATTGTCGCCGCACCATCCATACGGTTGATCGCTGTTGGATGAAACATCCACATATTCGCCCCTCTGGGGACGCTTCCACCTCCTCTTCAAAGCAGTCCGCCTCCGTGGTCACGTCTTCAGGTAGTGCCCACGTCATTACTCAAGGTAAATGACTGATCGACTCTGCCGCTACCAATCATATGATCGACAATTATCAGTGTTTTTCTCTCCTAGAAACAC
Source organism: Platanthera guangdongensis (assembly GCA_039583875.1). Lineage (NCBI taxonomy): Eukaryota > Viridiplantae > Streptophyta > Magnoliopsida > Asparagales > Orchidaceae > Platanthera > Platanthera guangdongensis. Next base: position 84,256,113 of record CM077152.1, on the reverse strand, counting down.
ATGATCGGTTGCCCCCTGTCTTTATTGCGGATGGCTCTCCCTCGCCGGTCAATGGGACGGGAGTGGTTCAAGTCACTCCGTCTATTTGCTTGGCAGATACTCTCTACGTGCCAAAGTTTTCTTGCAATTTATTATCTGTAACTTCTCTATGCAAGAAACTACAGTGTTCCATCACATTCACTTCTACTTCGTGTTCTTTTCAGGATCTAGGCTCCCAACGGACGATTGCTACTGAGACTGAGAGTGGCGGCCTCTACTTGCTCAACAACGTTTCCGCTCTGTCCGTCTTCTCCTCCTCTTCTACAGACCTTCTGCAATGACATCTTCTCCTTGGTCATCCTTCTCCACGGCTTCTTCGTCAGCTTCTGCCCCACCTCCCTCCGCACAGTCCTCCTCTCAACTGTGACGCATGTCAGCTTGGCAAGCATCACCGCTCTTCCTTCCCACCAAAGCAAGGCCGTGGATCTTCCCGTCCGTTTGACCTCGTTCACTCCGATGTCTGGGGTCCTGCTCCTACCCTCACAATAGGTCAGGGTAGTTTATATTTTGTAACTTTTATTGATGATTTCTCACGTTGTACGTGAGTGTATCTTTTAAAAGATCGCTCCGAGTTATTCTCTGTATTGACATTTTTTTTATGATTAAAACTCAGTTTGATGTCTCTATTAAAATCTTTCGCTCCGATGATGTCAAAGAATATTTTAGTCATGATTTTTCTTCTTTCTGTATACAAAATGAGATTGTTCACCAAACTAGCTGTGTCTATACCTCACAGCAAAATGGTGTGGCGGAACACAAAAATCGTCACCTCCTTGATGTCACTCGTACTCTGATGACACAGATGCAGGTTCCTCGCTCCTATTGGGGCTATGCCGTTCTCATATCCTGCTATCTCATCAATCGCATTCCCTCCATGGTTCTCCACGGTCAAATCTCATTCTCCATTCTCTATCCGGGCAAGGATCTGTTTCCTCTACCTCTGCGTGTCTTTGGGTGCACGGCTTTTGTGCACGATCCATCCGCCACCCGTGACAAACTCTCATCACGTGCCACCAAATGTATCTTTCTGGGTTACTCTACCACTCAGAAAGGTTATTGTTGTTTTGACCCCGTTCTTCACAAGCAGTTCGTTTCCGCAGACGTAACCTTCTTCGAAAATGCGTCCTATTTTTCTCGCGACTGCTCCTTTCTTCCTGACGTTCCTACGTCTCCTACCGTCCCCTCTGTCCCGTCTACACCTACCGAGATATCTCCTCCGCTGTGTCCACCGTCTCTTCCTCTCTCCGCCTCCGCTAACTTCCTCTTCTCCGCAACCGTCTCTCTACTCCCGCGCCAACTCTCTCCGCCACGGATGCACCGGATACCGAGGAACATGCCGACCTGGATCTTCCCATTGCTCTTCGCAAAGGGGTGCGGACGTGTACCCAACACTCGCTTGTTGTTGTTGTTTCCTATGCTCGTCTTACTCGCAGGACTTTTGCGCTGGCTATCTCTGCCACCACCGCTCCCCGCACCTACCAGGAAGCCCTTGCTGTTCCTCATTAGAAGACGGTCGTGGATGAGGAAATTTCCATCCTCACTGAGCGGGGTACATGGACCCTTGTTCCTACTCCAATGGGCACCGATGTTGTTGGCTGTCGTTGGGTCTTTGTTGTGAAGTTCAGTCTGGACGGCAGTGTGGATCGTTACAAGGCTCGCCTAATCGCCAAATGTTTCACTCAGACTTATGGTGCAGATTATTTTGACACCTCTCCCGTTGCTTGTCTCAGCACTATTCAGGTACTCCTCTTTGTGGTCGTCAACGAGGATTGACCCATTTCCCAACTGGATGTCAAGAATGCCTTTTTCTATGGTGATATTCAGGAGGATGTCTACATGGAGCAACCTCCTGGGTCTGTTGCTCCGGGCTTGGCGAGCTCGGTCCAAGCGCTCTTGGATCTCCTTTGGAAGCGGCATCTCGGCAGGGTTAGAGCAAGGGGAATGGCAAGAGTCAGGCAGGTGGGCAGGTGCATATATATAAGCCGCAGGTGGACCCCACCCAAAGATTCCCTCCAACTCGCCAACCCGCGCTCGCCGCACACTTGGGGTTGGATGTTTCTTTCCGAGCTTTGCCAAGCTCAAAAAGAGCGGGGATTGTGTACAACCCCGTGTCTGGCGAGCCAGGCCGCCAGGAGCCAGACATATCGGAAGGCAGTAGGCGAGCTCGGCAGCAGAGGAGCCGAGCCTGATCTCGGCATTCGTCGACCAGAGATCGGCATTCACCGACCGGAGATCAGTATTCGTCGACCCCGAGCTCGGCATTCACCGAGCTAGTCCCAGCTCACGCCCTAGCTACAGAACTCGGCAAAGCGCGCGAGCAGGACCCGCCGAGATTATCAAGCTCCCCAGCTCGCCTGGATGAATGTGGTACTTTTTACTATTTTTCCCCCGCTGGTATGCCTATAGCCCTTCAAAACAGCGGAGTTTGGCTGTTGGCAGACCCAACCAAGGGTTTTCTGGTAATTTCAGGTCAGTTCTTTTGGTTATTGGCAGTCCAGATTTCAAAAACTATAAATAGGACCCAAGGGGTACCCCAGAAAGCATGCTTCCTATGCCTCCCTGCTCCAGTTCTTAAGTGCTTTCTGAGGGTACCTTAGCTCGGCTTCTGGCTAAGGAGGGGAAGCACTCTGAGATCTTCCGGGTTTGTGGTGGGACCTCCCCGCCGAGCCCTTGGGTCGGTTTCTCCTTGTCTTCTTTGTTGTTTTTCTTGCAGGAGTGAAGTAGGCGCGAGACCACCCCTGCCCCAAGGGTCGAACTCCATAGGAGACCGATTTTCGGTTTCAACATCCGCCTTACTATTCTCTGGATGAAGTTGAGGTGCAGTGTCGAGACGCCAGAATCATGACGGCGGAGCTGGTTCTAAAGATGATGAAGGAGCTGGGTGTCGTGAAGGAAGACTCCGAAACGGTGACCGCTCGCGATCTGGTCCCCCAGCTCTATGGCGTGGAGAGCGAAGATTCTTCTTCTGGCGAGTAGGAATGACATGTTGCCTGCGAGATCCAGGACCCCTCTCCCTTTTTTGTTCCTGTATAACTTTAAATTCTTTTTGAGTTTCTTTTTGTGATCATTTTGAAAATGTATTCATGACATTGTGATGAACAAATTGATCAAATGCACGCACTCTTGTCCTGTTACCTTATTTTACATTTTGCGAAACGATTTATTGGCTTGCTTTTGTTTGCGAGACGATGCTACCCACCTGTCTCGCCGCCTTGTTTTTACTCTTTTCACTTTGCTTTATTTTGTTTACCGCGAGACGACCCTTGATGCGCTCACGCCCGCGAGACGGTGCTACGTCTTGTCTCGCTGCTTCGTTGGAGAGTTGAATTTTTTCAGAGCGCGAGTCGTCACTTCCCTCATCTTATTTATGCGTGAGACCAACTGATATAACCCTCTCGTCTCGCCTCAGGGTACTCTCGGCGCCAGTGGCTTTTAGTGATTTAACTTGCTCCCCTATTATTAGACCGAGCCTTCTGTCTCGCGCGAGTGCCCACTCACCGTAGGAGAGACCATCCCCGAGGCCGCCAGCTGGGAGTGCCTCCACTCGCACTACTCCAGCCTTTGCCTCCCATAATTTGTTTTTCATGAGATTAAGCAGGGATGCTCCTTAAGGAGGTCTCCCCAACCACTCTGCCATCGAGTGAGCTTACCGTCCTGCCAGCTTGATGAGAGTCTGAGCAACGGGTCTACCGGGGACCGAGCCAGGCTCAGGGTCGTGCAAAAGTCTCCAAAAACCACGAACCAAGAACCAAACCTTTCTCCCACAGGCGAGCCTTCGGACCTGCCAGCTAATGAGAGCCTACGCAGCGGGTCTACCTGGGCCCGAGTCGCGCTCGGGGTCCCTTACCCCCACAGGCGAGCCTTCTGACATGCCAGCTAATGAGAGACTGCGCAGCGGGTCTACCTTGGGCCGAGCCAGGCTCGGGGTAGTGCAAAAGTCTCCAAGAACCAAGAATTAAGTCTTCAAGAACCAATCCTTTTCCCCACAGGCGAGCCTTCAGATCTGCCAGCTAATAAGAGTCTGCGCAGCGGGTCTACCTGGGACCGAGCCGCGCTCGGGATCCCTTACCCCCACAGGCGAGCCTTCGGACCTGCCAGCTAATGAGAGTCTGCGCAGCGGGTCTACCTAGGGCCTAGAAAGGCTCGGGGTAGTGCAAAAGTCTCCAAGAACCAAGAACCAAGTCTCCAAGAACCAATCCTTTCCCCCACAGGCGAGCCTTCGGACCTGCCAGCTAATGAGAGCCTGCGCAGCGGGTCTACCTGGGGCCGAGCCGCGCTCGGGGTCCCTTACCCCCACAGGTGAGCCTTCGGACCTGCCAGCTAATGAGAGTCTGCGCAGCGGGTCTACCTGGGGCCGAGACAGGCTCGGGGTAGTGCAAAAGTCTCCAAGAACCAAGTCTCCAAGAACCAATCCTTTCCCCCACACGCGTGCCTTCGAACCTGCCAGCTAATGAGAGTCTGCGCAGCGGGGCTACCTGGGGCCGAGCCGCGCTCGGGGTAGTGCAAAAGTAACCAAGGACCAAGAACCAAACCTCTCCCCCACATGCGAGCTTTCAGACCTGCCAGTTAATGAGAGCCTGCGCAACGGGTCTACCTGGGGCCGAGCCGTGCTCGGGGTCCCTTACCCCCACAGGTTATCTATTTCTACTATAATATATTTTTGTATGAAATAGAAAACCCAAGCTCTCCCTAATGTTCGTATATCTCAGTATCCAATCTTATTTTGCAATCATCTAATACATTCAAGAAATTGTATAATTTTAAGCTTAATATCATAACTTTCTTGTCTGCTGTTTAATTTTACAGAAGTGCTTCATGATTTATAAGTGTAGTATTCTCTTCCTTAAACTTACTCTCCATGAAAGACATATTTTCAATAATTAAGTTTAATATAACCGTGTTATTCTTTTGTATAAGCATTATACATTTATTCCTTAACTGTAACTTTCAGAAAATAAAGAATAATAATATATAATAAGATACTTATAATTTATACAAAAATATATAAAAAAAGCTTTGTATCCAATTAGGCTGATAATAACAGACCCGTCAAAAATAGGCACTTCTAGATACATTTAAATTCAACTGTATTTCTAACTCATCATTCTTCCCACTGTTATCTTCCTACAATAGTTTCAGGACTCCCCCACTCAAATGACAACTCTTCCATCTAATTTCTTTAAATAAAATTCTATGGAATAAATCTCTGGATGCACTAAAAAGTTTGAGATCTTAGCCGTGTGCAATGGATATGAGTTTTGGAGTAATAATTAAATATAAAGGGATCATTTTGCGTTAATAATTATCTTTATATGTTAAATCATCTTCTTTGTTCGATAATTGCATCAACATAATAGTTCTAATTCTTATTAGTTAGAGATTATTTTCATGGTTGTTTAAAATGTTCTATAGAGCAATATGTTCGTTTTTGTTGTTTTGCCATTTCTGTTTGCAAATTGATTTCAGTTTATTGATAACTTGCTCTTACTGTGTTTAAAGTGTATTTACATTCTTTAGGCATTCTTGGCTCTTTTCTTCCCTTAAATCTAATGTTTTTGGAATGTATACCCTTTAACTTTTTTTACCTTAGGTTGAGATTCAAGTAAGAAAGCTGTACTGCATTAGCAGAGCTGTTCCGAACCTTCCTATAAATATTGAGGATGCAGCCCGAAGTGAGGAAGATATCAAAGAGGCTGAAATGGTAAGTTGTGATTAATAATATCTTGTCCATTTCCTAGTAAAAAAGCCAATGCTCACTCTTTTATGATAGGGACATAATACTTGGTAGTTTATGAATTATGTTCCTCGCATTTTCTTACCTTTGAATTTCAACATTTCAGCTAGTTTCTAATATATTCTTTCTTAACCGTGATTTGCTTGGAATGCTACAGGCTGGGGATAAACTTGTTCGTGTTAACCAAGACACACGATTAAATAATAGAGTTCTTGATTTGCGTACCCCCGCAAACCAAGCAATTTTTCATCTCAAATGTTCTGTTATAGATGTAAGCCTGTCTTTATCACAAGTTCTATTTTTTTTCAAATTTTTTTTGATTTGTATACTTTTATATTGTTATGCCTTTTTGTATGTTTTATTTCATAATTTCTCAAGATTTCTTTCCAACAAAATCTTTTCTTTGTGCCGCTTCAAAAGAAACATTGAAGACCCCTCAAAATAGACATGAAAGTCTTTGTTTTTAGGAATAGCTAAATTAGCGAGAGGGGGGTGAATAAGTTATTGGTCTCTTTTGCTATATTTTCAACTTAATTACTTAAATGACTGATGTGATTAGATTAGTTGTGCTTTCAAGGCAATTACACAGATAACACAACAAATTTATAATGATTCCCCAGATTATGGGTACATCCACTTTCCCTCACACCTTTCTAACAATTTGTTAGACATGACACTTCTCCAATCTCTGCTCCTAAGAGCTTACACCACAGATCCCTCAGGATATCTCAGTCTCCTCCAAGTCTTACAACTCAGACACTTAGACCTACAACTCAGTGATCAACTGATCACCTACCTCAGGCCAAAGACCCTACCACTCAGGCTGGGAGGACAACCCTACCTCAAATCCAAAGAGGATCCTACCTAAGAGAAAATGACTCTACTACAGGTCAGGCACAAAGGCCCTACCTCAGATCCAAAGGATCCTACAACTCAGGCACAAGTGCCCTACAGCTCAGAGAGAATGACTCTCCTACCTCAGGCTCAAAAGTCTTACTGCTCAATGATCAAATGATCACCTACCTCAGATCCAAGCTGTATCCTACAACTCAGATTCACACTTGAATCCTACTTCTCAGGCCAAAGCCCTACACTCAGATTCTCAACAGAATCCTACCTCAGATCAACAAGTGATCCTACAACTCAGATTCACACTTGAATCCTACTGCTCAGGACAAAGCCCTACACTGAGATTCTCAACAGAATCCTACCTCAGATCAACAAGTGATCCTACTCTCAGATCCACACTTGGATCCTACACTCAGCTTTTATATATTCAGGCCTACAACTCAAATCTGTAAAGATCCTACAGGGTGTAAGTGGGTGTAGTTGATTTGACTCCAGAGAAATTTCTCCGAGCCTTCAACTTTCTGAGCCGAGATATTCTCAGCCCTAACTCCTTCACAGCACAGGTATAGATCTGCTTGGGGTGGAAGTAACTTGCAGAAACCTGTTCTGCTTCTTCTTTCCTTTCTGTACTGAACCAGAACTTCAGTTTTTTCTTCTTCAAAGCTCCAGAAGGTGATCTTCAGGATAAGACTTGCTTGAGCTGAGAAGTGACTGCAGCTGGGGCTTTTTACCTTAACTGCTTCTTGAGCTGAGATAAGCTCAACCCTATCTTCTAGACTGTTGAAATCAGATGATTCAGCCTCTTCTTCTTACTCAGAAAGTAAGCCTTCAGAACTTGCTGGTGTAGGAAAAAATGACACGAACTAACTTTTGAGCTTTCAGACCAGATGATTTGAACTCTGTTCTTCTGCCTCTGCAACAATCGCGAGGACGAAGATGACTGCCAGCTGTATCAGTAAAAAGCTTCTTTCTTCAATCAGAGCTCTTCCTTTTCTATTCCGCCGCTCAATGACTCTTTGAGCCGTGGGGCCCACATAAGGAGTTTCCCGTTGCAACCTTGCATTAACTGCAAAAGTCGTGTGGTAGGCCTGCGGCGTCGTTTGTCGCGTATTGTAGCCTTCCCGCATCATTTTGAATTTTGCTGACAATTGCTTACGTCAGCACCTGTGGACTTGATCAAAATCAAGCATTAGAGCATAGACTGAAATGGTAAGTTCTGCTTAATAACATCTTGTCCATTTCCTAGTAAAAAAGCCAATGCTCACTCTTTTATGATAGGGACATAACACTTGGTAGTTTATGAATTATGTTCCTCACATTTTATTACCTTTGAATTTCAACATTTCAGCTAGTTTCTAATATATTCTTTCTTAACCGTAATTTGCTTGGAATGCTACGGGCTGGGGATAAACTTGTTCGTGTTAACCAAGACACACGATTAAATAATAGAGTTCTTGATTTGCGTACCCCCGCAAACCAAGCAATTTTTCATCTCAAATGTTCTGTTATAGATGTAAGCCTGTCTTTATCACAAGTTTCATTTTTTTTTTCAATTTTTTTTGATTTGTATACTTTTATATTGTTATGCCTTTTTGTATGTTTTATTTCATAATTTCTCAAGATTTTTTTCCAACAAAATCTTTTCTTTGTGCCGCTTCAAAAGAAACATTGAAGACCCCTCAAAATAGACATGAAAGTCTTTGTTTTCAAGAATAGCTAAATTAGCGAGAGGGGGGTGAATAAGTTATTGGTCTCTTTTGCTATATTTTCAACTTAATTACTTAAATGACTGATGTGATTAGGTTAGTTGTGCTTTCAAGCCAATCACACAGACAACATAGCAAATTTATAGTGATTTCCCAGATTATGTGTACATCCACTTTCCCTCACACCTTTCTAACAATTTGTTAGACAAGACACTTCTCCAATCTCGGCTCCTAAGAGCTTACACCACAGATCCCTCAGGATATCTCAGTCTCCTCCAAGACTTACAACTCAGACACTTAGACCTACAACTCAGTGATTAACTGATCACCTCTCTCATGCCAAAGACCCTACCACTCAGGCTGGGAGGACAGCCCTACCTCAGATCCAAAGAGGATCCTACCTAAGAGAAAATGACTCTCCTACAGGTCAGGCACAAAGACCCTACCTCAGATCCAAAGGATCTTACAACTCAGGCACAAGTGCCCTACAGCTCAGAGAGAATGACTGTCCTACCTCAGGCTCGAAAGCCTTACTGCTCAATGATCAAATGATCACCTACCTCAGATTCAAGCTGGATCCTACAACTCAGATTCACACTTGAATCCTACTGCTCAGGCCAAAGCCCTACATTCATATTCTCAATAGAATCCTACCTCAGATAGGCCCCAAAGGAATCCTCTCTGTGCAGATTCGTACCATTACCCTTTCGCATTCATTAAATATTCGTTCTCGCCTTCGATTATCTGCATGGGCTTTATAATTTTCATTGCTTGTTATTATTTGTCGGCGAACCGACCCATGCAAATCATGCAAGTGTTATGCAAATGACTCAGCAGACTCAGTAGGGCGCGATTCTAAAGGACTCGGGATGAGGTATATAGGTTTCCTAGGGTCATATCCTGGTACTACATGAAATGGACTCAACCCGGTGGACCTATTGACTGAGCTATTGTATGCAAACTCTGCAACAGGGAGATCTAAGTCTCAACTGCCTATATGCACTCCAACTAGACACAACAAAAGATTCCCTAGATTCTGATTCACTACCTCAGTTTGTTCATCTATCTCTGGGTGATATGCCGAGAAGATCTTAAGGATAGTGCCCGTCTTATGCCACAGGGTCTTCCAGAAATAACTCATGAATCTCACATCGCGGTCTGACACGATCGACTTGGGCAGACCATGCAGTCGAAAGACGTCCCTCATGAATATAGATGCAACATGAGTCGCATCTGCCATTTTGCGGCAGACAATGAAGTGCGCCAACTTCAAAAACCGATTGACCACCGCGAATATGGAGTCGTGTTAACGTAAGGTGCGGGGAAGTCCGAGAACAGAATCCATGTTAATGTCCTCCCAAGGCGGTGTGGGACAGGTAAAGGCGTGTACAGACCCGTGTTCTGCTTAGTGCCCTTTGTCGTCTGGCAGATACGGCAGTGGGGAACAATGCGAGCTACGTCATTCTTAAGGTCGGGCCAATAGAGGCGGTCCTCGACAATGGTTATGGATTTATCTCGCCCGAAGTGGCTTGCGGCTCCGCCCACGTGCAGCTCCCAAATCAGATAATCATGGCAAGATGTCTGGGGAATACACAGGCGGGAGCCCCGGTATAGATATCCCTCATAGATCTAATATCCCTCAACAGGTTCGGGTGGGTCTCGGGACAGGGCGGTGTCAATCTCGCCAAAATCAGGGCATGTCGGATAGTCCAACATCAATCTCTCCAGTCCCTTTACGCTCGCAGTCATCGTCTACAATAGGGATACACGGCGACTCAAAGCATCAGCTGGCTTGCTCTCAACATCAGCTCGGTGCTTGAGAACATAATGAAAGTCCTACAGATATTCGACCCACTTCGCATGTCGGTGTCCTAGCTTGCATTGCGAGTCGGGGTAGTATAGCGTCTGGTGGTAGGAATATAACACAAACTCCCGGGGAAGGAGATAGTGTCTCCAGTAAAACAGAGACTGGACTATGACATAAAATTCTCGAACATAATTCGAGTATTTTTGCTTAGCTTCATTCAACTTCTCATTAAAGTAAGAAACTAGATCTCCATCCTATCTCAATACGCCACCTATACCAACACCCGACGCATCGCATGCGACCTCAAAAGCGCAGCTAAAATCCGACAATCGTGGGACAGGAGACGTCGTCAATCTCTCCTTAATTTCTTCGAAGGCTCTAGTGGCTGCGAGGGTCCACTGAAACTCTCCCTTCTTGAGACAGCTCGTGAAGGGGGACATGATCGTACTGAACCCCTGGACAAACCTCTTATAGAAGATGGCAAGTCCGTGAAAGCTACGAGCCTCGTGAATATTCGTGGGCACATGCCAATCCCGAATGGCTTTGACCTTCTCGGGATCTACGGATACTCCAGTAGACGATATAATAAATCTCGGAAAGTGAACAGGCTCGGAAAGTAACGAACACTTCTTCAGGTTCACATGCAGTTTCTCTTGGTGGAGGGTGCCAAAGAGAAGTCTCAGATGATCGAGGTGAGCATCCTGAGTCTGGCTATGGACCAGTATTTCATCAAAGTAGTAGAAACTTGCCCATGTAGGGCCGCAACACCTGAGTCATAACTTGCATAAACATATTTGGGGCGTTAGATATCCCAAATGGCATGACTAGCCACTCGTACAGACCGTCCCTGGTCTTGAATGTTATCTTCCACTCGTCTTCCTCACGCACTCGTATCTGATGGAACCCACTACGGAGGTCGGTCATGGAAAAGATCTAGGCATCGGACATAGTATCCAGAAGGTCAACGAGTTGTGGAATCGAGAAACGATATTTGACCGTGATGTTATTAATGGCGCAGCTATAATGCACACACGACAACTACCGTCCTTCTTAGGGGTAAGAAGGGCGGGGACCGCACACGGACTCATACTCGCGCGAATGAACTACTTTTGAAGAAGCTCATCAACCTGCCGCTTGAGCTCAGCGCGCTCATCTGGGTGCATACGGTAATGGGTCAGGTTCGGGAGGGAATCCCCGGTACTAAATCAATATCATGATGAATGTCCTGTGGAGGAGGCAGCTCGTTGGGGAGCTCGTCAGGCATAATGTCCGCAAACTCGCCTAAAAGAGGACACACAGCTAGTGGGTGGTCAACTGGGGTATCCTCAGATGCTTGGGTGGTAGCCACAACTTAGATGATATTCGAATCAGCACTATCTCGCAGAAACTCACCTCGTCTCAAAATATGCAAGGGCCTCGAGGCACTCGTACTAACAGACGGCTCGACCACACCCTAGGATCTATCTCGGGGCCGGGTGGGCGTCAATGTTATCTTTCGCCCCTTTTCATAAAGACGCACATGTTTGAGCGGCTGAAACACGTGACGTCGCGATCAACCAGCCAGGGGTGGCCAAGAAGCACATGAGCGACATCCATGGGAAAGTCATCGCACCAGACCTTGTCCTGAAATGAGGCAATGGTGATCCGAACAAGAAAGTGCTGGGTGACCTGAATCGCCGTCTTATCTACCCAGACGACATGATATGGGTGGGGGTGAGGCTCTGCCTTCACCTGCATACGGTTAAGCCCCTTCTAGGCCACGATGTTCACGCAACTCCCACTGTCAATAACCAACTTGTACGGACCGCCTGCACTAGGAAAGTATGTGTAAAAGATGGTGGTGTGTCACCAATTCTCATCTACACGATGGGGGTGTAGGAGACGTCTAATCACTCCCACCTCTAAATATCTCTCGGCGTCACTCTCCCAGCCTTCCTCGACAGTGGCCCTAACTTCTTTCGTACCGCCTCATCTTTCTCTAAATCCTGCTCCTCTCCCTCAACTAGCAGGTTCCGCATGGGGCACTGCGCCGCCACATGTCCCCTGCCAGAACATCGATAGCACACAATGCCCCCAGATCGCTGCCATCAGTGGTTATGGCTTTGCCCTTCGCATCCTCGGGGATACGTGAGGGTGCAGCCGGGATGGTCTGGTGCGGAGCGGGTTTCCTAAAACTCAAGGACTCAGTCTGAGAAGTGAACTGCCTCGTGCTAGAAGAACGAAGGTACTGCTCGTACTTGAGAGCGAGCTGAAATATCTGATCGACTGTCTCTAAACGATGTGGAATCAACTCTCTCCGAATCTCAGAACGAAGGCCCGCCTTGAAACGGGAGGCAGTGGCGATAGGCTCCTCCGAGACGACACTCCTAACAACTAGCTCGTCGAAGTGAGCCATATACTCAGCGACAGTAAGTGACCCCTACCGTAAGTTCTGTAACTGCTCGAGTAACTGGTCTCGGTAGGAAGCGGGGAGGTACTTCTCGCTTAACCTCTGCTTCATCTCATCCCACCTGGTGATGAGGTAATAACCATCTCGCTCCAAGGCTCTCTCTACGCTAATCCAAAATACCTTAGCGTGCCCAACCAACTTCATTTTTGCAAAGTGAACGCAACGTTCGTCACTCATCTCATACCACTCGAAATAGTTGTCTATGTCCAAGATCCAATCGCTGAAGGCTTTCGGATCTAGGCGACCATCGAACGAAGGGCGTCCAGTCGAATACGACAAGTAATGTCGTGATGGTGGCCTCCCCTGCGTGGGTCGTGATAATCCTCGGCATACCCGTCATGAGCATAGTCGTATCGAGCGGTGGGAGGCCATACTCTCTCCTCCCCGAGAGATAATATTCATCGTGGTGATGATCACGGCGACCGTGTGAGGCACACGATCTCTGGGGTCAGGCTGAGGCTGACGTGTCATACGGTACTCATCACGCTGATGGGGAAGCCAATCCCGCGTCGGAGCTTGTCTATGCTCCATCACAAAGTCAGGATTTCGCCTTACCGGCAGAATTGGGGCTCGATGAGGAATATCATGACAGTGACAGTCTGCTAGAGGCCGACAATCTCTCGGGCGCTGGTCATGACGTGGAGGAGCATCCGGGTCGTCTTCAAGTGACTCGTCACGCTGTGTTGGAGTGTCCTTGCATTCTCTAAGTGGTCTAAACGAAGATTCACCTCGGCAAGATCATGACGCACATCGTTGAACTGGGCACCTAAAACGTCAAAACGGTCTAGGATAAGGCGCTGAAACTCAACAAAAGCGGCGCCCGAATTCGAGCTCGCCGTTTGGTCGTCGGTGACTTGTGGCTTTACCAAGCTTCCTCTAAAGATCCTACCACTACGGAGCATGCAAATGGCCTAACTTTGCCTCTGATACCAAAATTATGTAGGGGTAGGCTACGGTGCACAAAACCTACGACTCTGGGTGATAGTGCAAGGGTGACACGCTAATCCAAACCTACATGCAATGTAATGATCGATATGTTGACGAATAAATTAAAGCAATATAAATTCTCAGCACCACACAGATATTTAAATAGAAAACAAATATTTAATTTAAACAAATTATAATGGCTTCCTCTGCTCGGAGAGCCAAAGTGAAGCGTGCGGCGAATAGCTCCACCTGCAAATTATTAGCATAACAAAATAATTTCCACGAGCAAGAATTACAGCACATATATTTATTCACCAATGAAAATATCAAATCAAATAATCCAATACCACAAAACAAACTCACAAAGTATCGGGCTGAACCGAGACACTGAAGAATTAGAGTCCGGATGTGTAGATCAGCGATCAGAAATGGGACTGGCGGCGTGAAAACGAAGGCGGCGGCTGTCATCGGCGGTAAAGGATGAGATCAGGTGAGAAATGGGTAGATTCGGCGACGTACAAGTAGATCCGGTCGGGGAGGGTAGATCTGATATTTAGGGTCGGATCCTGGTGGAGGGGTGATGAACGAAAGGTGAAAATAACGGATCGGGGCTGAAATTCCTAGATCTGAATTGATCGAAGAAATTAGGGCTAAAGGAGAGTGGATCTACGAGAGG